>CM060934.1:991006099-992256099 GCA_030765085.1 Allium cepa | reverse complement strand
AGGGCCCATTGCAAGCAGTTGTACTTCTTTTGAAATGTCCTCCTTTTTTCCCAACCTCTTCCTTTAACCACTTCCAAAATTCTTCACTGTGTTATGTCTCTCTTTTAATTTTTTTTGATAATGCACGACTATCAATTAAAGCTCGATGTTCCCTAGAATAAAGACCTGGTTAATAAAAGATAGAAACAAATTTTCTAATTCTTCAATAATTACTAAAATAAAAATAAAACTTAAAAACTTACTCAAGTAAACTCTCTATTTCCTTGTTACCACAATTGAATAGAATGTAACAGTGACATGTCGTCCATTGAGAATCTTTAAGATGAATACCTTTTCCATCTTTGTTTCTTCTTTTGCCAATAGGATATTCCATATTCCGTGGACATGTTTCAAATTTCATTTTTCCTGCTCCATCGCCACATAAGAACCTTGAACATAATATCAAACATTCTTCTGCAAGATAACCTTCAGCAATGGACGCCTCAGGTTTACTTTTGTTGCGAACATATGATTTCAGTTTACAAAGATAACGCTCAATAGGGAACATACAACGAAGATGTGTGGGTCCATCATATTCAATTTCCTTGCATAAATGAACTAGCAAGTGCACCATTATATCGAAGAAAGCATTTGGGAATATCATCTCAAATTGACAAAGAATTTCCACAATTTCCTTTTGTAGCCTCTTGAGATCAGCCAAATTGATAATTTTACTCCAAAGACTTCTTAGAAATGCACCTAATATTATCATAGGTAATGCAACTTCAGGTTTTACAGATTTCTTCACAGCAAATTGTAGCAAGTAGTGGAGAAGAAAATGAGCATCGTGGCTCTTATACCGTGCAATTTTCCTCTCTTTCTTGTTTACATACCGGCTGATATTAGCTGCACAACCATAAGGCAGTTTAGCATTCTCCAACACCGAGCAAAATATTTCTTTCTCCTTGTCCGTCATTGCAAATATGGCAGCCCTGATCTTAAGGTAATTCTCATTAGCTGATAGAACCAGATGAAGGACCACCCTGATGCCTATCTCTTGTAAATCATACCGAGCACTTAAATGGTCTTTCGACCCATTAATATTTAGTAAAGTACCAAGTATGTTATCACAAATGTTTTTCTCTATGTGCATAACATCAAGGTTATGTCGACATACATTGTGACTCCAATGTGGTAAATTAAAAAATATTGACTTCTTTTTAAAAGGGGTTCACTTTTATGCTTGTTGGCCTCTTTCTGCCCAAAAATATTTTCATAACCAGCCAACAATTCTTCAATGTCTGTCCCGGATAAAATTCCCGGAGATATTCCCATTTCAATTTCACCATTGAACCTTTTCTTATCAAACCTCCACTTGTGTTCCGGATCTAAAAATTTCCTATGATTCATGTAGCACATTTTTTTACTATGTTTCAAGTAAGTTGAAGAAGTCTCGAAATGGCATACGGGACAAGCTAAATAACCCTTTGTGCTCCAGTCAGATAACATTGCATAGCCCAGAAAATCGCTGATCGTCCATAACACGCTTGCACGTAACGTGAAATTAGCACTAGTTAAGGCATCATAAGTTTGTATGCCAAGACCCCATAATTCTTTCAATTCTACGATAAGAGGCTGCATGTAGACATCAATGCTATTCTTAGGAGACCGTGGACCAGGGATAAGGGTTGAAAGTATTAAATTTTCCGGCTTCATGCATAACCAAGGTGGAAGGTTATAATTTACCAATATGATTGGCCATGTGCTGTGAGCTGTAGTCATTATACGAAAAGGACTGAATCCATCAGCTGCTACTCCTAACCTGATATTTCTATTTTCAAATGAAAAATGAGGATATTTGGCATCCATCGTCTTTCAAACCTTGCCATCAGCTGGATGTCGAAGTCTGCCATCATTTTTTCATCCCACTGCATGCCATATCATAAGTTCTGCATACTCCTTGGACATGAACATCCTTTGCAGCCTTAGTTTTAGTGGAAAATAACATATCACTTTTGTTGGAACTTTGTGAATCTGCTGCTCCGGATCATTGTCAACACTCGCTTTCTTTTCCGGTATAGCCCACCTTGAAAAACCATAAGTTTTGCAGTTACTTTTCTTTTCATTTTCTGCCCAATATAGCATGCAGTCATTTGGACATGCATGTATTCTTTGGTAATCGAGGCCTAAATCTTTAATGATACTTTGGTAGCATTGAAAGATAAAGGGATGTGGGCTTGCGGAAAAGCTTCTTTTAGCAACTCTAATAAATTGGTAAATGCTGACTCGGTGATTCCATGTAGGCATTTTAAAGAATAAAGCCTGACGATGAAACTTAATCGCGAAAATTTAGTACACCTGGGATATAATGGCTGCTTTCCCTCTTCAACATGATGATGAAATTTTCTAGCATCGACATCTACTCCATTTGCTCCATCAGAAGATCCACCTTCATTATTCTGCATATTTCCACAAGTACGATGCAACATCTCATCGAGATTATCTCCAAAATTTATTCCCGCTTCACGATCTATATCGTTATCGCTCCTTTTAGGATCTAGACAGGAAACCTCACAAATCCATTTCACGTACAATTCAGATGGACCATTCCAAATCAGATGGTCGTAGACTACCTCTTGACGATGCCACTTGCGATTATGACACTTTTTGCAAGGGCATGTAATTTCATTACCTATCGCGAATCTAGAAAAAGTATTTTGAATAAAACGTTTCACTCCACTGATATATCCTTCACCGAACTTAGGAAGTTCTGCCCATATTTTATCCTCGTCGTTCATCACTAATTTACACACAAATAACATATAAAGACAAACACAATAATTAAACCAGGAATACGATTACACCTGAACTCACAAGTAAATCAGTAAATTAGGCAACACAACAATCAAATCAGGAAAAACTTGAAATATACATAGAGTGATACCTTAAGCAGCAGATTAAATCGAAGCCCTAACTGAAATTCGAAACCCAAACGAACCCCAATTGAAGATCTAATTGAAACACCGAAGCCCTAATTAAACTTGAAGTCGAACTTGCCGTAATCGAACCCCAATTAAGCTTGTAAACTTAGAACTTTTAGCCATAATTGAAATTGCAGAGTGTTTGAGTGTTTGAAAGGTTGAGCGGCGGAGTACGTATTTTGTTAAGTGTTTGAGTGAAACCCTTCAATATTTTGTTAACTTTTGCCGCTTTGTTTTTGCTTCCCGCGTTAAAAATTATTTCAGCCCGCTTTTTTTTTCAGCCCACACTCATTTTTTATAATATTTTTATAAGTCTACAGCTACTGCAACATAGTGTTGATATCTATGCTAACATCCTGAAGCTAATGTTGTAATAGGCAAAAATCAGCATAGCTATCGTTACATTGTAGCTAGCAACATCTTGTATTTTCGTTGCAATAGGCCATCTATGGCGTAGTGTCATAATCAACATGATTAAAACCCCGTTCGTTAGGTATCTATCCATGTTATCTATTAAATAATAGTGAAGCAGAATAATTTCTAGCATTTATAGTGATTTTCTTTTCCTTAATTCTCTATATTAATATTTTACTAATTATCTTCCATCATTTTACATTTTTTACAAACATTTTGAATTTTATACAATTATTTACATATAATTCATTAATTACCTTCTAATATTTTAGACTCAAATCTATATATTTAGGTTAACTACATAATTTAAAATTTGCACTAATTGAATAATTTCAGTTAACTGATACCTATTAATGTTCATTATAAGTGCTAAAGTACGATAATTTTAACATGTACATCACTATTGTACAAACCAAAATGGTAATATTAAATTTTCATTCAACTATAAAGATATATAAATAACATAAAACAATAATAACAAATTTAAATTGTAATTCATTTATCCTGATAAATATTTTATACATTGCATTGTAAAATCATACTTTAAACTTCAAATACGTATATTTAAAATTACCACAACAATCACACCCTTAAATTAATTATGCAACCTTAGTCTAAACCAATTAGATAAATCTAATTAACTTATAATCTTTAGTTTTTCAACTAAACTATGAAAATGCAAAAATTTCAAAATATGCACCATATTCATATTAACAAAACTATAAAATTACTTTTCTTTTAAAGGAATATTACATAAGTCACATAATATAAAGTATACGCATAAAAAATATTAATATTTAATTTAAAATTCATTTATTTTAATAAATTTAGTATATAGTGCATTATAAAATTATGTTCTTTTACTTCAAATACTAACATTTTATACTATAATCATTTACAAAACCCCGCTCAGTTCCCTTTTATTATTTTCATTTAAGCCCATATATTAGAATTGATTGCGTACTCCTAAATTATTTAAATAAGTTCAGTCAACTATTATTTGTTGTTTTTCCTAATAAATCATAAAAATATGAAAATTTCAACATGTACACGTATTCATATTAACAAAAAGGATAAAAATTCGTTCCAATATATAAATACATCAATCACGTAACATAAATTACATATATAAATGTATATATGAAATTTGAGTTATAATTTCGTTTATATCAATGTATTTACCATGCATTGCATTGTGAAATTTTATAATTCATTTATATCAAGTACTTACATTTTGAAATTCCTATAATTGTATAGAAAATCCTCCTTAATATCAGCAAATACTGTACAACTAAACTAATACAATATATTATTATGTAATGTTGAATTTAAATTATTCTGTAAATTCAATTAATAAATATGCTTTAAATAAGAAATCCTTGCCAAAAGTTGTTGAAAGTTAATGTAGTAGGAAGCTACACAGATTGATGTAATAGGAAGCTATCACGAGTTGGCGTAGTTGGTATTGTTGAAGCTATCGCAAGATAAAGTGATAAAGCCATCGGAAGCTAAAGTAATGAAGCCATGATGCATTGCTAAAATTAAAAAGTTATCATATATTGAAATCGCATGTTAAAATTTATAGAGTTATCACATGTTAAAGTTTACATGGCTATCGCATGTTGAAGATTATGGAGCTATCACATGCTGAAGATTATAGAGTCGTCGCATGTTGAAGATTATAGATCCATCACATGTTGAAGTTCAAATAGTTATCACATGCTGAAAGTTAAAGAGCTACCGCATATTTAAGAATATAAGCTGTCGCATGTTGAAGGTGAAAGAGCTGTCACATGTTGAAGAATATAAAGTTATTGCATGTTGAATGTCAGAGGGTTATCGTATGTTGAAGATTACATAACTATCAGATATCTAATGTTGAAGTCCACATAGCTATCGCATGTCAATAGAACTACCGAAAAACAACGCTCTAGTTGTCCACCTGGCATTTCTTGATTGGTCTGACTATGTCACGTCATCATGAAGGAATTGAAAAGAATTTGTATCACATGTCAAAGCGACGATGTGCCATGTTAGCAAATCATAGTCATTCATTTCCTACGAAAGCCACATGATAAAAATCCAAGAGACAAATTTCTCTATAAAGAGGCATGTACCCTCTACTATAAATGAACGAATTTCAAATTGTACTCCTACCTCATTTTTCATTTCTCTTTGGCATAACAAAAAAACATGGAATTGGGACTTTAGTGGTCGTTAGATCAAATTGAAATTGAGACATTGTAACTAAGAACTTGGACAATTTCTTAATTATATAAATAACTTCTAAACGGACTTTGAACAAGCATATCTACTTAAGGAACTTGCCTCTTACTCAAGTACCATTAATTCTTTTTGACTAAAGTACATAGGCTAGAACCAAATTTTGACCTAACATTTTATGGTGCTTTCACTAAGAACTGAACCCAGGGAATAAAAGTCAATTCTATCTAAAGATTGCCTATGATGACTATTTCTCGACAAGGATCGTCGGAACCTAAATTAAACTCTTCAACCTATCGATGAAATGCCCCCACAATTTAGTGAAGAACAAGTGTAAAACTAAGAAACTTGGCCCTTTGGACTTTAGCGAAAAAGAAGAGTGTAACAATCCGCACATTTATCAGTTTGATAAATCATATTTATTTTTAAATATTCAAATATAAGCTTTTTTAAAACATAGATTATAATGTTTTGAATGATACCGATGGTAATCTTATTTTGAACAAGTATTTACAAAAACATAAACTTTGAAGGAATATCGATAAAATGATCGAAAATCGATTTATCAATAAACAGCTCTTTATTATCAAAAATCGCGCACGGAGCTGGATATATACACTTATTTTGTCCATTTAAGAAAGAATATGAAACAAAATTATTTATTTTATTTGTGGAAAATAAAATGTGTTTATGACATCATCAATAATGGCATCATATTTAATAATTGATCTATGAATTTAAATAGAGATTTAATGATATAATAATTATTAAAACTATTCAAATAATTATTTTTAAATGATTTTAATTCATTTTAATTAGTTATATAGTGGTAATAAATCATTTATAATAGTTTTATAAAGATATATATTTAATTTGAAATATAAGGAAAATTGATATCGTTTTATCGATATAATAGCACTTTTTGTAAACAATTGTTTAAGATTGATTTATATGGTTTTATAATTCAAATGGGATTATTTTAAATAGTTAAAAATGATAATAAATTATTTTTAAAAATATTTTATACATTTATATGTAGTTTAATTAATAAGTGAAAATGTGATCGGGAATCAGTTTTTCGATTTTCAACGGTTTAACGAACGAAAGTTGTTCAAAGTCAGTGCAATGTTGTTGTTCTCTTATGCACATACATATACATACATGTTACATGTACACATATACATTCATATAACATTTAATATTTACATTTATGTATTTACATAAAGTAAAGATCAAAATATCATGATATTTTTATAAAGTCAAACAAAGCAAACTTCACTTCGCTCTTACACTAATCAACCACACACATTGAGGCACAAGGGTGGAGGCTTAGCCGTGCGCTAGTGATGGGAAGGGGAGGTCGTGGGCAAGGGCATTTTGGTCCATGCACATTTGGATATTTATTTTCAAAAAATTTCTACATATACACATCCACTCTTTCACATATTAAATACCATTCTTCATCTTCTTCCTCCTCACTTTCAAGCTTTTCAATGACTTCTTGTCTTAGGAAATTTATGAAGAAAAATAGTGGAAAAAGAAATTATATTAAAATAGTGTGTGTGTGTAATATATATATATATATATATATATATATATATATATATATATATTGTCAATTCTACTTCAAAACAAGCTCAAATCACTCCTCTCCACCTTCCAAACTCACGTCTACCACCTCCGTCACCATAGGCCAAGAGCTCCACCTCTTCCTTGCTTAGGCCATGGCTTTCCAAAGGTCCTAGGCTTGATTCCATAAGGTTTGTTTCAATCCTAGCGAAAGCTATAATATGTTTTCATAAGCCCAACATCCAATGAAGGTGTTTGTGATATATTGGATGATATATATATATATATATATATATATATATATATATCTGTGTGTGTGTGTGTGTGTGTTTGGATATGATGATCGTGGACCATGCTTGAATATGATTATTTGTTGGCTTGGTTATGATAAATATTCACGTATAATACACATCGAAATCTCACAATGGAAATCACTTTCCGTTATAAATTATAAAAATGTTACGAGTTGGTTAAACCTCTTAAAAATGTTTTAAATTGGTTTATAAATGTTTTATAAACATCAAAACCCAATTTGGTGAAGTTTTGACAAGTTATGAAAATTGAGTCAAAAATAGGCGCTTTACATAAGGGCGGTTCGCGATTTCGCGCCGTAAAAGTTTAAATCTATCTATGGAATGGAATCGCAGTCGGAATTTTTTGGAATAAGAATTTTTAAAACTTTTATAATCATAGTTTTCAAATAAAAGAAAAATATTGAAATTACATTTAGTATATTTTGAAATATGAGCAAAACAAGTTTTCAAAATAGTCGTGGTTTGGCAGTTCGAAATCCAAAAAGGAAATTTCTTTGAAATGGTATTTTTAAATCTTTAAAAATATGGAATAAATTCTATAAATATACTAATTTTTTTAAAAAGGAATTGAGTTATAAAAATGGACTTTCAAATGATAGAAAAGTTGTTTCGACCAAATAAGTCTTATAATATTATTTGCAGCATTTTTTCGCAGCACTTTCTAGTAACTTTTGCAAAGAATTTAACTTAATTATTCTTTCCTGAATCTTTTAGAAATGTTTTCAAATAAATAATTATGTATTTTAAAGATGATTTGAAAGTTTAAAATTACTTTTAAAGAAGTTTAAATAAATGGTTAAAAGAAAAGCTGTTATAAATAAATGATTTAATCTTGACTCTAAAAGCCGATGAGTAGACTTGATTTTTCTATTCATGAGATCTGGATATGAAATGCTTAAAATAAGGAGACGGTCAAGAGCAACCAGTGCCTTGGCTCACCTGGCCTCCTTCTTGGGGGAGGAATAGATAAGGTCAAAATGTCGAAAACGAGACAAGTATAAAAGATTTACTTTCCATGACTAATTTCTTAACTTGGGTTGTATAGAAATAATCTTGTTATACTTAGTGTTAATTACAAGGAGGAAACTCATACTATTCATGTGAATTTAAAAGGTGATCTCACCGTTATTCGATGAATAGTGCTTGTTGAATACGGAAATTAATACTGAGCAAAATTAGTATAATTTCCATGGATCATTTTTACCCGATAATGTTCTCCAATATGATTTATGAAGGTGTTTTCTAAAGTTAAAGAGAGGTTTGACAATCTCATATATACTTGAAAAGAAATGATATATCTCTAAAAGATATTTTATCGATAATTGGTTCGGAGAGATTGGGATCGGACTTGGGGATTCCTATCCGAAAAACACTTCGAACCAATGTATATTCAAAAGTGAAAACATGATAAGGGGAACGATTTTGAAGAAGGAGATCTTCGTAATGAAAGGCTACTTTCCACTAGCCCCTCGATTTCCAAAATAGGATGTAGTAGGAGAGTGCCTTCAGGAGATCTTCGATGCAAGGACTTCTTCCTACTGATCCTAGGCGTGATTCGCAAAATAGGATGTAGTAGGAGAGTGCCTTTAGTTTTTCATATTCCTCGATAACTCGTATAGATGAATGTCTGACATTGCATTTCTAAAATACACTTACATTGATCTTTACAAGCGTACATCTATTTGGTGGTGTAGGAGATAACCTCTCTTACACTTAACACCCTTCTTAGAGACGTACGAGCTCAGAGGTTGTACATTTGTGAAAATCAATAGTGTGTGATGGAAATGACAATGTGGCATTCTAAGTAGGATTTGATGATTATATGCAAGGTAAAACATCAACTTAATCCTTGCACCCGAGAATGAAAAAATATGGTAGATGTGACAGGGCTATGTGGGTCGCACCCATTAAGATATGGTCATCTCTTTTCTAGATTACCCTCTATATATCGGGTATATAGTGTATGCTATAAGAGCACTCGGATAGGTTGGGAATGACTGGGGTAATCTCATATTTGGTACTATCCACGGTAAAGGTAGGCCGGTTCTATGTTGGTAGAGGGACATCTGTTGGTGTCTCGGTACATTTTTCTAGAGATGTTCTGTCAAAAGGTAGTTCCTTACCTTGTCATTGTATGGAATTCATTCTCCAATATGAGCCTTTACGGTTTTAGATGTAAACCTGTTATGTTTGTAGAATTTAACAAACGTAACAATTCTAGCTATGATCAATATGTTATTTGAAAGGATTTTCAAAGAATGTCATTAAAGATAATATTCCTGATTTTGCGTAGCAGATGTTTTGAATATCATAAGGTAAAACCCAATTCCGTGTTTATGTGTGGCGGGGTCTTATAAGATACCCTTTTTTCTAATACCCATATTTTTTAGTTTCTCACACCAGTCCCATGACTGACCCGGAATTTATTTCTTTTCTCTTAAAATCTGGTGCCTATTTTTTCGAGTAGCCAAGTAGTCAGGTTTAACTTAGAGCATTATGATGGAGCTTGAAGTCTGAAGTTGAAGAATTCCTATAGATAGGTCTCCATTTCCATTTCCGCTGCATTAGTTTACTGATTGTATTCAACATTTATAAGGACAGAGATTTATAATTGTCCAGGCTAATGTGTAAGATAAACTCTGACAAATATATTAAAAAAATTCGCTGTAAAGATCATATATATTAAAATAATATACAATATTCCATTTGTGTACAATTCTGTTTTGTCTTTGTTTTCTTTTTACCCTTTACTATCTGTCCTTTTAGTACTTAGTTTTGCAGCATGTGAATACCGAGGCTTATCAGTATCGATTTTTGAGGGTCGAAGGCTAGGTTGTCATAAAGAGAGCCACCCAATATAATTTAAGTAAACGGGTTTGGACCCTTTCCATATAAAGTAAAAACCAATCTTTGCCTTAGTGAACAAATTGAACAAGGAAGAACTGACTCACGGATATAAGCAAGGTGAAAAATTGAAAATGACTCTTCTGTTCGTCGCGATGCATAGGATCGAAGAAGGCCAATTAGTAGTAAAAATGTAAATGCAGCGGAAATAATATACCATATCACACAGTCAATTTCATACTAGTTCGGAGCACCTCTCCTACATCCAGACCTTGACTCCTTCTAGATATCAACTGAGAAACTCTCACTTCATCTAGAGGAATAGGATTACAGACTTCGCTTGAACAACTGAACAGGACTTCAACACCGTCTACAGATACCATGACATGACTTCAACAATTTTTACAAGTTGTGGAACAAATGTTACTTTCTAACACAACTTATCTTGATATATAAATTGTCTCTTTGATGTACAATAATTCCTACAATCGAACCAAACGATATTAAGTGGAGGTGTAGAGGCTAAGGAGTTTGTTTGACTAGAATATGTGATGTGGAGATGAAGCACGCTAGTCGATATTCTTTGAATCAGTTGAATCTCTTGAAGTTCACACTCTTGCCATTGGAATTGAGAGTTTTAGGGGCGTAAATCAAAGCATGGTGTCGCATGTTGTTGTGTAGTGATTCAATAATGGTAAAGGGATTATACAGGTGTTGTAGGGATGCTAAAATAGGAGTGCAACCTTTCAGATCCGCCATTGATGAAGAGAAACAACTGTAGATGTGAAGATATTCGAAAACACCTTTTAAGGAATATGTAGTTTCAGTTGAATGGAGATGATGGTCAGTCAACTGACTTAGTGAAAAAAAACATGCTTGAGACCACCATCAAAAATAGAAGACTGAATAGAAGATCAGTCAACAGATCCAATCGACCGAAATCCACTTCAATCGACTGCCTCAGTCGGTTGAATACTACTATTCGACTGAATCTTCATATATTTATTTGCTTTTTAATTTAGCTCTTCGATCTTATCTTGAAGCATTCCAGTAGCATTGTTAACACATCATAAGTCTTATAAAGCTCATGTACTCCTATAGTATTCTTATCTCCTCCATTGAATGCTAACTAAATATATGATGTACTTGATGAAACTGTTAGTAGCATTGTCGTATGTTTGTTATCATCAAAACACCATAGATACGGTTCTTTTACCTTTTTCCCAAGTAAGACAAACTATTTGATCCTTAGCTAAAGGAATAATATTTAAAATAGAATTGAACCATGATTTTGCTAGTTTGCTCAGAAGTGGAGAAATGTTGTCAATGCATCTCTTTGGGAAAAGGACAAATGCCTCCAAATAGTGAAGAAGAAATTGGAAGAGAACCAAAGGTATGTCATGTTTCCCCAAAAGAAATGTTGAAGTGAGTAAGGGAATTATAGTGTTAAAAGACCCAAGAATAAGATAGCTGCTCCACTTTATGTTTCGGTAGAAGAAGTCTATTTTGTTACTAAAAAAGGGTTGAATTATTGAACACCAAGAACAATATGAAAAGAGAGGAAAGACACGAAGGAGGTGAGTACTATTACTACCGTGTAGCAAATGGACACAAAACTATTAATTGTAGAGCCTTATCTAGGACTATAGATATTACGTAAGGCAAGGATAATTATGTGAATTTGCTGAATATGATCTTAAGAAGTTAAAGGAAGAATAAATGATGGTTTAAATGGGGGTAATTATACATCTATACCATAACTCTTAAAGGATGGAACTAAAATTTAGAAACGCATTTTCAAAAGGAAATAACTTCAAACAGAATAATGAATCAATAAAGCCTTTGGTCCTACCTCAGGTCCTGGCTAAAGCACATATCCAAGGAAGATGGTCTATAAAGCACCCATTCGAATGAGATGGTCAATGAAGCCTTTAGTCTTATCTTGGGTCCCGGTAAAGCACTCATGCAAAGAGTAACGGTCAGACTAAAATTTCAGTTTAAAATAGCCAACTAAAGAAGAGCCAAATTACTGAAACTGTGCCATCCTGCAACGGAGTTATAAGCGAATTTTAATTTTTTTTACTCTATTGGATCTTTATTGGGCCTATGAAATCTAATTTATTTAGAACATTTCTAAATTTTATTCAAATAAATCTCTTATTTTATTTAAATTTATAAATTACGTAGAGTTTTATTTAATTTATATTTTATACATATAAATGTAAACACGTGTATTATATACATATATGTATATGTGTAACATGATAACCATGCAAGGTATAACATGCCCGTATGTCGATGTTGAGATTTACATCGCAACGGACATGCTAGCTCGTTCATATGTAATGTATATTGTCCAAATATATGTATGTATATAAACTATTACTTATATATAAATGTATATGTTAAGTTTGTTTAAATAATTTTATATAAATGTAATATATGTATGTATGTATGTATATATAAAATTTATAAATAAAATATTAATATATATATATATATGTATGTATGTGTGTGTGTGCATATTGTTATAATATATCTGTTTAGATATAAATAAGTTATTTAAGCATTTAAATAATATATATAACATTTTTTTATTTAATCATGAATAATATCTTCACCAATATATATAAGATAAAATAAATATTTTTTTAATTTAAATTAACACACACACAAATATAGTTATAATACATACATACATATATGTCTGTATATATATATGTATATATATTAATTAACAAAATTAATTTCTTTCATAAATTCCAGATCATGTGTACAACACAAAAATATTATTACTAATAATAATATTTTAAAATATATTATAATTGAATATTCATTTATAATTACATAAAATATTAATAAAAAATTCATTTCAAACATTTTTTCAAATTTTCAATAAATCATATATGATATTTTAAAGTTTGTAAAATTTTCCCTAATTTTTTTTTTCAAATTTTATTTTTTATTAATAATCATCCTATTATAATAGTAATTTTTATGGAAAAACTGATTTTTTAATTTTTATTTTCTAGCCAAGAGCTTATCTTATGATAGTTGATTTTATAAAATTTAAAAAATAATTCCATAACATACTTTATTTTATCTTATTTATTTACGATGTATATTGATTTAAATAATATTAAATAATTATAAATATTAATTTTTCTGTCAAAAATTACTATTACTTTATCGTTTTATATATAAAATTTTATGATTGATTTTAGCCACAGAATCATTTTGTAATTAAATATAAACCATATGTGTATAATCAATATATATATATATATAAATTAATAAAATAATAATTAATATATATAAAATAGACTGCTGTACGGATCTGATATATAAAAAATTGTTTTTTTAATCTATATGTATACATATACATATAACCAAACTAACTTGTGACAACATTAACACATATCAAAATCGTCGCTTAACTAATAATATAATAATAATATATACATAATAAAATAATATTTAGAAGATTACAAGCTATAATTCATTGGAAATCATACCTAAGAACCAATGACTTGAAACATATCTTGAAAGGATGAACTCCCCCTCTTTAAGACCTTTTTCGATTCTGTTGATTGCTAGTCCATAAACCTTTGACCTTCAACTATCGGTTGGCAACTAAATTTATCGAATTTGAGCTTAGAATATAGGGAGATGGGAAAGGGTAGATCGGCTGGCAAAAAATATGGATGGAGACTCCAAGAATATCCTTATCAAATGGAGGAAAAGATGTTTAAAAATCTTTTATAAAAATAATCCACTCAGCTTCACTTCTTTTTATCCCATTAACTAGCCGCCTCTAACCCCTTTATTCCTGTCGATCCTATCAGCCCCATGTTGGTCCGTAAACCCATTTAAAACTCTTAAGATATCATATATCAGTTAATGTATTTTTAACTTTTATAAATACATTTAATATTCGTCTATCAAATCAAAACCAAATTTATTAATATTATTTCATAAATATTATTTAATTGTAACAACCCTGGATTTTTATGTATATTTTAATTACGACTTTATTTCATTTTGAAATTATTTTAAACTTGTTTCATTTCAAAAATTTCATTTTAAATATAAACTTTGATTATTATGTGAATTATAATTTCAAACTGGTATAAATTGAATATTTTCCTGAAATGTTGATTTTTGGTCAATCTGGTCAAACTTTGACTTATTAATTTAAATTTTAAATATTTAAATTTTTTAATTTTATCTTTTATTATGTGAATATATTAAATTTCAAGAATAGTGCTTCTCGTTTCGTTGAAATCTGATTTATATTGTGAAAGTTGTGCTTTTTACAATATTGGGTGTAAATTGATTTATTTAATAAAATTATCTATTTTAATTTATATAAATAATATTTTTATTTGTCAAATAATGTTCTAATATGTGTTATATGACATGTTAGATAGATATTTTATTTTAAAACATTTTCAAAGTGATGTCATAATTTTTTCAAAATTTACTGTATTTATTTCCTATTTTTAAAGGCTGTTTTCTTATTTTCTGCTATTTTCTTCATTAAAATTTTATTTAAATTAAAATTTATATATTTATTTTGTGAATGGATTTTTATTTTATGTTGTTATCTTTTTTTAAGAATATTTCACAAGTCCATATGAATTTTCCAAAATTTATTCCATTTAATTTCAAATTTTCTAGACTAGTTTTCATTTTGGTACTATTTTCTTATTTTAATCATATATAATTAATATATTTTTTTATATTTGTTATATTTTCGAATTTTTAACTGAAATTATATGTATTTTCAGATATTTAAACTTATAAAAAGAAAATATAGAAATTTGTTTTGGTGACTTTTTATCTCCTAAGGCCTTTTATATTCCTACCTTTTCACATTTTAACCATATCTTTTCATTAATTGGCCATTACTCCTCACATTCTTCAGGCACTTCTCTCACTCCATTTTCACGTATTGGAAACTTTCTCATCCTCAAAATTCATGACGTCCATTCCTGAGCAAAAGTTTGGTAAAATTCTTCTTCTTTTCTTCTCATTTCTTCCTTGTTTTTCTTATGTATTTGCACTTGCCTTCACCTTTGTAGCTCAGCCCTTGCTCTTCCTTCACCATGGCCAGCTCCACCACTACCACATCAGGCTACCATCTCCTCCAGCCCACTGACCTTCCATAGACATGGCCTCTCATAAAGTAGATCCACCTAAAAAAATGAACAAAACTCCACCTAAATGTTCATAGCCTAGCCTAGCTTGTTCCACCACCTCTCTCCTCCACTTTGGCTGGCCAAACACCACCACCACCAGCCACAACCTGAGCCTTGGACCTTTGTAGCACCTGTAGTTGATCCTTCCAGATTAGGCCACTCCCAATAGTCCCTTGGCCGAACCCATTTAGGCCTTGAAATCTATGTTGTTGCTTGTAGTTGTGTTGCCTTATTTTGAAATTCAAACACATATCATTCATCTCCTCTTTATATTGCTATGGCCGACCCCTGTATGACCTGAACCTGATCCAAACCTGATCCAAAACCATCCCATTACAGTGTCTTTCCAGGCTATAGCTGAAGTATAAGTGGTTGAATGCAAGTGCAAAAGCTCTAGCTTTGAATTGTGTAGTTATTCCTAGCATTGTTTGTAATATTTTGGTTTGTAATTCATTTTTTTTTAAATATATTCAAGGCAATTAGTGTTGGCTCTCCACATTCAAATCGTATTCGAGTTGTCGTGCCTTCGTAGTCTTTGTGTTGTGTGCTTTGTTGGCAAATCTCCAGCTTTGACAGGTGAGTAATACTCACCAGACAATTTGTACCTATATAAGTAGTAAACTGACATCGCTTGAATCTGTAATGCATTTCATCATGTTATAATTGCTATATTATTATCACATGATGTTCATACCTGTTATTACACCTGTTATATCATATGCCACTGTTATTTCATGTTATTCTGTTATTTATATCAGTTATCACCATTGCAAGTTCACTGTAGAATAGAATCACCATGGGTTGAAATGATACATACCCGAACGGACTTTAGAATAGGAGAAAATCGTTATGGGCTGAAATGATAGGCTTGAATGATTTTCAATTACTTTCATTTACTTGGGATTGCGGGTTTGAAATGATCAAACCCGGGTTTTCTTTGCAAATTACGGGTTGAATTGATATATTACCCGTATCACTTTACCTAGGCTAGAAAATGAAATACAGACCCGTTGTTAAAATATGTTTTTCTAAAAAATTTAAAATATTTTAGAAATGTAAATATTATAATATTTTGATTTAAAACCTAATTAAAAATGATTTTTCTAAAGTATTATTGATTTTTTGAGAATTTATAAGTGAAATAAATAGCTGGTAAAGTTAGAAATTTGAAATGTAAGTTATTTTGGAAATTCTAATTTGGTAATGAAATGGTATTTGAATTTAATATGAAATATGATAAATTTATGATATTTTTAATCAAATGAATTTAAAATGATTTTATAATATATTAATGATTTTTAATAAAGTTAAAGTGTGAAATGAATGAATATTTAAGTTGAAATTTTGAAATATAACTAAAATTGGAAATTTGTGAATTTGGCTTGAAAGTGAATTTTAAGTTAAGCAAATAAAAATGAAGTTAGGTTATATTTGAAAATTTTAAACTTAAGTGTTAAGTTAAATTTAATTTAATGAATTTAAAATCTAAGGTTGGAATTTAATAAGTGAATTGTTATTAAATCTTGATTTTTGAATGGACATTTAACTTTATAAAATCATGAATATAAGGGTATTTAAATGATGATTATAAAAGTGAAATTTTATGATTTTATAAGTTAAAAATGATTTAAATAAAAATATAATTTTTGTGAAATTCTACTGAATATTTGAAGTTAATTAACTGCATTTCTGAAATGCTATTAATTCTAATGTAAATGATAATACAGCATTTGTAAATGTTGTAGTTGATAATAAAGAACTAAATGGCTAAATTTAATTAAAGGCTATTATAGCATTTTGTAAATGTTATAATTGTTGAATTTAACTAAGTTATTTGAAATTAATGTAACCCTATTGCAGCATTTTAAAATGCTGTCTTTTGTTAAATTGAACTATTTTGAATGTGACTTTCCGTAGCATTTTCTAAATGATATGAAAGGTGAATTTTCACTGTTTTGATAAAATTAAGCGAATGAGTGAACTTTGAAAAGTTTAAAATTTTGGAAATTTAATAATTTAATTATTAAATATAATAACTTCTTTATTTTATTTAGAATGAAGTAATGTGTTTTGAAATATAAACTATTTGAAATGTGTGTTGAAATGGTATTTTAAATAAATGAATGTGGTTTGGAAGATACTATATTTTGATATTTTGAAATGGATTTTTGAATGATATTGAATTTTGAAATGATATTAGATTTCAAAGTATAAAATACCATTTTGAAATTTTAACCACGGGATGTATTTAATTTATAATTTAACTGATTCTTAAAGGATTAGCGATCCCAAACATCCTTTAAGTTATTGTGCATTTCTACTACAGTTCACTTGAGTTGGTTTACATTATATAAGTATATATTGTCCTGACTCGAGTGTTTTGTGTTTTACTTTATGCTCGGGTCAGCCTGAGTATTTACAGCTTAGCTTTGGATTTCTTTTTTGGAGCTAGGAATTGCTGGAGATTCTGCTTGTCTAGTTATCTATCCCTTCAGTTTCAGTTGTTCTATTTCAGCTTTGGTATTGATAAACTGTTATGTAATTGAGATTTCTATTATATATGTTTTTTTCAGACTGATATTATGTATTATGTTTTGAGAGTTTGTTATAGTAGGTTCATGAACTACTATGGAATTTTAATTTCCGCTGCGAGTTATTCTGATATTTCTGTGTCTGTGATTCCGTGATTGTATTTCATTTGCTCCAAAATTATTTACAATGCGATATTTTGAGCAATTCAAGTCCGGCATGTGTGGATGCGAATGGCTGAAAATATCGGGCTGTTACATTAATTTAATTCATTTATAATAATTATAAACCAATTAAATCGTTTGGTCAGAAGAGAACTCACCATTTTGGTTGTGTGACCAGTCGGGTGTAAACCTGGTCAGTAATTAATATCAAACTATTCAAAAATTAATGTTCACATATCACTTAGCAGGTGGTGTGACATTTTGGCCAAATTTATCGCTTATTTGGTTTTGATAAAATCCAATTTCACCTTGTTAAGCATTATCCAGTTGTGACTTTTATTTTGCACTAATTCTCTTCATCACGTCACTTTGGACTTATGGAATTTGATAATGGTAAAATTTCCAGTATCGTTTACTCTATCGTCCAACACAAAGTTCTTGGTTCAACAATAACAATTATTATTAACCGAAATATCTGGCCAAAGACTTTGAATTTGAATTGATTTGAGTTGACCGTGATACTAACTCTATATAACGGAGGAAATGAATCCTCTCTTGAATAGTGCTTCACTTCCAATACTTCTACTCGACTCAACTATGGTCACTCGATGGACATCGTGCCATGATTTGATTGTAAGCAAAGCGAAGCTTTCATATTGAAGATCCACGGTATTCTCAAATTAAGAGAACTGTGTAAATTAGTCAGATAGATATTTTTTTGTTTGACCTTCATTATATTAACCAACAATAAACTATCGAGTGAGTCATTCTATAATTATCCAATAACTATTATTACATAAGCCCTAGATACCCCCAATAGTCATGAGTAATACACCATCGAACGTTTGGAAAGCATTACATACTCAGTCTCAACGAATACATCGATATCCAATCTCGATGCATCTTGACTGAGAACATTTAAAATGGTATATTTATTTTCATTATGATAAATTACCTTACAGTTACAACACTTTGTAACCGCTATCACAAAACATACTATTTATGAATTTCAATTAAATATACTTTTAGTTTAATTAATTAATATAACATATTATATCAAGTATATAATAGAAAGAAAACACCTTAATTATGAAGAAGATTGGTTAATGAGTTATATACATGAAAAAATTACATAATTGCCCATACGGCATACCCCTAGCTCTATCAATTTTCCACTTGCACTTGGGGTCAATTACAGAATCTTATTATAATTTCTTTAATCGATTTTCTCACAACCAATCGGGTCAGTCCCTTGGTAAACAGGTATGCTATTATACTTTAGTCATCCACTTTGTCAATTAACTCTCTCCGACGTTGATAAACTACCTTTATAATGTGGAACAATTTGGAGTATATCTCTCAACTTCTAGTGAGCACTAAGTTCTGTTATGAACTATATCGTGACATTGTTATCATATAACAATATTATGTGATTCCCAACATTAGGAATCACCCTCAGCTCAGTTATAAATTTGGGCATTTATTATATATGTATATACGTTGTTTTATTGTGGCGCTATTAAAGTCAATAAATCAGCCACTATCTCTTCTATTTGGAACATTTCCATCCTAAAGATTCTTAATTTATTATTGACATATTGCACTCAATATCACTTAGAAAATTTGAGTCTGAACATTCCTTTATAAGGAGTTTACTGTTTTCGAAAAAAATTCTCTAGTATTTCATAAATACACGATAATACCTCAAACGACCATTTAGTGATATCAATTTGGATTTGATATTTGCTTCATGTATCAAATAAATAAACAAATCACAATATCATAGAAAACATAACATATATGATAATTTCTATTGCCTATGCATAAGGAATCCATCTTACATGTTTCGTATTAAACATTTTAATAAGGTGTCCTTTCATGTCGGTTTGGGACATTCCCAATATCTTTTATACTTGCTATAAAGGACATTATTTACAAATGCAACGTCGAGCATTAACACATCGAGATTAGTTTTGACACAAGTACATTATTAAAAATCAACAATGTGTTGTTTACTTATTGTTTAGAAATATCAATGTACCTTTTAACATTCTTTCTTATAAACACATGCTTCCTCTGCATTTTGACTGAAAGTCAACGTATTTGATATTTCTATCAAAATACTTATTCAATTTTGATACTTATAAAATGGTACTTTCCTAATATTTCTTGGATCATGTCCAAAAGCTAATAATCTTTATATCGCTCCCAATGACATCGAGACACTTTGGTTGTTATGAAAATTGTCTATTCTAAATCATTATTTAGAATTTTCTATTTCAGCATATATTTAGCAAAACAGTAAGTCCTATCAAGCGATAATCTTCTAAGTAAACCCAAAATAACTTGTCATGTTGAATGAGGAATCTATTATGCTAATTTCAGTAATTGAAATTTACGAGATTATTTTTATCCACATTACTCATTTGATTCCAATGCATTGGTCTTGCTCATAAAGACACAATCGCAGCCAATGGATCATATTACTTCGGTTACGACTGCCAAATCATGTTTCGATAACATACCTGGAATACTTTCGGATTTGCGCATCATACCATATCATGGAGTCGACATTCTTAATGGTTTAATTAAACGACCGAGGATTATATATTTTTGATATTGATAAGAAACTCATAGTTTCTCTTTAGTATGCGAGCATACTCTTTAATGCAATGTGTTTATTTAGGTTAATTCATTCACCTCATGTGATCAGTTTTATCTTTTGATCATATCCAATTCCATTTTACTATCAATAATTTCTCAAAGAAATTCCTTCGCTATGAGGTTGGTATTTCTTAAAACAATAATTGTTTCTTGGTCCAATGGAATAGGTATTCATAACTTTTTTATGAATTTCCTTATATATAAAACTGATTTGATTATAGTTTACAAAACTTATGTTCAAAATATAAATATGCCATCCGAGGATAGACCTTTCCAAGGTCATTTTGGGGAGATTCATACAAGATCCCTCTTGAACAATTATTATATGCAAACTTTTAACTTGCACAATTTACCAACTCTTTGGCCTAGGATATATTGGGGTTTCTCATAAACCCTTATCTTGTATGATTTTGTAAACTATTGTTTAGATGAAATAATATTAACCTTGTATACTACTCTTAAGTACATGGCCTTATAGAAAGAAATTAACTCTCATACTTCATTCAACAAAGTTCGATTACTCCTATCAATGCATCATTATGTATCATAGGGAGAAGTGACTTTTGAGTTTGAATTTTTATTCTTTTTTTGGTCCATTCGAAACTCTTTCCAACATAATCACTCATTCGACCAAATCAAATCATTTCCATCGCATGTTCCATTACTTACTTCCGTTTTACATTATATAGGCTTATCATAGACTTATACGTGCGTATCAAATACACACGTCCATGTCTATGATTACTCATTGGCAAATACGACGAAGTACATGGAACCATTTTGGTATTAATAGATTTACGATTGCATGCATCTATATGTATCAATCTGAAGAGTTCATCACTCTTATGTTGCTCCCACTAAATGAGTACATAGCCCTTAATTGTTTGAGATATAATTAAGAAGTACCATATGATTCATAATGATATAATAAAAACTATTTCTCAAAACTATAGCTTTGTTTATAATACTAAAATAATTATAAATAATTTTAGATACTTTAGTATTTTCTAATTTGTTGTGAAAAGAAATACCATATTATAGTTTTATTTCATAACAAATATTCATAATATTCTTATTAAAATATAAATATGTCTATTTTCCAATCAATACTGGAAAAAAGTCATTATTTCATAAATAATGTTCAGTATGTTGTACAAAATAATTTCTGTAATTTGATGCATTCAATAAGTGCTATATGGCATGCTCCTGTTATTTCTGCCATTACCATAATAGCGTACTAAATTCGAAGGTCCATCATTCTCTTAGTATAAATTATTTATTTCATTTACTGCAACTAATATAATCTCGTAGCAACAATCTTCAATATGAAAATACATTTCAGAATAAAAATCATATTTCTTATTCCAATTTTAAGTATTAATCATTATTATTACAATTCTCATTTCCAACTTTTCTTTATGAAGCAGAAGTGGCTATTCACCCTCTTCATCCCAACTGTACCTTAAATCACATCTACACTTGTACACTCGTTTTTCTTTCTAAATGGTCTAAACATTCACAAGAAATCCCTTACTATAATATCATAATAAACTCTTTAAAAAACACACCGATTATCCTTAATATTTAAGGACATCAAATATATTACACTTTGCATAAACTGATCAAAATGACATTCTAGTGATAGATTTTTTAGATCTATATTGTAGTTTTGGTCTTGTTTTACATTTAAAACAATGTGATCCTTTTATATCAATCAAATTGAAGACTCGATCCCATAGTACTTTTTATTGGCTTTTTTCAAATGAGCTAGCTTTATCAAGGTTTCGTGCATTACGTACTATGACCATTCCCTATATAAAACCTCCATGCGATAGTATATGGATCAAATATCCATAGTCTTATGTTGATTTAGAGTTCGAAACTCATAGAATGAAATACGTTGTCTTGACCGAATAAACATGTAATGGACCAAATTACGGATGCATTTAGTAGTTGTAGAATCAGGCACTTGCATAGGTATTGAAATGCTAACATGCAAGAACCATCTTTTAGTAAGTATATATTATATTTCTATTTGTCAATCTTAAATTTAGTCTAATTATATATCTTAATTGATAAATGTTTTATCAATCATATTAAATGCACAAATTTATCAATATAGATTATTGCAACATTATATCGCATATGTTCTTACAATATTAGAAATGTTAAATGTTATCATTTTAGTTTTCTAATAAGGCCCCCATTAGTCTTTTATGTTTCATCATACCCTATGGGTAGCATTAAAGTCTTTTGACTTCACTGATGGGTGTTAAAACTCGCATGCCTTGGGATTCTGACCATGAGGAAAGCTTAACAAATCATAGATCCGCATAAGTTGGATAATTCCTTAATGATTATATCACATAAGACTCCTAAACCATTGTTCCTCGTACTAATCCCACCTTTACCTTGGGGAAAGCTCAACAAATAAAGTAGGATTATCCACTCGGACCCACCATTTCGCGATGGCCTAAGTATAATGCACATAACTTGAGGAAAGCTCAACAAATATGTGCAGTTATCTTACCTCGTCTATATAATATATTAATAGGTATACACATAACATCCCTAGTTTGAGCAAAGCTCAACAACTAGAGCGTATGCAAGTAATCTATTAATATATAAATGATAGAGGACAACTTTATATTAAAGATACATAATCTTCAATGTATTATCGGGTAATATCAACTTATGCCATAATGTATTTCTTATGAAATACACTCGCGATTCAAGTGTCGGTCACATCAGAAATTATATGTACAATGTCAGAAATTACGGTATATTTACAATACATATGTATTTATCCCTTAAATCTAGTTGGGTTTCCTTGATATTCCATCTTTAGTTTATACATTCATATATTATAAGTTTGTTATTATATAACTTTTATTTTTTAATTAACTTATATAATAGTCTTATGTATAATAATATATTAATTAAATGATATTTAATTAATTTTAATTAATTAAAATTTTAATTAATTTCATATTAATATAACATTTATATTCTTTAATTATTATGTACTATAACTTTTGTAGTATTACACATTTATCTTATATATGTGTGTATTCGTTTAATTAATTAATCTTTAATTAATTTTATTTAACTAAATATTTTTAATTAAATTATATTAATTTTAAAATTCATTTATATACATACATGTATACTTATGTTAATTTAACATTTTAAAACAACATAACATATAACATAATATACAGTACATGTATATTTTTGCATTTATTTATTAACTATTTTAATAACTATATTTTGTTAATCCTATTAATAAATTTTAAATTTTGAAATTAATTTATATTAAGTTTCAATCATTTTGAAAATTATCATTATATTATAACATTTATAATATGTATATACTATATTTTAAAGTTAACTTTTAAATTTAAATCTTATATTTTTAATTTTCAAAATAATTTGAAATTTTATATTATAACATTTATAATATTTTTTATTTTTAAATTTAACTTTTAAATTTTAATTTTTTTTTAGTTTTAAAACAATTTTAAAAGTTAGCCCAAGGCCCAATTCAAATTTAAGCCTTTTCTATTAGCGATAACTTATGGGCTGTGAGCTTAATAGTAAACACTAACATGACTAACTTAGACTGCATAGATTGGGCTATGATACCATTGTTAGAACTGGGCCAGCCTGCAATAGAAGTTATGGGTGAATTCTAATTTTTTTACCCTATTGGATCTTTGTTGGGCATATGAAGTCTAATTCATTTAGAACATTCTAAATTTTAGTTAAGTAAGTCTCTTATTTTATTTAAATTCATAAAGTACGTAATGTTTTATTTAATTTACACTTTATACATATAAATGTACACATGTGTATCAGATATATATATATATATATATATATATATGTATGTGTGTGTGTATGTATGTGTGTGTGCATGTGTAACATGATAACCTTTGCAAGGTATAACATGCATGTATGTAAACGTTGGGTTTTATGTCGCAGCAGACATGTTAGCACATTTGATATGTAATGCATATCGTCCAAATATATGCATGTATGTATATATTATAAACTATTACTTATATATAAATAAATATATTTATTGCAGGTAAAACAAAGCATTATTATTTTGCACGGGCAAGCTAGTTTTATAGTGGCTATACCCTTGAATATATGAAATAAAAATGAGAGGTAAAGACACCTCAACAGCTAAAGAATGAAAAAAAATACAACACAGGAGTTAGGCAAGAAGCCTAGACTACTAAGGACCTAGACTAGTCCCCTTCATAAGAGGAGGAACTACTACGATCATCGGACGAATCAGGACTGAGGACATGGACAAACCAGAGAATAAAGTGCAAGGTTAGGATCAAAGTCTAGGGAATCATCGGTTATATGAATTTTCTATCCCAACTGGTATCCCAAAACAAATTCATGTTCGTGTCACCTAGTTCACCAACCTTAGTGAGGGTAAGCCCTCACCCTTAATGTGAAAATATAGACGTCAGCTCTCACCTTCATCGTCATCCACAAACATGTGGTAAGTATCACCCTCAGGAGAATATCTCATTTCATAAGCTTCATGAATCCAAGATTGCTCATTGGAGTTCCAAGTAATAGTATCAGAAGAAGGCACCGTGACTATTGAATAACATGCGAACATCAACATCTACTTGTGCTATAGGAGGAGAAGGAATACTAGCCTTAGGAACCATTTCATAACAGGAGGATTCGACAATGGAATCTCAGGAGGAATAGGCATTGGGGAATCTACCACAACTGGCACTATAAGACAACCATCTTACAAGAATCAGCAATGTGATCAAAGGAATGGCAGGATTAGCAAATATCTGGATTCTAACTGCAGGATACTTCAATGACGACCACTCATCCCTTAGTCGGTATAACATGCATTTTGGTTGGCAAAGGTTTATCTGTTTTCACTTCAATAAGTGCCCTAGTGTATACCCTTTTTTTCCTATCAACTATATTTGCATCAAAACATCTCAGTTTGCCAACCAGACCAGCCAACCAGTCTAAACCAATCATTGGTTGAAGAACTAAAGGAATATGAGTAAAGCTAGCCTAAATGGGAATTGAAAGTATGTAAGATTTTGCTATGTCAACCGAAGGGGACCATGGAGTAATAATAAACGGTTTACCATAGATGAAGGTAGGATCAATCTGAAGCACACAAAGTCTATCTTCCAGCAAGGAGAACATGAAGAAGAACATGGAATCGTCAAAGTGGAATTTAAGATCACCATGCAGACGCCAAGCATTCCTACAATGATTTTGAACAACTTCATAAGACAAGTTAGAGTCAAGAAAAAAAACCAACCAAGTAATCAAACCAAAAGCCTTTGCCAGCTTGAATAATCTTTTTCAGCGAAATCATAACTCCATCTTCTTCCATAATTTCAAAACTACAAAGGGAATATGCACCTACAATACTCGAGAGTTTAGTGAACAAGGAAGACCATGTTGATTCTAGAGTTTTCGTAGTAGGAAAGCGTGAGCAACACAGACAGATTTACCCTGGGAAATAAAAGGACCAGCTGTAGAATTTGAAACTTTGACATTTTGACAAACATGAAGAGAGCTTAAATCAACATCTAAGGAGGAGGAAACTATATTAGTTACACCAACAAGCTCCCATGTTAACGATACATTCTCAATGTATATGTTAAGTTTGTTTAAATAATTTTATATAAATATAATATACATATATGTGTGTGTACATAAAATTTATAAATAAAATATTAAACATATATATATATATATATATATTGTTATAATATTTATGTTTAAATATAGATAAGTTATTTAAATATTTAAATAATATATGAATGTAATAAATATTTTTTAGTTAAAATAATATATATACATACACACATTCAATATAGTTATAATATATATATATATATATATATATAGTAATTAACAAAATTAAATTCTTTTATAAATTCTAGATCGTGTATACAACAAAAAAAATATTATTATTAATTTTATTATTTTAAAATATATTTTTAATTAAATATTTATTCAAAATTGTATAAAATATTAATAAAAAGTTATTTTCCAAATTATTTTTCAATTTTAAATTTCCAGTCAATTTTATATGATATACTGAAGTTTGAAAAAAAAATCCACATTTTTTTCGTTCAAATTTTATTTTTTATTTATTTATAATTTCCGATTTATTGTAATAATAATTTTTAGAAATAGCAAAACTGATTATTTTTATTTTCTAGTCGAGAGTTTATCTTATGATATAATAATTTTATAAAATTTCAAGAATAATTTTCGTAACATATTTAATTTTATGTGATTCAATTATGTAGTATATTGATTTAGATAATATAAAATAATTATAAAAATTAATTTTTAGCTGTCAAAAATTACTATTGCTGTGCAGTTATATGTGTAAAATTTTATGGTCAATTTTAGCCACAGAATCATATTGTAATTATATATAAACTATATATGTGTAATTAAATAATATATATATATATATAAATTAATAAAATAGTAATTAATATATATAAAATAGGCAGCAATACAGATTTGATATATAAAAAATGGATTTTTTTAATTTATAAGTATATACATACATATAACCAAACTAACTTGTGACAACATTAATATAAATAAAAATCGTCACCTAACTAGTAATATGATAATAATATATACATAATGAAATATTATTAAAAAGATTATAAATTATAATTCAGTGGAAATCATACTTAGGAACTAAAGCCTTGAAGTATATCTTGAAAGGATGAACTCTTCCCTTTGAAATATTTTCCAATTCAGCAGATTACTAGTCCTTGAACCGTTGACATTCAACTATAGGATAGCAAGTAAATTAATCTGATTTAAGCTTAGGATATTAGAGAAAGGGAAGGGGTGGATCGGCTAGCAAAGGAATATGGATGGAGGCTCCAAAAAATCCTTATCGAATGAAGGAAAAGATGTTCAAATGAAGGAAGGAAAGGAGAGTGAGTTTATGATCATATATTTTAGTCAATCTCCTTCCATCTCAGCTACTCATGTTCACCTCTCTTTAGCTCATCTACTAGCCGCCTCTAATCCCTTTATTCCATCTGCTCCTATCAGCTCCATGTCAGGCTATAAACCTATTTAGAGCACGATGAACATTTTGCATATTAAATCCAATTCAAATGCTTATCAATATCGTATATTGATTATTGTATTTATAACATTTATAAATATGCTTAATATTCATCTATTAAATATAAATCAAATTTATAAATAATATTTCATAAATATTGTTTAATTTAATTAATTTATAACAATTATAAACTAACTAAATCATTTGGTCAAAGGAGAATTCATCGTTTCAATTGTAAGACTCGTCGGGTGTAAATTTGGCCAGCAACTAATATCGAACTGTTAGAGTATCAACGTTCACATGCCACTTGGAAGGTAGTGTGACATTTTGGCCAAATTTATCACTTACCTGGTTTCGATAAAATCCAATTTCACTTTCTTAAACATTAGCCGATTGTGACTTTTATTTACACCAATTCTCTTCATCAAAATTATGTCACTTTGTACTTATGAAGTATGGTAATGGTCAAAATTTCAATATCGTCCATACTTAACTCTGTAGTCCAAACACAAAGTCCATGGTTTAATAATATAATAGTTATTAATAGAAATGTTCTGGCCAGAGACTTTAACTTTGATTTGACTTGATTTGACCGTTATACCAACCCCATATAACCAAAGAGACAATTCCGCTTTTGAATAGTGCTTTATTTCCACTATTTTCACTCGACCTAACTATAGTCACTTGATGGATGTCGTGCCATGATTTGACTATAATCAAAGAAGAGCTTTCATATTGAAGGTCCATGGCATTCTCAAATCAAGACAACTGTGTAAATCAGTTACGTCGATATTTTTTGTTTGACCTTAGTTATATTAACCAATAGAAAACTATCGAGTGAGTCGTTCCATAGTTATCTAATAATTATTAGTATATAACCCTTAAATGCTCCCCAGTAGTCATGAGTAATACACTGCCCAACATTTGAAGAGCGTTACTACTCTAGTCTCAATGGATACAATGATATCCAATCTTGATGCATCTTGACTATAAACATTTGTAACGGTATATTTGTTTTCATTGTGATAAATTACTCACAGTCACAACATTTTGTAACCACTGTCGTAAAACATACCATTTATGGATTTTTCTATTTAATATACTTTAAGTTAACTTAATTAATTAACAATGCACATTATATCAAGTACATAATATTATATCAAGTATATAATAGAAAGAAAACACCTTCATTTCGAACAAGATTGGTCAGAGAGTTATATATATATATATATATATATATATATATGACAAATTTCATAATTGCCCCTAGGGCATACACTTAACTCTATCAATTTCTCATTTGCACTTGGGTTCAATTATGGAATCTTATTCTAACTTTCCCAATCGGTTTTCTTGACAATTAGGTCAGTCCCTCGGTGAATGGTTATTCTATTATGTTTCAATTAATTGCCCTGTCAATCTACTCTCTCCGATGCTAATAAACTACATTTATCATACAGAATAATTAAAGATTAACCGAGGATACTCCAAATTGTTTAACACAATAAAGGTAGTTTATCAACAACGGGGAGAGTTGATTGAAAGAGTAGATAATTGAGACATAACAGCATACTCGTTCACTAAGGGACTAACCAAATTGGTTTTGATAAAACCAATTAGAGAAGTTGGAATAAGATTGCATAATTGACCCCAAGCGCAAGTGAGAGACGATGGAGTTAGGGGTATGTCTTAGGGGCAATTATGTAATTTATTACATATATATAACTCATTGACCAATCTTGTGTTCATAAAGAAGGCATTTTCTTTCTATTATATACTTGATATAATATGTCATATTAGTTAATTAATTAAATTAAAGTATATTTAATAGAAAATCCATAAATGGTATATTTTATGATAGTGCTTACAAAGTGTTGTAACCGTGAGTAATTTATCAAAGTTTTATTATTCCAACTTGTTAAAAATAAAAGGTGTTTTCTTTCAAAATGGCCAAATAAATACGAACCAAACGATAAAGGAAAGCATGGAAAAAGATTTCATCAACTATATCTAAGAGCATATACAAATAGTTCATCGCAAATTGGTACGTAAATAATTTTTTTACACAATCTCTATACTACAAAATGTGATTTGTTTGACAATAAGGTAGCGTATACATAATTTATAGTTCTGGAAGCTAAGGAAGAGGATGATGTTGATATATTAACTCTTTTCCTTTCCTTATGACTTCTAAAACACAAGAATGAGTTTCATTAGACAAATCCGCATTTTTATACAAAATAGGAGTACCATATATCTTCTTAAGAATGTTAGAGCATCCATATAAAAAAATTTTTTGTTAACATCTCTGATAACTAGAAGCAAAGAGTTTCCTCAATTGGCAATCTCTTTCCGGTATGAGAAATCAATTTTTATGTACAAAGCGATGATTACTTCAATCAAGCAGTCTACTAAAAAATCAAATTGGATGCTCTAAAGGTATAAAATTGCACCCATTCTAGTTGATCTTTAGGTTTCTTTATCTCTTTCATCAAAGTTTCTATCATTAAAGAAGGGTCAGTGATATATTGGATCGCCATAAGAAAAAACTTATTTAGTTTCTTTTTCTTACAAAGAATGACATTAAGAGAACCCATAGAATCAATTTGAGAAGCCAACGCCTTTTCATAAGGTTTTTGGCATCCTTTAACCGAGAAATTTGGTAAGATATGCCTTATTGATCGATCGTGAGATTTTGAATTTTTAGTGTAAGCTCGCTCTTCTTATGCTCTAAAGTTTCCACCTCTAATATGAGATTATAAAACACTTATGTATATTTTTTTTATCCCACTACACTTTTTTACATAGCCTAGCAAGTTCACCAGAATCACCTTTCAATGACAAAAATGCTAAAGAAGGAGCAATTACACTACCACTACGAGTCAGGCAAACTTGAGATGAAGAAGAAACCTATAAAAGAGCCTTTTTGAAAGATTTTGCCGATGTTTGCATAGAGAACCCTTTTTTCCCTTCAGTCAAAATAAGCTCGTACGGTTGACACTCGGTCTTAGACCTTAGCAAATCAATGTCGAAGTGAAGTATGCATTTAGGATGTGCAATCTTTGTATCATACTTTGGTTGTTGAGGGATCTTGAGTTAAGTCTCCCAGTCAATTCAAGAATTCATTATCTTTAGAGAATAATTTCTTCTCAAGTTCAGTGACATTTTCTTAGGAAGCTCTCAAAGTGGGCTTTAATTGAATATATTTCTTATGTCATCTGTTTGCCTCAGCATTGTAAAGTTGGTAAACGAAAGCAGAACGGGAAGAACGATTTTACAGGGATGAATCTGACCTAGATTGAATGATATCAGGATATAATGTGAGGTTAAGATCATCAAGGTATAAAGTTGATTCTTTTTCCTAGATCAAAAATGTAAATAAAAATGAGCTCTTAGTAAATGAAAGTAACATTATTGAAATACTTTATTAACAATTTAAAATATAACTGATACCATTACATCCATAAAAATGGCAATAATAATAAATACATATGCATTTCTCCATCAATCCTTAGATTGTAAAAGGACATCCAGTATTTCTAAAAAGACGAAGGGAAAATGGATAATGTAGTAGTAAAGGGAGTTTCAGTGCTGGAAGTAGTGTTGATGGGGGGATGCCTCGATAGTCCCATTCTTTATGACGGGGACTGATTTTGCCACATAATAATTTTAGATAGTCAATCTATATCTCGTGTAGGTATTGGTCTTTCCGATCTTGTAAGACATTAAAGTTCGAAGTAGGAAATCGTGTGTATATATCGTAAAGGTCGCAAAGAAAACCGATAAACAAGAAATTTCCCTTAATTTCCCTTAAAGGTCATTTTCAGTCTAATTAACCAGTTTACTTATGACATCTTTAAGGATAGGAGATAGAGAAGAAATAGATGCAAACTCAGAAACCTGGATACCAACAACATAAGAATGCTAAGAGTCAAAATACAGATTTTCTCTAAGAATTATTACAACATTAACAGAAGTGCAAATTAATTGTGACGCCCCACCTCTATACTCACAATAACGAAGGTTATTATAAGGAATAACGTCTGCTATTGCGAATAATAAGGCTTGTTAGAAGCGACCATCTATAAGTTATGCCTTAGACAAGTATTGATTACATCGATAGGAGTTGTGTAAATTACTCCCAACGATATATATTCAATCCAAATCTAAAACGAAACCATGGTGGCTTAAGAAAAATTCAGAACAACTCATAATAGCAAGAACACAGATAAGTATAGTCACATCAGAACAGAAATATCAGATATAGCGAAAGATAAGTCTGGATACATGCTACAACACTCGATGGTTCACATGAACTACATGTACATATACATAGCCAACAACATACATGAGATGAGAGTCAATACACCAAAAGTAACACCTCGAAGCCTAAAAAAAGATGAGGTGAAATCCCAAAAGCTGAAGCAGCAACTGAATCAGAGATAGCGATTAACCTAAAATAGCTCGGTCTGACCCGAGTATTATTTAAAAGAAAATAATAAATGGATTAGTCTAATTTAAACTTAGAAATGAATGCATCATTAACAACATCAAAGCAAATTAATCATAATCTCGAATGAGACTATTCAGCATAATAATCAACATAGTTTAAATGAAGAATCTCATTAAACTCCATCAAAAGCAACTCCCAAATTCAAAATTTGAATTCAAAACAGCAATACACAAAAATCTAGAAATCAAAATAAGATAACTAGAAAAACAGCATCAAAGTGGATCGATCCCAGCATATGGCGAGTTTAAGCTACACGCACATGCATCTCATATGGCCGAAGCCTACCAAGTACCGTCATCATAATATTTGGTGCCCATCATATGACCCGAAGGTCCAACAAATGACCCAAGGTCTAGTACTGGTAATTGACCCGAAGGTCCATCACTGTGGCTCGAAAGCCCAACAAAATCATCAAAATTCTCAAATAGCAATTTCCACGGTAAATATTTCAATTAACGAGTCCAGATTTAACCGAATTAGTAAAGCGTGGTTCCATATTCCGCACTTTTGCTAAATCATTTAAATCTCATCTTCGTTTCCTTGAAAGTGCAAAATTGTGCATTTTATATAAATAATTTTTACGTTCTCAAACGGATAAGTCCAAAATTAATCAGATCAGTAAAAGTAAGGGTTCATAGACCTTAATTTTGATGAAGCGTTTAAATTGATTCCTCATTCTTTTGAAAGCATAAACTATAAAAAATTTGAAAACAATTTCATTTTAAAACGATTTAAAAAACACGTGATTAAAACAACAACATCTATAGCAATTTCGACAAGGAAATTGTGCTTCACAAAACACCGTACAAATAGATTTAAAAATCAGCGTTACGGGTTAGCCGCTTGAAAATTCACTTTTAATTGACGGTTACTGAAACCAAAACAACAGTAATTTTTATTCGTCAAAAACTCATCAAAACAACACGCTTCAATTATAAAAACCGGGGTACAAACCCGTTATAAAAATAACGGCAACAAACTACGTTTCAAAACAAAACACCGATTCAACGTAAATTAAACATTGGTTTATATTACTAATATATGCATCAAAAATTTTTGCACTACATGGCAATATACACGTGTACACAATGAAACAAGGGTCTGGACACGTTTACATGCATACACGTAAAGATGGTGACCCTATTTCGTGTGTTACATAAAAATGCGCAAATGAATTAAAAAAATAACAACCAGGCCACACTTCATATACTACAACTTGTACATAGGTAAATAAATAGGTGGCTAAAACAATTACCTGGCAACACTACACAATGCAAAATGGTGGCCCTAGCTTTCGTATAAACATGAACACACATAAATGAGTCACGAAAATATAGTAACTTAGCATAAATTTTAGTGTACACGTAAAAATGAAATGACAAAAATACCTGGAACTCATTTTGTTCGTGAAATGCAACTTTACATACTTTCGTGAAACCCATACTTGTATGTAGTTAGGAATTTGGACATGCATATCATATTTGTATAGTTAAAATAAAAATTTAGTCTGGGCAACATATAAGCTCACACATACAAATAAAAGCAATTGTAAATTGAAATGGACCTGGCTTCTATGCAATACAACATTGCATAAAATGATGTTGATAAAAAAAAAGATGACCTGGCCACAAACATTTCACGCATGCACGAAATGTAAAAGTAAAATGGTCTCGAACTAAATTTAGTGAAATGCAACTTATACTACTCACGCACATTTTTAACTAATGCTATGCACTTTGCACCTCACTATGCATGCACGCACACACGTTTCGTGCTACATATAATTGTATGCAAATATGAAGTTATCGAAAATAATTGACTTGGAAATCATATTTAAATGCAGTAAAGAATTGGACGTGCTTAACATACTTTCACACTTGTAATGCAAATAGCCTGTCCATAAATTCCGTGCAACATACTTGCACTCACCCAATGAAAATATACCTAGGCAACTTAGTTTTTCACGCACGGAATCATTTATATAAAGGTACCCGAGTAATATCGTTTGCACGCAAAGATGAAGTAATGAAGATAAATGACTCAGTTTTTATGAAATGCAACTGAATTGCACGCAAATGCGTGTTATATTTTGCACGCAGTAACGAATAAATTAGAATTGTGAGTTTTGAACTCACTTTTACTTCGCCTCCGAACCAGTTAGCAACTGAGATTTGAATGGAGCAATAAATTTTGAAAACGTAACTAATATTATACACGGAGCTTACATGAAAAATGTGGAACAAAAGAATGCTGCCCGCTTACTTTTCCTTTTCCCAATTTTTGTGTATAAGTCAAAGAAAATATATGTTGGCAGAAGTTTGTACAAATTCATTTAAGAGAATACGTGCATCAGAGAAATAAAGAACATGCTTGCCTGAAATGATGTTGGCTGAAAAAGTGTTCAAACTTTATTTTAAAAATCTTGGTGACAGCAAGCAAAAGTGTTCATACTTTTTGCTTTTTTACAAAATTTGTGTTTACAGCAAGTTCCAATTTTCTTTACAAAATTGTTGACAGTCAAGTGTTCAAATTGCTTTATAAACATTTAGTGACAACAAAGGCAAACCACTTTTGTTTAAAAATGGACCGATCCTTACTTACACGTGAAAGGCAATTTTCCACCCATGTATTCATTTGACTTTGAAATTGATTTCACTTTTTTTTTTTCAAATCTCAAGTTTAAAATTTCTATTTTAAATTTTTATTTTGATGGTAATAAAAACAAGGTTGTTACAAACTCTCCCTTATAAAAATTGCGTCCTCATAATTTTTATACTAGAAGTTGTTTATAACACAAATTATACATCACAACAAGGTTTAAATAGAAAAGATAGATCAAGAATGCTCACCCCCACCCGAAGAGGATAGAAAACCGGGATAAGAACGCTCGATGAATTCTTTGGTTTTCCAAGTGCAATCTTTGGGGTTTGCGGAACATTGAATTTTCACAAGTGGGAATTCTTTATCCCAAAGGCGTTTAACCTCCAAAGCTAGCACACGAATAGGATTTTGCACCATAGGCAAGTCGGATGAGATCTCAAGATCTTGCAACACATGAGGATCAATAATAGAGTCTGAATCTCGAAGGCATCGACGAAGCTGGGATACATGAAATACGTCATGAATTCCCGAAAACTGAATAGGTAGCGATACACAATAAGCAACAGGGCTAATGTGTTCCGTAATAGGAAATGGTCCAATATATCGAGGAGCCAATTTCCCGGAGCTACTAAAATGCACCACACCCTTCATCGGAGAAACACGAATGAACACGTGATCGCCTATAGAAGATTCCAAAGGCTTCCTACGATGATCGGCATAAGATTTCTACCTATTTTGAGCCTCTTTCGTTCTCTGTCTAATAGTATCAATCTTCTCAGAAGATTCACGAATATAATCGGGGACGAGAGCTAACTTTTCCCCAGATTCCAACCAACAAGATGGTGATCGACACGGTCTTTCATAAAGGGCTTCGAAAGGAGCCATATCGATATTGGATTGGAAACTGTTATTATAAGAAAATTCAACAAGTGATAAGTGGTCTACCCAACTACCACCAAAATCAAGAATACAAGCGCGAAGGAGATCATCTAAGACTTGATTCACCCTTTCAGTCTGACCATCAGACTGTGGATGATAAGCTGTACTGAGATTGAGCTTAGTTCCCAAAGCTTACTGAAGGCTCTATCAGAAACCACTAGTAAAAAGCGGATCTCCGTCACTAACAATGGAACTAGGAGCTCCATGAAGTCGGACGACTTCTTTAATAAAAAGCTTAGCCAATAAAGGAGCAGTTCGATTGGACTTGATAGGAATAAAATGGGTTGATTTGGTCAATCGGTCAATAATCACCCAAACACTAGTATGGCCCAACCTCGAACGAGGTAGACCATCAATGAAGTCCATAGAAATTTGATCCCATTTCCGTAATGGAATCTCAAGAGGCTGCAAAAGACCACTAGGACGTTGGTGCTCCGCTTTAATAAGTTTACAAGTCATGCAACAACTCATGTAACTTGCAACATCACGCTTCATACCCTCCCAAAAGTATAAGCGTTTCATGTCAGCATACTTCTTGCTACTGCTCGGATGAATAGTATACTTAGAACGATGACAGTCCTCAAGAATGTCATTTCCAAGATTAGGAACATTAGGCACGATCAACCTTCCCTTCTTTCGAATACAACCATGAATATCAATATCGAAATCCTTTAGATTATCACTTCGGGATTCCGATTTACAACTCTAAATAAGATAAGAGAGATCTGGATCTTGTTTTTGGGCATCGACAATACGATCCAACAAACTAGGACGAGCTTCCATGCTAAATAGAAGCATGGGAGAATCAGAAACTGAAGGACGGTCTCTAATATCACGATGAGATATAGCTTTCAAAATATTCCGCTCTGCTAGAATCATGGAAACAACAACTTGCTGTTTGCGACTAAGCGCATCAGCAACTCGATTACCCTTACCAGGGGTATACTAAATATCAAAATCATATGAAACAAGAAATTCGAGCCAACGTTGTTGCCTTATATTAAGTTCCTTCCGAGTGAAAAGATATTTCGGAGATTTGTGGTCAGTGAAGAGAACAAAATGCTCGTCCAATAAATAATGTCGCCAAATCTTTAGAGAAAAGACTATAGCGGCTAACTTCAAATCATGGGTAGTATAACGAATCTCGTTAGGTTTTAACTATCTAGAAGCATAGGCAATTACTCTATCTTTTTGCATAAGAACAACACCGAGTCCATAACCACTGGCATCGGTATAAACAACAAGATCATAATTCCCTTCGGGAACCACTAAGATAGGAGCATGAGTAAGGAGATCATTTAATTTCATGAAATAAATCTCACACTTATCCGACCAAATAAAAGAAACAACTTTTCTCATGAGAGTGGTAAGAGGTAAAGCAATACGAGAAAAGTCCTTAATGAATCGGTGATAATAACCTGCCAATCCAAGGAAACTATGGATCTTAGTAACGGTCTCGGGCCTCTTCTAATTCTGAATATCTTGGAAGGATCCACAGAGATACCATCAGAAGAAACAATATGACCGAGAAACTTCACCTTATTCTCCTAGAAGTGACACTTGGAGAATTTGGCAAAAAGATGATGTTGACGAAGAGTGCTCAAAACAATCTCCATATGATGAATATGATTGGCTTCAGATTTTGAATAAATAAGAATATCATCTATGAAAACTAAAACAAACTTATCGAGATATTCCCGGAATATCTGATTCATAAGATCAACAAAATACGCTGGAGCGTTCGTCAAACCGAACGGCATAACAAGCCATTCTTAAGAACTATAACGAGTACGAAGTGCGGTAAAAGGGATGCTATCTTCCGCAACTCGTAACTGATGAAAACCGTTAGCAAGATCGAGTTGGGGGAAAAGCTTAGCGCCACTTAATTGATCGAACATGTCATTGATCCTAGGTAATGGATACCTATTTTTGATAGTGAGCTCGTTAAGCTTGCGATAATCAATGCAAAGCCTAAAAGTACTATCTGGCTTCTTAACAAAGACAATGGTGGCGCCCCAAGGAGATGAGCTAGAACGAATAAACTGCTTGGCTTCCAATTCAGATAATTGTTGCTTGAGTTCCTTATTTTCCTTAGCAGACATCCTCGTGGGAGGATGATGACAGGATGAGCACCAGAAATAAGATCAATACTGAACTTAATTGCCCGCTTCGGTGGCAAACTCGAAATAGGCTCAAAGACATCAGAAAAATCACAAACAACCGGAATATTAGCTATGACATCCTCCGATTTGAAGGAAGAAATGAGAGCATTCGAAGTATGGTCCGTGCCTCGAAATATAATAGATAACTGCTCGATAGCATTCGGATGCTTGAGATATATAGTTCTTTCGGGACATAGGATTTGAACTTCATAACGGACGAGCCAATCCATTCCCAAAATCATACCAAAACCAAGATGATCCATAACATGCAGATTCACATGAAAGGAAAAACCACATAGAATAATCTCAACATCAACCATAACAAACCAAGAGTAGCGGATCCACCAATAGGATTCACAATCCTCAAAGGGTCGTGAAGACTAACAACATCCAAAGGAATAACATCAACAAGCTCCTTTGACACGATTGAATGTGATGCACCCGTATCGAAAAGAACTCTAATAGAATGGTCATGAAATATGATAAAACCTTCCAAAACAAAGGATGAATACCTTTGGGCTGAGAAGAATCACCAGAGGCTTTAGCAACATTAAGCTTCCCAGATTTAAAACCCTTAGGAGCAGTAGGACAACCAGAAACCCAATGACCCTCTTTCTTGCAATAGCGGCAAATGCGAGGCTTAGAACAACTACGGAGAAGATGATCCAGAGAACCGCAATTATAGCACACCCTCTGAATAGAAGGTGCACTACTAGGCTGAGAACTAGAGGTAGCTTGCTTCTTCTTCTTCTTGGAAGAAGAATTAGGCTTATGAAATGGAAACCTCTTCTTGTTGGGGTTCTTAGAAACCTCAACCTCATCACCACTATCACGTTCCTCTTCGATAACTCCAAGACAAAGTGACGAATCAACAAGTTCCTCAAAAGAGAGCTTAAGCTGAAGCAAAAGGCTTTCTTCAAATACTTCTTCAAACCTTCAACAAATCTAAGATTCTTCTTACGTGGAGTGTTAATGAACTCAACTCCGTATTTGGACAAGGCCTCGAAAGATGCAACATAATCAGAAACAGAGGACTTTCCTTATTTCAACTCAAGGAAACTACGAGCAAGATTGGCCTTTTCTGATTTAGGAACGAACTTAAGTTCGAATCGTCCCTTAAACGATTCCACGAGGGAGAGGCTCATCAACTTCCATAATCAAAAGCTCACACCAATGAAGCGCACGTTCTTTCCACATGCTAGATGCCACGAGAATGCGAAGATGATCTGAAAGATCCATCCAAGAAAATATGCGCACACAAGCGTGCAACCAAGTCCGAACCACCAATACACTTTCCGATCCCTTGAAAGGCTTGCCTCTAAGGTGGGAATAGTCACTACACATGCGGGCGAAGGCAGACTTGTGATTAGGAGCTACGGGAGTAGCAACATAAGGCTGAGTACCTCGGATAGCTCTATAAACTGATCAGCTAACATATAGACTCCGTTCGGATCAGAACCACTAGACGAACCTGCAGAAGAACGCTTCCCTCTACCTCTTCCAGCCATAGGCTGAGAGAACAAGAGAAGATAAGGATCAGCTAAAACAATACAAGATTGACAAGGAATTTAACAAATGGAATACTACGGAAATATGAGGTTCATTCCTAGACATATTCCAACATGTTAAAGAGGATAAAAGTATAAGAACAACGAATAAATATATTAGAAAGGCACGAATAAATCCCTCAAATAGTTGTAACACATGTTCCATTTGGCTTCTATTCCGTGTTTATTATAATTTGTTTTGAATTTCAGCTCTGATACCAAGCTGTGACGCCCTACCTCTATACTCACAATAACAATGGTTATTATAAGGAATAACATCTGCTATTGCAAAGAAAAAGGCTTGTTAGAAGCGACCATCTGTAAGTTATGCCTTAGACGAGTATTGATTACATCGATGGAAATTGTGTAAATTACTCCCAACGATATATATTCAATCCAAATCTAAAACGAAACCACGGTGCCTTAAAAAATGTTTCAGAACAACTCATAATAGCAACAACACAGATAAGTATAGTCACATCAGAACAGAAATACCAGATATAGCGGAAGATAAGTCTGGATACATACAACACTCGATGGTTCACATGAACCAAATGTACATATACATAGCCAACAACACACATGAGATGAGAGTCAACACACCAAAAGTAACACCTCGAAGCCTAAACAAAAGATGAGGTGAAATCCCAAAAGCTGAAGCAGCAACTGAATCAGAGATAGCGACTAACCTGAAATAGCTCGGTCTGACTTGAGTATTATTTAATCGAAAATAATAAACAGATCAGTCTAATTTAAACTTAGAAATGAATGCATCATAAACAACATCAAAGAAAATTAATCATAATCTCGAATGAGACTATTCGGCATAATAATCAACATAGTTTAAATGAAGAATCTCATTAAACTCCATCAAAATCAACTCCCAAATTCAAAATTTGAATTCAAAACAGAAATACACAAAAATCTAGAAATCAAAATAAGATAACTAGAAAAATCAGCATAAAAGTGGATCGATCCCAGCATATGGCGAGTCTAAGCTACGCCGCACGTGCATCTCATATGGTCGAAGCCTACCAAGTACTGTCATCATAATATTTGGCACCCATCATATGACCCGAAGGTCCAACAAATGACCTGAAGGTCTAGTACTGGTAATTGACCCAAAGGTCCATCATAGTGGCTCAAAAGCCCAACAAAATCATCAAAATTCCCAAACAGCAATTTCCACGGTAAATATTTCAATTAACGAGTCTGGATTTAACCGAATTAGTAAAAGCGTGGTTCCATACTCTGCACTTTTGCTAAATCGTTTAAATATCATCTTCGTTTCCTTGAAAGTGCAAAATTGTGTATTTTATATAAATAATTTTTACGTTCTGAAACGGACAAGTCCAGAATTAATTGGATCAGTAAAAGTAAGGGTTCATAATCCTTAATTTTGCTGAAGCGTTTAAATCGATTCCTCATTCTTTTGAAAGTGTAAACTGTAAAAATTTTGGAAATAATTTTATTTTAAAATGACTTAAAAAACAATTGATTAAAACAACAACATCTGTAGCAATTTCGACAAGGAAATTGCGCTTCAGAGAACATGTAAAATCGGATATAAAAATCAGCGTTGCGGGTTAGCCCGTTTGAAAATTCACTTTTAATTGACGGTTACTGAAGTCAAAACAACAGTAATTTTTATTCGTCAAAAACTCATCAAAACAACACGCTTCAATTATAAAAACCGGGGTACAAACCCGTTATAAAAATAACGGCAACAAACTATGTTTCAAAACAAAACACCAATTCAACGTAAATTAAACATTGGTTTACATTACTAATATATGCATCAAAAAAATTTGCACTGCATGGCAATATACATGTGTACACAATGAAACAAGGGTCTGGACACGTTTACATGCATACACGTAAAAATGGTGACCCTATTTCGTGTGTTACATGAAGATATGCAAATGAATTAAAAAAAATGGCAACCTGGCCACCCTTCATATATTACAACTTGTACATAGGTAAATAAATAGGTAGCTAAAACAATTACCTGGCAACACTACACAATGCAAAATGGTGGCCCTAGCTTTCGTATAAACATGAATACACATAAATGAGTCACGAAAATATAGTAACTTGGCATAAATTTTAGCGTACACGTAAAAATGAAATGACAAAAATACCTGGAACTCATTTTGTTTGTGAAATGCAACTTTACATACTTTTGTGATACTCATACTTGTATGTAGTTAGGAATTTGGACATGCATATCATATTTGTATACTTAAAATAAAAATTTAGTCTGAGCAACATATAAGCTCACACGTACAAATAAAAGCAATTGTAAATTGAACTGGACCTGGCTTCTATGCAATACAACATTGCATAAAATGATGTTGATAAAAAAAAAGATGACCTGGCCACAAACATTTCACGCATGCATGAAATGTAAAAGTAAAATGGTCTGGAACTAAATTTAGTGAAATGCAACTTATACTACTCACGCACATTTTTAACTAATGCTATGCACTCTGCACCTCACTATGCACGCACGCACACACGTTTCGTGCTACATATAATTGTACGCAAATATGAAGTTATCAAAAATAATTGACTTGGAAATCATATTTAAATGCAGTAAAGAATTGGACGTGCTTAACATACTTTCACACTTGTAATGCAAATAGCCTGTCCATAAATTCCGTGCAACATACTTGCACTCACCCAATGAAAATATACCTAGGCAACTTAGTTTTTCACGCACAGAATCATTTATATAAAGGTACCTGAGTAATATCGTTTGCACGCAAAGATGAAGTAATGAAGATAAATGACTCAGTTTTTATGAAATGCAACTGAATTGCACGCAAATGCGTGTTATATTTTGCATGCAGTAACGAATAAATTAGAATTGTGAGTTTTGAACTCACTTTTACTTCGCCTCCGAACCAGTTAGCAACTGAGATCCGAATGGAGCAATAAATTTTGAAAACGTAATTAATATTATACACGGAGCTTACAGGAAAAATGTGGAACAAAAGAATGCTGCCCGCTTACTTTTCCTTTTCCCAATTTTTTTGTATAAGTCAAAGAAAATATATGTTGGCAGAAGTTTGTACAAATGCATTTAAGAGAATACATGCATAAGAGAAATAAAGGACATGCTTGCCTGAAATGATGTTGGCTGAAAAGGTGTTCAAACTTTATGTTAAAAATCTTAGTGACAGCAAGCAAAAGTGTTCATACTTTTTGCTTTTTTTACAAAATTTGTGTTTACAGCAAGTTCCAATTTGCTTTACAAAATTGTTGATAGTCAAGTGTTCAAATTGCTTTGTAAACATTTAGTGACAGCAAAGACAAAGTGTCCACTTTTGTTTAAAAATGGACCAATCTTTACTTACACGTGAAAGGCAATTTTCCACTTATGTATTCATCTGACTTTGAAATTGATTTCGTTTTTTTTTCTTTTTTTTTCAAATCTCAAATTTAAATTTTTATTTCGACGGTAATAAAAACAAGATTGTTACATTAATGTTATACAATAAATGTCATAAAGGCTCATAGAGGATAGACTCCTTATAATATTCAGAAATAAATTTGTCCTTATTAAACTTGACCATGGCTGGAGGAAGTGAATTGATAGTTAAGAGTGCAACGAAGGCTTTGGGTAAGTTCCAACCTTCTCGAGGATGCAGAATTGATCAACGCTCGTCGAGATACCTTTTATGAAGTCACCTAATTAAGCCTCCACGGTCATAGCCTAGAAAGGAGAAATCAGTCATGAGAAACCCAACATATACTAAGTAGAGGCACTTCATCAGTTTGGTTCTGTCTTCAACTAGCACCTAATATAGGGTAGTAAGCTCTTCGGTTTCCTTATGAAACTAATACTGGTGGAAATCAGATTTTCGAAGTAATGTTTATTCCTAAAATTTTCTAAATACTCAAGGCATTTTAGGATCTCATATATCTATCATTCTACTCATCCAAATCTTTACACAGCCTTTCCCATTCCATATAGGTGTCAAAATTTCATCCCCAATTTTATCTAGCAAGATATCAAAATAATTTTTGTTTTTCTTCCTATACTTATAATTATAAAAAAGCATTTAAGACTCTATATAGATAATTAAGAATGACAGAGTAAGATCCAAAACGCAATTCACTAAAGAATGAGTTGTTGAAGATCTCGCTCTGAAGGCTTGGGTTTATTGGATGCCAAAAACGAATAACCAATCTTACTTAGGCCTGAAAAAGCAGGATCACTGGAGGGCCTTTAGGTAATGGTGTCCCTTTAGTCCCATGGCCAGCATTGACAGAAGGAAATTCAGTAGCATGACCTGACTCATGAAGAGCCTCTGATCCATTGTGGCCACAGTTTCCTAAGTCACAATCTCCATCCCTTCTCGATGAACCAACTTTAGCATGATCGTCGTTAGCATCATCTCTATCATCATCATCATCATCCTCAGAGTTGTTTTCCTCCACATTCTCTAATTCATTATTATCGGATGGAAGATCATCAAAACTAAATACTATTCAAATCGATAGGGCCGTCATCCTCAAATTCAGGAAAGTATATGAGAATGCGATCAAGAATTTGACAACAAGTAAGTAAAGCATAAGCATTGATATTATTCTTATGGGTATAATAACTAATCAATTATAACTTACTTCTCAGTTAACCTATGACTTCGGTATCTTTTCTTATAACTCGTTCCATACTGGTTTATTAACAATGCAATATTTATTCTATATTAACACCACACAATGGTTTTGCAAGGACAAATTAATAAGTTGCTAAGTAAAAAAACAATAAGGCTAGTCGAACAGGACTATTGCATAATGAATAAATAAGTAGGCTATGACACAATGAGTTATCACCTATTAACTAAATAGGTCATCACCAATTGAATGAACAAGTATGCTAACACATGATTAAAAAAATAAGCCATCGTATGTTAAATAAAACAAATAAATAGTTATCTCATGTTGAGTTATCAGTAAGCTATCGTATGTTAAATAAAACAAACAAATAAGCCTTTGCTTGTTAAGTTACCGCAGGTTGAATAAAGCAAATGGATATGTTATGGCATATTGAGTGAATAAAATGCTACCGCATGATTGAGTGAATAAGCATGTGATCACATATGGAACAAATAAACAAGCTATCACATATTAAACAAATAAGCTATCATATGTTGCTATTGCATTTTGAATAAGAAAACTATCATGACTTGATATCACATATTAAGATGACGAGTGACAAAGTAAATAAGCAACAACTATAAAACACTTAAATTGAAGTGGTATTGAATAGGTAAAAACTAAGATCCACCAAAAAAACAAATGATTTAAGTTAAAAAAAAACAAGATCAAAGCAAAAATGATGAAGAAATTCAACAAAAACATATGAATACTTGACATCAGTAGCTTTAAAAGGACTCGAAGTTAACAAAAAACATAGAGTCGAAATCCCAAAATCGATGAAATAAAAAGTAATGATAATAATAATAACAAAAGAAACAAATTACCGAGGAAAACTTTTATCGGAGAGTTGAATTTTTTTAAAGGAAATTTGATTTTTTAGGTCCGTTGATTTAGAATGAACCGGTAAAGATTGTAGAAAAAGAAGAAGAGGGACTATCTATAGGAAAAGAAAATGAATGATCTACCCATTGATTTATGAAAGGGAAAAATCTTCACGGCTAAGATGAGAGATTTAAGGGATACAAAGAGTTTAATTGAAAAACAAATAATGGGTATTTATACTAAAGTATAAAATGCTTTTACTATAGGAGAGGGGTAAATGTTATACAACAAAATTTCTAAGTTATCGTAGGATGAAGATTGCATAAAAGCTATCGAAAGTTGATGTAGTAAGAAGCTGTCTCAAGTTGATGTAATGGGAAGCTATCACAAGTTGATGTAGTTGATATTATCGAAGCTATCATAAGATGAAGTTATCAAGCCATCACTAGTTAAGGTAATGAAGCCGTAATGAATTGTTAAAGTTAAAGAACTATCGCACGTTGAAGTTTACATGGTTATAATAAGCAGAAGATTATTAAGCTATCACATGTTGCAAATTATAGAGCCATCACATGTTGAAGTTCACATAGCTATAACATGTAGAAAGTTAAAGAGTTATCACATATTGAAAATATTACATATTGAAGGTTAAAGAGTTATCGCATATTGAAGAATATAAAGATATAACATGTTGAAGGTCAAAGAGCCATCGCATGTTGAATATCACATAACTTTCAACTATCTCATGTTCAAGTCTACATAGCTATCGCATGTTGATTCAACTACCAAAAAACAACATTCTAGTTGGCCACATGGCATTTCCTAGTTGGTTCAACTATGCCACTTCATTATGAAGGAATTGAAAGGGATTTATGCCATATGTCAAATCAATAATATGCCACATCGGCAAATTATAATTGTTTATTTTATATGAATGCTACATGTCGAAGAACTAAGGGACCTATTTTTCTATAAATAGGCATATACCTTCTAATAGAAAAGAATGAATTTTTAATTATACTTCTTCTTTATTTTCCATTTCTCTTAAGCACAATAAAAAATGCTTGGAATTGGGGCTTTAGTGGCCATTAGGTCAAATTGAAATTAAGACTTTTTGATAAGGAAGTGGATAGTTTCCTATTTGCATAAATAACCTCTAAACGTTGTTTAAACAAGCGTACGTGTTGTTACCCTACTTTTAAACCAAGACAAATCTAGTTGAGTTAGAACCACTAAATGGCTAGTCAATGTAGAACCATGCTTGCCACTTGAAGATGGCTAGTCATTTTCTAGATGAGCTAAGTAGTGAAGGGAAAAATTGCCAAATACAAATTGGAGTGTCAACTCACTACCAAGTTGAACCCCTCAAAAAAGTACTATGTAATGAAATTGACTTCCCACCGCTACATTAAGGAGATTGGAAACCGAACTAGATACAAAGCGAAGTTTAAAGATAAGGGAGATCGGCCAGGATATTGCATTCAAGGGAATAAGGAAGAAAAACTAGATGCTTAAAAAAACTCGAGAATCCATTACTCGGCACCATGCTATAAGGCACAACACGATACTAGTTTAACTATTGAAATGTTGATCTGGCCACGATCTCCCTTCTTAACCTCCTTGTGAATGTGGAGAATATGGTTAGCAATTATCGGAGTGAACTTTGCTGATCTACATCTACAAATAGGCAGAGAGGAGCATAAAAATAGGATCTTTTCTTTAATTTCTGAATTTATTAATTTTACCTCGAGGCTTTGTTTGATTCTTACCGACTCGTAAAGGACCAAGTTGTAAAATCATAGTAGTAAAGAATACCATAAATCGTTAACAAAGTTTAAGTGGACATAGGCTAGAGTATTTTCCAAACAACTATAAATTCTTCTGTGTCGATTATGTCATTTTTCATTTGTTTCTTCATTAATCTCTTCTTATAATCTAGTCGGGTGTTTGTTTAACTTTGGCGCAAACATTTTGGTGCTTTCACTGAGAGATCATGAAATTCTCACTACTTGGATTTATGTTAAACCTTTATTTTGTCATTATCCAAGAGTTAGATCAAAAAATTCTTGTTGGAGGATCCTTGGTTATTTAGATTTCCATAAAGTCTGTCATTAGATCCAAGAAAGTCATGTCACCTAAAAATGCCAAAGAGAAGTCATCTACTTCTAGAACCACCGGTGATGTTGAAAATGAATGCTCTTAACATGAAGAAGAGACCAATAAACCTGTTGCTGCAGAAATTCAAAGTGCATCTGGTATGGTAACAAAGGTTGATTTGGACAGTGTGATAATGGAAATGAGCAGAAAGTTGATAGGAAATGAATGAAGTGGATAAAGGAAAGCATGAATTTGATGACTCCGCTATCATGGAGATAAAGAAGGAGCAGAAAGGAGTTGTCTTCTAATTCGAAAGAAGTGAGCTTTTCCTCATTAGACAGAAACCACAGAGATGGAAAACAAAAGACAAAGAGAAGGGAAGCCAGGACTTTAAAAACCACAATTTGAAAAGTTTAGATGAGAAACTCATAACTCGACACTGAGTTGACTCCACAACTTGGTACCAAACCGAGGCTCTGAGTGACGATTGGTGGTTAAGGTGATGAATTGAGAGATATAGTTGATGTTGATGTTGAGGTAATAACTGATGGATGGAGTGGTGATGTTCAGATTGATGCTACCAAACCATTATAGGGAGATCATATGATTCAAATGACTGGGTGAATGGTTCTCCAGTCAATCTAGCTTATATAGAGCTAAATACTTGGGGTATGCCTTGACAATCATCATCCAATCAATCTAGCGGACGTAGAATATATTGTTGATATGGTCAGAAAGCTGGTGAATGAACCAACATAAAAGTAATAGCAATTGGGATCCATTGTCCGGTAAGAACCCTTTTACTAAGGATATTTTGTAGGAAGAATATCCCAGGAGATTTGCAATGCGCACGATGTTATCTTACAATGGAATGGCTAATCCGAGATTACATCTTTTGAAGTATGAGTGGAACATGGATACTGATGCTATTAGGTGTAGGTATTTCCCTATATTTCTCGAAGGAGTGCCTATAATGTCGTTCACTTGACTCTCTCCGAGGTACATATCTTTATTTGTCTACTTCGCTAGGAAGTTTGTAGAGCAGTTCAGGCTGCATACAACTCAACCTAAGGATATGATGTCCTTATTCAACATTTTTAAGGGTCCTGATGAATCTTTGAAAAATTTATTTAGTAGATTCATATAGCTATGATTGAAGTAAGCAATGCCAAATATGACATTGTTATGATGACATTGACTAGAGGAGTTCATCCAGATATGGATTTCGATAAGTGGCTAAAGATGAAGGCGCCTCCAACCATAAAGGCTTTTATCAAAAGGCAACCCGATATATGTACTTGGAAGAGGAAGATATGGCCGTTGGAAAAATTGGTTGAAGGCCATTGAATGAGGTAGCGCACAACAATATTATTGTGAAACAAACCGGTGAAAGCACTGGGAATGTTACAATTAATGTTAGAAATAAAAATAATAACTTAAAGCGAGGGAATCAGGGTGCTAGAGGTAGGAAACAAGATTTCATTAAGCATCTGAGGTACCCAAAACACTAAGATTATACCCCGCTCAATGACACTATACAAAGCATTAACCTTACCATGAAAGGTACTAAGAACTACAAAAGGCCGACTTGAAGGGAGTAGACTGATCGAGTGAAGATGTCTAGGAAGTACTATCATTTTCACGAAGTACATAGTCATAACACAAATGAGTGTTGAAATTTGAGGGATATAATCAAAGTCTGATCAAAAAAAGTAAACTCTTATAGTATCTGAAAGACCTATAGGGAGGTAGGCAAGTGAACATAGGACCCTTGGTGTAGATGACTCAACGAGGACAGGCTGGGCCTAGCAGATAGGAACCTAGACAGCCTGAAAGGAGAATTGTGATCAATACCATTACTAGTGGACTCTTCTAAACAAAAAAAAGTTGCAATGGGATGGAGCGATACATGAATTTGCTGAAACACGTGTAGGAGAGCTGCTTCGTTGTAGAAGATAGAGCTCTGCAAAGCAGCTAAAATTGATGACTGATGATATAGTGTTTAGAAATCGTGATGCAGATGGGGTAGAAGTGCAGACACTTGATCCCTTGGTGATTGCGGCCATGATTGGCCTGACTACTGTGTAACGAGTTCTCATTAATTGTGCGAGTTCAACGATATTTCGTTTAAGAAGACTTACAAACAGATGAGGATAATAGGCAGGATCTAAAGCCATGTAAATCCCACATCTAAGGATTTACTAGAGAGGCTATAGAGCCCGTTGCATATGTTGATTTACTGATGGAACTTGGTAAAGGTGACTACAAGAGAGTGCAGGTTCCAACCTTCGTTGTGATAGACACTTACTTTACTTACAACGCTTTCTTGGGCCGATCAATCCTTGGTAGTTTCAGAGTGACCCTAGCCTTATGGTGCTTGATGATGGGGTTTCCGACTAAGAATGGGGTAGAAGCCATTGAAGGAGATCAGAGTACAAGAGGTGAATGCTACGTTTCCAAGCTAAGAGAGGCGAAGCAATGTGAAAAAGGAAACATACCATCAATTAGAATAATCCCACTTAGGTCCTAAAGATCGAATCTGGGCTTGGCCTGAAGATGAATTTAGGAGTTGGTAAGGTTCCTTCGGTAAACAGATTTGTTTTCCTAGATGTATTATAATATGTGTGGAATATCACTAGAGACTGTGTGCCGCACAATGAATGTGAACCCAAAATGACCTCCTGTGAAATAGAAGAGGCGGAGCCTAGGTTCGGAGTGATCCTCTGCGTTGAAAGAGGAAATGGATAAGCTGAAGGCTAACAGCTTTATCTGTGATGCTATATACCTCGAATGAGTATCAAATCTAGGGCTGAACAGGATGGACATGCATCACTATTCAAATTTGAATAAAGCATGCTAAAAGACAACTTCTCGCTACTGAAGATTGACCAGCTAGTAGGCTCTACTAAAAGAAATGTGTTGTTATCATTTATATATGCTTATTTTGGTTACAATTGGATACTAATGCACATTCCAGACTAAGAGCACACCAGTTTTATTACTGATTCAGGGCTATATTATTGTCATGTCATGTTGTTCGGTCTGAACAATGCAGAAGCTTGCTACCAGAGATTGGTGAATTCAGTGTTTACAGATCAGATCGGCGTACAATGGAGGTTTAAGTGGATGATATGTCGGTGAAATCACAACAATCGGTGAACCATATGAAAGACCTCTCGAAGATGTTTGATGTACTTCAGAGATATGAGATGAAGCTCAACCCATTGAAGTGTTCCTTCGGAGTCGCATCAGGTAAGTTTTAGGTTTCATAGTAAACTCAAGGGGCATAAAAGCTAATCCAAAGTAGATTAAAGTGTTAAGAGATGTTGAAGCCCCAAAGATGAGAAAAGAAATGTAGATCTTAAATGGAAAGGATCGCTGCACTAAGTCGATTCATCTCAAAAGTGGTAGATAAGTGCGTGACGTTCTTTGATTCCCTTAAAAAGGAGAAAGGGAAGCTTATTTATATAGAGGAATGCCAGGAAGCTTTCTAGGCCTTACTCAACCACATAGAAAGGCCGCCACTTTTGTTGAAGCCTTTGGAATGGGAAGATTGTTTTATACATTTAGTTTTATTTGCCTATGCACTAAGTGCTTCTCTGGTGCGTAAAGATTCCAAAATCCAGAGGCATGTTGTATTACATCAACAAGAAATTTACTAGAATAGAGAATAACTATCCAAAATTAGAAAAACTAGTTTATTGCTGTTTAATTGCTTCGAGGAAGTTACAACCCCATTTTCAAGCTTATCCTCTTAAAGTGTTGATTGATCAACCTTTAAGACAAGTGTTGCATAGACCCGAGAGTTTTCGAAGGTTAATGAAGTGGAGCATCAAGCCAATATGATATAAAATACTATCCTATGAGGGCAATACGAGGTGATGCATTGCTTGATTTCATTTCCGAGTGTACAACTAGGATAAGAGACAAAGGAAGACGTGGAATGATGTGCTCAGTAGAAATTGTACATGGACGAAAAATTCAATGAACATAGCTCGGGGGCAAGAGTGATCTTGATTACCCCAAAGGAATAAACGATTTGTTATGCCTTAAAGCTTGGGTTTCCCACAACGAATAATTGAAACCGAGTATGAAGCATTGATCGCAAGGCTTAAGACAACAAAATAATTAGAATTTAAAACGTTGCATACACACACTGACTCTCAATTGGTGGTCTATCAAGTGAAGAAGGAATTCTGAGCTAAGGGAGAGAGACTCGCCTCTTACTTCTGAAGGTGTTGGAACTACTGAATGATATTAAATACTACATAATAACCTACATTCCCAGGAAGGAAAACACGAAGGTTGATTCGTTGGTCAAGCTGGCTAGCTTCGGGGATGCGTAGCTTATTTGATTAGTTCCAGTGAAGGTATTGTCGGCTTCGAGTATCGGCCATATAGATGTTAATTGGATCTTGGAGGCTGAAGTGTAAAAGGAGTCGTGGATGACTCTGATCAAAGAATATTTTTAAACGAAACTCTCCCTTACCGAAAGAATTAAATGAAGGAAACTCCTATGCAAAGCACCACCATTCATTATTCAAGAAGGAGTATTATACAGGCAAGGATTTTCTGCTTCTCTTCTACGATGTATTGCCAATAAGGAAGCTAAAAAGATCCTTGTAGATGCACACGAAGGAACTTGTGGCAATCAAACCAAGGTATAGAGTTTGGCAAGAAAGATTCTTCACTATGGATACTTTTGGCCAACAATCAACCGGGATGCAACTGATTATACCAAGAAATGTAATAGGTGCCATAGGTTTGCAAATATTTCTAGAGTCCCATCTATAAAGATCGCACAAATAGTCGGCACATGGCCATTTTTAGTGTGAGAGTTGATATCATTGGCGTGCTACCAATGTCAATAGGCAGAGCGAAATATGCCATTGTTTGAGTTGATTATTTCTCGAAGTGGGATGAAGCAGAACCATTAGCCGAGATCACTACAAAGAAGGTAATTAACTTCATAATAAAGAACATTAATTATTAATTATAGATTCCATAAATAATCATCTCTAATAAAATACTAATTCGACAGCGTTGAATTCAATATTTTTGCTACAAGTAGTAGATTGAAAAGAAATCTACAGCTATAGCTCACCGATAAGCGAATGATAGATGGAAGTGGTAAACAAGATCATCAAATCTATCTAAAGAAGCAATTAGCAAAGGCCAATGGTAAGTGGGTTGATGAATTACCCCTAGCATCATAGGCTTACCGAAATATTCATAAGTTTATGACCAGCCATACTCCATTCGCTCTGGCATACAGATCAGAGGCTATGATTCCAATTGAATTATAAGTGACTTGTCATTAAAATATTCACTATTATCCCAACGCGAATGAGAAATGATTGCTTGAGTCCCTTGGTATGATTGAGGAGAGGCGTATATAAGCTGATTTAAGGATCGCTGCTCATCGAAAAAGAGTAGCATAGCAATTTAATGTAAAGGTCAGGAATCGAACCTTCAAGATCAACAATTTCATTATGAAATGAATCCTCTCTGGTCCAGTGGCTCTAGGCCTAAACTGGGAAAATCCATTTGCAATTTAACATAAGCTTGGAGATGGAACATTCAAGCTAGCAACTGTTGAAGGAATATCAGTTCCAAAGGTGTGGAATAGCGAGTAGCTATGATGATATTTCTCTCAAATGTATCTTTGTAATATATGACTAGACTCTGATGTAATATAGAAGAATTTTCCATTCTTGTGTTCTATAAAAGGAATTGGCTTTAGGGATTGATGGAATTGTATTCTTAATAGTTTGATAATATGCTGTGTGAACGACAACAAAATTAAATGGTCCATGTTTTGAAATGCAGATATCAACATACCCTGAGATAGGTATCGACAAACTTCTTTGAATAATAATTGGATTATGGGAGTATAATCATTCCGGTTATCCAATGATAGGTAGTAGCAAACTCTTTCAATCCAGGATCGGATCATGAGAGATAATCACACTAGGGTCGATCATAATGGTTCGCTTTATATCTATAACCTTTAATCATTGACTAGAGATAGGAAAGATCTGATGGCGATGCCCAGAGAGAGGCATCCTAAACACTATGTCCTGGAGATAACACTAGAAATGGGATTGAATTTCCCTTTCCCAGTGCGATCAATGCCTAAAGATAGGTGAGGCCGAGAGAAGATGTCTAGAGATGAATGTTCGAAAATTCACCTCTAATGAAAACTAAAGATTGAAACCTAGAGATAGGCGAGGTCGAACATAGATGAACAAAAATGGATGTCCAAGACATCACTTCTTATAGACAAGTGGCGATGTGGAAATCCAACCTTGTTTTTGGTCAAATAGAACATGGCTGAAGATGAATCGAGCAGGCTATGGGTTTTTCCAAATGATTCAACGAAGGAACGTTTTGATAATAACAAACATAATGAAATAATGAAGTGCACTAAGCAAGTATAAGAAGTTTTTCATACATAGAAAGCTATATTGAATAATAACATTGCTCTAAATTAGTTACAATCACAGTAAATATAACTAAACTAAGTATATAGGCAAAAACAAGATGGAATTCTGAAAGAAAAGAAAACTATTTTATTAACAACTAAAAAACTTTATAAGCAAAAGCAGGGGCTGTATCCGCACAACAATGACCTATATACATAGAAAAAAACTAATACAAACAAATGATAACTTAAAGAACAATGATTAAGTATGCTTCTTCTCATTCTTTCCCTCGAGAGAAACTGTAACATGCCTTATGCTATATGCACCTTTTCTTCCGCCAAACAGGTAGCTCTTAGGATCTGCGTTCCAGTCATATCGGTTCCCAAAGCCTCGAGAGCCTCAACTTGAATGCTCCTATTATAGGAGCATAAGTTGGAATAACAAGCCGCGGTATAGGAAAAGAAATTAAAGAGGAGGGATATCATCGATCTTTTCCTTTTCGATTTCCTAAACCTTATTGGGTTTTAAAATCTTCTTCTCCTGCATTAATGGCCAGAACTTATGCCTAGTGGCACCTATAATGACTATGTCCTCTTCCCCCCAACATGTAGGGTCATCCATAGCTTCTTTAGTCATGAATCTTTTCAATGTTAGGATCGGGTATTTGACCAACTAAAGAAGTTGGGATATAAGGGGGGAATACATGATAACTGATCCTGTCATTGAAACATGAGTGCCTGAAGTCAAATCTCTTTTCGGCAATAGGGCAAGAGTAGATAGACCTAAAACTTGAGAAAGCGAAAAAAAGAAATACGAGACATTGATGGATGTTATTTGAACCTTCTCGAACATAGGGAAAGTTAATGATGCACCTCTAGGAGAAGTGAAGATCACTTGTGAAGGAGATCCCACAGAACTCCCCTCAATTATCAGAGACAAGATAAGCAATTTTGGAATGACTCTAATTGTTTATAATCGAGATCTTTGGGATTATATTGAACTTCGACTGAAGATGTCAAGCAGCAGATGTTCCTAAAATCACCATGGTAGATTCAGTTGTGAGAGGTATCGATATGGAAGAAGTGACGACACTTGAAGTAGCGGCCGTTACAATTGAAGTTTCTGCTGAGGGTCCCTTAGAAGTAGAAGTAGAATTTTCACCCAAATCTGTCGATCCAGATTTAGGAGGGACCCTAATAGGCACATTAGCAAAAGAAACAGCCGTAGGTTCCAACATAATTTTTCCAATGACAAGCGCATCTAGATCTTCATCATCTAAAAGGTCATATTTCAACTTCTCCTCATCGATCTCAATGCCATCATAATGTTCCCTTTTTGGCTTATTTATTTCCTCCCCGGCCACGGCTAAGGCCCTACGATATCCCTCATCAAGTCACATTAAATTCCCAAAGTTGATAATGTTTGTGCGAAAGCAAACTAGGGCAGGCTCTATTTGGGACTTGATTCGATCCTCGACTGTTCTCACCTGAAGTTATGCATCCTTCTATGCTCATTGCGCATCAACCAATTGCTCCGCATACTCTTTAGCTTATGTAAGAGCATTATCTTTCTCTTTCTTTTCAACCTCAAATGCGACCTTCAAATTCTTGATTCCAATGCCTACTCATCGATAGTTTTTCATAGAGTCTCATTTTCTAGAGTAAGAATGTTCAACTTCAATCTAATTTCGTTGCATCTGGGTTTTCTCTTCAATGGATTTTTTTATCTTCTTCCAACTTCTCCACAGATGCATGAGATTTCCGAAGCTCATCCATTTCTTGTCCATATTCACCATATTGCGCTCGTTATCTTACTCAACCAACTCCGTTCCTTGAAGAACCACCATTTTTTCCTATTAGTATCAAAAAGAGCTTCTGTAAGTCACCCAACATGACATGACTTCTATGCCTACGTTATAGATTCCTTTAGATTATAGACAAATTTATTCCCATCGAACCATAATTTAGAGGAGTCTTTTTAATCGCAGTGATTTATGGATTAGAATCAGATTTAGTAACTGCCGTAGAATCAGAAATAGGAATTTGATCTTTGCCATGTCTTTGTCTAGAGGGTTTGGAGAATGCAGACCCAAATGGTTAAATTAGCTTCTTGGATTTATGATTAGATACCATTACTACGTGGCATGTAGCATTGAAGTGGGCATGGTAGGAATTTAGGATGAAGGAATGAGATTAGGCTTTGTCGAGTATCGATCCATACTTATGGGCAAGGGAGAGCGGGCTCTATGTTGGGTAGGAGAGGCCTACTCGACACCTATCATATCCTCACGACATTTAAAATCTCTTTCTCACCTCTCCTGCTCCTTTCTACAATGCTTACATGAATCAGATTCATGAGAGGACTCACGACGTCGATGTGAGGAGTTAGGCCTACATCAATCAACACCAAAACATTGAAGGTCATCGAAAAGATTTTGATGTTCAGTTGAACTTGAAAGGAAAATACAGTCAAGTTAAGACTTGGAAATCAACGAACAACATGTGCAATATAAACGTGTGACAACTTTAAGTGTTCTGAAGTGGTAATGTGTCCTAGTGCCCTCCATGGACTATGCTCTTGAAGTTGGTAGGGATTTTCTCACTTGCAGCAATCGCGAGCACATTAGCAGTCAGATGAATAGAAGAAACTAAGTTACAAAGATTGATATTATCAAGGCTATAAGAAATAATTTTGTTTCGTATGCTCTCGCATGAGCCATATATGTCACTAATCGAAGGAGCCGGCATTTTTCCTTAACTGGAGCCTAATGTCGCTATGGGGCCAGACGGGGTGAAACAATTTTCTGCTTTGGAAGACAAGGAATAAGTTGTATTTGATTGTCGCCACCCATCTCTCTAGTAGACTCATGACCAAGGTTCACATCCTCGCCATCACCTCTATCCTCATTATCATTGTCGTCGTCGCCACTGCATCTCCTTCTTCTATGATGTCATCATTACCTTCTCCCTCCACATTCTCTTCTTTATTAACAAGAGGATCTATAACCGAGGGGTCTTTGGATTCTCTTCAGCATGAGGCTCGAATTTTTCCTCTTGAGTGGACTGAGCACCACCACTAACATTCGGTAGGCCTAAACTATGATCGTTATCTAAAAGATCGAAGTGCCACATCCTTTCATCCATCAAAAGAAATCTCATCTCTTGCTCTTTGATGGGAACAATGTGCAAATCTTGGAGTGTACTTGCTAGAGTCATATTGCTAGGCCTCTTTGAAATATCTTAAAAGTAATGAAATAAAGGCATTAACGATTCAGATTGATTAGCGCCATTAAAATGAAGTACCATAGTGGAACTTACGTCATGAAAGCCATTTCTAAGTAAAGCTAGGAGGGTAGGGCACTTAGATGTACTCATTCGTGAAATAGTTAAGCTTGTTCCAAAGACCATTGATAATGTGGAAAACCATAAAAGGTTCCAGATAAGTAAAAGAAGGACTTTCTTTCTTTTGAAGGCATACAGATAGTGGATCTCCTCCAATGTAGCCACCTTTCCCAGATGATGAAGGAAATCCATATGCATTATGTTTAATGAAGTGTGGCTATTTGGATGAAGATGAATAAGGCAAAGCTTCATACACCGAAGCACAAGTTGGATAAAGTGGCTGAAAGGAGGGACACATCCGGATATGCATACACACACAAACACACATTTACTGCATATACTATAGCCCTCAAGCGGGTTCTGGGTACGGTGAAAGATTTCCAGAACAAAAACATCCTCGAAAGGGATGCCATGCCTTTTGGAAATTCTTCTGACACCTGCTTAATCTAGCTTATACGCGAGAGAGACTGGAGGATTATCCATAATTATAGCACTTTCGATGAGGCGGTTGAGGCTAGAAAGACTACGAGATAGATGTTATTGAGGACATTGAAGTAGAATCCCACTGTGTCGTGGATGAAACTAACTTTGATGATGATGTATCCGTACCCATTATAGAGATACACAAGGGGCGTCTGTGGTCCATATGCATTGAAAATTTCACAAATGAGCATGATTAGGTAGAATTTAACTTTGATCTTCATGTTGAAATAAAACCCTATATGGCTGCTGTATAAGACACAACAGATGTTGACATATACTATAATACCCCGTAAATTTTAGAAACTAATATAAAGGGTATTTTTTTAATTTTAAACTAGGAAATGGCAAAATGGTAATTTCACAAACATTAGAATTAGACGACCGGAATTGTACCATTGCAAAGAACTTGTTTTTCTGGTCAGAATTGTTTATTGGTTTGTCCAGATCGGTGTCCATGTGGAGAAGTTCTACGGTTTTTAAGTTAGTGAGTTTGGAATTGTTATTTGGGACTAAGCCCACTTAAGTGAAATGATGGTTTATAAAACCATAATAAGAAGCAGCCCAAGAAGTTTTTAAAATCATTTCACATACATTTCGTTTTCATCTTCCTCATCCGTCTCTCTGCAAACCCTCTTCCTTATCTTCTCACAACCTTGTCAATCCTTAACCAAATTCAACATATAAATATACTAAATCAATTGGTGCAAGAAGAGGAGTCCAATTATATCATGTATTTGGCTATCCGGGAAACTTTGGAGTACCATGTTTCAGGACAATGAGGAATCAGAGAGCAACTAAGTGAATTTTGGGCTTAGAAGCATAGATTGGTGAGTGGGAATTAACTCCTTCGATTATAATGTCTATATGAGAGTATACCATTCTATAATCGTTGTTAGGGTAAATAATTAAATAAATGTGTATGAAAATATAATATATATAATATATGAAACTATATAAATGATTATAACCCTAAGAAATGTCTAAGTGTTGAGTAGAATGGATTAAATTAGATTCGAAATGTTGAAATAGTTGGAAATGGTAAAGAGGATGATATGGAATGATATTATGAAGTTTAGAAAGGTAGGAATGTGTAGTATGATGTGTTAAAGATGTAGAAAACATAAGAAATCAAAAATTTGAAGATCTGGATGAAATTTGATGAGAACCGTGATGACATAGCTTCAGGCCATAGGCAGTTTTTCTGCCTAGAACGTTCACCATCCACCGGTGATGCCCACCAGTCGACCAGTGCAACCTACAATTGACTGGTTAAACATAGACCTGCATAGGAGCTGAATCAAGTAGCGATCATTTATCATTTTGGGTTTATATACAACGTGAGAATCTCATAAGATGCAACGTTGTATGATTTTGGTATGTGTGTATAGATGCGTATTCGAGTATTAGTGTTGTTTCAATAATGCTAGTATGTTTAGAGACTCGACTCTGTCTAACTAATTCTCTATGTTCGTGTTGTGTTAGGCCATGTTTATCTAACATAATTTCGGTTTATATTAGTCTATGTTTAACTAGTAATGGTTAGACAATATTAATGTTTACTTAACCACCGTTCATTTATGGGTTAGTCAGTGTTTAACTAACTCATAAGTTGTATGCTACATTATGCTATATTATGTGTCATTGTTCGCAAAGTAGTTTAGTCCCACATGTTATGTTTATTATGTCAGGCTGACTTCGTGAATGCTGGTGAGACAGATTGATGTACGTCTTTGTTTAGAGGTAGCCATTATATAATGTTATGCTATCATATATGTAGTATATTCTTTTTAGTGTTTTTTACTCACCAGACTCATGTCTAACCCCTTCCTTCTATGTTCCTTTTTGTTTATGATTTATAGGTTATGATGGTTGACTTGAGCGACGGTGTAGGTGACGATGGCGCTGCTTATGTATATAGTGTGTTGTATTTATCACCAGACAGTTTAGTATATGATATATTTGTGCATATAGATTTGGATATGATCATGTGTTCTGAGATGTGATTTGATGTTTGATAGTTAATGTATACATTATGTTTGTCTCCTTCCGTTTTGAGATTTTGAAAGTATAGTCTGTTTATATAGCTTTTTATATACTATTGAAATTGTTTGTAATGATTCGACTTTTCATTTTAAGGCACTTTATGGTCGTGGAAAGTTGGGTTGTTACATGTGTTGACCAAATGAATATCATATGTTGAGGGGGGCAATAGTATGCAATCAATCTATGTGGTGTGTTTCTTGTGTCCAAAGCATGGTGAATATGAACACTCTGTGTAGATAGCTCGCTCATGTAGGCAGATGAACACCATCGTACAATGGAACCGTGTGTCAGATTTTACCCATTATCATAGGATTTACAATAAAAGAACTATTGTCCAAAGCAACATAGGATTTCTCTTTATAGGGATAATAGAGTGAAATGTTTAAGGAAATGATCAAAAGATCCATTAGAATGATGGAGCATGTTCGATGAGATCGTTATTTGAAACTATTCCATCCAAGGACGGTTATTGGCCTATAGGGTTTTGATTACTATAAAATATTATTATTATTTTCTTTAGTTAATGTTAACCATATTTTCAACAGTGAATCGTATTTTCTTTAGCAGTGATAATCTTCCAACTTCTAACCAGATTTCACCTATTTATTTAAGTCTACAGTTCTGCATATGATTCCAATAATTTTCGTGTATATCTTATAATTTCATTTACACGATTTCAATTCATTGATTTCATAATCACATGCATATTTACATCTCAAAATCAGTACAAGGTAAAATCAATAGGGTATATATATTTTGAATGTCTGATTCAATCCAAAGTAAATAAAAGGGTCTATTCGTATTAAAATCAAGTTGAATCAATTCAAATTACATCTTAAGGCTACTTGAAATCCAAACCAACTTCTTAGGTTTAATCAAAATTAAATCAGATAGAAGTTATATCCATATGATCTAGGCTTTTAATCAGATTTCTTTATAATTACAATTACTGAATAAATAATATTTTAGATTTAAATCATCTTTAAATAATCTTCAACTTAAACTTTTATCTCATATTTAAATCAGATAAATCTTTAGATCAAATAGATTTATAAATAAACTAAATTACTTGTAAATCATCATATCTTAATAATCAACCCACTCACCTCTTAAGGGCTTTCTTCCTTTTATCCCAGCTTGAATTGCCCCTTCTTTGATTTGATTTGATCTCCAATTTGATTATCTTTTCTTCTTCCTTAACCTCTGATATTCCTCTTAAATTCTTTTTTGTTTTGTTTTAGAAATCTTTGAAGAGACAAAGAGTTTGGGACATACTGCTTAGATTAAGGTTCTCTAAGGGTTAATGTCATATTTATAATGTTGAAATCGACGCCAATCGTTAAATTTAATAAAATAAATCTAGATCGTTTGGCTTAGGCTAACCCTAGCCCAAAATATTCGATTGGTTGATGTAGGCCAGCCGACCGTACCTAATCACAGCGTCGACTGGTCAATGTTGATTAATTTAACATTACTTTCCTTATTTATATAGTTTAATTATTTTCGATTCCAAATCTTAAACTTTAATAACATTTTCATACGAATTCTGATTATAAAACTTTATATATGAAAATTATCCAAAAATTGTCACGAATGCAACGATGCAAGTTTCATACCTAAATTATGGATTTTATTCAAATTCCACTTTTATCCTTATCACTAATAAATTAAATTCTTTTGATGAAAAATTTGGTTAATTTTTTTAGGGTGTCACATTCACTTTTATCCACTTAAATCAATTCAAATCTTTCACATAAAATTTGAATTTATACGATTTTAAAGGTTATACAGATGGACTTACTTTTACCTGCCAAACTAGCTTATGTCTATTGCAAGGAACCTGATCTAAATGTTTTTAACGATGAATTCTACCCAATTTTCCTTTCCTCCTAAGGTTCCAAAAATTATATTACCAAATCATTTCTTAGAGTTTTCCAATTGTTTACATTTATATATTAAAAATCATTAATTCAAATTAAAGATCTTATTTTTAACTCTCAATAGATATATAATTGAAATTTAAATATTTATCTACATCATAGTCACGTCGTAGATAAATCCACCCACCTCTGAACATTGTTTAGAGGAACTTCTTCGTTAACCCGATTTCATTTGATGTTTTCTTCTTCTCTACTTATCTTCCAATTGTTTTGACTTTGTTTATCATTTCTGTTTATTTTGATTTTGACCTTTTATTTAAAATTTGGATTTGGATTTATTTGAAGAGACTACTTTAGAATTTGAGGAAGAAAAACAAGAAAATATGAAGAATTGGACAAGAAGAAACTTAAGAGTGAAAGGAAATGAGAAATTAGGTGAATTAGGGATAGAAATAACTCTTATATATGCACAAGACCCAAAATTTCTCTCAGCCCCTACTTGTTTCTTGACCCATTTAGCTCTATAACGTGTGTTACAATAAATAATTCATAACTTCTTCGTCGGATAACCATTTCTAACATTTGATGTATGATTTGGACTAGAAAAATCTACTCGAAACAATAAAAAGTCAAATTCCCCAAGTTCTTTCAGAAAATCAATTTTCCAGCTTTATGTAAAATTATGAAAATGCCATTTTCAATTGGTTAATTTATTTTTATAAAAAATACAGGATGTTATATCACCTTGCTTTCTTGCTCTTTATAATCAATGATTACTCCCTTTTAGTTCCATATATGGAAATATGCACTTGAATCAAGGACTCACTTATTTCCTTTTCTTCCATCAATGTAAAGCACATCATTATTGATACCAAAATTCACCCATACCTGCCTTCTTCAAGCTTCTCTCTACCATCCTTTAATGCTTTCATCTTCTTTTTTTATCTCCTTTTAGCTTGTTGAAAAATCTCACCTAATGAGTAGGTTTTTCATAATAATAGCGGATAAAATCCATTTCCATGTATGATCTATTTGATCGCCTTTCTACATTTGGATGGTTTCCCTCTTTGCAAAATGCACCCCTTCAATTAGATTTCATTTCCCCTTTCTTCATTCCTTCTATTAAATTCATCCTCTACGTCTCCTTGTTGAGTAGGCTACAAACCACCGAACTCACTGAAACAACTTCATCCCAATTTCAGTTATTTAATGCCAGAGTATGTAACTTTCAACGTTCCGCTAATGAATTCATCAACATCAAGGCTTGTGTCTTATCATCTACCTTGTAATTCATGACTACCAATTGATTCACAATTGCTTGAAAATCATTAGGATGCTCTCTAATTGTCCCACCTTCCTCGATCTTTATATTTATCAATCTTCTAATAAGAAAGCATGGTTTGTTGTAGAATTCTTCGCGTAAATTCCTTCTAGTTTCTTCCAAATTGCATAAGCAGATGTTTCATTAGAATCAATATGTAACACCATATTCTCCAAAAAACATCAAATAACCGTCATAAACTTCGTATCCAAATTTTACCATTTTGCTTCAGTTACACAACTAGGTTTCTCCCCTTTGTTCTCCAATGGTTGGTGAAGATCATTGAGGCATATATAACCCTTCATCTTCACCTTCCATAATCCTTAATTTCTCTCATTAAGATTTTCAACGCTTATCTTCTCCACAATCGCTCTTTTCAGAAAAATCAGTGTAGTAGGTTCTGATACCATTAGGGTTATCCTAAGGATCCTTACACAATTAGATATGAGAAAAGATAAGAAGTGCAAAAAATAATACATAGATAATTTCCTCCAAACAAACTTTATTTATTCATCCGAAAGAATACAAAGAAAAAGCTTAAAACTAGGAAGAAATCTCAGTCCCCTAAATCCTTATACAATAACCATGCTCCTTACCCTTTACAATAACCTCTATATAAGCCTATTTACTAAATTATTAAGCATTCTCGGTTATTCGATCAAAGATATGTAGAGATCTATGGTGGAAATTCCAAAATACTTGAAAATGATGAAATTGCCTATAAAAATTCAATCCCTATTCTCTAAAAAAATCCAATCTAGTAGACTGTAAAAAAACATCACCCGACTAGAGCTAGTCGATTGGAAGTGATTCCTAATCGACTAAAAAGGTAAAAGCGCTCTTGAGTCCAAAAGAAGCCAATATCCAATCGACTGGAAAAGTTACTAGACTGGAACCCGTTCTAGTCAATTGAATGCATATAGCTTGTGCTATAGGTCTCTTGTGCTCCATCTTTCTTCTTCAGCTTCCTTCGTCTTATCTCCCTCGCATCTCTGCTGCTCCACTCGATGTGCCCTCTTCTTTGATGTAGAAATATTGTATCATATATACCAACATGTATGTTGGTAGATCAAGCCTTGTGATAAATTACTCTCTTTAAAATTATATTTTGGTAAAAGGACTACGTAATTTGAGTTTTATATTTAAAATATCCAATTCAATGTAAATAACACATAGTATTATTTAAATTTTTGGGTTATTATAACAAAACATAATAATATAATCATATTTTGTTGTTTCTTCATTCTAAGACAACTCCCGCTGTGAAATAGATTCGTTTATAAAGGACCAGTGTAAGGGTTAGATGAACAAAAATCTTTACTTTTGTGAACAGTGGGTAAAAAAAATTACGTGTAGGTAAAATCGCACATGGTAAGGGACTGAAATGCTACTTTGAGCTTGTAAACACAACAAGAAATGGATAAAAACATAGTTTCTATGGCATGGGAAATTGAAATGGTACCTGTTGATTCGGCTAATATAAAAGGAGAACATGGAGCATAATAAGGGATTCACAAACAATTTTCTTCCGTTTTGGTAAAACATGCTTGTATTTCCTATGCAACATCTTTTATTTAATGAAAACAAATGTTTTCGTAAATTCCATATATATATATATATGTGCTTGATTATTTCTTTCTTTTCAAAGGAAAAAAAGTTGACGCTTCCTGTTTTTATTATGTGTAAGATGAAAACCACCATCGAAAATGAATTTAATTGTTCTTCGATCAATGTTGGTGATATTTAATTTTATTATCCTAACGGTCCATTTAATTTTATTTTGGGTTTTGTGTTTTTTTTAGCATGCACTACAAACACGAGGAGAGTGTAGGAAAAGGTTTAAAATTCTAAGCCAATACAATAAAGAAATAATGGAGGAGATGAATTACCTTCAGTGCTTTTGTGAATTTATGAAACACCAAAAAACAAAATAATTTTATTTTCTATTTTATATACTAACTTCATTTTATATATTGGTTGTCTTCTAAAAATACATGTGCTGCACACAATTTTTTTAGACGGAAACCTAAAATATGAAAGAGCAAACGAAACAGGGCCTAAGCTTTTCTTTTTGGGTATTTGTTTTCCTAATCCAGGATAAACTATATACTCTACTTATTTAACCATTTTTTCATTTTAACACCATTTATTTTTATTTTTTATTTATTTTTGGTGTATTTTCTAATTTTCTTTTGTATTTCTTGGCTATTTTTCATTTTTCCCGCTTTGAATATTTGTCTTTAATTTTTTGTTTCCTCTGAAATATTGAAAGTAGTGTGGCTTACAAGCCGCCACTTCAAAAACACAGTCCTATGCCACTCCCTACATATGGAGATGGATATGGAATAAATATGGTGGTTTGCCTTTTGTTATAAAATTTTGTGTTTTCATAATATGTGCCAATCTCACAAGCTTCGTACATCACCGATCTTTTTAACATGTAATTTCTTCTATACTCCTATTTAGGACTTACAAAATAAACTCAAACTAATTAATGACTATAAAAAATATGGGTTATTATTTATTGATAGTTAAATAAATTATAAACTTATAAGTTATTACTCCTCAAACTATTTAACTAAACATAAATATACTGGAAGATCATTTGTATATTTTATTATTTTTTCTAACCCCTTACATATATACTACATATTTAGTACCAATAATAATTTCATCACTAATACAATTAGTAATATGGATTTGTAATTAATTTGATACATTTATAATTATTTTCAATTATGCAAGTGAGATTCACTATATTCATTTGATCATTTAATTATCATTTTTATGTTTACTTTGTCTTTGTTTTTCTATGTCAGATCATTATTTGTTATTGATTCTTAATTCATCGTTAAAATTTCAACAATCTAATATTTTCTTTATGCATTGTCATTTCCCATCACTTTAGTGATTTATATCCCTATTTGTTTGTTGACAGTAACCAATTATTCAAACCATCATTTTTCCTTAAATTTATGTCATGACAGTTGCTAAATCGGATTTACCTATGCCATAGCTGAGACGTTTTTATTCTACTTCTTTTCATACCCTCAATCATATATTCATATATAAACAAGTATATCTTTACAAATATTTGTCATAGATATACCATATTCAACCAAATATCTAACATATACAACTTGTATTCTACATTCAACAAAAAATACTAATATCCAACAAATATATAGCGCTTTAACCAATAATATCCAACATACCTCACAAATACCAACATAAACAATCTTCTTCCATCATTATCGATATTCAAACATAAGCAAACTTGTCCCATCATCATCATCAATATCCAAAATAAACAAACACAAATAGTACCCAAACATAACAAATACATACTCATCTTGACATTTTCAAGTAAGTCATCACCATCAAAATCAAAGATATCTATGCTTCGGAATTGTCAAATAAAAGCATCCATGAGTCTTGGGTCTTTCTTCTCCATCTTTTAACCTTTGACTTAACCCATCGGCTTTTGAGTTATGTAGCATTGAATATGGAATCTCTTTCCAGTGATTTCTGCAATTTAACCAAACTTTTTTGTTGATAATAAGGAAAAAATTATTTTAATTATGATGCTTGTGTATTAGAATTATTATGGAGAAATGTATTATACTTTTTATTTTTATTCTTTTCTTTTCCTTAATTACAATAATGTAAAAGCCTTAATTAATATATATATTTCAACCCAAACAAATATATAAATTTTCATATTTCACCTTATACTCTCATGCATGTTGAAATCAATAATTTTATCAGTATTTATTCATATATTTTCAATGTAAAATGAGTTCAATTATTTTTTATGCAAAAATAGCCCAATTTGAATTTTGTCATTGGAAGTCATAAATTAAATAAATTAAAAATTATAGTTTATCAAGACAAAATTCTAAAACATTTTTGACATTAATATAAAACTAATTATTTCCTTTTTAATCCATTTTAAAGCCTTTATTTTTCTTAATTAGAATTTCTATTTTAATGCAAAGATAACAAATTCCATTTTATTAATGTTTCATTACCTCTAAAATATTTCTATTATTAAAATAATTATTTTCTATATCTTGAATCACAACTACAAATTTTAATCTTTCTTAAACTCATTTTGTTATTTAAATTGTTCCAACCCCAATACCATTTTAAAAAGTTTCTCAAACATTCACCCTTATATTTTCAAATCTATTTGCAATTCAAACTGTATTTTTATCATTTAAATCCATTTAATATTAAATCTCTATGATAATGCAAAATGGGTATCAAAATGATATATCCAGTAAAAATGAGGATTATGTTAAATAACTACACTAAGCATGCGTATAAAGTACATAAATACGTACATACATATACATGCACACCTACACACACATACACACATGGTTATTGGGATTCATAACCACTGTATACATACATACAATATACTATGCACATGTAAATGAGGTCCTACATATACATACCATGTTTGTACATATATTAGTTTGAAGTCTTGCTAAATTTTTAAGTAATTAACTTCCAAATATTGTCGCTATTCTGCTTGATGTGTTGAATTCTACTTCAGATACTTTATTTTTTATCCTTACACCTTTACTTTAAAGCTCTTGGGTCTTAGCCTATTGTTTTGTCTATTTCGCATTTTACATATTCATCAGAATTTGATGCATTAATACATATGTAAATTTTTATTTAAATAAATTTTTATGTATAACTTACCACAAACTCTATGGAAGCATCATTTATCCAACTATTTACGGTGGACCAATCTAATGACTTAATCCTATGAGTCCTACAGTAGATTTACCAAGATATAGGCTCACTATACTACTCTCCATATTGAAAATTTGAATTGAATAAATTCCCGTATAAACATATTTTAATTTATCTGAATATTAAATAAAGTTAAAAAAATAAATATATACTAGATCATTACGATAATCTACATATGATTTAGAGCCACCACTATGCAACCTAGGATTTGTATTCCTGATTTCAAATTATTTTCGATTTCCTTTTGTAGTCCTCTGCTTTCCAATATGCCAAGAATTTTCATATATCTCTTCGGTTAAATCCAGATGCTTTTTTCCAATCCTGCACATACCATAGGTCCACTCTTGATGTTAATGGGTTGCTTTGGACACCCAAACCTTTCTTACCATTGCTTCAAAAATGCCATCTTTCCAGGAGAATTTCATTTTCAAATTAGATTGAATATATTATGAATAAAATGATATATACATTTATAAGACTATGATAAATATATATATATATATATATATATATATAGTGTATATCTTGTAATAAAATTATTATACCATAAACTCCCAAAACATTAATGTCTTTACATTAATGGGAATGTCAGTATACATTGGACAAATCATGATCCATGCAAGAATGCCTTCATGAACAACATTAGATTTGGCATTGTAGCTAAAATTCCCTACACATGCATAATTTTTACTAATAGATGTGTGTATATGAGTGTGTTTGTGTGCATGAATGTAAGCACGTGATATGTCTATCATTTACATACATACATACACGCATACAAACATATATATATATATATATATATATATATATATATCTGTGTGTGTGTGTGTGTGTGTTCATATTATTGATTAGTGAAAGTTGAACTATTTAATTTTTTCATATATATATGTATGCATGTATGACTTGATAAAAGATATTATCATGGCGACTATGTGTGAGTGTTTGTCTCAATGTTAATGTAAGCATGATTATGTTATGATTGATTTTTATTCAAATAAGTAAGCACTCACCCTAGTCTTCATCTTTCTCGAAAACATCAACTTGTTTAACAGAGGAAGAGTCCATCTCGGGTGCATGAGTGGATGACTGATAACATTAAAAGGCGCAACAAGATTATCAGTCTGAATAAAAGGAGACATCATTTGTGCATCATGATCATCTAAGTGGGATCCACCATGATCCATCACAACTGTGTCTATGAAGTCAACTAGACATATCTATAATAATACATGTTAGTGGGATTTTTAGTTCTCATAAAACCAACTTAATTTTGAAGCGATTACGGCGCCGGATTTTTTCATAACTGAAAATTAACAAATTTAATCAATATTAAAATTGCCTTTAAAAGAAGTAATTATGTTGCTAAGGCTTACATAATTGTGTACATGCACTTTAACCATTTGTTAAAATGTTAAGTCCAATTTCAACAATAATTCCAATCAACACATTTGCATAGAAAACAAGGTAACGAATACAATAAAGTAAAGAATCACAAAGATTTACGTGATTTAGATATTAAGGAATCCTACATCCACTGGTCGATTCTTTCGCCTTATCATTTTTTTCATAGTACAAACTTATGGATTTAATGGCAGAGAATATAATTTTTACAATATACTATTTTGAAATAAAAAATATGATCCTCTTCTACTACCACAGTGCCTTTCCTTTTATAGCAAAGGTGATGTCACTTGGATTATTGACTTCATATCTTTACCTTCTTTATCTATCGCTAGATGTTTCCTTATCTTCCTTGTCAGTTTGATCATTTGAATATGTATGGACTGCTGATGCTGCTTTAGGAAAGAGAATTTACTTTTGGTGGGAATTGATTTGGTTTCAGGTAGAATAGTTTGAATTTGTGTACGACGTTAACACAATGGATAGGTTTTGTGTCAACTTTGGCACTCTATGCATCATATAATGACATTATTTGCTGTTATGATTTGCCATTTAGTGATTGAACACACACGACATGCTGTTGGGTTATGATGGTGCAGTTTTTTTGGCTGTGTTAGCTTTATCTATTTGAGTTATGATGGCATAGTTCTAGTATGGTTATGGCGATGTGGTTTGGTATAATTGTGATGAACCAGTTCTATAGGGTTTGCAACAACCCACACTTTAACGAGCCCGAGTTTTGACTAAATCAAAATTCAAGTCCATTAGGGTATGGATCATTGGTGTTGGTAACCTGTAATAAACATAAGTATATCAGAGAGTTATCTACATAAATTCATAGCAGAATAGAAAGATATAATAAAACTTATATACCGACTAAGGCTACTATCTTGGAATCAATATCATTCCTTGGATATCTAGTTTCACTACTACAAAACAGGCCATTTGCATCGGTTGTTTACCCCCCTTTTGCATCAGTTCAACAACCGATGCATATGCAACCGATGCAACAGGCTTAACACTTTTGCATCAGTTCTGAAACCGATGCAAAAAGGTCCGTTTTGCATCGGTTGTTAGTAAGGTCCGTTTTGCATCGGTTGTTACTAACAACTGATGCAAAATATCATGGTCGGTTGCTTCGACACAGCCCCCATTTTGCATCGGTTGTAATGAAAACCGATGCAACTAATCCCTCTATCGCATCGGTTTTTTATAACAACCGATGCAAACTAATCCCTCTATTGCATCAGCTATTTATACCTGATGCAAAAAAACCATTCTCAGATACCATTATTACAGTACTCAAATAGACTATATATATAATATTGATTATAACAAACAATTATTGCATGCAATATTACTATCATTCAAAATTAAATTTGATGGCGAATACATAATCAGATTTAATAATTCTACAAAAGAATGAAAAACATAAATAAATTCCACGGTACATAATTTATTTGGAAAGAATTTTGATGAATGCTAACTGTTCATCAAATTATACACATTAAAGTACATGCACAAACTATCCACTGAAATCAGAAATTGCTCACACATACATTTCACCAGACATACTGTTGACATACTCGTTTTCACTTGATAACGTATTTTGTAGGTACAAACCCTACAGCAGATGATAAATTCGGCATATAAGATCAAAATTTTAATCCATAAACCTGCTATTGAATAACAGCATGCATTACGCACCTTTTAAGATAGAGTAAAGCACTAAAACCAGTAATTGGTTATCATGCTGCTCCGAAATCGAATGCCCACAAAAAGTTATGTCAATGGTATCTGCATTGTCTAGGTCATCTGTTACCATCAACAATGAATTTCAAATATTAGATAAGGCACGTGCGCACACGTGTATATATCCAAGAACAATTTTTTCCACAATAACATTGGAAAATATATGGGTGTTAGCAATTGTTTTATATTCATTCTATACAAAGTTATGTATGTCGCCTGGGTTATCATCAGAGTAGCAAATTGTTGCAGAAGTTCAAAACTTTTTTTCTTTGAACCTTGTTCCATTGCCAAACCCATACCCACCATAGAACTAATATGGCAGCAAGATTCACAAAAATTCCAAACCATTAACAAAACACTTTCAATAATATAAATGAACATAATGAAAGTGAAGAAATAAACCTTTTGATTGGAAAATTACTTACGCACAAATAAAGTAGTGTCCCCATTTGTGATTCTTCAAGTCAATTTCCTGAAACAATGGAAACTTATGAAATCTATATGTACAATTATCAAAGAAATATGTATATAATAGAGAAACCAACCCAGCAGTGACATGCGCTGAAAGTATGTAGCAAAAACACAAGCACCATATTATCACCCAAACTATGAAATCATGCATTTGCCAAAGTTGAAAAGTTTTAAGTAGGTAAAGAACCTGAAAGCTTACAATATTTTTCTTTCAAATAACAACCAAATAAACATAATTTATGAAAAAACAGTACCTGGCTAGGATCAGCAAGGTATGTACACAAGCTATATTTATTATTAACATTTCCAGTTCACAACAGGGTATGATCAGCAGGGTATGCCAAATCACAACCGGGTCCTTCTTGCTATGCCTTGATTCAAAGAAAAAATAGAACATCCTATAGAGAACAAAATCATTCATCAAATTATGTACTCAAACTTTCAGAAGCTACAGGTAGCATATAAGTTGTCATTAATGAAATTCCCATTTCTTCTGTTTTATATATATACTACAATAGTAACCTAAAAAGCGAAAGTGCATTCATCTGCAACTCAATTCAAGTTTAAAGTGCCAGTAATGTCAACAAGCAATTTACTGCACCGGCATGCTAAAATGCAGTATTTTAAAACCAACTTGACTAAATTCCCAATTCATGCATATGCACGAACACACCTGAAGTGCAAATTTATAATTTTCCAAATCCAACTGTTTAGTTCCTTGTGTGGTATATTCACAAGCAAATAATTACCATACTTTTGCACATGCGACACAATAGAATTATATCGACTGTAAACGAAAATCAATTTTGTCTTTGGTTTTAAGCAAATAAACTCACATAGCACCTTCGTAGCCTAGACACCAACCCACCGAAAACCATTAAATACAATTCTAGAAAATTATACAGACTCTGACCTTGCATCATGAGTATTTGATAGCTTATAATACCTTGCACGATGCCCCAAATCATCAACCGAAACCGCATCAGAAACGTCCGGAAACTTCAAGTTCTTCTCAACGATTCTACCAAGTTCACCAAGGAAAAAAAGTTTTTTTCTTCATTTTGTCTTTACTGGTACATACATCTGAATGATCACTCTCTGCTACGAGGTTTCACCAACACTTTTTTATAAAAGGTTGCTAACAAGCATTTCGAATTAGCAGTATTCATCCGCTTAATCTGATGAAGGAGAAGATTGCATCTTTGAACATCAACATCATTTGCAACTACCTAAATTGTAAATATTTGTAAATTTGTTCTCCAAAAAAACATTAAACAAGGTATCTAGTACATTATCAATGTATAAATGAATACCAATCCTTCTGGAAGCACTCCTGGTTCATCTGACAGGTGTATTAACTCAAGCAATTGGAAGGTTTTCGATCCTGGAGCTGCGCACACTGCAAAGATAAAATACCATATCGTTAATATGTGATACGTAAACATGGTCAATTAGCATTGAGACATACAAGCTTCAATTAACTGATGAAAAATGGTGATGTGGTTTGGGGTGGTTGACAGGGTTGATGACTGCTGTGGGTAGGGAGTGCACTATGGTTGAAAATGTGTTGTCTGCAGTTTGGTGGAGCAAAGGAGGGGCAGAGGTCAGTGATATGCCTGGATGTACTGATGGTACTGGTGGATGTTTGGATGCTGAGGATGGAGCAATAGCAGTTATGGTCGGAATCTGTTTGCATAACGGGAGGAGTGTGGGGCAGTTATAGTAGTGTGTTTACAGCGGTAGCAGTGTGTTTATAGCGGTAGCAGTGTGTTTGATAGGTTGGCTTTGGCTTTGTACTGGCAATGACGCAGGGAAGTTGGTTATGTTGTAGGCAATGGTGTGTTGTGATAGGATGGTTATCAGGTGGGAAGAGTTGTTTGATGTAGTGTGGTATAGCAGTGATGTGGCAGGTTGCACTGTGATGCTTGTGGCAGTTAAGGTTGACAGGACTGATGGTTGTAATTGTATGTTGTTTGACAGTGGCTTGCAAGGCAATGTGATGTTATGGTGGATGTTAACAGGGATATGAGTTGGTGCTTGTATATGCAACTATGGTACGAAGTTGTGGTTGTGGCAACAGTTCAGGTAGGGGAAGGAGTATGTTATGGTCAATGCACTGTAATGTGATGGTGTGCAAGGGGAAATTGTTATAGAATGAAGTTGTGTGGTTGCAAGTGGTTCAGTAATAAAAGATTTTAGGTTGATTTGCAATTGCTACGCTATTCTATACAAATTATCAACTTTAATGAAAAAATATGTGATTTCGCTAATACTATACATCTGCTTTAAGATCCAACTTCAGACAACACTATTTTTCTGGGCTAACCCTATTCTGCCATGGAGCAGAATAGCGAAGAAGAATAATGAACAGAACATGAATGCTATTTCAATTCGTGTCCCTGGTTCGATAAAGCATACGCGAAATGGAGAAATTAAATACATGAATTAAGTATAAAATATGCAATTTTGCATTGTAAAAACCACAAATTTTGTAATAGATTAAATATTCTCCTAAAGAAAATTAGAAAAACCATGCTAACCATGTAAATCATTTTCAATGCAGTATACCAAGTATTTTATTTGACCTACAATTGAATTTATGTTCTGCAATTCAAGGAATACTTTATCAACGACAGATACACAAAGGCCTGATTTCTAGTAACAAACTGAGTTCATGTAACATAACGCTGTAGTTTCTGATTTATATGAATACAAAATAATCTAGAATATACAGAACCTGGCACCCTGGTCGCATGACGAGGACGCTACTCCCTTGTTTATCAAAATAGTTTGCTCTATAAATTTTACCAGTCTCAGCTTCATGGGCAACTTCATCCTGACAAGGACACCACTGAATATTAATACCAAGTATATATAAACGTGGGAACATAACACGGTTTAACATGAAAATTGACCAGGATTAAACATTATCAAATGGTTGTTATATTGCATGAAGTGGATTTGGTCAGTGCATTATAAAACTTTAGCTTACTGCAGTGCCTCGGTCCTCCTTCAGAATACACCACACTAATAAGCCTAAAGTTTTGTGATACCATATATAACCTTACTTGAAAATTTTAAATTCCTACCTCAACATTCGTATAGAAATATCATTATTGCCTACTAGATCAGCATATACAGTACACATCACGAACACAGTGATGAGTGTGTGTTTATACATACATGTATGTATGTGTATATGTGTGTGTATCATGAAAAAACATAATGAACACAATTACCAATGACAACACTAAGATCGTCTAGACTAGTCAATACATTTATGCCTTAATTACTCAAAGGTAAACTGCCTACCTTCAACCTTACGAAACAAAATACCATAATTTACTCTTAGCTCTTATCATTGTTTCATGGCGCACAACTTGCCTTTTATATGCAACCCAGTTAGGCGATAGACAAAAAGACACTAAATTTTGTGCAACAGTTGCTAACATGCTTAGATTCAGAAGTGATTTTTTTTAAAGACTTTGTAGATCCAATACAAAATTAATATGACGTAAATACATCAACTCATCCAATTAACATGCTAACATGCTTAGATTCAAAAGTGATATTGGCCAACTTTAAAAACAAAACGTAAATATATCAACTCACGGATATTATCAAGCTGAACAGTAGAGATAAAAGAACTTAACAATTTGGTTTACATATTCAACCCAAAATCAACCCACAAAAACAATCAGTTGTTTGTAACCCACCATGTATTACAATAACATGAAGAACAGTTCACAGCATGCATAGAAGAAATGTTATAGACATTTATACAAGTGAGTTTATCTACATGCTTAAATATATGATCACTTAAATGTACAAGAATTCAGGATATACTAACCCATCGGATATCTTCTGGCTTGTATTCAATACGCCACTTAAGAGTCGTTTTCAGCATTTTAGTTGTTTTCTTAACGTTCCAGTTCCTAGCACATAAATACCTTCTGATACATGGATCTGAACAATAAAGGGATAATTTTGGTGGAAGTTGTCCTAACAATGCTCTCACTTGGTAGGCTTATAAATGAATGTAACAAATACAAATATTTTTTTTTCAACAAAGGTTACTGTCATAAAGAGGAAAATAGAAACATTCTGGGTTTGTAAGAAGAGAATCTACCTGTTAAGTACCTTGGGTTGTCTTTGTCATCTCAATATCTCAAAGTGGATGCCTGTAACAGTCTAATTGATAGAATTAGAATTAGAATTAAAATTGAAGGGTGGGAGTGTAAATGTCTCAGTACTTACTGGTAGAATTGAGCTTATACAATCTACCATTTTCCTTATAGTTCATTCTGGTGTCAAAGCTTCAAGATCCCCACTACTGTGCTGAATAAAGTTACTAAAATTTATTTAGATTTTCTATGAAAGGATAAATATAGTAAAATCTCATGGGAAATCATTTTTCAAAGGAAATCTGAAGGAGGATTGGATTTATACAATTTTTTAGAAGCAAACATTAACAACCATCTACTTCCTCGGATATGACTTCCTTCACCATATCGGCAGCAGCATTATACTCATATTTGCAGTGAGTATAGCATTTTATATCATTGAGAAGCAAAATAATTCAACTTATATCATGTACAAAAAATATTTAAAAAACTCAAAATAAAATGGTCCGTATATCAGCATAATATCCAATTACAATTGGATTTACAAACTCAGATATGCACATACACCAAGATACCAGCAGTAGATAAAGGACTAGATTTGAGTTTGGGATTTCATTGGGCTATAGCTGTAACGACCCAGAATTTTAATTATTTAAAATTTGAATATTTAATTAATTTTAAATATTAATAAGTGAATTTATAAGTCAAATAAATTTTTATTTGAATTATTGGATTTAATTGGATAATTAAATCGATAATTTAATATGTTAAATTATGGAAATAATTGAAAATCGAGTTAAATATGATTGAAAATGATTTGTAAAATTTTATTTTATCATATTGGAGTTAGAACGATATTTTAGAACTTTTAAAATCGTATTTGAAGTAAATTTGTGAAAATTGAATATTTTAATATTTAAATCGACTAGTGAAAATAGCCAAATTTTGAACAGTTTCAGAATTGAACGAAACCAGTTCCATTGGATCCGTAATAGTTAGTTATTACCGGATTTCAATTTTCGTGTCAATCGGAGCTATCGTTTGATCGTGGCAGCTCGAAACGCATCGAATTATTTTTAATTTTAATTTGGCGAGTTAAAATAGCCATTTTTCAAAAAGTCTCGGATTTCGACGAAACTAGTTTCATCGGATCCGTAATGTGATATTATTGTATGGTTTCAAATTTCAAGTCAATTGGACTTACCGTTTGTCCGGTACGAATTAAAACGCCTAAAAATCGATTTAAATCGGTTTAATTTAAATTGAACGTTTGTTCCCATATCTCGCACAGATTTCCGAACTAGCTTTCGAAACCTGTTCCATTGTGTCCGGAACGCGGGATAAACCCTAGGAACGTCAGTTTCGGCGCGTGAATCGGAGTTCAGAATTCCCGGATGAATAGTGTTCGTTCATTTCCTTATAAATCGCCCCCTACCCTTCATAAATTAAAAAAATAAAAATAAAACCTAATTCCTAAACCCTAGCCGCCACCCCCACTATCAATGGCCAGAAACATCCCTTTTTCTTTTCTCAATCTCTCTAAATCCAAGCAACAATTCGTGATGCCTCCAACATGAAAGTTATAGCACTCGTCGAGATCTTTAAATCTATACGGAGTTGATGAGTTTTGGTGCAACGTAGAGGGAGCAAAGTGGGGCCGATTGTGGCAAGTTGCGCACGCAACTCGAGGAGTTAGGGGGGGCCGAACTTCAAGTGGTACATGGTGGAGGTAGCTCTTGCGAAGGGCGTTCGAATGGAAGTGGTTTGATGAAGTTTAGTCGAGTATAGGCGGAGCAAATCAAAACCCTAGTTTCTAGCTTATGGGTTTGGTTACGTAAATAATTATCTGGAAGGAGGAGTGCGCACGCGTGAAGGAAAGAGGGAGAAGAAGTGCACGGCTTGGATCTGATGACTTTGGGATGTGCGGCCAGGATATAAATCAAGGGAAAGTAAAATTATAAATGTTGTAAATTATTATAATAAATTCGTGTAAACTTCAAATATCCATATCTTTTTCATACGAGGTCCAAATCGGACGAGATTTTTTGCGTTGGAATCGTATGGACGAGCACTACGCGATGAAATTGGATTGGAGTCGTTTGGAGTTAGTGAAAATTCCGTGTAAAATTAAACGTCCGTTTAATTTTATTCGAAATAAATCGCTAAAACGAAAATAAAATCAAGGTGATAACTTCTCACTCAATCGAATCAGTTTCGATTTTATTTTAAATAGTTAGATTTAAAATATTTGAATGCATGTTTTAATGATGATTGTTATCTATTGATTGTTAAAATAGACATTATGCGCCGTTAGTAAGCGGATGTTGTTTATTAAAAACATATACCGCGAATATTTCATAAACAGTGAAATTGGTATTATATATAATAGCAATATATATATTGGCATATGTATATATTGGAGTTATTGATTTCCCGCATTTGTTTAGCGGATGAGACCCTATTGCGCTGTTATTAAGCGGATAATATTATTAAATCCCATATACCGCGATAATTTCGTACTGGAGCGAAATTGGTATTGTGCTAATGTTTGTGGATGCAGGAAAACAGGTTGGAGAGATCCAACTGGATTCCTCAACGGTATTTATTTGATTTCAGATATTTTGATATTTGATGGATTATCATATCGATATATGATATCGTTGTTGTCGTGATTGGCTATTTGGTGTGTAGCATCATTGAACCAAATTTTGGGATTTTAAAATGATTTTTAAAGTGATTTTTGAAAATATACTATATGTTTGGAATCGATCCATTTAAAATAAATAAACGTTATAATTTTAAAGTTATAAAAATTATGATTGTGAGAAATATGGTTAAAAATTGATTTTGAGAAATATAGTTGAAAAACTGACTTTTGAGAATATGATGCTAATGATTTTATAAAATAGTTTAAATTGGATTTCTGAATTTATTGTAAAAAGTTTAAATATAGGATTTATAAAATTTGATTATTTTATAAATCAAAATGATGAAGTTTATAAAGGAGATTAAAGACGTTTTAAAAGAATAATATAAATTGATTTATATTAAGAGATTTATAAATGGATATTTATAAATTGAAATATTGACATTATAAAACGAGTTTTTATAAGTGTTTGAATGAAGTGAAAATGGATTGCATAAGTGAATGGAAATTATAAAATTATAAATGGTGAAGTTATAAATGAAATTTATAAATAGTAAGATTTATAAATTTTGTGAAGTTATTAAAGAATATATTTGGACAAATAATTGAATCTTATAAGTTATAAGATTTATAATTATGAAGTTCAAAGGAACGATGGTGCAAACAAATAAATTATAAGTATTTCACTTATAATATAAACTTTTGGTTTATAATTGAGTTATGAATGGAATAGGTTAATAAAGGAATTTATAAACGTTGTTTTATAAATCCGCAAACGACTTATTTTGATAAGAAAATTGTTATAACTTATTTATGGAGTTATATTCACATTTTTGACTGTGAATAATCCTTTGAAATAAAATGAATAAAGGATGAAATTGGTTAACGTAGTATATTCACGTTTTTGAATAGTGAATAATATGTTAAAGAAAATGTTTAGATTTGATGTTTTAAATAGAATTAAAACGATCTAACGATGTTTTAAAATGTGTTGAGATTCGAAACCATAGATTTCAACATCTATTGTTGAAATAGACGTTTTCGAGAAATAAAAGGAAATGGTGGACTATAACACTGTTGTTATAGTAAATGATTTTCGAAAGGAAATGTTTTGTATAGTATTGGGATTTATATATCTATCTTAAATTCGAATCCCTATACTAGTGATTTTGGGTTGTCGTAACGATGTTTTACGCAACATTCGTTTTGGCCCAAATAAATATGTTTAAGAGAATGATTTCCTTAAAGAATGAAATATATACTTAATTTCGATTTAAGTATATTGAATATTTTCTAAGTGTTGAAAATAAATAAAATTTGTGAATTACTTATGAATAAATAAGTATGGAAATGTTTTTCCAATATAAAGTGAATATTTTGAGAATTTATCTTTTTGAAGATAAATTAAAAGGAATAATTGAAATCGTATATGCATGGATATTTTGGAATATAAATTCACTAAGGAATTTATAAAAGAAAGTGGAATTTGTCTAAAAATAAATATTGATTTATTTTTGAAGTGTGAAATTATATATCTAGTAAAGATATTTTGGAAGATAAATAATTTGGAAAATTATTTGGAAACTGGTGATGTGTGCATATCCATTGATAGTTCAATAACCGACTATCAATATTTACCTTTGAATGGGTATTTGATGTGATTTGTTTGAATTTAAATGCCACACTTATTTTTGAATAAGCGCTCACTATTCGGGTTAACCGGGAAAGGACCATGGGGTCGTATACCCCATTCCGAATATGTGATACGTCGTTATGAATTGCATTTGATGACCGGTGTTGAAGACCGAGTATTTGCGAAAGCGATAGGATGACCTATGATTGTCTCTGCACTGGGTAGCTCCTGGTATAGAGATTTCCTAAGTGATGGGAAATTCGATCGGGATTGTGAATACCCGGATTGCAAGGGCTTCGTGAGAAGTGCCTTCGGTTTTGTTCGAGCCCGGAACAGACTTGTATGGATTGTATGTATGACATTACAATTTGAGATATAAAGCCGATTTCTTTCAAATATATTTCTGTTGGTGGCGGAGGATTTATTCTCTTAGCTTAACACCCTTCCCTGAGACGTACGAGCTCAGAGGTTATGTAGTTGAAGGTTATCAGCGATATATTCCCAATTTGGTAATGTGATATGCTGAGTGTTGCTGTGAAATGATCATTGTGTTGATTATTTGTGATAGGATCGTTTATTTGATCGTCTATCCTGGTGATCATTTCTATGATCATTTGTTGACCCAAAGCATGGCTTTTGTATAAAGTATGTTTTTGTGGACGAAACTTCGTCGAGCCTCACACCCCGTGAATGGTCAAAACAGGAAAGATGCGGCAAGGTTATGAGGGGTAGCGCCCTTTAGGATGTGTGCATTTCCTTCTGGAAAAGGGTGGTATCATGGTATGGAGCCCAGATACTTACTCATGTTGAAAACACTTTATGATTGTGTGAATTGATTGCGAGCGCTCGGTGAAAGGTCCCAAAGGACCGGGGGATGGCATATTCGGTCAGTTGTTACTCAGTTAGGGGTAACCCGGCCTTGTGTTGGTAGAGATCCGGTTTGGTTCTCGGGGATGTCCATCCAGAGGCATTCTCATGTGGCAATGGGAAGTTCCTTGGCCTGATCATTCGTTGGAAATCCAAAGAAACAATACGTGACTTGTACGGTTTTAGTTGTAGAACCTGCCATTTAATATGGTAGCTATAGTAAGCATACTATAATGGTACCTATGCTGGCTAAGATTTATACTCCACTTTCGAAATGCCTTCCTACACTATGCACTAATAATAATATGAAATGTTCTTTTTTAATACGTATCAAGCATCTTTGACTAACATAAGAAGAAATCTTCTCCAAGTCTGCGTTTGCATTGTGTGTGTGGCAGGAGGTCTTATGGTAGTCTCATTTTTAAAAGCATTGTGAATTGACTTTAAAAATATTCCTCTATTTTGATTTTAAAGATAAATAAACTGTTTTGAGTTCTCACACCAGTCACATGACTGACTCGGAGTTTATTGTTTTCCTTCCTAAACTCTGGGTGCCCACCAATTTCCACACGGGCAGTTAAGAGTTAGGTTTATCAGGATATTCTGGATATTCTGGAGTTGCTGGAGGCAAGCTGGATGGCATGGCGTATAATTAGTATATAGTATTTCTTTTTCCGCTGTATGTTGTTGTTGTATGTTGTTGTACACTCTGATGATATGATGTAATGAAATGTAATGTATGAAATGTAATAACTGATATAGTTCTTTGTTTAAAGATTATTCACTTATTATTATATGTTGTTCCGCTGCGAATTGTGAGATTCTGATGTTGTTCAGTTGTTTTCTGTTCCGTTCTATTTTCTATTTTCTGTTTTCTTTTCTCTCTATTCTCTTTCCTCTCCATCTTCTATCTTTTTCTCTCCTCTTTTCTTCTTTCTTAAAACCCTCAATGTTCGGTTTTCCGTCGTTCGATTACTCGGCAGTCGATAAAGTGAGTATCGATGTTGAATTTTCGGAAGACGAAGAATCGGGTCCTGACAATGTGGTATCAGAGCATATGGTTAAGCGACAACCATGGTTCTGTTGGGTATTACTCATTAGAGATAGAGTCAGTAGTGCTCTAGAATGAGTTGAGTGTAATAATAGCTATGAGAGCGTATTTGTTAATGAATATAAAATTGTTTTATATTGTGATGATTGGTTTGTTGAGTGGTATATGAACCTTCGTCGGCGCAGCCTCGAAACTGAATCGAAGGGGTTTCTAAACACTTGAATAGAACAATTCGACATAATATTGTTTTAAATTGGGTAAATGAAATAATTTTACCTTGAGTATATTTTATATATAAAGAAATAATTTTTCAGAATTATTAAAGTATATAAGTTGATTGTTTAGTTGTTTGAATAATCTAAATAAAAGAATAATTGTATAAGCAAAAGAATTATAAGAATTGAATTATAATTAAAGTGAATTACAATTGTGAAATAAACTTATATATATAAGAAGTGAAATTATATGAATATATTTATGAATATGAGTTATAAATAAAAATGAATTTAAAGTTAAATGGAAATTTACTTTAGAATTGGAATCTGAATTGATTTATAAGTGGGAATTTAAGTTATGTAATAAAATTCAACTTTTGTAATTGAATTGAACGAATGAATTGAATGTTAATCAATTGAATATGAATTAAGTTGATGCGAAATAATGAATATAAGTGTTAATTCATTAAAATCTAATGTTACTGAAAGTTGAAAGATTGAATGAAAATCAATTTAATTAAACCAAATTGAATGAATATAAGTAAAGGAATTTGGTTGTAATTAATATACATTGGTTGTTATTTGATAGTTGATTGATTGTATATAATTCATCAAGTGTTAATGAAATTGAAAGCTAAAGTAATTGAAATCCAATTAGAAGTTAAATGAATCTTAAATAGAATTGAATTTGATTTGGAAGTGAACCAACTTGAATATAAATTAGTGAATATAAACTAATTGAAAATAAATGTTAGAAACATCCACTGTTAATGAATCAAATGTGATTTAAATTGAAAACCTATTTCATTGAATATCAAAGAGAATATGAATGAATATTTATTGGTTATGGATGTTAGTTGGTTGATGGTTGAATTTATTGCTTTTCCTACATTTGTTATGTTGACATATATAGTTATTTTGTTGCTATATGTTGTATATTGAGATTATTTTCATATATGCATGTTCTCATGTTGTTTGTTGAGGGTTTAGTAGGTGCGGATCGCGTTTGCTTCGCATTTGGAGCTCGCTTTCGCGCTATATTAGCCGTATACGCTCGCTAATAAAATATAAGGTACATATCTCGGATTACATACCGTACTTTTATACTTTTTTCCCTTCGGGATGCCTCATTACTTGATGAGATGTATATTTGTGATATATATACTGTCATTTTTTTTCGGATCGAGCCGCGCAAAGGAGACTATGGCGAATTTTTCCGAAAATTTAAGGCGTTAGTGAAAAAAATTGGAAAATTTTGAAAACTATAACTTTGATTTTGGAATTGAAAGTTAAACAACGAGTAGTTGTTTTTGAAAAGATAACTAAGTATGATTTGAAAACTTAGTAAAGTTATTATAAGAAGTTTAACTATGGATTTATGGAAAATTAATAGATTCTGTAACTCTTTCTTACTTGATAATTTCGAGGACGAAATTCTTTTAAGGGGGGAAGATTGTAACGACCCAGAATTTTAATTATTTAAAATTTGAATATTTAATTAATTTTAAATATTAATAAGTGAATTTATAAGTCAAATAAATTTTTATTTGAATTATTGGATTTAATTGGATAATTAAATCGATAATTTAATATGTTAAATTATGGAAATAATTGAAAATCGAGTTAAATATGATTGAAAATGATTTGTAAAATTTTATTTTATCATATTGGAGTTAGAACGATATTTTAGAACTTTTAAAATCGAATTTGAAGTAAATTTGTGAAAATTGAATATTTTAATATTTAAATCGACTAGTGAAAATAGCCAAATTTTGAACAGTCTCAGAATTGAACGAAACTAGTTCCATTGGATCCGTAATAGTTAGTTATTACCGGGTTTCAATTTTCGTGTCAATCGGAGCTATCGTTTGATCGTGGCAGCTCGAAACGCATCGAATTATTTTTAATTTTAATTTGGCGAGTTAAAATAGCCATTTTTCAAAAAGTCTCGGATTTCAACAAAACCAGTTTCATCGGATCCGTAATGTGATATTATTGTATGGTTTCAAATTTCAAGTCAATTGGACTTACCGTTTGTCCGGTACGAATTAAAACGCCTAGAAATCGATTTAAATCGGTTTAATTTAAATTGAACGTTTGTTGCCATATCTCGCACAGATGTCCGAATTAGCTTTCAAAACCTGTTCCATTGTGTCCGGAACGCGGGATAAACCCTAGGAACGTCAGTTTCGGCGCGTGAATCGGAGTTCGGAATTCCCGGATGAATAGTGTTCGTTCATTTCCTTATAAATAGCCCCCTACCCTTCATAAATTAAAAAAAAAAAATAAAACCTAATTCCTAAACCCTAGCCGCCACCCCCACTATCAATGGCCAGAAACGTCCCTTTTTCTTTTCTCAATCTCTCTAAATCCAAGAACAAATCGTGATGCCTCCAACATGAAAGTTATAGCACTCGTCGAGATCTTTAAATCTATACGGAGTTGATGAGTTTTGGTGCAACGTAGAGGGAGCAAAGTGGGGCCGATTGTGGCAAGTTGCGCACGCAACTCGAGGAGTTAGGGGGGGGCCGAACTTCAAGTGGTACATGGTGGAGGTAGCTCTTGCGAAGGGCGTTCGAATGGAAGTGGTTTGATGAAGTTTAGTCGAGTATAGGCGGAGCAAATCGAAACCCTAGTTTCTAGCTTATGGGTTTGGTTACGTAAATAATTATCTGGAAGGGGGAGTGCGCACAAGTGAAGGAAAGAGGGAGAAGAAGTGCACGGCTTGGATCTGATGACTTTGGGATGTGCGGCCAGGATATAAATCAAGGGAAAGTAAAATTATAAATGTTGTAAATTATTATAATAAATTCGTGTAAACTTCAAATATCCATATCTTTTTCATACGAGGTCCAAATCGGACGAGATTTTTTGCGTTGGAATCGTATGGACGAGCACTACGCGATGAAATTGGATTGAAGTCGTTTGGAGTTAGTGAAAATTCCGTGTAAAATTAAACGTCCGTTTAATTTTATTCGAAATAAATCGCTAAAACGAAAATAAAATCAAGGTGAGAACTTCTCACTCAATCGAATCAGTTTCGATTTTATTTTAAATAGTTAGATTTAAAATATTTGAATGCATGTTTTAATGATGATTGTTATCTATTGATTGTTAAAATAGACATTATGCGCCGTTAGTAAGCGGATGTTATTTATTAAAAACATATACCGCGAATATTTCATAAACAGTGAAATTGGTATTATATATAATAGCAATATATATATTGGCATATGTATATATTGGAGTTATTGATTTCCCGCATTTGTTTAGCGGATGAGACCCTATTGCGCCGTTATTAAGCGGATAATATTATTAAATCCCATATACCGCGATAATTTCGTACTGGAGCGAAATTGGTATTGTGCTAATGTTTGTGGATGCAGGAAAACAGGTTGGAGGGATCCAACTGGATTCCTCAACAGTATTTATTTAATTTCAGATATTTTGATATTTGATGGATTATCATATCGATATATGATATCGTTGTTGTCGTGATTGGCTATTTGGTGTGTAGCATCATTGAACCAAATTTTGGGATTTTAAAATGATTTTTAAAGTGATTTTTGAAAATATACTATATGTTTGGAATCGATCCATTTAAAATAAATAAACGTTATAATTTTAAAGTTATAAAAATTATGATTGTGAGAAATACGGTTAAAAATTGATTTCGAGAAATATAGTTGAAAAACTGACTTTTGAGAATATGATGCTAATGATTTTATAAAATAGTTTAAATTGGATTTCTGAATTTATTGTAAAAAGTTTAAATATAGGATTTATAAAATTTGATTATTTTATAAATCAAAATGATGAAGTTTATAAAGGAGATTAAAGACGTTTTAAAAGAATAATATAAATTGATTTATATTAAGAGATTTATAAATGGATATTTATAAATTGAAATATTGACATTATAAAACGCGTTTTTATAAGTGTTTGAATGAAGTGAAAATGGATTGCATAAGTGAATGGAAATTATAAAATTATAAATGGTGAAGTTATAAATGAAATTTATAAATAGTAAGATTTATAAATTTTGTGAAGTTATTAAAGAATATATTTGGACAAATAATTGAATCTTATAAGTTATAAGATTTATAATTATGAAGTTCAAAGGAACGATGGTGCAAACAAATAAATTATAAGTATTTCACTTATAATATAAACTTTTGGTTTATAATTGAGTTATGAATGGAATAGGTTAATAAAGGAATTTATAAACGTTGTTTTATAAATCCGCAAACGACTTATTTTGATAAGAAAATTGTTATAACTTATTTATGGAGTTATATTCACATTTTTGACTGTGAATAATCCTTTGAAATAAAATGAATAAAGGATGAAATTGGTTAACGTAGTATATTCACGTTTTTGAATAGTGAATAATATGTTAAAGAAAATGTTTAGATTTGATGTTTTAAATAGAATTAAAACGATCTAACGATGTTTTAAAATGTGTTGAGATTCGAAACCATAGATTTCAACATCTATTGTTGGAATAGACGTTTTCGAGAAATAAAAGGAAATGGTGGACTATAACACTGTTGTTATAGTAAATGATTTCCGAAAGGAAATGTTTTGTATAGTATTGGGATTTATATATCTATCTTAAATTCGAATCCCTATACTAGTGATTTTGGGTTGTCGTAACGATGTTTTACGCAACATTCGTTTTGGCCCAAATAAATATGTTTAAGAGAATGATTTCCTTAAAGAATGAAATATATACTTAATTTCGATTTAAGTATATTGAATATTTTCTAAGTGTTGAAAATAAATAAAATTTGTGAATTACTTATGAATAAATAAGTATGGAAATGTTTTTCCAATATAAAGTGAATATTTTGAGAATTTATCTTTGAAGATAAATTGAAAGGAATAATTGAAATCGTATATGCATGGATATTTTGGAATATAAATTCACTAAGGAATTTATAAAAGAAAGTGGAATTTGTCTAAAAATAAATATTGATTTATTTTTGAGTGTGAAATTATATATCTAGTAAAGATATTTTGGAAGATAAATAATTTGGAAAATTATTTGGAAACTGGTGATGTGTGCATATCCATTGATAGTTCAATAACCGACTATCAATATTTACCTTTGAATGGGTATTTGATGTGATTTGTTTGAATTTAAATGCCACACTTATTTTTGAATAAGCGCTCACTATTCGGGTTAACCGGGAAAGGACCATGGGGTCGTATAACCCATTCCGAATATTTGATACGTCGTTATGAATTGCATTTGATGACCGGTGTTGAAGACCGTGTATTTGCGAAAGCGATAGGATGACCTATCGATTGTCTCTGCACTGGGTAGCTCCTGGTATAGAGATTTCCTAAGTGATGGGAAATTCGATCGGGATTGTGAATACCCGGATTGCAAGGGCTTCGTGAGAAGTGCCTTCGGTTTTGTTCGAGCCCGGAGCAGACTTATATGGATTGTATGTATGACATTACAATTTGAGATATAAAGCCGATTTCTTTCAAATATATTTCTGTTGGTGGCGGAGGATTTATTCTCTTAGCTTAACACCCTTCTCTGAGACGTACGAGCTCAGAGGTTATGTAGTTGAAGGTTATCAGCGATATATTCCCAATTTGGTAATGTGATATGCTGAGTGTTGCTGTGAAATGATCATTGTGTTGATTATTTGTGATAGGATCGTTTATTTGATCGTCTATCCTGGTGATCATTTCTATGATCATTTGTTGACCCAAAGCATGGCTTTTGTATAAAGTATGTTTTTGTGGACGAAACTTCGTCGAGCCTCACACCCCGTGAATGGTCAAAACAGGAAAGATGCGGCAAGGTTATGAGGGGTAGCGCCCTTTAGGATGTGTGCATTTCCTTCTGGAAAAGGGTGGTATCATGGTATGGAGCCCAGATACTTACTCATGTTGAAAACACTTTATGATTGTGTGAATTGATTGCGAGCGCTCGGTGAAAGGTCCCAAAGGACCGGGGATGGCATATTCGGTCAGTTGTTACTCAGTTAGGGGTAACCCGGCCTTGTGTTGGTAGAGATCCGGTTTGGTTCTCGGGAATGTCCATCCAGAGGCATTCTCATGTGGCAATGGGAAGTTCCTTGGCCTGATCATTCATTGGAAATCCAAAGAAACAATACGTGACTTGTACGGTTTTAATTGTAGAACCTGCCATTTAATATGGTAGCTATAGTAAGCATACTATAATGGTACCTATGCTGGCTAAGATTTATACTCCACTTTCGAAATGTCTTCCTACACTATGCACTAATAATAATATGAAATGTTCTTTTTTAATACGTATCAAGCATCTTTGACTAACATAAGAAGAAATCTTCTGCGTTTGCATTGTGTGTGTGGCAGGAGGTCTTATGGTAGTCTCATTTTTAAAAGCATTGCGAATTGACTTTAAAAATATTCCTCTATTTTGATTTTAAAGATAAATAAACTGTTTTGAGTTCTCACACCAGTCACATGACTGACTCGGAGTTTATTGTTTTCCTTCCTAAACTCTGGGTGCCCACCAATTCCCACACGGGCAGTTAAGAGTTAGGTTTATCAGGATATTCTAGATATTCTGGAGTTGCTGGAGGCAAGCTGGATGGCATGGCGTATAATTAGTATATAGTATTTCTTTTTCCGCTGTATGTTGTTGTTGCATGTTGTTGTACACTCTGATGATATGATGTAATGAAATGTAATGTATGAAATGTAATAACTGATATAGTTCTTTGTTTAAAGATTATTCACTTATTATTATATGTTGTTCCGCTGCGAATTGTGAGATTCTGATGTTGTTCAGTTGTTTTCTGTTCCGTTCTATTTTCTATTTTCTGTTTTCTTTTCTCTCTATTCTCTTTCCTCTCCATCTTCTATCTTTTTCTCTCCTCTTTTCTTCTTTTCTTCTTTCTTAAAACCCTCAGTGTTCGGTTTTCCGTCGTTCGATTACTCGGCAGTCGATAAAGTGAGTATCGATGTTGAATTTTCGGAAGACGAAGAATCGGGTCCTGACAATAGCCGGAAAAAAATATTGAAATCTGGTTATAATTATTCTCAGTTTAAACTTTTATATTGCATCATAGCAAATCAGTTAACCAATTTTGCCGTACAGCAGGAACAACTTGGTGTAGTAGAAATTTCTAGCTCCGCTGTTAACAAGTAATAATTGCATAGTATTCTTCTATCATATTACCTCAACACATCATAAATATATTGCACCAAGTAATCAATATTTAGATATGACAGGCCATGTGAATAAGATTAGAGTTGAAAATAGTATGAATGAAACTTTCCCTCTTACCTGTTAGAATAGATCACTTCAAGTTCTTCGGTTGTGCTTTTTGTAGCATCAATTGGTACAAAAACGAAATTGTCCTGGTTGCTAGCCATGAGTAAGTCGTATTTAGTGAGAATGATAATCGCAAAGAAATTATCATTTAGCTCGCTCATACACACTCTATCAACAGCTGCTATTCGCCTTTTCAGTGAATCGGTCTCGGGATCAACCGGGTAGATGGCGAAATCAGTAATCAACAAAATATAATATGTATCTTTAGGGATTGGTCATGAATCGTCTTCGTATGCCTTGAAGACTAATAGAAGACGTTAATTAGCAGCAAAAAACCCATTTTAGCATCTCGTTTAATTTGTTGAAGAAGAAAAGAAGTAAAAAATAAATTTTGTGGCACCGAGGATTCTGAGGAGGAGATACATATTTTTTTTGCAGTGGGTTATTGAGGAAGAAGGATACAATTGCCCAAAGCAGTAACTTTGGAGCCAACTTTTCATTATTTCCCACTTAAATTTCATATTGCCATCAACATGTAGTTGCATCGGTTGGCTTTAAAACCGATGCGACTAAAACTATTTGCATCGGTTGTTGGTGAGAACTAATGCAAATTTTATTTTTTTATTACCTATTGCTTTCCACGTACCAATTGCATCAGTTATTAAGATAGAACTGATGCAAATAGTTCTATTTGCATCAGTTTTTACTTCAACCGATGCAAATGAGGCGAAGCAATATGCACTTTTTGTACTAGTATTTCCTTATCGGTGCTGAGAATAAATGAAAAGACTTCTTCGTCCACCGTCCCATGTTGCACTAGTAGCTTGTCCCCCTAAATCTATCCTGTGGGTTGTCATGAGGAGGGGGTCAAAACAATGTTCCGGTGACTGATAAATTACATATTTTATCCATAACACTAATTTATGCTGATTGATTTTTGTTTAAGTGTTATGTCTATTATTCATGACTTATCCATTTAATTCCATCTCCGCGTATAGTATGTCCAACCTTCTCTAAGGTATAACTATGGACACATACACACGTGTATGTGTGTATCTATATAAGAAGATTGTACTACCTAAAAGAAAACCCTAGCAACTTAATACTCCTTGAATAGGGAGGAGGTAGACCCGATGACCATTTAATACCTTAACCCTTAAGCCGACCCTTCGTAACGTAACCGCTAGTCCATCGGCCCTTAGCTACGAAGGCCGAGGACCCCTAAATATGGCTCTATAATTTAATTTGTTGTATTACTAACGCATCTCAAAGACATACTAAGGGTTAACTAGCCCATCTCTAACAAACAAATAACTAATTAAATACCCAGCTCATTGCGTATCCCATATGGATTCTATATTGGTAGGAAGCAAAATCCATCAAGGCATAACCCAAGTCTTTACTAATGACTGCTTGGGACCGTGGGTAGTCCAAGCTATATGTCGGCCCTACTTCTAAATATCAGTTTATCAACAATACAGACATAGCCCTTCGAACCCCATAGCCAAAGTCCTGTTTAGACTTACCTAAAATAAGTCATGGAAAATACCTACTCGTGTTACTTAATACCTCTTGTTAGAAATGAAGAAGACCTCATTTCCCTATAGGTACCATCGTAGATTATTTAAGACTTCTTTTATAGGGAGGAGGCAGAGGCAACGACCATTTAATACCTTCCACTCTGAAGTGAACTCCTTGACACCCCTAATGGTACTGAGCCATTTAACACTTCATATCCGAGGCAGACTCTTATTATATTTTCCGATACATATACGTGAATGTATATCCCTTCCCCATGGGTCCCATAGTTGGAGATATCCCATATCGATAGTAGGGATACATAACTGCTGGTAGCCTCTAAGTGAAGGGCAGACTTTTGTTCTCTTACTCTACTGATCTCCCATCCCAACTCATACTAAACCAAGCTATTTATCCTAAACCAAAATAAGATACTGGGCTAGGCCCACTAATTTATGCTCGTTCTAAACGTATTACTGAGGCCATATAATTTCCACTATGGAAATTATACTACCTCCCAAGTTTATTTATTCATATAAAATTACCCCTTTGGTGTGAATCGATTCCTATCTTATAAGATGATTTCTTATATTCAACATTTCCTTTCATAAATATCAAATGTCGGTAATAAATGGTCATTTAATATTCAAATTGGACAATTACTAATGAAATTTATTTATTCGTTTCCAATTCAACTTATTATGACTTTCATTTTCTTATAATTGCCATATTAAATTCTACAATCAATCCCATTAAATGCATTTATGTCACCATTTATTTTTTGTAATTCCTTATTAACTACACATTTATTATCCTACTAATTTTGCAATCATTATTCATAATTTTTGGAGTTACCACCTCTTTTCCATCACAACCTTCTAATCCTATAGTTTACTACGCTATTAATATCTAATCATCCTAATTACGACTGATACGAGCACCATCTTGTTTATTATTACACTTTATTCGTTACCCTATGTATATTTATATTTTTAATCAGTAAGCGCAGTTATATGTATAAATTAATTCCTAATTCTAATTCAATGATTCCTACGCTTAGGAATTTCAGAATATACACTTATATTACATTTTATAAAGAACATCCATTTTCGAATTTTAATATGTTTAGAGCAATCCTTCCCAAAAAGGATTACCACTATCACATTCCATAAATTATATAAAAGTGAGACTTTTGCCACATTAAAAATTATAAAGAAACACCTTTTTTCTTTATTTTGAAATAGACAGTGCAAACTACAAAGAAGAACATCCGTACTTTACATATCTCTTTTAATATGATATATTCCTTATTATTCCAAACATCACACTTTTTATACACAGTTGTAGAATTAGATTATTTATGGAAATTTACACGTAAATAAATATAACTAAATTGTACCTTCAACGCTCCCAATAAATTAGAACATGGAAATTTACATTCTAAATCAAATTAGGACAATCCAAATAAACATAAAACGATTACAACCGAATTATCATAAATTTGGAATAAACTTCACAAACTCGACAACAATCTACTTTAGAAATTTTAGGTACTGATTTCCAAAATTCTAGATTAGGGTGTATACCATCTATTCCAATTTCACATTTTACATAATATGCAGGCAGAATTTCAATTAAATACGTTCATTCTAAGCCTACAGTTCAACAGATATTTCATAAGCATAGCAATTAAATAAAATTCAATGATATAAATTTTAGTATTATATATAAATCATATAATTTTCCTCTCACCTTTTTAGCTTTTCAAAACCCTAAATTCGAATTCATTCCTTTAGTTGACTCCTTTTCCCTTTCCATTCCAAAAATATATATAACAAATATATATTTTCTTATTAAAATTAAAGATACGAGTTAATTGGAAATTTTGATTTATGAATATAAGATTTGATATTTTAGCAGAATTGAGTAACTACTTCTCTTCTTCTCTTTTATTTTCCACCCTTATCTAATATATATATTACTTTTATAATTTCTAGAAATAGCGGAGAAGAGAAAATAGTAGAGCTCTGTTGCTCTGTTCATAAAATATAGAAGAAAAGTGAGGGGCTATGTCTTTATTTATAGGCGGTGGAATAAATTCTATCTATTAGATTAAATATTAATTAAATTTGGACCGTTAGGCCGAGGTTCAAACCTAGCCGCATCCACTTTAATTTGTCGACCGCTCCCCTATAGGCCGTCAATCACTATTAGTTGACCGGCCCAAATAGGGGGTCGACCGATGAGGGTCGACTGGTTAATATTATTTATTTTCTCCATTTCCTTTTTAATTATTTTCGATATGAAAACTTTAAACGCTGATAAATTGTTCATTTGAACTCTGATCGCAAAACCTTATATATGAAAGTTATTGAGAAAATGCCACGAATGCAATGTTGCAAGTTTCATGGCCAAAATTTAACATTTTCTCAAATTTCATTTTTGAGCCTTAATAACTATTTATCAATTACCATTATTTTTACGAGGTGTTACAAGGTCGAGGTAGTGCAACCACTACACCAGAACAGGCAATTTCTAGCACTTATAAGTTATAATAATTTTAGTAACACTTTTTTAGTGTTACCAATGGCCTATGAGGAATGCAGTGGACAAATTTGTCATACTTATAAGTGTTACTAAACTACATCTTACCAACACTTACAAGCGTTTCTACTATATTATTTAGCAACAAGTATAAGCATTGTAAAATGTGGATTTGGTAACACCTATCAACATTCTAAAGATATCTTTAATTCTGTCTATCTTTTGCTTTGTAACATTTATAACTGTTACTAATCTAAATATTGGTAACATTTATAAGCATTACTAGTATAAACTTTATGATTTTACATAATTTCTTGTAATACTAATATTAAAATAATTAAAACAAATGAAGTGTAATATATCATAAATAATGGTTTCCATATTACACAAATTCATCATACAGATCCAATGCAAAGTTTGAAATGCTCTGCAAATGGAGTATAATTATCGTAAGCAATAATTAAAGTTATCTCAGATACCATAATGTCACGTATTCAGATATTACAACATAAGCTATGAAATTTTTAATTTCAGATTACACTTAAGGTTTAACTTATGGTTAACCTAACCATTTTGGACCATCCACTCCAAACTCTAGTGGTTTTGCATATTCTTCAATATCCAATACGATAATCTGAAGCATCCCTTTATAAGCGCCTACATTTAATATAAGCACTCAATAAGAATTTATAACTTCAAAGTGCAAAATGAGATAAATCAAAGAAAAATACACAAGTGCAAAGATAATATTTTCAAGTCACAAGATCACACAAAGATCTCTTCATTTTCAGGTTTTTACCCCAAGCTTTCATGCAGCACTATCTACTCTATATATAAACAAACCATATATAACTCATTTGAAAAATAAAATTAGTGTAGATCTAAATTGTCGCATTGGCTGCACACATGTTGAAGAGCAAGTGCACAAGCTTACAACTACAAGCTTGCTACTTGCAACTTTAAGTGCACAAGCATGCAACATCAAGCTTGCAATGCTTGCTATTGGAAGCTTGCACTTGCAACAGCAAGTGAACAAGTTTGCTACAGCACAACAAGCTTGCAATGCTTGCTGTTGTAAGCATGCATTTGCAACAGCAAGTGCACAAGCCTGCAATATCATAACAAGCTTGTAACGCTTGCTGTTGCAAGCTTGCACTTGCAATTGCAAGTTGCAAATGCAATTGCAAGTGCACAAGATTGTAAATGCAAGTTGCACAAGCTGTTGCTTATATATCCAATAATAAAAATTTAAAACATATATCGACTTATATATCAAGAAAATGCAAAGAAATAGAAAGTGCATGAAAATTTTAAGCAAATATATCCATTCTGGATTCCTTAAAGTCAAATTTCTATTGAACCTATAATACAATTTCACCAAATTCATAGCTAGTAGCATAATATGATTTTAAGCAGCTAAAATGTGAAAAGAAAATGAAAGTTGTGAGCAAAACTAAAAAAGCACAGAAACACAAATAGTTATTAATAAAAGGTTTGCTCAAACAAATTAGAGGGGTTAATGAGAAAAGGTTTGCTCAAACAAATTAGAAGGGTTAGTTCATATGTTTTTGTGTAAATTCTTACTTATGAAATATCAATATTAACTTTTTGACAAAAGAAAATTTTGAAATTGAATTTTACTTTAGTTACAAATTTTTATAAAAAGATAAGACAATTAGTTTAAGTACATATTAATGTATGCATGTATAACTAAAAGATATATCGTTCACATGTCACTTGTCTTATTTAAAATATTCATACCTTTTACAAATAAAAAATATATTTATTTCGAGTCTGTTTAATTTTTATTAAATATAGAGATGAAATATTTATTTTGGGATAATGAATAATTTTCATTGAGTGAAAATACGTCAAACCAACTACATATTCATTTATAAATGATGAAGTGATGAAACATAAACATTTTTGTGTACATTTCAATTTCCTAAAATGTTACATAGTATTTTGTTGAATAGTAGTTAGTTTTCCACATATTAATTTTATTTTATAAATGATGGTAAAATAATATTTTTTTGTGTAATTATATTTAATGAAATATTGTATTTAGTTCTTTGACAAATATTTGTTTAAAAATAAATATTTTAATTATATAAAATGAGAAGAAAATAGTTTAAATATGTATTAATATGTGTGTATAAACATATATAGTTTCACTTTATTTGTCTTATTTCAAAAAAGTCGCATCTTTTTACGAACTATATATATATTTATTTCAATTCAATTTTATTTTTATTTGTAAAAGAGGCTCCTATGCAACTTAGACTATGAAATGAGTCTAATTTAAAAACAGAGAACTACATAAAACCTTTCAAACCACCAACAAAGATATGTAATTCACAATATCAACATTACGATGGGTATAGTAGAATTGTGAAAATTTTACTTATAAGTGTTACTCCATTTTTCAAAAGTCTATCTGGTATGGAGTTTGAAACATAAGAACTGAACAACCCTAGGCATAATCGTTTAATAATTTCTAAATACATCCTAAGAAGGATGTACAGGAAAATAATATTGCTTTCTTGTATTAAATTTTTAGCTGAAAATTGTGATAGGTGGGGAAGCTATTTTCAAAAGAAACAACTTAGTAGTTTCAGATAAGAAGGTTATTTTTCAACAGTTGCACTATATCAATTTTGGCAATTTTGGGCTTTGTTAAGTCTGCAAAAGATTCGACTTTTACAATTTATAAGAAATAAATAATTATTCAGAAAATCGAAAATTGATGCAAAATTGAACTTTGATATAAAATCTTACCTTGATACATGTCCATGGATTCAGTTCTTGGAATCTGAAGTCATGATGTCATGAGCCACGGGGATGCCGTGAGCAGGCCCGACCCTAGGGGGCAAGGCTGCGAAGGCAGCCGCCTAGGGCAACGGGCGGGGAGGGGCAACAAATTGGAAGAAGCAACAGTCGATGATTATGTGTGACTAATATACTTTCATTCATTTTTGAATTGAAATTGTGATTTGTTCAAGTGGTAAGTTATTGCAATTGTTTGTTCAGCAACCAAGGTTCAATTCTTCCGTGGTGTGTTGCAAATTGATTTTCATGTTACTGTGTTTGCTTGTATAGGACAACTACAACAATTGAGTCGGGACTGTTTAGTACTAAATTATGCATATATAATTAACATGCTTGAGGCATTTTTTGTGTGCAAAATGCATAAAGTAGCCTCGAACAATTAATTCTTATCTTCGAATTATGAATTTAAAGTTTTTGATTGAACCATCATCGGACAGAAACTTAGATACTCTTAGTGTAGCATACACTTTTGATCTCACTCATAGAATGAGTTGCTAAAACATGTGCCAGTGTGATACTTTTATCTTTTTCCCACTTCATCTAATATTAGGGAGAATTTTAAGTAAGGATGAACAAATTAATGGAAGAAACTAACTAAAATATTCACATTAATAAGGTGCACACTGCAATAAGAGCATGATAAAAGTTTAATGTTGCTGCAAACTGAAACCAACTCTTGCTGGTGTGAAATGCAAGTTTATGTACTACGTTTTTTGGCATAGAGATGCAAAGATATGTGTACCATATATACTTGAATATTATCTAAATATGATTCTTTTAGCCATTTCGGTGTTTTGGAGCAATACAAAATACGGATCGTGGAAATCATATTGAGAAGGACCTAGCGCTAGATCAGACTTGGCTTGCTGTCTCATAGTTGTCTAAATTAACATAGTACGTTTGTTATTTTCTGATAGCATGTACCTCATGCACATAAAGGTAATACTTCCACTAAAAAAATTCAGGGAAACAAAATGATAAAAATTCCATGTTTGTCTTGGGCAACTGAAACCTCTGGGCCGGCCCTAGCCGTGAGAAGCAAATCCTTAGAGTAGATGATCCATCGTCGATGTTGCTTGGAACAGAGGGACCACAGAACGTCGTCATTGATTTCACCTGGAGAAGAAGCACGAAGTTGTTGATATCGCGTGAGAGCAGCTAAAACCCTAGTAATGAAATTAAATTTTATGCGGCCAAAATGGTAATAGGAACGTGGAAGCGTGAGAAATGAAAAGATGTATAAATTGAAAAGTTTATACAAAATAATATATGTTTTTAGTAAAACTTTTTCACGTATCCTAGTAGTTATTTTCTATTGCTAGTTTATAACATTTATAACTGTTAATAATTAACAGATATAAAATGTTAACTTCAAGCGTGTTGGGTAGGCTCCTTACTTCGGCTTTGTTTTTATGTATGCAGTTTGTGATTTCATTGCTTTGTGAAGACATGGCTACCGAGCTTATGCCTTGCTATTTTCTTTTACTGGATTGTGGCCTTATGGAGATGGTGCGGTATACCATAATTCTAGTGGAGCATTTGGTTCTTGGATGGGTGTGTTGTTCTTGTATATACAACATTGTGATGCCCTTTGATAACTTAATATGTTTTGCATTGTTTGTATCAGATATACGAAGTGTGCTCTATTGATCCATATCAATCTTCGTAATGTATTTAATTTCAGTTTGAACTAGGCTAACAATTGTACATGAATTGCAGACCATCAGTTGTCTTGAATGTAGTTTGCTAGAATTCCTATGTTATATCTTAAGACATTCATAGTTGCTTTTTAATATAAGTATGACCCATTTTTATCGTCCTATTGACTCATGTAGTTTATCTTCTTTGTGCACCGGATTTGTACAATATATATTTATAGTAGGAAAATGGGTATAACATTTGCCCTTCAAGTCCGCGCTAATGTATACTAGGGCGGAGTTGTTATTTTCGTGCCTAGTTTTTCGGGTTGTCTAATCAATCTTTTCGCGTTTGATTCTTCATACATATGTCCTTATATGAGTAGTTTCCTTTTCTGACCATTACCAGATAAATCTTTTCATATTCTAAGAAATCTGCTTAGTTTTTAGTGAATATTAGCTGGTATCATTAGCATCCAATGATCTTTATTCTTTATGCCATTTGAATCCAAAGGTTGTGATTTCTTTAGCAAATCTATATACATTTCTCTCCTCTTCCCATGTTTCACTTTTACTTATTCAAAAAAATTTAAGTGAGATGTTGTGGTTTTTTCAAATTACCTTCTTTATTTCATATTTTAATTCCCAACCGCTACATGAAATATACAAGTTAATTTCATATCATTTCTCTTCTTCCTTTTAGTTTTCCCTACCTGATATGGCTTATTTATATTTCCATTTTTAAATTATATATATGTATGTATATGTTACTATAAATTGCTTGATAAAATGATCATGTGAATCTATTTAATAAATTTGCCAACCCGGTCAATTGACCTTTTATAACGACCCACCTTTTTGGACGGCTTAAATCGACGATAAACCACACACGTCAGACACAAACCATTTAAAAGGGAGGACTGTTATGGGGTAAATAAGAAAATGCAGAGAAAGAAAGAAAGACAAACACAGAATCTCACAGCGGAATGAAAAAATATAATAATCAAATAAACAGTTCATGAAGCTGTTTTACAGATAATATTTGATTACACTTTATATACAAAATCAGAGTTGCATACAACAAGAATAATTAAATAAATGCAGCGGAACAACATGATGGAGCGGAATAAATAAAATAAATAATAATAGTATTAAATCTTCATTTTCATCCTTCAAAAGCTGTCTTCGAAACACTGAAAATCTTAGGCTGTCCCGAGCGAATTAAAAAGACAAAACACTTAAGTCAGAACTAAAAGATCGTATGTCTAACGTGGGTGCAATAAATTAAGAGATGTTTAGGGTTTCTAACTCCTAAGGATCCGTTAAACTATCTACATACATAGTTATAATAATGTCTACAGTAAAGTAAAGTATTAAAATAGCGTTAAGGCGTTACCCATATCTCCTTTAACACATTTTGTATAATATCGTAGTCTATACAGATACTGTAAACACCACCGTAAACTGATGGGCTATCGAGGAGCACTCCATATGTACGACACAAATCAAACTCGTAGAAGGCGTGATAAGGCACATGACAAGGCACACAAGGCAATGCCCAGAGTAGGATACTACCGTTTTGCGGATCCAGACGGGTGGTAACGCATAGCAGCTACTACTGCCCATCTCAGAACACACTCCCATAATCAAAATCGAGTGGTGGCCACCAAATCAATCACAAAGTCATAATGTGGTACCGAAGGAATGTGCCTGATAGGAGGTGCTACATTACTTGGCCCAGTGTGGCTCCTGGTTTAGCTACATCAAGTTGACTCACGGGAGTTAAGGCTACGATAATACCTCATATGGAATCATTCGCCAAACCATCCTACTTCATTCTGGATTCTCCACCACGACAAAGTTGTTAAAGAAGTTTTCGATATTGGCAGAGAGTACGACAATATCTGATCCCGGTCTCTTTAACAACCAAACGCTTAATTCACACCGGACGGTTCTTTCAAATTTCCAAAACCGGTTCATAATTGATATCAAAATATCATATTCAATTCAAACCATATCAATTTCAAAACCATATTTACTTTCAAAATCATATTCACTTTCGAAATTATATCGATAAGATGGGTTAATTAAATCCTCATTTCAAAATCATTATATTTACTCAAATATGTCATTTCACTAGCAAATATCATTTCAAATCCGAACATATGTTATAACATCATTTAACCATATTCGCTTTAAAATCAAAGATTTAAATATAAACACTTTCACTTTACAAAATTTGAAAAAAAAAATAGTTTAGATAGTTATATATAGTTTAGCATAGTTTAAAATAAATTTCAAATAGTTAAGTACTCTAAAATAGTTTAAAATAGATTAAAACAGTTTTACATAGATTTAAAATAGTTTAGATAGATTTAAAATAGTTTAAATGGCTTTATAATGATTAAATAAATTTAAAATAGAATAAATAGATTTAAATTAGATTAAAATGGGTTAATTGGTTTAAAATAGGTCAAAATAGATTAAATTGGATTTAAATAGCTAAAATAGATTAAAATAAGCTGAAATAGTTTTAAATAGATTAAAATAGTTTAAAATAGATTAAATTAATAGTTTGAAAATCTTACTAATCAGGATTTAAGAATAATATATTTAAACAATTTATATTAAAATAATAAATTTGAAATTAATATCATATTGTACCGTTTCTTTCATTTCAACACATCTTTAAACAATTTAGTCAATATCGATTCCAAATCCATGTTCGAACTATAAATTCAAACTATTTCAAATTTAGCCTTCGAAGTATAAATATTCAAATATTTCAGGTTATAATATATCTTTAAACCATTTAATCAATATCAATTCCAATTTCAACATTGAAATTTTGGATTTCGAAAAAAATTCAGTTTATGCAAATCAATTTTTCTTCAAAATATCATCTAACTAAATTCAAATTTTAAGGATTTAAAATAATTTAATTTAACCAATCCGATGTCCGTATATAATTCTCTACCCTATAGTTAAGTGATACAGATATTTATCATTTTAATTCGCCATTGTTTTATATTCACGGATATATATCATTTCAACCCCAATTCCAAATTTAATTACAAATCCATGAAATCGCTTGAGTCTATCATTTCAACCTATTACAATTTCTCCCTAGTCTATCAGATCGTTCGGGTATATATCATTTCAACCCATAGGGAACTTGCAGTGTTATAACAATATAAAATATAACATATAGTCATCCAATATCAACAACCAAACATACATCACAATCACCCTTCAATCAACAAATAAAAAACATAAAATTAATCAGTTATCATTAACAGGTACTAAATTGACAATTAAATTCAATGTTAAATTAAATGACGACTAAATGCAATAAAATTCATATTTAACCGGAATGACAATTTAAATATACAAAATATCAGCCACTCAATTTCTAATCACATTATAAATTTTATTTAACTAACATAAACAATTTAGTAGTTATGAGTGGGTTAAAATACTTACTTTTGAAATCAAATCGATTTGAAATCCAAAATAAGGATCAAAATTCAACAGGCTTAGGATTCATCCAAACTAATGCCAAAACGTCCGGAATTTCAAAACGATCGCAAGGGAGAAAACCGTGTGTAAATACGATCTCGTATGCGAACGTTATATAAGTTAGAACTTTTGAATTTCAATATAAAATAATTAAATAATAATATAAAGTAGGACAAGTCACTTACCTCCTAATCACTGACAAACCCTACCACTATTCAAACACGCAATAGATCATCAGCCGTTGCCACGACCTTGTGTCGTGCGCCTCCAGACACCACCCAAGCGATGGTTGACCATGCCAGAAACCTCCCTCAGACCTCCGCGACTCCCCCGTATCACCATTGATCGCAAAAAGGTGGGTGGTCATCGCCAATTCCTTAAACCCTAATCGAATTTTATCGGGCGATCCAACCACCAATTGACCAAACGAACTACACTGATGGACTCCGCTTGTCGATCTCCACAAACCCATACCATCGATTTGACGATCGGTCGAAGTTGATCACAACACAATGAACGGCCGAGATTAATTCATTGATTTCTGGACAAAAGATAATCCGATTGAGGAACAAATCACCGTAGTAGGTTGCGCTCGTCAAGATCTTCGAATTGATATATAATATGATACAGTTTAGAGTAGTTTGAATTTTAAACTCAATTTGAAATTGAAATATGGTTTTGAGATTGAATTTGTTTCTGCCACTGAAAAGAAAGAGATAGATAGAAGCTGATATACATACAGAATAAGAAAAATGACTATTAGGGTTTGGGAAACAAGACTGTTTGTATTAACAAAGCCATATAAGAAAAAAACACATTTCGAATTTGTATGAACGACGAATAGTGACCCAAAAAGCCCATTCGGCTTCCAAAACGAAAGTGGGTCATCCCATATATCAAAATAGATGTTTTTGATATTTTTAAACTCAATGAAATAAGTTTTAAGTCCTAATTCCATTGTAAGAAGAAGTTAGCTTTAAAATCAGCTTATTTCAATTGAATTCAATTAAATTGATTTCTATGCATTTCATGCCCGTACGATCAAACGACAAGTCCAATCGCTACGAAACTTGAAACTCTACAATAATTCATTGTTACGTATCCCATGAAACTAGTTTCGTCGAAATCCATGACAGTGGCTAAAATTTCTATTTCACATTAATTAAATAAATTATGATTATATAGATTAAATCTCTCTTTAATTTCAAATTTAATAACTTACAATTTTCATAATTTTTTGATTACTTGGACATTACAATAATTTAAAACAAATTTATATATTAATTCAGTGTTAAATATTATAGTAATTACAGTATTCAATTTCAGCTGTAATTAAATCCAATTAATTATAATTTAATTCCAATGAATTGATTTAATTTAATCTTTTTATTCAATCAACCATTAATCTATGGGCATAGTTAACACTAATTTATATCTTATTACATTAATATTCTCCACTTTCATCTTTATTTTCATTAACGTAATTTTTACATTTAATTTCAACTGACTTCCAATTTAAATCAACAGCTTAAATAAATACTTAGCACATCACAATGGTCACCTTTTACTTAATTTAATCACATTTATGGTTTTATTATTTACAAACATATGTTATAAATACTTACACAACACTGATTTCATCCAATTATAATTAATTACATATTATTTCACCGATTAATATAATATTTAATTTATTTTCTTATTTTAAATTTATAACCAATTATAACTTACAATTATTACAATTCATGAGATTACATTCAATTAGTCATCTATTATATTAAATTTACATTATTAAACTTTATCTAGTTAGTTCCCTCATTCCTACATCACAAAATTTTATTTTCCTCTAACAATAAATTATAAAATCTTATTAAATTAACTATATTTGAATTATTGAAAATTACGGGCTATTACACTCTCCCCCACTGAAAACTTTTCGTCCTCGCAAAGGGAAAAGAAGGGATTAAGGAATTAATATATCTTATTCAAAATATTAAGTTTATAACAATTAATTTACAAAATTAAATAATTTAAATAAAATATCAATTTATTAACAATTAAACCCTTTTATATTCAAATTAATAAAAGTTTGAAAAACATTTCACAAAAATAAGTTCGAAACTCACAGAAAATTTCGACAGAGTCTCCTTTGTACGGAGAGGTCTGGGAGAAATAATAATATCAATAATAACAATATATATTATATATTTCAAAATAAAATATCCTAAACCACGGAAAAAACAATATAATACCGCTTGAAAACCGTAATCCAAGGACGTACCTATTTGTCAGGCAAACAACGCTTATTTATGAAACCAAAAGCAGTAACTATTGCTTCCATAAACCTGTATTTCACTTATACAATCCAAAGAGTTAGAATTTTGCCAAAGAGAAATATTTGCGTTATTTCAATTTATAACAACAAATCATCACAACATAACAATAATCACTTGCAACCAAAACCATACAATAATCATATGTAATCAAAGTAGTCAACCACCCATCAATAGCAACCAAACAATGGTTTGTTTAGGTTCAGAAACTTTTAATCTTGTAAAATGGTAAATTAACTACCAAGTATACCATACACTCAACAGTCTTGGGTAAAACTCAATAGATTATTCATACATCTTCATACAGCTAGAAGTATCCTTTCCCAATCATTCCATGAGCTAAAACAAACAATAACTTCAAATATCATTAACGTTTATTCTTATTACTTTCTATTCACATCATTTACAGTTCATTTTTTTCATGCAATGATTATTTTCTTTAATTTGCATTCATTACTTACAAAATTCCATTTCTTGCTTATAAATAAAATGCTATTTTCCATTTTTTTACATCCATTTACTTATATGATCACTTTTTTCCCTTCAATTATTTAAAATAATCAATGAATTCATCATTTAAGTATTGCATATTTTTATTTCAGTTTACTTCACATTTATTATTTACTTTGATTTTCTTCTAACATCAATATTCATTTGTGAAGCATTCATACTTAGATTTTTTTCTTTCCTTTTTCTTTCCACTTTTATTTCTTCATATATAGTATTCACTTTTACTATTTACTTTAATTAAAATAGGATTCAAACATTACTTAAGTTTATAATCATTTACTTACAGTATTCACCTTTTTATTACATTTAATTAGTAGCATTTCAAGTTATTAACTTAAGTTTATAACATTTGTGTAACATCTATTCTTATTTATAGGAAAAAATTATATTGAACATCTTCATTGCTAATTTTTTATTTGTATAATATTCTATCACATATTTGTATTTAACATTTCAACTTTTAACATTTTGGTAAGTTATACCTATGTCTTTTAGAATGTAACTGAATGTTACTTAAATTTATCTTATTCATTTTAACTAGAAAATGTTCAAAATTACATATTCCAAATTTTCAGTATTCTTTAATCTATAAATTACAAATTCCAATTTCCTATCCATTTCATTTTTCACGTACCATCTAATTTCTCATTTTATTTAGAAGTTCCAATTATTAAATAGGCGATATTTCGTTCTATTACAATAATTGAAAATTACTAATTATTAGAAAGCTTTAAGAACTAATTTCGGATTTCTTTTCAAATCATCTAAATAACACACACACACACACACATATATCTATATATACTCATAACCTTTACATATATATCAAATCATATTTAGAAATTAAAATTAAGATTTGTTTATCAAACAAATATATAGCAAAACTACTACAGCGGTCTTCCTACTTTGAAACTCGAAAATGAACATCGATGATGCATGCAATCATCATCGAAATTATTTTCCAACGATAGAGTGGGGAGTATAGAACTTATTTCCTTCTAAAATTCCTTTAGGCATTTCTTTCAAATCAAATTGAAATATTTATATCAGAAAATACTTCTAAATAATACTAATATTATATTACAAAATCTTTGGAAAGCAAACTTTCTCAAAATCATGGAACTTAAGTTCTCAAATTTCAATTTATATTCATTTTATTTATAAATCTTATTTCACAACCAACTATTCACGGAATTTCACTTCCTAACAAACAATTATATCACATCCAACTATACCGCTTTTAAAATTATTCTTTTATATAAAAAATATAATACTAGGAAAAATTATTTCATTTACCCGTATTTCAAAACAATATTGTGTAGGTCTGCCTTATTAAGTGTTTAGAAATCCCTATCAATGCCATAACATCCTATGTACCAACTGGAATTAATAAATACTAAGTAAAACAAACTAACACAATACAAAACCTTTTATAACACTAACAAATACGCTCCCTTATATATGCACTCAAAAACTCATTCTAGGGTATTACTACCCTATTTCTAATGAGTCCGACCCCACAAGGCTAAGGTTATCGCTAAACCGAAGCTTTGATACCAATTGTAACGACCCACCATTTTAGACGGTTTAAATCGACGATAAACCACACACGTTTGACTTAAACCATTCAAAAGGATGGATTGTTATGGGGTAAATGAGAAAAGGTAGAGAAAGAAAGAAAAACAAACACAGAATATCACAGCAGAATGAAAAAAATATAGTAATCAAATAAATAGCATGAAGCTATTTTATAGATAATATTTGATTACACTTTACAGTACAGAATCAAAGTTGCATACAACAGGAATAAATAAATAAATGCAACGGAACAACATGATGCAGTTGAATAAATAAAATAAATAATAATAGTATTAAATATTCGTCTTCGCCCTCTAAAAGCTGTCTTCGATACATTGAAAAGCTCAGATTGACCCGAGCGAATTAAAAAGTCAAAACACTCGAGTTAGAACTAAAAGATCTTATATAAGTTAAATAAATAGTTAATAAATATGAGTGCAACAGCGTCAAAGATGTTTATGGGTTTTGACATCTCCTATCCAGTGTCTAAAGGGTGCAATAACTTAAGAGATGTTCGGGGTTTCCATCTCCTAAGGATCCACCAAACTATCCACATACATAGTTATAATAGTGTCTACAGTAAAGTAAAGTATTAAAATAGCATTATGGCATTACCCATATTCCCTTAACACATTTTATATAATGTTGTATTCTATACAGATACTGTAAACTCCACCATAAACTATGGGTTATTAGGGAGCACTCATAGGTATGACACAAGCCAAACTCTTAGAAGGCACGATAAAGCATGTGACAAGGCATGCAAGGCAACGGCCAGGGTAGGATACTACCGTTTGGCGGATTTGGACTGGTGGTAGCACATAGCAGCTACTACTGCCCACCTCGGAATACACTCCCATAATCAAAATTGAGTGGTCGCCACCAAATCAATCATAAAGTCATAATATGGCATCGAAGAAATGTGCCCGATAGGAGGTGCGACCTCAATTGGCCCGACAGTGGATCTTGTTTTAGCCATATTAAGCTGACTCACGGGAGTAAGGGCTAGGATAATATCTCATATGGAATCGTTCGCCAAACCGTCCTACTTCATTCTGGATTCTCAACCATGTACATAGTTGGTAAAGTGGTTTTCGGTATTGGCAGAGAGTATGACAATGTCCGATCTCGGTCTCATTAACAACCAAATGCCTATTTCACACCAGATGATTCTTTTACATTTCCAAAATTGATTCATAATTAATATCAAAATATCATATTCAAATTCAAACCATATCACTTTTGAAACCATATTTACTTTCAAAATCATATTCACTTTCGAAATCATATTGATAAGATGGGTTAATTAAATCCTTATTTCAAAATCATCTATTTACTCAAATATGTCATTTCACTAGCAAATATCATTTCAAATCCCAACTTATGTTATAACATCATTTAACCATATTTGCTTTAAAATCAAGGATTTAAATATAAATACTTTCACTTTACAAAACCTAAAAAAAATAAAACAGTTTAGATAGTTATCAATTATCTAGCATAGTTTAAAATAAATTTCAAACAGTTAAAGTACTCTAAAATACTTTAAAATTGATTAAATAGTTTTACATAGATTTAAAATAGTTTAGATAGATTTAAAATAGTTTAAATAGATTTAAAATGGTTGAATAAATTCAAAATAGATTAAATAAATTTCAATTAGATTAAAATGGGTTAATTGGCTTTAAATAGGTTAAAATAGATTAAATTGGACTTAAATAGCTAAAATAGATTAAAATAAGTTAAAATAGTTTTAAACTGGTTAAAATAGATTAAAAAAGTTTATAGATTGAATTAGTTTTAAAGTTTCAAAATCTAGTAATCAGGATTTAAGAATAATATATTTAAACAGTTTATATTAAATAATAAATTTGAAATTAATATCAAATTGTACTATTTCTTTCACTTCAACACATCTTTAAACCATTTAATCAATATCAATTCCAAATCCATATTCGAACTATAAATTCAAACAATTTCAAATTTAGCCTATTTTAAAGTTTAAATATCCAATATTCAGATTATAATACATCTTTAAACCACTTAATCAATATCAATTCCAATTTCAACAGTTAAAAATTGGATTTTCAAAAATAACTCAATTTATATAAATCAAATTTTCTTCAAAATACCATCTAACTAAATTCAAAATTTAAGGATTTAAAATCATTTAATTTAACCAATCCGGTGTCTGTATATAATTTTCTACCCTATGGTCAAGTGATACGAATATTTATCATTTCAATCTGTAATTATTTTATATTCACAGATATATATCATTTCAACCCGCAATTCCGAATTTAATTACAAATTCATGAAATCGCTCGAGTCTATCTTTTCAACCCATAACGATTTCTCCTTAATTTATCAGATCGTTCGGTTATATATCATTCTAACCCATAGGGAACTTGTAGTGCTATAAACATATAAAATATAACATCTAATCATCCAATATCAGCAACCAAACATACATCACAATCACCACTCAATCAACTAACATATACATCAATTAACCGATTATCATCAACAAGTATTAAATTGACAATTAAATTCAATATTAAATTAAATAACGATTAAATGCAATAAAAGTCATATTTAACTGGTATGATAATTTAAACATGCCAAACATCAACCAATCAATTTCTAATCACATCATAAATTTTATTTAACTAAAATAAGACAATTTAGTAGTCGTGAGTGGGCTAAAACACTCATCATTGATTTTAAATCGATTTGAACTACAAATTAAGTCTTAAAATTCAATAGTCTTAAAATTCATCCATGTTAGCACCAAAATGTCCGGAATTCTGATACGATCGCAATAGAGAAAACCGTGCGTAAATCCGATCTCGTAAGCGAAAGTTATATAAGTTAGAACATTTGAGTTTCAATATAAAATTTAAATAATAATATAAAGTAGGACATGCCACTTACCTCCTTATCACGCGAGATACCCTACCACCATTCAAACACGTAACAGATCATCAGCTATCACCTTGACCTTGTGCCGCGCGCCTCCAGACACCACTCAAGCGATCTTTGACCATGCTAGGAACCTCCCCAGACCTCCGCTACTCCCCGATATCACCATTGGTCGTAAAAAGGTTATTGGCCGCCACCGATTTATTAAACCCTAATCGAATGTTATCGGCCAATCAGACCACCAATTGACCAAATGAACTATGCCGATGGACTCCGCTCATCGGTCTCCACATACTCATATCATCGATTCGACGATTGATCGAAGTTGATCACAACACAATGAACGACCGAGATTAATTCATTGATTTGTAGAAAAACGATGATCTGATTGAGGAACACATTACCGTAGTAGATTGTGCTCGTCGTGAGCTTCGAATCAATATATAATAGGATATAGTTTGAGTAATTTGAATTAGAAACTGAATTTGAAATTGAAATACGGTTTTGAGATTGAATTTGTTTCTTCCATTGGAATGAAAGAGATAGACAGAAGTTGATGTATGTACAGAATAAGAAAAATGACCGCTAGGGTTTGGGAAACGAGACTATTTATATTAATAAAGCCCGATAAGAAAATAAATACATATTGAATTTGTACGAACGACGAATAGTGACCCAAAATGCCCGTTCTGCCTTCAAAACGAAAGTGGGCCATCCCATATATCAAAATAGATGTTTTTGATATTTTTAAACTCAATGGAACAAGTTTCAAGTCCTAATTCCATCGTATCAAGAAGTTAGCTTTAAAATCAGCTTATTTCAATTCAATTAAATTGATTTTTACGCGTCGCAAGCCCGTTCGATCAAATGAAAAGTCCGATCGTTACAAAACTTGAAATTCTACAATAATTCGCTATTACGAATCCGATGAAACTAGTTTCATCGAAATCCGAGACAAATGCCGAAATTCCTATTTCACATTAATTAAATAAATTATTGTTGAATTGATTACATCAATTTTTAATTTCAAATTTAATAACTAACACTTTTCATCATTTTTTTTATTACTCGGACATTTACAATAATTTAAAAAAAATTTACATACCAATTCAGTATTAAATATTACACTAATTACAGTGTTCAATTTCAACTGTAATTAAATCCAATTAAATATAATTTAATTCCAGTGAATTGAATTAATTTTATTTCAACCTTTTTATTCAATCAATCATTAATTTATAGGCATAGTTAACATTGGTTTGTATCTTATTACATTAATATTCTCCACTTTCATCTTAATTTCCATTAACGTAATATTTAATTACATTTAATTTCAATTGATTTCCAATTTAATTCAACAGCTTAAATAAATAGGTAACACATCACAATGGTCACCTTTTACTTAATTTAATTACATTTATGGTTTTATTATTTAGAAATAATTGTTATAAATACTTACACAACATTGATTTCATCCAATTACAATTAATTACATATTATTTCACCGATTAATGTAACATTTAATTTATTTTCTTATTTTAAATTTATAACCAATTATAACTTACAAATATTACAATTCACGAGATTACATTCAATTAGTCATCTATTACATTAAATTTACATTATTTAACTTTATTCTAGTTAGTTCCCTCATTCCTACATTATAAATTTTATTTTCCTCCGACGTTAAGTTATAAAATCTTATTTAATTAACTATATTTTAATTATCGAAAATTATGGGCCGTTGTACTTTTTGAATTTTTATTAAATTAAAATGATTTGTGAAAATTGATGTTGAATTGTCCCTTCTTTTACTTATCCATGGCCTCCAATAATCTTCGTAGTATGTCAGATCATGGTTCTTATTTTATTGAGTTAGTTTTAGCCATTTATAAAGAAAGTAAGGCCGAGAGTATTTTAACTTATTTTAGGATTAGTGGCAATAAATTTAGGATTTTGGGCGCATTCATCTATCCTTAGAGGAGTATATTTCTTTAACCTTAGGGCACACCAGGTGTGGCCTTTATGTACCCTTTCACCCACTAGTTAAAGAGTGGTTAACTATTGTTAATTATTCCTTATCCAATTAGCCCTCGTTTCCTATTTCTCTAGCTACATATATCCCATATGATGCACACTTGAATCCACCTTCTCGCTGAGAGTTGTTTTTTATATTATGTGTTGAAAAGTCTTTCTTTGAGCCGCGGTAGAGTTTGTGACGACCGCCCTACACTATCATTACACAATATACATGTATAACATGATGTGGAGGTACCATGTCAATGTAAAACTATAACCAAGGGTGTAAAGTATGGAAAAGTCCAAACACGGCACTTGTAGAACATCTTACAATGCATAGATAAAATATAATGTAATAATATGGATGTAAAATAAGAGAGACAGTTGTATCATCAAATGAACCATAAATAAGAACATCAAAGTTCAATAGGTTCACAGATTATACAAAAACTGAAATAAAAGAGTTTTTACATCCCAAATCTATAACTAAACTCTATAACTGTCTCTAAAGTAGTACATGTACCAGTATAGCTCTATAGTACCGCATAGCGAAATATAAGCGATAGTAAGCTCTAAGTATAAATATATGAAAGCGTAGCCTCCTACTCATACTCCATAAAATTCCATGAGCTATCCAAACCCATTATCTCTAATTTATTCAATTAAAAGCACCTAAGATAATAAGAAGAAAAACATAAAACCTCGGGTTATACAATAGTTTAGTGTGAGCGATAAGCCATCTTAAAAATAATAGAAAAATCATATATAGTAAATGTGGGTATAGGGTATAAAGAACCATACCCAACCTTTCCCTGCATCTAAAGAGTTATTGCATAATAATCGATATATGCTAATCTACTATACTTGTTATATAAGTGTACTATAATTGAAGTAAAATATCTAGTGTTTAAGTATATGGTCGCAAATACATACATCACGAGACACCCTAGAGTGATAAACAACTACGGCAAACATAGCATCCATCAAATAATTCTCACCATCACTCGCATACAATAGATATATGATAAATCACATGGCTTAATCGCAAACCAATGACTCGACCGAATCTCGGCTTCTTTAGTGCTTGAATCCATGCCACTTCGTAAGGCTTGGAACTAGGTTCACAACTGCAACAGCCTAAGGTAATCCACTATCGAAATATCTAGGTACAATCACAAGTCCATATAGGCATCCCCATGTACCCGTTTTTATGAGCACACTAGAAATCTCTAAGTTATCAACTATCCTTTTGCACATGTCTCTATGATGGAACTCAGTTGTTATTCTATCCCAACTATCTCCATAGCAGAACACAATTGCAAATTCTACTCACAAGCCCTCATCGTTGAACTTGTCCTTGTGGATAACCATCATAACTCCTTTCATTAAGTCGTCATCTTTGAAATTCCCCTAGACACCCATCGTAAGTCACAGAGCCATCGTACAAAAGTTCTGAAGTCGTTGTCATCATCATCGTGTCAAAGCACAATGCCATCGCCCCACTAATCGCAACATTGAATCTAAGGCTATTCTAGATCGTTTGGAGTTGTCTACGTCACTCCATATCACTCATTAGACCCTCAGAACAAGTTCTAAAGAAATCCCCAGAGTTTCGCCCTGCCACAACCAAAATCCCAAAACATTAAATTTTCTATTCGGATAATTCTTTGGCCTAGCCTGAAGTTTCTCTAGAAAAATTCTGAAGCAAGGCCAAAAGCAGCGCCAAAACACCACATCTCCTTTCCTACCGAATAGTAGATTGAAGCAAGGCTCGAAGTTCCTCTTGCAAAATCCAAAAGAACGAATTAAAGCAACCCCTAACAATAATTTTTGTCCAAGCCCTGAACACCGCACTATTGGACAACAAGTGCTTCCCAGGTTTCCTCTAGCACTTACCCAAGCGCACCCTAAGTGCCCAGCCACTGAGTAATACTACCAAACAGATGTGCTACTGAACAAAATTGCCGCTGAACAGAAATTTTGTAGTTTCTCCAAACTCCAACTTTGCACCAATTTCATCACTACACTCCATTATTTGACTTGTGTGCCTTCCTTATGCATCGACACGACACATAACATCCTCGAAACTATCCATTGAAGTTCTACACTTTCTACCTCTAATTCGATCTGATGAGCGTTCTTAACCCTTCAAGCACACACACACCACACACGCATCAAACATCATACAAACATGCAAATCACACAATCTATCATAGCAATCATCATACAACAAATCTATAGCATAGCCTAACATATACCAAGGCAATCACACATCCGAATAACATGATTAGAACATTAGAAATATATTTGTTCATGTTTTTAGTATACTTAGGGTTTTAAAAAAGAAATAAAACATGTTTTTAACAATAAAACTGGATCCAATACATATTAAAACCTAAAGTTACATATATAAAAAGGCGGAAGATGATAAATCACTCACCAAACCCTCCAAAATCCAAGTTTTGCACATAACTCGAGGCAAATCCAAAAACGAACAACAAATGATAAAATTTTCTTCTCCAAAATATGGATCTGAATATCTCTAATCAATCTCTTGCTAATCTATCATTAATATATGATTTAGACTTGATTTAGGAGAAAAAAGAAGGTTTTGGGTGATTAATGAGTTAATGGAGGCTTATATCTATTTGGAAGATGGTAGAAATAATTTGAGGATGTTAATTTTAGCCAACATAACCCTCAAACCTAAAATTCGTTATTGGCCCCTCCCTAATCTCATTATTACGCATTAAGCTGATCCAAAATCTACCAAACTTTAAACAATCATATCTCCCAGTCAAAAAGTCCAAATTGCTATTATGGCGGCTCTAAAAGGGAATAGGCATATCTTTCCAACGGAAGTAGTCATGGATGCTAATAGCCTTTGCAAGTATTCAGAGGTAAATCATCCAATAAAATTTCTTGCGATTAAAAATGTCATGCAACATCCCATAATTTTAACGTCTTAATTTGAATACGTAATTAATTTTAAAACATTTAAATAATTTGGTTTAAAAATTTAATAACTTGAGTTCTAGCATAGTGATTATTTGAATAATTAAATATTAATTAAATGGATTAATGTAACGACCAAGAATTTTATCACATTGATTTTTATAATATTTAATTAGTTTTAAACATTCGACTTGGGGTTCTATTTAAAATGTAATAAAATATATTCAAATAACTGCTTGATTTTTAATGATGTATTTTTAATTTAATTTTTGGAGCTTTTCATAATTTTTAGTTTGGAAAATAATAAATTTTCGTTTGACGTATTTCACAACAAACGTTGGAAACTTTAAAAACTTCACAGAACTTGATAACTTGTCAATTTTATTGATGTTTTGTGATCGCATTCCAATTTTGTACGCGATCATATTTCATTTTCTGTCATTCGTGGCTTGCACGCGAAAGCGATTTGGTGTGTGTGGATACTATAATCTATCAGTTTCAAAAAAATAGTATACAAGAGAACACATTGTACACTGTGTCGCCTTTTCTTTCCTCCAGCAGCCAACTTCTTGTTCTTCTTTTCCCCTATCAGTTGCCTTGTCCTCCTTCATCATAGACGCCAATTTGTGCTGCCTAGGTGGGTAGGGAAACATGGTATGATTTGAAATGACTTATGTGTGTGCATACACACACACACACACACACATATATACATGCAAACACACAAGCAAGGCCTCTTCTTTTTCTTCTTCTTCTATCCTCCGCCTTTTGAAAATTTGAAAGTTCATAATCAACTTTAAGCATCAAAATCATAATCTTCCATTCTACTCAAAATTAGCCAAATCGATCAACTTGAAAGTCGTTCATATCAGGCCCTTGTATTTTTAATCGAATTCGATTTCATCGGAAATTGAGCGAGATATCATCAAATTACAGAAAGGAGGGAAATATTTATGAACTAAAAAAATGATTTCTCTCAATCCACTTTGAGCCTTTTGACGCCGCTAGTGTCGTTGAGTTCGTATCAAAGCATACTATTTTTGGTGAAGTTTTGGCGCCATTCTATGTCGATAATTGACGACGCTCATAAGCTAGGGTTTATGTCCGTTGGAGATTTATGCGATGATTCACGAATTGGACCTTAGATTGGCGATTGTGGAGGAGAAAACTTCGATTTGTAGACCTTTAGTCGGGTTGGCACTAAAAAGTGTCATATATTTTTTCAGTCAGGTCGCATATTTTTTTCACGCATTGGGAGTCGAAAAGCACTAGGGGAGGCCGGAGGTGGTGACTTGGTATCGGGTGGGACGAGGAGATGAAGTCGAGCATGTTAATGGGTATAGATTCGTGATTGGCATCAAGGCAAAGCACGCACCTTGCATGCGTGCGCAAAGAAGCATGCACATGAGGTTGAAAAAGGGGTTTAGGGAAGACGGAACTGTGGACTATGGACGCGGGTTGAATTTTGGGGCTCGGCCCATTTGCTTATGTTGGTGAAATTTTAATTAATTTGTTTAGTTATAAATAAAGCAATTAACTTTGAAAAGGAGTACCTCGACCGTTTTAAACCCGATCGATCTGATTCTTTTGATTTGGACATGTATTGACAAGTATAACATTGTAGTATAACGTATTGATAGCTTTGGACTAGTATAAATTTATGACATATGAAAATGGACATAATTTAAATTACGTTATTATATCATTTAAATGTATATACCTTAATTATTGATGTTTATTTGGCCGAATAAATTACCGTTGAGTAAAATTGGATTGAATATGGTGATTGGACATTTGTTTAATGGGATAAAACACTATTCCGCTAATAAAATTAACCCATCATTTAATCGTGAAATCCCCATTCTGCTATTTTATATGTTCGAACATTTGATTATATATCGTTAATTGATACGCCACTTTAAATAAGTGATATGTTAAATAATGATAGTTAAGTGTTGAATTTGTTTATATAGCCATTGATTATATAAATATCATTTGTCAACTTGCAAAGTGAAATTAAATGACATGGTAGCTTATTTAAGTACTATAGTGATCGTTAAGCCTTCTTCAAAATTTGAAAAGTAAATTTTTGATGAAAGTTATTTTAAGAATAATTATTATTTAGTAATAAGATTCTAAAAAGCAATAATTATTTATTAATAATATTTTAAAGATAATTAATAATTGTTTTTAATAATTATTTAAGTTAATTCTCAATGTTATTTAAGAGTGTTTAATTATTATTTTAAAGTTATTTCTTATTGTTTAAAAATGTTTTAATTATATTTTAATTATTTATTTAAAATGATTTAACTATACTTAAATTTTTAATTAAAGTTATGTAATTTTATTATAGGTTAATTAATTATCATATTAATATTAGTTAAAAGTTATTTGATTATTATATTAATAACATTTTAAGGTTAATTAATTATTATATTAATATTGTTTTAAAGTTAATTATTAATACAATAATGGTGTTTAAAATTAATTTAATATATTATTAATGAGATTTAAAGTTGTTATTTTAAAAAGATTTAATTTAAGTGAAATAGAAGGATGTTTAAAGAATAACTTATTATTTAAAGTTATTTTAAATAATTTGTGGTTTATCAAGCGAAACTTATCGACTTAAAGAGCTTATTAAATAAGCGTGTTTAAATGTAAGAAGAGTTTTATAAATGGTTTTGGATATTTATAAAAGGATTTTAAATGAGTTTTGAATATCTGAAAGGAGAAGAGTTATAAATGGAGTTTTGAGATTCATAAAGAATGTTTATAAATAGATTGGATATGTGTAAACAGCTTTACAAATAGATTTGGAGATATTTATAAAATAAAGAGATCTAGAAAGAAATGATAGGTTTTCGTAGCATAATTCAAGGTAATGGATTGCCTACATTTTACTATGGATGCGCTGGGATAGTGACGTAACCATTGAGTAAACTGACTGATACTGAACAGTGCTTTTTATATCTATTTTTAGACAAGTGTTTTTGAAAGAATGGTTTGTGAATATACTTATTCTAATACGATAAGTATAGATTTTTTTAATAAATATGTGAAAGATGATTTTAAGTTAATGGAAGAATAATTTAAGAGGCTTAGTGATTTCCATGGGAAATGTGATCTTTGTTTTGAATGTTTGTTTATTTGATAGCTAAATAACCGACTATCAAATCTTGACCTAAATATGCAATCCTTCTTAATTTTGGTGGTATGGAAATATTCCCTACTTAACACTGAAGGATTTTAACTCTGGAAATATCTAGGGGAAAGACGGGAATTATATGGTACAGTTACTGTCGGTGGTACTATACTGTACGTATAAACTCATTATTTTCTTCTAAGACAAATGATAAGGAGATCCATCCACTTAAATGGTTAAGGGATAATCCCCGCTCATATGTATTGTTTGAACATTTTCTAAAGAACCGGTATTGAGCATTTTGAAAAATCGAAAAACGGTTTTTGTAGCACTAAGGAAGTGGAAGAGTATACTTGTAAGAGATGACTCGAAATCCGTAACCACTCCAAAGCCATATTAGGTTCCGTGAAGGTGTTTCGTGATATATTGAGATGGTGGAATCCATATGCGGTATCGAAAGAGAGAATATATATTATCACTAGCGAAAAATCCACTAAAAATAGTAAAATATCCTACTATATATTAAGAATATACATAATAAATTCAATATATTTATTAAATATCATAAATTTTAATATCTAAAACTTTATTTACTAAATAAAGTTTTAGATATTAAAATTTATGATATTTAATAAATATATTGAATTTATTATGTATATTCTTAATATATAGTAGGATATTTTACTATTTTTTAGTGGATCTTTCACTAGTGATAAATATATATTCTCTCCGTTGGGATGTGGGAATTCGTGTGTGATTCAAGATCTATTTGAGATGTGGGAATCCATGTGTGATTACGAGACTTGTTGGGTTATTAGAATCCATTTGGAGTTGCGTAATCTATTTTGATGGCGGTGCATGAGCTGGAGTGTCGGACGTAGCCTCATCGGCGGTAATGACTAAAAGCAGAGATACGAGGCATGACCGGTAAGGTTAGCAAACCCATAGGGTGTCGTCAACTCCTCCTAGACGTTACTAACAGTTGTTATGCATGCATCGGGCGATGTGATCAGTCTTTGTGAGACCAGCCATGTTTTTCCAATGGTACATCACTAGGGATGCATGCTGCTTTGGAAGGGTATTTCTGATCCTTGTGTAGGAAGACCATTCTCGAAGTACTAAGGGTACCTCCATGGAAATCCTGCACAATTAGCGAGCATGCCTTATCGGTTTTTGATTATATACCTAACATTGTTGTGATGTACACTCACGAGCATCACTGCTACTTGATTATTATTATTTTCACACTTAGACATTATTATAATATCACTGGATTTTCTGATGTAAATATTTTGGTTATCATAAGGTAAAAACCTGTCTATGTTTATATGCGGCGTAGTCTTACAGGATACTTTTGATTTTAAAGGATTTTACAAGCTATAATAAATAAAATTCCTTATTATTTGAGTTTCTCACGCTTGTATTACTTGACCGACCTGGGTGTTTTTTTCCTATAATATCGGGTCAGACCGAGCACATTTCTAGGTTTAGTTGGATATTTTGAAGCTTCAGGAGACAAGCTTGAGGCCTAGAGATGTATCACGTACATGGTTATTTTTCCGTTGCATTCAGTGTTGTATTTATCAGCAATTGGAAGGACATGTTGTTATAGTTGTCCGGACTAAAATAGGTTAGGATACTCTAATTAATGTCTGTATATACATATATTACAGTATGTCTTTCTGTAAAGATTTTTCTTATACTATAGATTATTCATTCCATTGTGAGATTCTGCTGTTGTTCGCTTCTTATTGTCTTCTTCCTTCTTTCTTTCCCCTAGCTATCCGCTTTTCCGTTCAATTTGAGTGGGTCATGTGTGGCTTATTGGTTGCTTAAATTGTACAAAAAAGTGGGTCGTTACATTGTGGTATCAGAGCTTAGGTTAAGCGACCACCTAGGCTTTGGTGGGGCTGACTCATTTGAGATAGGGCAAGTGAGACCCTAGGATGAGTTTGAATGTATTTATATAAGAGTCTGTATTTGTTAATGATATGAAAACATTTTTTATTGTGTTGTTTTATCTGTTGAGTGGCTTAAGAATTATGGTCGATGCGTTTGGCCAACTTTATCGATAGGAATTTCCTAAACACTCGAATAATACTAACTGACACAATATTGTTTTGAAATGGGTAATTGAAATAATTTATCTAAATATATTTTTTATAAATAAAAGAGTAATTTAAAACAATTAATATAGTTATTCTTGTTTGTACTTGGTTGATAGAAATGATAATATTCCATCATTATTATTTAAGAGTTGATCGGTCATGCCTGCCCATTTCTAAGTATTGACTATTATCAGTTAATCTATCTGGAATCTTCCTTTTTGAAACCTGGGTTTTGTAGATAGGAATTCTGGGAACATTGAAACAAATAACTGGTGAATTAAGTTTTATAGTTTGACTATAGGGCGTACATTGATAATGTTAGGTTAAAATTAGGTTTTGATAAATGTTATTTTTTTAAGAGAAATTTAGAATATTTTGAAAATGATTTAATATAAAAGATGGTTGTATTTTGTTAGGGTTTATTAAAAGAAAACATAAATATTTCTGAAATAATACTTGAAAATTGGTTTATATAAGGAAGCTAGAATTATTTCACAATAAATATTTGAGTAATGGTTTCCTTTAAAGGGAGATATTTTATAAATTTGATTTATTAAAATGTGTCTTATAAATAAAAGGAATTTGGGAACTTAAATGTCGATATTTTGGAAAATGGTTTTCAAGGTTTACAGGTTAATAATAGTATTTGAAAATATTCTTGGGATAAAAATATTTCTAAAGTTTTTCAAGGGGATATAAGCACTGAACTCACTTCAGTCATTGGAAAATAATTCCAACGATGATTGCAACATCTTCAATGTTCATTTTCGAGCTTCTAAGTAGAGGATTGCTACCATTCGGATCTTGCTATATAATTGTTTTGATAATTTTTTTTGAAATGATTCCAAAAGCGTGATTCGATTTATTTTCACAGAGTAAATATGTATATTATCATTTTAAATGATTTTGGAGAAAAGAAATTATAATTTTATTAAAGATAGCTTTAGAGTATAAATGACTTTAGAAATGATAATAATAGTTTTTTTAAAGGGCTTTTGGGGTATCAATATTTTGGATATAGTTTGCTTAAAAAGTATATTTTCAATATAAATTCTTTTGAAAAGAGTTTAAAGGAAATGTGTATTTCTTTGGATTTGGTTTGAGAAAAGAGTTTTGATTTGTTTTGTGATGATCATAATAATCTTCTAAGTGACGATCAGATGTTTGCTTAGATGAATGGTATTGTTCACTTAGTAAAGTATTCTTTTTGTCTTTGTACGATCGAGACGAGTTTGAATTGGGAAGAATCTAAAATAAGTTGGAAATTGATAGTTTGATAAAAACTATTTATTTGTAAATATATTTAGTATTGTTTCAAAATGGATTTGAAAAGAAAGAAGTGGTTTTAAGTTAAATAATTAGAGTGGTTCAAAAATAACTAAAATGGGCAAGAGATGCGTTCACATGGTAAACACTTTTCTTGAGTATTATCCTTATAGTAAGGAAGTATATGATACTATTTGATAGTACCCAGTTCCTTGGTGTAATTTTTGGATTACTCGAGCTATATATATTCTATGGATTAAAATACATAATATTATTTCAAAAAATGTTCTGACTAAAAAACTGGGTAGTGAATTCAAAATAAAAGTTTGAATCATAATTGTGTATACCCCTAGGGTATGATTGGGTGTTATACTAATTTGTGAACTTAAGCTATGTTTTATGAAAATGTTTTCATAAATAATTTTGTGAAAAGAGAATTGGTACTAGTGAGAATTAATTAAATAAGTGTGTAAGTTGGACATAGGTAATTTCTTTTTTCATATAGTTTTGATCTAATATTCGAGTATAGGGCTTTGAAATGTTTCACACCGCTCCAAATAAGAATCTATTTCTCGATTTTTGACTGCAAACATTTTATCAGGGTTCTTGGTATGGAACCAAGATTTCTATCATAGTTTATAGCTATGTAAGGAGAATAGAATTTCCTAGTCAGGGAGCCTGATCGGAATCGGCACTAGAAAATCGAGCAAGCGATGCTAGTTTGGAAGTGGAATTATGTATTTGAGTAGTGATTGAATCGGATTCAGTATATGAACAATCTATGAACATCATACGGGCTTATAGATAATATTGGATGTTTATATGCTGAAATTTCGAGGATGGAAAATTCTTTTTAGAGGGGAGTGCAACGACCTGGAATTTTATCACATTGACTTTCGGAATATTTAATTAGTTTTAAATATATGATTTGGGGTTCTATTTAAAATGTAATATATTCTATGCTCCAAATAACTGCTTGATGTTTAATGACGTGTTTTAATTTAATTTTTTGAATTTTTTCTTAATACGGAAGATAAGTAAATTTTCTGATGTATTTCACGGCAAACATTTGAAAATTTTTAAAACTTCGCAGAACTTGATAACTTGTATATTTTATTATTGTTTTGTGATCGCGTCCCAATTCTATACGCGATCATATTTCATTTTCTGTCATTCACGGTTTGTATCCAGATGTGATATGGTGTGTAGCGAATACCGTAATCTATTGTATTTCAAAACAATATATATATATATATGTATATATATATATATAATATAGGCACACACAGCATATAAGAGCATGCTACACAGTGGAGCCTTTTCTTTCATCCAGCAGCCAACTTCTTGTTCTTCTTTTGCCCTACCAGCTACCTTGTTCTCCTTCACCATAGCCGCCACTTTGTCCCTTATGATTTGTGCTGCCTAGGTGGGTAGGGAAACATGGTATGATTTGAAGTGACTTATGTGCGTATGTATATACATGTATACACTCAGGCAAGGCCTCTTCTTCTTTTATCCTCTGTCTTTCGAAAATTTGAAAGTTCATAACCCTCTTTAAGCTTCAAAAATCATAATCTCTCATTCTACTCAAAATTAGTCAAATCGATCAACTTGAAAATTGTTTGTATCGGCCCCTAGCATTTTAAAAATTGATCGCGTTCGATTTCGTCAAAAATTGACCGAGATATCATCAAATTACATAAAGGGGAAATGTTCATAAACTTCAAAAAAAATGATTTCTCTCAATTCGCTTAGAATCCTTCAACCCCGCTAGCATCGTTGAGTTCGTATCGAAGCATACTATTTCTATTGAAGTTTCGACGCGATTCCATATCGATGATTGATGATTCTCGTAGGCTAGGGTTTATGTCCATCGGAAATTTATGCGACGATTCACGAATTGGATCTTAGATTGGTGATCGTGGAGGAGAGAGCTTCGATTTGTAAATCTTTGGTGGGGTTTGGCATTAAAAAGTGTTGTACTTTTTTTCGGTCAGGTCGCATAATTTTTTTCGAGCATCAAAGGTCCGAAAGCACTAGGGAAGGCCAGAGGTGGTGGCTTGGCATTGGGTGAGCTATGAAGTCGAGCATGCTGATGGGTATGAATGGGTGATCGGCAGCGAGGCGAGGCATGCACTGTGCACGCGTACACAAAGAAACATGTACAGGAGGTTGAAAAGGGGGTTTGGGGGAAGAAGGAACTGTGGAGTGTGGATGCAGGTTGAATTGTGGGGCTCAGCCCATTTGCTTGTATTGGTGAGAACTTTTAACTAATTTGTGTAGTTTTATAAATAAAGCCATTAACTTTGAAATGGAATACTCGACGGTTTAAAACCCGATCGATCTGATTCTTTCTGAGTTGGACTCGTATTGATGAGTATAATGTTGTAGTGTAACTTAATGATAGCTTTGGATAAGTATAAATTTATGACATATGAAAACAAATAGAATTTAAATTACATTATTTTAATTAATAACATCATTTAAATTTATATATCTTAATTTTTTATGTTTATTTGACCAAATAAATTAATATTGAGTTAAATTGGATTAAATATGGTAATTGGACATTTGTTTAATGGAATAAAACACCATTCCGCTAATAAAATTAATTGGTCATTTAATCAACAGAATAAATCCCCATTCTTTTATTTTGTAGATTTGGACATTTGATTATATATCGTTAATTGATATGCCACTTTGAATAAATAATATGTTAAACAATGATAGTTAAGTTTTGAATTTATTTATGTAGGCATTGAATATGTAAATATCAGATATTAACTTGGAAAGTTAAATTACATGGCATGTAGCTTGTTTAAGAACCATAGTGATCGTTAGGCCTTCTTTAAAATTTGAAAAGTAAAATTTTGATTTGAAAGTTATTTCAAGAATAATTATTATTTAATAATATTTTATAAAGTTGTACTTATTTATTAATAATGTTTTAAGGATAATTAATAATTGTTTTAATAATTATTTAAGTTAATTATTTTATTAATATGATTCTTAAAAGTTATTTCTTAACGTTATTAAAGAATGTTTAATTATTATTTGAAAGTTATTTAATTATTGTTTAAAAATGTTTTAATTATATTTTAATTAATTATTTAAAATGATTTAATTATACTTAAAATTTTAATTAAAGTTATGTAATTTTATTATAGGTTAATTAACTATCATATTAATATTTGTTAAAGGTTATTTGATTATTGTATTAATAATGTTTTAAAGTTAATTAATTATCATATTAATATTGTTTTGAAGTTAACCTATTAACACAATAATGGTGTTTAAAATTAATCTAATATATTATTAATGGGATTTAAAGTTATTATTTTAAATAATATTTAATTTAAGTGAAATAGAAGGATGTTTAAAAAATAATCTATTATTTAAAGTTATATTAAATAATTTATGGTTTATCAAGGTAACATTACTGACTTAAAGAGTTTATTAAGTAAGTATGTTTAAATATGTGAAGAGTTTTATAAATGGTTCTGGATATTTATGAAAGGATTTTAAATGAGTTTTAAAGATCTGAGAGGAGATGTTTTATAATTGGAGTTTTGAGATTCATAAAGAATGTTTATGAATAGATTGGAGATTTATAAAGAGCTTTACAAATAAATTTGCAGATATTTATAAAATAAAGTGATTTGGAATGAAATGGTTGGTTTTCATGGCGTAATTAGAGGGGTAGAGATTGCCTACATTTTACTATGGGTTCGTTGGGATAGCAACGTAACCATTGTGTAAACTACGATCCATAATCGATACTGAATGGTACTTCCTATATCTATTTTTTAGAAATTTCAAGTATTTTTGAAAGAATGGTTTGTGAATATACTTATTATGGTAAGATAAGTATATGAACATATTAATAAATATATGAAAGGTGATTTTAAGTTAATGGATGATTAATTTAAGAGGTTAGTGATTTCCATGGAAAATGTGATCTTTGTTTTGAATATCTATTTATTAAATAATAACCAACTATAAAATTTTAGCCTAAATATGCAAACCTTCTTAATTTTGGTGGTATGGAAATATTTCCTACTTAAAACACTGAATGATTTTAACTTTAGAAATAGCTAGGGAAACATAGGTATTAAATGGTACAGTTACCGTTGGTGGTGCTATACTGTACGTATAAACTCGTTTTGTTCTTCTAAGACAAATGATAAAAAGATCTGTCCACCTAAACGGTTAAGGGGTGAGCTTCGCTCTTATGTATTTTCTGATTATTTCCTAATGAATTAGTATTAAGCATTCTAGAAAATTGACGAATGGTCTTTGGAGCGCTTGGGAAGCGGAAGAGTGTACTCGTAAGAGATGACTCGAAACATGTAACCACTCCGAAACCATATACAATTCAATGGAGGAGTTTCGTGATATATTAAGATATTGGAATCCATGTGCGGTTCCAAAACTCATTGGAGTGTGGGAATCCGTGTGTGATTCCAAGGTATATTTGAGACGTAGGAATCCACGTGTAATTCCATGACCCGTTGGGGTATTGGAATCCATGTGGGGTTCCATGATGTGTTTTGATGGTGGTGCGTAAACTGGAATGCCAGACGTAGCCTTACCAGGGGTAATGACTAGAACCAGAGATAAGAGGCATAGCCAATAGGGTTGGCAAATCCATAAGTTGTAGTCGGCTTCTCCTAGACGTTACTTAGATTGGTTATGCATGCATGGGGTGATGCACTCAGTCTTAGCGAGACCAGCCATGTTTTTCCTACGATACATCACTAGGGATGTTTGCTGCTTCGGGAGAATATCTTTGATCCTTATATAAGAGGACTGTTCTTGAAGTACTAAGGGCACCTCCATGGAAATCCTACACAATTAGCGAACATGCCTTATTGGTTTTTGATTATATACCTAGTATTGTTGTGATGTATACTCACAAGCATCACAGCTACTTGATTATTGTTATTTTCACCCTTAGACATTATTATAATATCACTAGATTTTCGAAAATATTTTGGTGATCGTAATGTAAAAACCCATCTGTGTTTATGTGCTGTGTGGTTTTGTGAGATACTTTTGATTTTAAAGACTTTTACAAGGTATAATATATAAAATTCCTTGTGATTTGAGTTTCTCATGCTGGTTTTGCAAGACCGACCCGGATGTTGTTTTCCTATAATACCTGGGTCAGACCGAGTATATTTCCAGGTTTAGTTGGATATTTTTGAGCTTTAAGAGATGAATTAGAGGCCTAGAGATGTATTCACGTACATGGTTCTTTTTCCATTGCATTCATTGTTGTATTTATCAGCAACAGTAAGGACAGGTTGTTATAACTAGGTTGTTATAACTGTCCGGACTTAAAAAGGCTAGTATACTCTAATTGGTTTCTGTATATATATTACAATTTGTTTTTGTATAAAGATTTGTCTGGATAGTGCCAAAATTGGTCACTAACACCCTAATGTAAATGAAAATGTTATCCCGCCTTTTGGCAATGCCGAGATACCAAGGAACTGATTGAAAACCAAGGATCACTCTTCTTGGATATCAAACATACACAGCTTCGCTATGGATATCGATAAATTTTGTCTGAGTCTGGATTGAGCTATAATTGATAAGACACGGCTAGTAAAGCCATGAAGGCCTGCATTCCAAATTTCAAGTCAATCCGAGTTCGTATGCTCAAGTTATGGCCAATACAATTTGAAGGGAAAAGCTCCATCTTCGTATCCATCATACAACTCCAGTTCGAATCGATCACGTTCGTATCGATCAGGGGTCCAGTGACTTCGTATCCATCAAAGAGCCTTAGTTCGTGTCGATCAAGTTCGAATCCATCGTGAAGCCTCGGTTCGACTCGATCTCGTTCGTACCCATCAGCTCCTCCTTATTCGAATCCATTGGCATCACCTTACTTCGTATCCATCAGCAGATAGACCACGTCACAACGATCGCCTAGCATCAGCTTCGTATCCATCAGACGGTCAAGCTTCATATCGATCAATCATCCCCCACTTCGTATCCATCGACCGAAGTCACATTCGAACCCCTAAGTTAAACTTAGTTCGAATCCATTGACTTCACATCGATCAAAGTGGCAGTAACCTCGCTCCCCTCTGATTCGAACCCGTAGGCTTGAGCCCTTCGAACCCATCAAGGTGCCTTGATTCGTATCCATCCAGATACCCTGCTCCGTATCCATCAGAATGCCCCGCTTCAAATCCATCCTGAAACAACGAATTTGTATCGATCGACTGGAGCACGTCATGATCGATACAAACAAGACTCTGCATTCAAATCCATACATGATAATATGTTCGAATCCACCGAGTTTAGGAGCCCTGGGTCGACACGGTAAGCATGGATACGAGCGCGGCGAAATCTTTGGAATGACTCGATCAACTCGATGAAAAAGGCGGATCGATACGAAGATTGCGCTTCACGTCATCACGAAGGCGCGTGCCACCATCGATTCGAAGCAATCGATTCGAACAAATTGATTCGAACAAAGCAGCCTAGCGAAGAACATCATTTCGTATCGACTATTTCTCCCAATCCATTGATCCAAATACAATGAAATTTTCACAGGAGATTTCACACGAGACAAGGAACGTTCACACCAAATTTCAACCCGATTGGACATCATCTTGATCGATACGAAACTATTTCGTATCGATCACAGATCGACTCAAAACTTTATGGAATTGGTCGTGTGGGCCCCCTCACGTGCCAGAGCGAATCTCCCGAAGTTTGAGCGAAGTCTCAGCCTCCTATGCCTATAAAGAGAGCCCCAGAACCTACAGAAGAGGGATCTTTTGATTCTGAAGTGCCCAGACTTTGCCGGATCGAGGTCTACACCATATTCTTGCTGTCAATTTCGAATTTCCAGTTGTAACTTACTGTTGATTGCTGTAACCACTTGTAATCTTTGAAAGAGAGTCAATAAAGTTGCAAAAAACTTCATAGTAGACGTAGGCAACACGCCGAACCACTCTAAATTTCTTGTCTATGCATTTACTTTCCTGTTGTTAATCCTCATTTTCAATTTATATTCTTCATTATTATCTCTTCAAAAACTTCTGAAGAGTGTTGTGACCAATTTTGGTGCAAACACTTTGGTGCTTTCACTGAGAAAACCTAGATTTTCTCCTGCTCTTTGGATCTGTCATCGATAATGGATTGAATAAATCTAAGAGAGAGATCCAGATCATCTAATTCGAGTTCCTTCCCTTCTATTCAGATTTGCATAAAGTCTACGAAAGGAATTCAACCCTCAAGATGGTTAGCACAAGGACCACCTCTAAAGCTATCAATCAAGAAGACCAGGATAGACAGAATCCTGTGCCACTACCGCCCTCTAACCAAAACGCTATTGGACACTCGGAACCATCAGGTCCGGTTACCCGACAAGTGTACCAGCTGCTGCTTCAAGAGCTGACCCAAAGTCGACAACAACTAATAGAACAGCTACGCGCCAATGCCGAGCTAACCAACCAGCTGAATCGCCAAAAGCGAAGGAGATCTAGGAGAGATCATGCTTCTCGCTCCCCCAGCGAAAGTTCTTCCTCTTTCGATTATCATCATCGATCTCCACGACCCCGACTGGATGGGAGTCACATGAAAACTGCTGGATATCAACCGACAATGACCGTTGAACAGCTGAGAGTTGGTCCATCAGCCAGTTTCCAAACCGGGCCCTCCTGCCGAAGGGGTGCCGTTCCTCACTACACCACAGATTACCACGCTACGACCGCCGCGAATGAACCAAGGGTCGATGCCCAAAATCAGTCAAACCTAGATCGTCGTCAGCATGGACTTACTCCTGAACCATACGTCTCAGAGGACTATGAGCCAGGAAGGCAAGACGTGGACCGTCGACAGTATCCGGTCCAACTCCATAATATGGAACACCATCATACTCCGGCACGAGCCGCCCAGAACATACAAATGTTGGATCTTACGACCATGATACGTCAAATTATCCGTGAGAGCCAGGGTCTCACAAATAACGATTGGGGAATTTCCCGAAGTCACGCTCCTTTTACGGATAATATTCTTACTGCTGAACCCCCACGGCGATTCAGGATGCCGACTCTACCCATGTACGAGAGAAACTTCGACCCCAACCAACATGTTCTGAAATATGAATGGTTAATGAGCGCTGCTAGAGCTCACGATGCAGTGAAGTGTCGTAGTTTCCCCATCTCCTTGGGGGGCATCGCTACCATGTGGTTCACTCGACTGCCACCTCGATCCATTTCCTCCTTTGACCAGTTGGCCACAAAATTTGTTGAGCAATTCCGCATGCACGTCGCAAGGCCAAACGATGTCAACACTCTATCTAGCGTCACCCAAGCTCCTGGAGAGACACTCAGACACTACTTAGAGAGATTCCATGATGCATGTGCGGAAATCAGCAATCCGAACGATAACTCCATCCTTATGGCGTTGACTAAGGGGATTGACCTCGATTTTGAGTTTGGCAACTGGTTGGCTGGAAAACCACTTGCATCATTGGACCGTTTCCACGCCAAGGCGGCTCAATTCCTGAGAAGGGAAGATGCGAAACAGTCGAGGAAGCAGACTGATACAGGGCCAAGCATGGAAGGGATCCAAAGCAATGTCGCAATCAAACAGTCTGGTGAGAGCTCCGAAAAAGTTTAGTTGAACGTTAAAAAAAACAAGCTTAGCGGAGAGAGAGCGTGAACCAAACTAGAAAGCGAGATCAGAATCGTGACCCACAGCGCAAGAATCCTATGTTTGACAGTTACACTCCTTTGAATACATCACTGGAGAACTTGTATTTACAAACCTGTAATACAATGCAATACAAAAAACCTGCTCCAAAACCGTCATCAGAGAGGCAAATCCAGACGGGAAAATTTTGTAGGTTCCATGAAAGCTACGGGCACAATACGAATGAATGTAGTCACTTGCAAGATCTCGTAGAAAAAATGATTAGAGAAAGGAAGCTGGAACAGTTTGTACGAACGCCGCAATGTGGAGGAGCGGGCCCATCAAATCAAAATAATGAACCCGATCGAACGAGACAGGAGGACTCTACCTGTCCTGGCAGGAGATTAGTGATAAACGCCGTCGGTGGCGGACCCACTTTGTCAGGAGCCTGAAACGACGAGGACCTTCGTCACTGTTACACATGACAACAATAAATTACCATCTCTTCAAGCTAGAGCTGGATTCATCGAATGCGACATTCAACAATCACGACGCACGAAGTGCTAAATTCTATCGCACGATGGGATTTATTCAAATAGCGAGTGACTGGGATACGACCGGCCACTCACTAAGTGAAACCTCAGCTCGGGGGCAAGCCATCACATCAAAGGCTGAACTGGACCGACACGCGACAGTCCTACAACTAACTCCATTTTCCAAGAGTGCGAATTAGAGTATAAACGTCAACTCTAGGTTCCCAGAGTGCGAACTGGAGTATAAATCCTAACTCCATTTTCCTAGAGTGCGAATTGGAGTATAAACATCAGCTCTAGGTTCCCAGAGTGCGAACCGGAGTATAAATCCTAACTCCATTTTCCCAGAATGCGAATTTGAGTATAAACATCAACTCTAGGTTACCAGAGTGCGAGCCGGAGTATAAATCCTAACTCCATTTTCCCAAAGTGCAAATTGGACTATAAACATCAACTCTAGGTTCCCAGAGTGCGAATCGGAGTATAAATCCTAACTCCACTTTCTCAGAGTGTGAATTGGAGTATAAACATCAACTCTAGGTTCCGAGAGTGCGAACCGAAGCATAAACACCAACTCCAAACTCCCAGAGCGCGAGTTGGAGTATAAACATATAAATGCAGTTTCGGAGAGGGTGGACCCGTCTGCCTAACGACTTCAGCTGTATCCTAACCAAGTTTGAGGAGGATGGACCCGTCCGTCTAAATGATCTCGCTTGTTAACTCGTGGTGGATGTGATCCGACCATCCGCGATCCCGATAAATCCATCGTTCGCAGAGTGTGAACAAAAAGCTCAAACAGATGTGACTGACCATCTGTCGGCTAACTCCAAATTCCCAGAGCATGAATTGGAGTATAAATATCAATTCCAGGTTCCCAGAGTGCGAACCGAAACATCAGTACTAACTCCAAGTTCCCAGAACGTGAATTGGAGTGCAAACATCAATTCCAGGTTCCCAGAGTGTGAACCGAAATATACATGCTAACTCCAGATTCCCAGAGCGGGAGTTGGAGTATAAACATCAATTCCAGGTTCCCGGAGTGCGAACCCAAACATACATGCTGACTCTAAATTCCCAGAGCGTGAATTGGAGCATTAACATCAATTCCAGGTTCCCGGAGCGCGAATCAAAATATAAATGTCGACTCCAAATTCCCAGAGTGTGAATTGGAGTACAAATACCAAGTCAAAGTTCCTGGAGTGCGAACTGTGTTACAAACATCGATAACTCTCGAATTCCCAGAGCACGAACCAGAATATCGATCATAGATCATCCTAAGTCGTCGGAGTGTGGACATGTGCTCAAGATTTGCAATAGGTGCGATCGACCACCGAAATACGAATGTCGTTCCCTGGAACTGGGCGCAAAAAGCTTAAGTGTTAATCACTAACCTAAGCAATACAATGTCCAAAATTCAACTCATTCATCAATCACGACATGTGATCAAGATTTTCAGACTTGGCAAACAAAACAGACTCAACTTGAAGGTAGAAACACCACAAGTGCACTGGACTGAAAGTCAAGTACTGCAAGTACTTAAGCACAAAAGAAATGAGAGTTGAAGCAAAGAAACTAAATTTCATTTCAACTAACTGTATGTGAAGATTCATGTATAGGTTATTTCAAAAAGTTCCTACTAGCAGGGGGCCAAGCCTGCATTTATACATGGCCTATGAAAGAAAAATAAAAGCAACTTCCTAACTGCCAAAAATGCGCCAGAGGGGAATTATCTACTTTTTCTTCTTCGGCTTTTTCTTCGACGCGGAACTATTAAAACCGCTAACAGTCCTTCGCTTCAAGCCCTTACCCTTTGGCAGATTATCCTGCTGCAAGGACACATCGTCCAGAATTGGAAGATCAGCGAGCCCTTCATAGAGATTCTCAGTTCTTGGGGGAGACATCTCCGAAATTCTAACTCCGGAGGCGGGCTGGGACGTGACGACAGATTTACATCTTCCTTTTTTAGATGGTTTGTCAACGGCCACCTTGCCATTTCTCTGCTTTTCGATATCCTGGGCTACTTCCGCAGGTTCGCCCAACGATTCCATCGACGAGCTTCGAAAGGTAGTCCAATATGCATTTCTGCGATCAAGTTTAGTCGTGCAAGGAAGAAGCTCGTCGGAGTCGAATGTTTTAATGCGCAAAAGTTCTCTAAGTTTGTCTAATTTCAACTTGGAATCGGCCGCCGCAGTTCAAATTCATATCGAGTCAGAGATGCATCATTTTTCGTATTGACCATGTTCGAATCGATACATTCGTATCGATCAGGTTCGACTCGATGCATTTCGAATCGATCGATGACAAAGGCTCAGGTTCGTATTGATATGTTTCGTATCGATCAGTTTCGACTCGATACGCTTTGTATCGATCAGGTTCGAGCCGATACGGTTCATATCGATCGTGGGAGTAAGAACTTCGTATCGATCATACGAGCCAAGTACTCGCATCGACTATTCCAGATCGACACGAGCTCCAACCATCTTCGACCGATGCGAACCTCTTCGTCACACTTAACTTTTCAATCAATACGGGCATCAATACGAAGTCAAATACTCTGGTCGATTCGAACTCTCCTATTCCAGATCGACACATAACAGAGGTAAAGTGATTCCTCCACACCTCCTTCTTCTCCAAAGGGCCTCAACTCCGTGGCCATGCTCCATCCACAATCTTGCTCTCACTCGTCCAGATCTCAAATTCATCAAAACCGGTCGTAAAAGCAAGAAGGATGGTTGAGATTTCGAGTTTCATCGTTCTTAACATGATTCTATCCATTAATTACCTGATTTTAATGATTATGCTCAAAGGATCAAAGGTTTGGTTCGATTCGAAGGCAAGCGCAGTTCTTTCTCTTGGCCTATCTATCGATACGAAGTTAAAGACAGAGAGCAACAGTGAAAAGTAAAAAGTGAAAAAATGCCGAAGTCCTAGATATTTATATGGAGCCTAAGGAGAGACTGGGCCGTTTCGCCTCCCAGTCAATGTGACCGGTCGCTACCGATCAAATAATGGATCGACGTGAATGCTGCTTTCAAATCCATCGGACTTCGCCTTCATCGAGGCGAAGTTAACACCAGGCTTCATCGATTCGAAGTGTCTATTTTGCAACCATCAACTCATAACAGTGCAGGTCTATCGATACGAGCGTTGTTTTCGTATCCAACAAACCCATCGATACGAACGATCATTTCGTATCCATCGGAGATCATCGATGCGAAGCAGGGTCAACCGCAGTTTGTAACCATCGATACAAATGAACATTTCGTATCCATCAATTCGACTCGCATCGATATGAAAAACTACTTTTCAACCTTTTACATCGATTAAGGAGAGGATCGATACAAGAGGATAGTCAAAAACCACCATCACGCGTTGTTTCAACTCGAATTTCAAATCGGTTCAGGAGAGAATCGATACGAAATTCGATAACAAACTAAACTGACAACGACTCGTGAACAAGCAACGTTAACGAGAGTCAAGTTAACATATATGCATATATGTCATACTAATATTCGATTTTCAACATTCACAGGGATCAAATACTCATCTCATTTCGATTACGACGACAAACAGCTAATCACTATCACACAGCGGTCAGTTACAGCATTACAGAGTACAACTTTCAACGAAAAATACGATGATTGTTCAGAAAGAAACTGTGGCTTTTCAAAGCACGTCATGTTTCCACAAGATGTACTTTGGGGTGAAAATGTTATCCCGCCTTTTGGCAAGGCTGAGATACCAAGGAACTGATTGAAAACCAAGGATCACTCTTCCTGGATATCAAACATACACAGGTTCGCTATGGATATCGATAAATTTTTCCGAGTCCAAATTGAGCTATAATTGATAAGACAAGGCTAGCAAAGCATGAAGGCCAACATTCCAAATTTCAAGTCAATCCGAGTTCGTATGCTCAAGTTATGGCCAATACAATTTGAAGGGAAAAGCTCCATCTACGTATCCATCATAGGACTCCGGTTCGAATCGATCACGTTCGTATCGATCAGGGGTCCAGCGACTACATATCCATCGAAGAGCCACAGTTCATGTCGATCAAGTTCGAATCCATCGAGAAGCCTCGGTTCGACTCGATCTCGTTCGTACCCATCAGCTCCTCCTTATTCGAATCCATTGGCATCACCTTACTTCGTATCCATCAGCAGATAGACCACGACACAACGATCGCCTAGCATCAGCTTCATATCCATCAGACGGTCTAGCTTCGTATCGATCAATCATCCCCCACTTCGTATCCATCGACCGGAGTCACATTCGAACCCATAAGTTAAACTTAGTTCGAATCCATCGACTTCACATCGATCAAAGTGGCAGTAACCTCGTTCCCCTCCGATTCAAACCCGTAGGCTTGAGCCCTTCGAACCCATCAAGGTGCCTTGATTCGTATCCATCCAGATACCCTGCTCCGTATCCATCAGAATGCCCCGCTTCGAATCCATCCTGCAACAACGAATTCGTATCGATCGACTGGAGCACGTCATGATCGATACGAACAAGACTCTGCATTCGAATCCATACATGATAATATGTTCGAATCCACTGAGTTTAGGAGCCCTGGGTCGACACGGTAAACATGGATACGAGCGCGGCAAAATCTTTGGAACGACTCGATCAACTCGGCGAAAAAGGCGGATCGAAACGAAGATTGCGCTCCACGTCATCACGAAGGCGCATTCCACCATCGATTCGAAGCAATCGATTCGAACAAATCGATTCGAACAAAGCATCCTAATGAAGAACATCATTTCGTATCGACTATTTCTCCCAATCCACTGATCCAACTATAATGAAATTTTCACAAGAGATTGAACACGAGACAAGGAACGTTCACACTAAATTTCAGCCCGATTGAACATCATCTTGATCGATACGAAATTATTTCGTATCGATCACAGATGGACTCGAAACTTTCGAGAATTGGTCATGTGGGCCCCCTCACGTGCCAGAGCGAATCTCCCAAAGTTTGAGCAAAGTCTCAGCCTACTACGCCTATAAATAGAGCCCAAGAGCCTACAGAAGAGGGATCTTTTGATTCTGAAGTGCCCAGACTCTGCCGGATCGAGATCTACACCATATTCTTGATGTCAATTTCGAATTTCCTGTTGTAACTTGCTGTTGATTGCTGTAACCACTTGTAATCTTTGAAAGAGAGTCAATAAAGTTGCAAAAAACTTCATAGTGGACGTAGGCAACACGCCGAACCACTCTAAATTGCTTGTCTGTGCATTTACTTTCCTGTTGTTTGGATTTTTTGTTAGATAATCCTCATTTTCAATTTATATTCTTCATTATTATCTCTTCAAAAACTTCCGAAGAGTGTTGTGACCAATTTTGGTGCAAACAAAAAGCACCAATTAACAGTCATAGATAACAGACAGAACGTATATAGAGGATATCAATATGAAGAATAGCAAAAATTAAAATGAAAGCAGTAAAGACATAGAATTTATTGTGATTCGATTAACTCCGGCCTATATCCACTCTAGAAATTTCCTTTTTATTACTGTAATGATCAATTACAATTACAAAATGGTTGACTAGCCTTAGCCTTTAGAAAGTAGAAAGTCAGAGAGCCCCCAAGAGAAGATCCTTTTCACTGTTCCCTTGACCTTCGATTTATAGACAAATCTTGAGCTGTTGGGATTTCTGAATGGTATAGGCCCATCAAGGCCTTCCACTGAGCCACATACCTCTACAATAACGAGCCACACCGGCCTCCCCACAATGCCGAGCCACATACCTCTTCAATGTCGAGCCACACCGGTCTCACCATAATGTCGAGCCACATGCCACTTCAATGCCGAGCCACAACGGTCTCACCACAATGCCGAGCCATATACCCCTTCAATGTCGAACCGTCACACCAATGCCGAGCGAGGTACAATGCCGGGTGAGGTCCAGTGCCGAGCGACCCTCGATGCCGAGCGACCCACGATGTCGAGCAACTTCCAATGCTGAGCGAGGTACACTGCCGAACGACCCTCAATGACGAGCAAGGTACAATGCCGAACGACACTCGATGCCGACCGAGGTACAATGCCGAACGACCCTCGATGCCGAGCGAGGTACAATTCCGAACAACCCTCGATGCCGAGCAAGGTAAAATGCCGAACGACGTTTGCCAACCCTTTTGGCCGACCGACCTCCAGTGCCGAACCATATTACCAATACCGAGCGACCTAGAGCATCCAGAGCGATTCGTGTATCTTCTCCACTTCTCGACCGAATGACATAACAAAGTGAACTTCATTCTTTTAAACCGAATCCATCATATTTCATCCTCGACAATCGTGAAACTAGTTAAGTTGAATCCACCTGTTTATGGCCTTGACAAAAGGTGGGATAACATTTACCCCTAAAAACATGCCTTGCTGTTGGAAGGTGTGTTTTGAATAGCCCCAAATCTGATATCCAAAGTCCACATCTAGTTCATAACCATATTATTAAATCCATGACCTCTCAGGGTTTAACCATGAATCTGTAGACCTCGTCGAGTCATGTTATCCTGTTCCAGCCTTGACTCTCCCGTCAAGGGCTTGTATGTTCTCGGGCCTCAGCACTCCGACCAAGGAATTTTATATTCACCGACTTCGGCTCTCCTGCCAAGGACTTTCACATTCACCGGTCTCGGCACACCGGCTAAGGACTTTGATGTTCATCGGCCTCGGCACTCCGGCTAAGGACTTCTACATTCAGTGGCCTCAGTACTCCGGCCAAGGACATTGATATTCATCGGCCTCAGCACACCGGCCAAGGACTTTTATATTCACCTGCTCGGCACCCCTGCCAAGGGCTTTGATATTCACTGGCATCGGCACTCCGATCAAGGACTTTGACATTCACGGTCTTGGCACTCCGACCAAAGTCTTTGATGTTCACCGGCCTCGGCACTCTGGCCAAGGACTTTTACATTCACTGGCCTCGGTATTCCGACCAAGGACTTTGATATTCATCGGCCTTGGCACACCGGCCAAGGACTTTTATATTAACCTACCTCGGCAGTCCGGCCAAGGACTTTGATATTCTCCAGCCTCGGCACTCCGGCCAAGGACTTTGACATTCACCGGCCTCGGCACTCCGACAAAGGACTTTGATATTCACTGGCCTCGGCACTCCAGCCAAGGATTTTTACATTCAACGGCCTAGGCACTCCGGCCAAGGACTTTGATATTCATCGTCCTCGGCACTCTAGTTAAGGACTTTGAAATTCACCGGCCTCGGTACTCCTGCCAAGGACTTTGACATTCACCGGCCTTGGCACTCAGGCCAAGGACTTTGATATTCACCGGCCTTGGCACTCTGTACAAGGACTTTGACATTCACCGGCCTTGGCACTCTGACTAAGGACTTTTATATTCATCGGCCTCGGCACTCCGGCCAAGGACTTTTATATTCTGTCGGAGCCCATTCCATCGCTCTCCGGCGAAGGGACTCGTAACTCACGATCATTGCCCCGTCCCTTCGGTTGGGACAGTAATCGTAAAACCTAAACTGTTTATTACATCGATCCAAATCCAATCAGAAAACCAGAGATCCATATCAAAAATCAAACATCCAAACCAAAATGGCAAGTCAAAAAACCAACCAAACCGAGAGTTCAATCCAAACTCCAAAACCATACCAAAGAAAAGTGAATGCCCAAAGTACCAAAGAGAAAACCAGAATTTGCAGAAACACAGAAAGAAAACAGGATTTCATAGACTCAAGTAGTATGGTTTTTTGCCATCTCAGAGCACGCCTAGGGACCGCCCTTGATCCCGTACGTGTGTAAATGACCTAGCCATATTACATTGGATACTATTACTTATTCAGAACCGTAAAACCATTCAGTTTATAACAAGCCGATGTTGACCAGATCCAGTACCACCATCGTTCGAGGTAGGCGGTGGCCGCTCCTGCTCCCCTGCCACAGCTCAATTCCTCATGTACTGTTGCAGGTGACCATTCCTTACATGCTCCTCAATGATATCTTTCAAATGCCTGTAGCAGTTTGTGTTGTTCCCATCCAGCTCATGGAATAGGCAATGCTTTCTTGATGCCCGCTCGTATTCAAAAGGCTCTCTCTTTGCCGGCCTTCGATATTGGAGGCGCCCTTGAGTATCCAAGTAAATCCTTTCTAGAGTCTAAGTTAAATTGGTATAAGAAGAAAATTTTGACTCTCTTTGAGGCCTCTTCGAAGTGCCACCATTGCCATTTGTTTTCCTTTTTCCTGTATCGTCTTAACTTGGATCCTCCTTGGGTGGACCTCCACCCTTCATTGCATAAGCTTTAGCCTCTCTCCTTAATCTCTCAGCATGTGCATTCTCTTGTCTCAGAAACCTTTCTTCCGCATGGTAGAACTCCCCGAGATCCCTCGGTGTGTCCTGTTCTAGTGATATCTTAAAATCTAAATTATCCGCGATTCCTGAGACTGCTTCCATCAAAACCATTGAAGGATCGGGTCAATCCACTGAGGCTACTGCTGCGTTAAATCTAGTTAAGAAGTTCCCGAGTGACTCTCCCTTCCATTGCTTTATCGATGTCAAGGCCATTACGTTCTTGGGTTTGACTATATGGACCCAAAAATGTCTCATAAACCTTTCAATAAGCTCTGTACATATGCCGATATAACCACTCTCTAGCTGTCTGAACCACGTAGATGCGATATCTATCAAATACAATGGGAAGCATCGAGCCATGACCTCATCCGATGCCCCCAATACCTCCATATGCTTCGTGTACCTCGTTATGTGTACGGTGGGATCCGTTCTCCCATCATACATATCCACCGTTGCTAGCTTAAAGTCCGATGGATTCCTAGCTTGCTTGATAGTTGGAGTAAAGGGACTCCTATTCACATCCTCCAAGTCTTTGTTTACCGATCCACCTCTCACAGCTCGTTTGACCATTTCCGCTAATCTGTCGTTGTCCCCAAGCTGTAATCCTTGTCCGTTGCCTCCGGTCTGTCCCTCGAGTTCATGAGGGAATTCTGGCACGTACTCCTCATCTCGTACTCCTGCACTTCTGTTGATGTCTGGTTGCGCGGCGTCATCTGGTATCCCTCCATGGATTGCTCCAACATTTCCTACTGGTATGTCCCCAAGTCTAGATCCATCCAGATTAATAGCTGTCTGCTGATTGGGAGATGCCCCCTGTTGAGCTATTCCCTCTACTTACTGGTTGAGCGCTTCTGATCTGGCTCCCCAGATTTGATCTCCTACATTTACTGCTTGTGCAAATTGTCTGAGAAGAGCTTGCGTCATCTCCTCTTGTCTTTTCAACATTACTTCCATCTCATCTCTGGTGAGGTAGATGGATTCTTGACCTGCTTCAGCTCCAGAGGAAGCCTCTTAACTTCCCTCCTGATTGCTCCTTTCTGTCACTTTCTTTCTTATTGATGGCCTAGCCATTGATTTCTAGAATCCAAGTTCCTAGCTCCAAAATCCCTGAGTGCTTGCCTTTTCAGTGAAAGCACCAAAATGTTAGCGCCAAAATTGGTCACTAACACCCAAATGTAAATGAAAGCACCAACTAACAGTCACAGATAACAGACAGAATGCATGTAGAGGATATCAATATGAAGAATAACAAAAATTAAAATGAAAGCAGTAAAGACATAGAATTTATAGTGGTTCGGCTAACTTCAGCCTACGTCCACTCCAGAAATTTCCTTTTTATTACTGTAATGATCGATTACAGTTACAAAATGGTAGGCTAGCCTTAGCCTTTAGAAAGTAGAAAGTCAAAGAGCCCCCCTCCAAAAGAAGATCCTTTTCACTGTGCCCCTGCCCTTCTATTTATATAAAATCCTAAGTTGTTGGGCTTTCTGAATGGTATAGGCCCATCAAGGCCTTCCACCGAGCTACATACCTCTACAATGCCGAGCCACACCGGTCTCACCAAAATTCGGAGCCACATACCTCTTCAATGTCAAGCCACACCGATCTCACCACAATGCCGAGCCACATACCTCGTCAATGCCGAGCCACACCGGTTTCACCATAATGCCGAGCCACATACCTCTTCAATGCCGAGCCGTCACACCAATGTCGAGCAAGGTACAATGATGGGCGAAGTCCAGTGCCGAGCAACCCTCGATGTCGAGCGACCCACGATGTCGAGTGATGTCCAATACCGAGCAAGGTACAATGCCGAACAACGCTCGATGCCGAGTGAGGTACAATGCCGAACGACCCTCGATGCCGAGCGAGGTACAATGCCGAACGACCCTCGATGCCGACTAAGGTAAATTGCGGAACGATGAGGCCAACTGGCCTCCAGTGCCGAATCATATTACCAATGTCAAGCGACCTAGAGCATCCAGACTGAGCCGTGTATCTTCTCCTCTTCTCGGCCGGACGACCTATCCAAGTGAACTTCATTCTTTTAAACCGAATCCATTATATTTTAGCCTCGAAAATCATGAAATTAGTTAGGTTGAATCCGCCTATTTATGGCCTTGACAAAAGGTGGGTTAACATGTCTTATATTATAGTTTATTTGTTTCCCTACGAGATTATGTTGTTGTTAGTTTCTTCTTATCTTCTTCCTTCTTTGTTTTCCCTAACTATCTGTCTTTCCATTCAATTTGAGTGGTTCGTGTGTAATTTTATTGGCCGCTTAAACTATACAAAAAGTGGGTTATTACAATTTAATAGACTTATTTAACTCCTTTAAATTATTAAATAATAATGGTGAATTCATTTAGTAAATTTATTTGCAATAATAAATTGTTCGAGTAAATAATAGGAAAATCAACTATTAATAATGACTTGATTTTTATTATAGGAAGCTAGGGTTAGAATTTGTGGTTGACTTAGGCGATGATATAAGTTGGCAATGACTTTCTCGAGTAGAGTAGCATTTGGGGTATGACTTTGGAGTAATGCGATCAAAAAGAGCAAAATGCGTCCTATTCAAGGACGAGCAAGTGGAGTTAGGTCATAATTTTAGGTGAGGCATCGAGCTAGGTGTTGTGGTAGAGAGCCCATGTAATGAGGAGTTGAACGGTAAAGACGGATCAATGAATAGTGGCTTGTGGAGAGGGAAAAGTGATGGAGATGCACGACCATGTTTAGTTTCATGCACATTTTAATTGCAGGCGGCAATTTTTAAACTTTGGGGAAGAAGGTGGATTTGTTTAATTAAAGGTAATTAATTATGTTAATTCAGGCATAATCGGTTGCGTTGTACTCGTAGGATCATTAGCTTCACGTTGAAACCTGTTTCGTTGAATTTGAAGCTAGTTGAATTTGGGCCAACCGAACCGAAACGCGAAAGCGTCCGTTGGAATTTCGATGAGTTTACACCTCTAAATAAATTATTTATTATCCATGTTGCTATAGATTAATTATTGAATATTTGGATGATATTTTATATTTTTTTTGGTTTTTGTTTGGATTTCAAATTCCCATTCAAAAAAACAAATGGCATAATTAACCGTTTTGTTGCGGGGAACCAAAATAAAAGGAAAATCGGAGTGTACGTAGCGAATAGGTCGCTACAGAACATTCGCTACTGAACACTTCAAATTACACATTCACATGTGTAATTTACTGGGAACTTTTGCAAAGAGACCAAAAGGGTTGCTCCCCAATATATATATATATATATATATATATATATATAATTACATGTATTCTTATACTGCTTATATTGTTGTTTGGTTGAAATATTTGTGACATACTATTTGGTTATGATAAGCGTCGGTACAGTGATTTTGCTATACCATCACTTATGGAATATGATTCCCTTGTTCTTTTCGGTGTGAGGAACGTGGGCTTGTATTTCACAGAATAAATATTTGGTCGTGTGTTGCACTTTGAAAGTTGTTTAAACTACATTGTAAAATACTTTAAGAATTCTAAAAATAAAGAACAAGTATTGATTAAAATTTATGAAAGGAGTTATAAATTTAGTTAATTGTCTTTTTTGGATAATTATCGTCGTTAAAATTTTATGAAGTGATTATAAATTTGATTTATTATCTTTTGAGATAATTAATGTTGTTTAAATTTATAAAGATTATAAATTGGATTTAATTACCTTTCGAGATAATTGAAGTTGTTTTAAATTTATAATGCCTTAAATTTTTCGTAAATTCTTTTCAAACAGGTGTGTAAGCAATGTACAAGTTTTGAAAGGAATTTGAGGGTTTAAATATGTTTTTAATTATTACTTAATTTTAATAAAGTTAATTAATAAAGTTATTAATGATGTTTAAAAGTTAATCAATTGATTTAATAAAAGTGTTTCAAAGTTAATTAATTGATTAAATAAAAGTGTTTAAAAGTTAATTAATCGATTTAATAATAGTGTTTAAAAGTTAATTAACTAATTTAATAAAAGTGATTAAAGTTAATTAACAGATTTACTAAAGGAATTTAAAGTTAATTGTTTTAATGATGATGTTTAACATTAATTAATTGGGTCAAATAAACGTATTTAAAATTAATTATCTGATTTAATAAAGGTGTTCAAAGATAATTGATTTATTTATTAAAGGAGTTATAAAGTTGACTACTTCTCTTTTGAGATAATTAATGTGGCTTAATTCATAAAAGTATTTTAACTAATTTACAATCTTTCGGAGTAATAAATGTTGTTTAATATTTATAAATGATAGTTTATAAATGAGAAAATCTTTAAAAAGGAGTATTTTAAAGGATATTTTTAGAGTGTTTTACAAATATTTGTGATGTAAAAACCAAGCACAAGTTCAGGTTTTAAAAGCTTAAAAGTTTGATCCGATTACGGAAGGGACATGAAATTTAACTTCCATAAATAATATTGCTTGTATGGAAAGGATTTAGTTATACTCTTAGCACTAAAAGTCAAGGTATTGGAAACTCGTTTCTATCTCGAAGGTCAAAACTATTTTCAAAGGAGTGCCTAGAGGTATTACTACCTTAACCTGACCGACTTCATTATCAACAGAGGGATAGTACAAGTTTGAAATCGACGAGTGGTGGTAAGGGTATGAGATTTAATTTTCAAATATGATCATTTTGATTATTCTCGACTGTTTGATTTATAGACTGTTGATTCAACTTTCTTCTATGTATCGTCAATTTATGATGATTCTGTTGCTTATTTGAGCGTAGATATCCTTTGTCGAAAATGACTAAAACAAAAGAGCAAGTGGGGGTCGAGCTATGTGGAATTGCTCCCATTATGGTATTTTCACATCTACTCTAGAATTGATTTTTTTGTTATGCGCATGGAGATGTGAAATACTCGGATTCTCCATAAGGTTGGTGGGGTCCATCTTAGAGTTCCTGAGGGGGTTCACAAAAGAGGAGACATGATAGTGAGTCAGCATAGATGTGACTAAAACAGGAGCCATGCCGGGCCAAGCGAGGTCTTTCCTTTTATCGGGCACATTTCTTCGATACCATTCTATTACTTTGTGATTGATTTGGTGGACACCCTTTGATTTTGATTTGGGAGTGTGTCCGAGGTGGGAGGTAGTAGTTGCTACGCGTTACCACCAGTCCGGATTCACAATTGGTATATCTACCCTGGCATTGCCTCAAGTGCCGTGTTCACATGCCCTAGCGTGCCTTCTACGGGTTTATTTTGCACCATACCGATGGGGTGCCCTCTGTGTAAACCTCTCGGAGGAGCATACAGTACTGTATAAACTATGGGAATATATAGAACGTGTTAAGGGGGATATGGGTAATGCCTTAATGCTATTTTAATACATTTACTTTACTGTAGGCATATTATAATAGCGTATTATACTACATAGTAGATAGTTTAACGGATCCTTAGGAGATGTGAATCCCAAACATCTCTTAAGTTATTGTACTCACGTCGACACTGAATAGGAGATATCATACCCCATAAACATCTCTGGTGCCGTTCCACTCATATTTTACCGTTGACTTAACTTACATAAGATCTTTTAGTTCTGACTCGAATATTTTATCTTTTCAATTTGCTCGGGTCAACCTGAGCATTTCAGGGTTGAAGACCTTATTTTTAGAGGATGAAGACGAAGATTTGTACTATTATTATATATTATATTCCGCTGCATCATGTCGTTCCGCTGCATTTGTATATTTATTCTCTATTGTCTGTAACTTCGATTTTGTATTGTCTAAGTATAATCAAATTTTATTTGTAAACAACTTCATGAACTGTTTATTTGATTATCGTATTTTATCATTCCGCTGCGAGATTTTATTTGTTTTTTCTTTCTCTGCTTTTTCTTATTTACCTCATAACAGTCTGCCCTTTTGAATGATTTGAGTTTGACGTGTGCGTCTGCTTAAAACGTTCAAAAAGGTAGGTCGTTACAGCTTCCACTTATTAATGTGTGAAAGTTGTTCTTGTAAGGTATAACCCATTCCATATGTAGTGGCGCAGTTTCATAGAGTCATTGTATGTTCACCATATTACTTGAATTTTCACACGTTGGTATTTCCAGACTGATTTAGGTTTTAGTTTATTATAATGCTCAAGTCAGATTGAGTGTTCTTCTAGGTTGTCATTGGTGGGACATGGAGCTCATGGAGTAGAGCTGGTTGTTCACCTAGTATTTTTATTTTTCACTGTATTAGTATGTATACCCATCAACAAGTGTAAGGTCAGGAAGTTATAACTGTCCAGGCTAATGAGGTTCGTTTTAGCTCTGATATACCATGTATTGTAGATTGAGAGTTTTTACCGTCTTTGTTATATCATACGCTGCCATTCTGCCATGAGATATCGTTTCTCTTGTTCATTTTCTTTTCTTTTTCTCGTTTTATCCTAACAATCCGCCTTTTCGATGATTAGATGTTCGGCTTTGGAATACCGTGGATGTATTTGGTGCTGACTTTCGATGGTCGAAAAGGCAAGTCCTTACATGTCACTACTCAACATCCACCAAAGTTACAATGTCGTATAGCCTAATACAAATTTGAAAATAATACTTTGTGACTCTCCGATATGTAAAGTACGGGTCGTTACACTCTCCGCGTTTGAAATTTCTCCCTCGAAATCCACAACACAAACAAGGTAAAGCCAGACATACCTACGCTGCATGCCTAACATCCACAAGCAAACATATCAAACATCAAATATGAATACAGAAGTAGGAAATGATATCTATGCCTATGCTATCATGTAGATTGCTAAACTACCCTGTATGATATGGAAAGTGAAAGTAAATGCGATAAACAAAAAGTCTCACCAAATAAAGAGCTCCGGATAAGCGGTCCTCCTACTCTCTTCGGTATCCTAAGTACAATTGTCTTTTCTCTCACTCCACGGAACCATTACCAGCTCTACCATCTTCCTTCTAAGCCGCTTCATATCACATTTGATGATACGAATATGCCTATGAGGTCTTGAAGCTTTTGGTTCAATCTTGGTATCATCAAGCTGTTTCAATTCAACTACATGTCCGAGCCATGCATAAACTTCCATAAGTGAGGAAAACATAGTGTGCACATCCACCATGTTCTCCTACCAGCATAACTCTTCTATCTATCTTGAGCAACTTTCACTCCTTGTCGAATGATCATGATCTTCTCCGAAGTTCACTAATCATATCTTGCCCAAGTATAAATTTGTATCCCACTTCCCACCAACATGAAGGAGCATTGCATGGTTGGCCATATAATGCCTTAAATAGTGCCATACTGATGTTGGACTGATAACTGTTGTTGTGTGTGAAGTCTACTAAGTGCAAATTATTGTCCCAAAAGCCAACAAGATAGAGAATGCAAGCCCGCAAGAGATCCTCTAAGAAGGATTCTTCCTCTAGGTCTATCTATGGGTGATAAGATGTACCGGGATGCAGCTTTGTTCCCATTGCCTCTTGTAAGCTCTTTCAAATAATTTCTAATGATTAAAGGGCCTTAGTTGCTCACTATGCTCTTTAGCACATCGTGGAATCTCTAACCCACTTCACATACAACTCGGCCAATTCGGATGTGTTATACTAGACTTTACAGGTATTAACACTCTTTGTCAATCTATCGACTATGACCCAGTTATTACTGTACCTGGTCCTCGGTAGTCCATCGATGAAATCCATCGAAACTTGTTCCCATTTCCACATAGAAACCCTAAGCGGTTACAACAAATCACTCAGCTTTTTCTGCTTCACCTTTACCAACTGACAGTTCATGCACTTCAAAATGAATGCCCTGATTCCCTTCTTCATTCCTTCGCAATAAAATATCTTCCTTATATCATGATGCATTTTATTACCATTGAGATTTATAGTCAATCTCAAATGATGGCACTCTCGAAGCATCTCATCCCTCAAACCATCAACATTGGGAACAAACATCTCCTGTACTTATGAAACAAACCATCACGGTCTAGCCCATACTGCTTCATCTCCTTGGGATCTACTCCTTTATTTAACTTTGCCATGCTCTCCCTTGGTCTAGTGTCACGACTTTGACTAGTACTAATTCACTCAATCAGAGTAAGTCTAATCGTCAAGCTAACCAACACTTCTATCTCTAGCACACATCAGGGTTTAAATCATAACTATTGATAAATTCCAACTACTTCCACTCTAGAATCATTACTCCCAAGTTGGCATGTCTCCTACTCAAAGAATTAATGACTGCATTTCCCTTACCGATCGTATAGAAAATGTTGAAGCATAGAAGGCCAGGACCTTTAACCATTACTATTGACGAAGGATAAGATCCTTTTCGAAGAAAAGATACTTTAACAATTTGTAGCCCGTATATAAATTAAACCTCTCCTTAAGCAAATAATGCCTCTATATCTTTAAAGCAAATGCTATTGCCATTAACTCCAAATCATGAGTTAGATACTTCCTCTTTTGCTATTTTAGGTATCAACTTGCATGAGTGACAACTTTTCCTCTCTACATAAACACTACACCTATACAAGTACTGTAACGGCCCACTATTTTGGACCATTCAAATCGACAATAAAACCACACACGTCGGATTTGAATAATTCAAAACAGTAGATTATAATATGATTTGGAGCAAATAAAACCAATCATAGAATCACAAACACGGAAGATACCAGAATAACTCGCAGCTGAAATAAAAGTAACCATAGTAGTTCATGAAGCTACTACAAATACAGTCTCAAAACAAGTACAAAATACCAGAGTCTGAAAGTAAATACAATAGAAATCCCAATACCTAAATGTCCACCAATATATAAGCTGAATAGAAATACTGAATAGAAATATATGACAACTAGATAGATATATAATCTCTAGCAAATCCTCTAGCTCCAGAAGAAGAAATCCAAAGCTGATACTCAAGCTGACCCGAGTGTAAAGCAAAAACACAAAACACTAGAGTCAGGACATACATACTTATACAATGTAATCAAACTCAAGTGAACTGTAATAGACATGCACAAGTATCTTAAAGGATGCTTGGGACCACCCATCCTTTGAGGATCCGTTAAACTATCTACTATATAGTAATATAAGCTATTATAATAATGTCTAAAGTAAAGTAAACTTACTTAAAAATAGCGTTAAGGCATTAAATTTTCCACCTTAACACATATATAGTGCCAATAGTCTGTACAGTACCGTAGTCCTTCCTGATCGAGAAGCCACCAAAGGATACTCCATAAGTAGACACAAATCAAACTCGTAATAAAGCATGCTAGGGTAGGTGATAAGACACAACTAGGAAATGCCAGGGTAGATATACCAGTTGCACTTCCGGACCAGTGGTAACGCATAGCCACAGCCACCGCCCACCTCAAGCCACACTCCCAAAAATCAAAGGTGCGCACCAAATCAATCACAAAGTAATAGACAGACATACGAAGAAGTGTGTCCGATCGGAGGAGCTACCTCATTAGCCCGTCGATTGCTCCTGTTTTAGCCACCTTATGCCAACTCACGGGAGTCGAGTCCACGTATATACCTTAATAGAATGTCGCCACCATCCTACTTCATTCTAGAAATTCCACCACGTACACAGTTGTTAAAGTGTTTTTCGGAGTTGGTAGAGTATGATAACTTTCTATCCCGGTCTCTTTAACAACCAAACGTTATTATAACCCATGTCTATTTATTTCAAATGGTAATATTTCAAAAAAACAAATATTTTCATTTCATAAACCACTTAAACCAAATCCTATTACTCTTCCAAAAATAATATCCATTTCAAAAATTGGCAATATTTCCAAATCCATATATATTAGTTATAGCACTTAAAATGTAATAATTTATAAATCATAACACTTTCAAAACAATACACCTATCATAGCACTTTAAAGTATAATAAATTAGAAACTATAACACTTTGAAAATGTTATTCCTATATGATAGCATTTTGGAAAACATTACAATTTAGAAATAGTAGCATTTTCAAAACATAACCTTAAAAGTAACAGCATTTTTAAACATAACTAAATTAACATAGCATTTTAAAAATGCTACAAATACTACTATAACATGTTCAAAATATACTATTTCAATTTTTATCATAGTTTTATTTACACAAAACATATCTATTTCATAAATCAAATATATTATTATTAGGTTAGAATTAAAATTCCATATTAAATCAAATTTAAATTATTATGTTATTTATCATAGATAAAATCTTTAATTTAGTTTAAACCAATTATTTACTTATAAAATTCCCATATATCATTATATTTAAAAATCTTTAAACTAAATTTTAAATTAAAATTTCATATATTAAAAGATTCAAAATACTTAATAATTTTTAGAAAACTATTATTTAAAACTTAACCGTGGGTCTGTACAATATTTTCTAATCTAGGTCAAGTGATACAGATATGTATCATTTCAATTCGTAGTTTATAAAATTTCGGGTTCTATCATTTCAAATCCGCAATCCCAAGTCAAATAAAATAAAAATCGCTTGAGCCTATCATTTCAGCTCATAACGATTTTTCCCTATTCTAAAGCCCGTTCGGGTATGTATCATTACAACCCATAGTAAATCTATACTAATAGGGAACTTGTAATGTGAGAAACAATAAATAAAATAAACAGTATAACATAGCATATCATATTAGGTGATGTAACGAATATAGCATCAGGTTATAACATCATGAAATATCATATCACAGGCATGTATGAATTAATATCAACATAGCATATCACTACTACAATTCACATGTTATTGTTTCACAATTATATAAGTACGAATGTGGAGAGTGATAACTCACCTTCTAAAGCTGGAGATAACAATTCAAGACACACAACCATACTTCGAAAAGCACGACAAAGCACGAATTAGATTCGAGTGGATGGAGAGCCAAGACCCAAGTCTTGTAAACAACAAATACCAAACACACATAAGCATATAATTCAACACATAACAATTGAATCAACACAATGCACAAATATAAATCAAAGTGAAGTAAAAATTGCTTAACCCATTCAAGTAGGCTCGGCCACAACACAAATGGACTTGACTATCATCAATTCATGCTCGGCCATCATGGTTAAGGAGCACCTATGCTTGGATATGGCTTGAAATGAAGTACGGCTAGGGGTTAGAATGTGAATGGATGGCAAGGCAAAAAGACAAAAGCATGTGAGCTTTGGGTTCGACCCTAAGGCAAATATGGCTAGGCCATTAGGTTTGTTTGCTTGGTCAGGTCAGGTCACGTTAGAAATGGTACGGCCTGGAGGTGGAATGGCCATGAAAAGGCATTGGAATAGAGGAGCTAGTGGTGGCCGAGGCAAGCAAAGAGGAGGGTGATAATGTAAAGGGCTCGGCTAGGGTTTATATGGCATTTTTGGTGGTGATTTGGATCAAGAAGGTCACGACACTTGGTGGGGGATGGTGATGAGGCAGTGGAGGCCGAGCATAGGCGGTGGGGGAGATGGTTGGCTATAGGTGATGCATGTGATGGCCGAGCTATGCTTAGAACAAAAGAGAAAGAAAAAAGAAAAGGTAGGAGAAAATGCTTACTGTAAAAAAAATTCTCAGGAAGTGTAAATGAGAAGAGAGATGAGATGAGAAGTTTTGAACATGAAATGAGAAGGAGATGAAAAGTTATGCAAGACTATGCAAATAGGAAAGTTTTTGAACGACTAGACAAACAGAAAGGCCCCTCTTCATATTAAAGAAAAGAAACATTTGCCTCTTGGAATTTCCTAAGCCCATTAACCAAGCCCACTTGCAACACAAGTCCAAAATCCAATAAAAGATCAAAATCCAAACAAAAATAGAAAAAGAAATGGAACAGAAAATATAGAATAGAAAAAAATAAACAATAAACTACTGAAAATAATCGTGTGTAAAATGCTGAAATTTATTAGATTTAAAAAGTATAAAACAGAATTTGATGAAACGAAAAGCAGAATGAATATCAGAATTTAAATTCAGCTTCAAAGAAAAAGATTGGAAATTTAAAATTCAAATTTAAAATTTTTAACCGAAAGTCAAAGTTTGACCAAAGTTCACCAAAATATAAAATTTTCAGAAAATCATTATTTTATTTTATTTGGAAAAATAATTATAAACAAAATCCAAAAATACATTGGAAAATTCCAAATTTCAAATTTTTAAATGATTTGAAATCAAAGTTTCATATAAATTGAATTAAAAATATTTACAAAATTATGGGTTGTTACACTGTCCCTCAATCAAAACTTTTCATCCTCGAAAAGGAACGAGACACAAAAACAAGGAAAGATAAGGTAGAAAAGCAAATAGTACTAGAAACAAACAATTTCGAATTTGAAGCATACTTGCTCTCCTCCGTCTCCCAGGTACAATCCCGATCATCAGTACTGCACCGCACTTTGACCAGGTTGACAGATTTCTTTCTTAGTTACTTTGTACCTCTATCAATAATACGAATTGGCTTCCTCTCGACAGTGAGATTAGGCTTAATATCCAAACTCTCGAGAGAAGAAGGCTGGACAATCAAAGATGGATCATGCATATATCGATGAAGATGTGAAACATGGAATACATTATGCACTCTAGAAAACTTCTCAGGCAAATCCAGACGATAAGCTAAAGAACCAATCCTCTCAGAGATACGAAAAGGACCAACAAACCTAAGAGCAAGCTTCCCTCTCTGACCAAACCGAATCACATTCCTTAAGGGAGAGACCATGAGGAAAACCAGATCACCAACAGAAAATTCCAAACTCCTCCTACGCCGATCAGCATACTTCTTCTGCCTATCCTGAGCACTCCTCATCATTCTCTTAATCTCCTCAACCATCTCAGAAGCCTCTAAAGTCATATCAGGACCAAGAACCAAACAATTACCGGATTCAATCCAATAAGATGGAGATCTGCAAGGTCGTCCGTAAAGAGCAGCAAACAGAGACATTGCAATACTAGCCTGAATTCCAAGACGAAATGAGATAGATAAAGATAAAGATAAGATTAAAACAGAAGATTGAAAATATACTTGATAATTGTTGTTATAGGTGAATTCAACAAGATGGAGATGATCTTCCCAAGATCCTCCATAATCAAGAACACAAGCACGAAGAAGGTCCTCAAGAATTTGATTCGCTCTTTCCGTTTGACCGCCAGTCTGTGGATGGTAAGCAATGCTCAGATTCAGGTGAGTACCCAAAGATTCCTGAAAGGCTTTCCAAAACCGACTGGTAAAGATAGAATCTCTATCACAAACAATACTGATAGGAACCCCATGGTAACGAACAATCTCCTCGTATAAATCTCAGATAAACTAGAAGCATAACAAGTAGACTTGACCAGAATAAAATGAGCTGACTTGGTCAATCTATCCACAATAACCCAAATACTCTCATCACCCCTCCTAGTCCTCTATAATCTATCAATAAAATCCATAGAAACTTGTTTCCATTTCTAATTGGGAACCTCAACGGTCTGCAATAAACCAGAGGTCTTTTGATGATCGGCCTTGACTTGCTGACAAGTCGCATACCTACTAACAAAGATAGAGATATCTTGCCTCATACCTCTCCACCAATAAAGCTTCATCATGTCCTGATACATCTTCGTTACAACATAATGAATAGAAAGTCTGGATCGATGATTTTTCCGAAGTAACTCTTGCCTCAATCCATCAACGTTCGGGACACAAATTCGATTATTAGTCCTCAAAATCCCTCTATCATCGATCTGAGCTCCACTACCATCAAGACTACTACCACCAATCCTATTACGAACATTCTCCTTAATCAATCTAATAACCCTATCCTCATCTTTCTTAGCAATAGTATGATCAAAAATGGGAGAAGAAGAAACAACAAGCTGACACAACATAGCCTTCTTCTGACTCAAAGCATCGGCCACAACATTAGCCTTCCCAGGGGTATAGCTAATGTCGAGATCATAAGAAGCAAGTAACTCAAGCCACCTAACCTGCCGCTGATTCAAATCCTTCTGGATGAAGATATACCTCAAAGACTGATGATCCGTAAAGAGCTCAAACTTAGCACCAAAAGATGATGCCTCCAAAGCTTCAAAGCAAAAACCACAGCAAGCAATTCCAAATCATGGGCTACATAATTGGCTTCATGGGTCTTCAGCGGGCAACTGGCATAAGCAATGACCTTCCCATCTTGTAGTAGAACAGCTCACAAACCCTCACGACTAGCATCAGTGTATACCGTTAATCCCTCATTTCCATTTGGAACGGTAAGCACTGGTGCGGAAGTAAGCTTACGCTTTAACTCATTGAATGCAGCTTTACACTTATCATTCCATATAAACTTAGCATTCTTACGAGTCAAAGTAGTGAGAGGTGCAGCAATCCGAGTAAAATTCTTAGTAAATCTCCGATAACAACCGATAAGGCCCAGAAAACTACGAATATTAGATGGAGTCCTAGGAGTTTCCCAATCCTGCAATAGAGTAGGGAGAAATAAGGACCACAAAAAATAGAATAATCAAATAACAGAAAGAGAAAAGAAGGAAGACTTATACTAATCGTAGCGATTTTAACTGGATCAACAGAAACTCCATTACTAGAAACAATATGCTCAAGAAATCGGACTTCATCCTTCTAGAAATGGCATTTAGAGAATTTAGCCTTCAACTAATGATTTCTAAGAGTCTCTAGAACAAATTTCAAATGTGAATCATGTTCATCCCTTGACTTAGAGAAGACAAGGATATCATTAACAAAGACTAGAAAAAACTTGTTAAGCACATCACGAAAAACAAGATTCATCAAATCAATAAAGAAAGCTGGAGTGTTAGTCAAACCAAAAGGCATAACTAGCCATTCATAGAAACCATTCTCGATACGGAATGCAGTCTTGGGAATACTTTACTTAGCAACCCTGAGCTAGTGAAAACCTATGGCAAGATAGAGTTGAGAGAAACGGTAGCTCCATGGAGCTGATCAAACATATCATTGATGCGAGGGATAGGATATCTATTTCTCATTATGAGCTTGTTTAGCTCTCTATAATCAACACACATCCTCAAAGAACCATCGGACTTAGTGACGAAAGCCACCGCTGCTCCCCATTCGAAATGGCTAGGTCTAATCAGACCCTTGGAGAACAAGTCCTCAATTTGCTTCCTTAACTCAACCTTCTCACAGGGTGCCATTCTTCTAGGAGGAAGAACTATAGATCGAGTTCCAGGAATAAGATCAATATGGAAATCAATTTCCCACTTAGGAGGTAAAGCAGTGACTTCACCAAATATACCAGAATAGAGTTTGAACATAGGAGTCGAATGAATATCACCAGGAGAAGAATCAAGAGAATAAATAAAGCTTCCAACAAAATTCTAAGGAAAATGACACTGAATCACTAAAGAATTTCTAAAATCATCCACAAGAGAAACAGTTCGGGTTTTATAAGAGATAATGGCTTCATGCCTCTTCAGCCAATCAACCCAAGCAATAGATCAAAAGCATCAAAACCCAGAACATAGAAATCACCACGGAAAAGGTGATCAAAATAGAGGAGTTTCACTCGATTACGAATCCTACTAAGGTTAGCGAGACCAAGAATAGGATTTTTAACACACAAAGATTCAGGATTAAACTCGGGAGAAAGAAGATGCTCAAACTTATCACAAAGATCCACAGAAATAAAGCTATGGGAAGCTCCAGTATCAAATAAAACACGAGCATGCAAATTAAGCAGAGAAAAAGTGCCCTGAAGAGTACTTGGGTATCACTAGAGCAGGAGCAGGTGCAGGTGGAGCAGGAGAAGAAGCAGAGGTAACAGAAAAGATACCAAAAGGCTTGCCCTTCTGCTGAGTGGGACAATTATTCTTGAAATGGCCAGGCTGCAAAAAGATATGGCAGAGATCATGCTTAGTCAACTGAGCTGAAGAAACAACAGCACCAACTAAAGTAGGAAAACTACTAGCATAGTGTCCCTTCTGATCACACCTGAAGCAAGTGATGGAAGATAGGTCGATAGGCTGCCTCTGAGAAGAAGAAGATCCTAAACCTGGAGTCTTGTTCCAATTCTTCTTCTGCTGATGAAAGTTAGGCTTTCTCTTCTTATGGTTACCAGAGAAAGATTGAGATGAAGTGGCACGAGCAACATGAGGATCCTTCGAAGTAGGATTCTCATATCTAATGGCCATATCCATCAGACTAGTGAAAGGGCTATGCACATGAGCGATGAGACGATCATAATACTCCGGGCGAGCACCAGCTATGAACTTCTCATTCTTCTTGAGAGGAGCATCAATCAAATTAGGACCAAACTTCGAAAGTTCATTGAACTTCCTTTCATACTTAGCAAATGACATGTCACCCTGCTTAAGATCCATGAACTCCCGATACAGCTGAGACTTCCCTACCTCGTGCATCCACTTCACAACAAAAGCATCCTTAAAGCACAATAACGAAACATATGAAAGATTTCAAAAGAGAAAATTGAACCAAATTCAAAACAAATAGAAGATGATACCTAAAATGCTCCCAAGTCGACAGCGTGAGCTGTAATAGACTCCCACCAATCCAAGGCTGCACCCTTCAACTGCCAAGCTGCCAACTGACGCATCTGAACATCAGTAATCTCATGATGGGAGAAAATCCTCTCCAATCCCTTCAACCACTGTTGAGCTTCAATAATGCTCTCTGATCCTGTAAACTTGGAACCACCAAGCTTAGTGTATTCCTTACAGAGAGTAGTGAACCTAATGGGTGCAGCAGGCTCAGGAACTGGGGCAACACCACGACCCCTACATTTGACATTCCTATGATTCATCCTAGAAAAATCAAGAATGAATTTTAGGACAAAGGTAAAAGAGAAACAAGGACAAGATTAGATAAAATAAGTTAAGATAAGATTCAACGAAAATTGAATATCCTAAACAAAGAAATTTCTAAATAGATGAATAAGGAAAAGAAAGAAGTTAAGAAAATTTGATTTCAAACAAGAAAGATTTATATCAAATAATCTTTTAAAAATCCTTTTTAAAATCATTTGAAATCATTTATACTTTAAAATACATTCTCTCACAAAGAAATGATTCTAAGATTGATTTCACTCATTCTAGGGTATTTCAACCCTATCTCTAATGAGTTTTTGCTCTGTAGGCTATGGTTTGCCTAAAACCAAAACTTTGAAACCAAATGTAATGACCCACTATTTTGAACCATTCAAATCGACAATAAAACCACATATGTCGGATTTGAATAATTCAAAATAGTATATTGTAATATAATTTGGAGCAAATAAAACAAATCACAGAATCATGGACCCAAAAGATATTAGAATAACTCGCAGCAGAAATAAAAATAACCATAGTAGTTCATGAAGCTACTACAAACACAGTCTTAAAACAAGTACAAAATACCAGAGTCTGAAAGTAAATACAATAGAAATCCTAATACATATATGTCCACTAATACATAAGCTGAATAGAAATACTGAATACAAATAGATGACAACTAGATAGATAGATAATCTCCAACAAATCCTCAACTCCAGCAGATGAAATCCAAAGCTGATACGCAGGCTGACCCGAGCGTAAAGCAAAAATACAAATCACTCGAGTCAGGACATACATACTTATACAATGTAACCAACTCAAGTGAACTGTAATAGAAATGCATAAGTAACATAAAAGATGCTTGGGACCGTCCATCCTTTAAGGATCCATTAAACTATCCACTATGTATATACGTTATTATAATAATGTCTAAAGTAAAGTAAACTTACTTAAAAATAGCATTAAGGCTTTACATTTTCCACCTTACCATAGTCCCTCCTGATCGGGAAGCCACCAGAGGATACTCCATAGGTACGACACAAATCAGACTCATTGTAAAGCACAATAGGGTAGGTGACACGGCACAACTAGGCAATGCCAGGGTAGATATACCAATTGCACTTCCGGATCGGTGGTAACGTATAGCCGTAGCTACCGCCCACCTCGAGCCACACTCCCAAAAATCAAAGGTGCACACCAAATCAATCACAAAGTAATAGACTGGCATACGAAGAAGTGTGTCCGATCAGAGAAGCTATTTGATTTCTCATGTTTAGCCACCTTATGCGAACTCATAGGAGTCGGGTCCACGTATATACTTAGTAGAACGTCGCCACCATCCTACTTCATTCTGGAAACTCCACCGCGTACACAGTTGTTAAAGTGGTTTTCGAAGTTGGCAGAGAGTATGACAACTTCCGATCCCAGTCTCTTTAACAACCAAACGTTATTATAACCCATGGTTATTTATTCCAAACGGTAACATTTCTAAAAAACCAATATTTTCATTTCAAAAACCATTTAAACCAAATCCTATTACTCTTCGAAAAATAACATCCATTTCAAAAATTGGTAATATTTCCAAATCCATATATATTAGTTATAGCACTTATAATGTAATAATTTATAATTCATAACACTTTCAAAACCATACACTTATTATAGCACTTTAAAGTGTAATAAATTAGAAACTATAACACTTTGAAAATGTTATTCCTATATAATAGCATTTTGGAAAACATTACGATTTAAAAATAGTTCATTTTCAAAACATAACCTTAAAAGTAACAGCATTTTTAAACATAACTAAATTAACATAGAATTTTAAAAATGCTACAAATACTACTATAACATATTTAAAACATATTATTTCAATTTTTATCATAGTTTTATTTATACAAAACATATCTATTCATAAGTAAAATCTATTATTATTAGGTTAGAATTAAAATTCCATATTAAATAAAATTTAAATATTAAGTTATTTATCATAGATAAAATCTTTAATTTAGTTAAAATCAATTATTTACTTATAAAATTCCCATATATCATTATATTTAAAAATCATTAAATCAAATTTTAAATTAAAATTTCACATAGTTAAAGATTCAATGTACTTAATAATTTTTAGAAAACTATTATTTAAAACTTAACCATGGGTCTATATAATATTTTCTAACCTAGGTCAAGTGATACAGATATGTATCATTTCAATCCGTAGTTTATACAATTCCGGGTTCTATCATTTCAAACCCGCAATCCGAAGTTAAATAAAATAAAAATTGCTTGAGCCTATCGTTTCAGCTCATAATGATTTTTCCCTATTCTAAAGTCCGTTCGGGTATGTATCATTTCAACCCATAGTGAATCTATACTAATAGGGAACTTGCAGTGTGAGAAACAGTAAATAAAATAAACAGTATAGCATAACATATCATATTAGGTGATATAACAAGTACAGCATCAGGTTATAACATCATGAAATATCATATCACAGGCATGTATGAATTAATATCAACATAGCATATCACTAGTACAATTCACGTGTTATTGTTCGACAATTATATAAGTATGAATGTCGAGAGTGATAACTCACTTTCTAAAGCTGGAGATAACAATTCAAGACACACACCCAAACTCCGAAAAGCATGACAAAGCATGAATTAGATTCGAGTGGATGGAGAGCCAAAATCCAAGTCTTGTAAATAACAAATACCAAACATACATAAGTATATAATTCAACACATAACAATTGAAGCAAAACAATGCACAAATATAAATCAAAGTGAAGTAAAAATTTCTTAACCCATTCAAGTAGGCTCAACCATAACACAAATGGACTTGACTATCATCAAGTCATGCTCAGCCATCATGGTTTAGAAGCACCTATGCTCTACTATGGCTTGAAATGAGGCACGACTAGGGGTTAGAATGTGAAGGGATGGCAAGGCAAAATGTCAAAGAGAAGGCAAAAGGACAAAGGCATGCGAGCTTTGGGTTCAGCCCTAAGGCAAATATTGCTTGACCATTGGGTTTGTTTGCTTGGTCAAGTCAGGTCATATCAGAAGTGGTATGGCCTGGAGGTGGAATGGCCACGACAAGGCATTGGAATAGTGGTGACCGAGCCAAGCAAAGAGGAAGGTGATGATGTAAAGGGCTCGGCTAGGGTTAATATGGCATTTTTGGTGGTGATTTTGATCAAGGAGGTCACGACACTTGGTGGGGGATGGTGATGAGGTGGTGGAGGCCGAGCATAGGTGGTGGATGGTGGAGGAGATGGCCGGCTATAGGTGATGCATGTGATGGCCAAGCTATGCTTGGAACAAATGAGAAAAAAAGGAGAAGGAGAAAATTCTTACTGTAAAAAAATTTCTCAGGAAGTGAAAATGAGAAGAGAGATGAGATGAGAAGTTTTGAACGTGAAATGAGAAATAGATGAGAAGTTATGTACGGATAAGCAAATAGAAAAGTTTTTGAACGACTAGGCAAATAGAAAGGCACCTCTTCATATTAAAGAAAAGAAACATATGCCTCTTGGAATTTCTAAGCCCGTTAACCAAGCCCACTTGCAACACAAGTCCAAAGTCCAAATAAACGATCAAAGCTCAAACAAAAATAGAAATGAAATAGAAAATATAGAATAGAAAAAATAAACAATAAACTACTGGAAATAATCACGTGTAAAACGCTGAAATTTATCAGATTTAAAAAGTATAAAACCTAATTTGATGAAACGAAAAGTAGAACGAATATCAGAATCAAATTCAGCTTCAAAGAAAACGATTGGAAATTTAAAATTCAAATTTTAAAATTTCAACTGAAAGTCAAAGTTTGACCAAAGTTAACCAAAATATAAAATTTTTAGAAAATCATTATTTTATTTTATTTGGAAAAATAATTATAAACAAAATCCAAAAATACATTGGAAAATTCCAAATTTCAAATTTTTAAATGATTTAAAATCAAAGTTTCAAATAAATTGACTTAAAAATATTTACAAAATTATGGGTTGTTACACTCTCCTCCACTCAAAATTTTTCATCCTCGAAAAGGAACGAGACATGAAAATAAGGAAAGATAAGATAGAAAATCAAATAGTACCTAAAACAAACAATTCCGGATTCGAAGCACACATGCTCTCCTCCGTCTTCTAGGTATAATCCCGATCATCAATACTCCACTACACTTTGACCAGGTTGACAGATTTCCTTCTCAGCTACTTCATACCTCTATCAATAATACGAAGCGGCTTCCTCTCGACAGTGAGATTAGGTTTAATATCCAAACTCTCGAGAGCAGAAGGCTGGACAATCAAAGATGGATAATAGTTTACTTGGTTGAATTAATTTAGTATATTTGAAGGATTCATTAAACAATACATACATAAACATATGTAAACATACACATACACACGATTAATTAATAATACACACATACTTTTATTGTTGACTATTTATATCCTTAGATCATGATGCCAATTGATTATCATTTACATGTTGCATTGATTAAGTTTACCAAATGGGAAATTAAATCAAACATCTTTGTTACTCTTTATCTATTTCTCATGTTTCCATTATGTGTTTATCTATCCATTTATTTCTAATTATATGTCTAACATTTTCACCAATTACTAGCACCTATCATATGTTGCTCTTATGGAATTTACACTATAATATAATATTTATTTATACTCACATTTATGCCATATATATATGTTGATAATTAATGACTTTCATATAATTAATCAATTTAATTAAAGAGAGATAAATGAACGGTTTCTTTCTCCATATAAATAATTTGCCCTTCACTAATTAAACAAGTTAGAGAAAGAAATAAAAAGTTTCATTCTCTGAATAAATTTATGAACCCTTATTAATTCAATAACTTAAGAGATAGGAAATTATCAAAAGTTTCCTTCTCTAAATAAATTTGATAAGTTACCGTTAACACAAATATGTACATAAGAGTATACTTGTTATACTCTACTTTACATACATATTAAATTAAAATTTAAACTTTATTTCTAAATCTAAATAAAATAAGGATTTTATTTAAAATAAAACTTAGAAAATTTCTAAGTATTTTTAGACTTCATAGGCTCGTTAATGATCCAAAATGGTAAAACGATTTAAATTTCCCCATTTCTTCCGCTGCGGACTGGTCCAACTCCAAAAATGATATTAGGGCCCAATAGCCTATGCAGTCTAAATTAGTCATGTTGAGGTTAACTAATTAAGCTTACGTACTTAGTAGTATCTAGAAAGGTGATGTCTAGGATTGGAATTGGATAATCAAATACCATGTCCTACATGGTTACCTGCCTGGTTTAAAAGGTGAAGTGAGCCCAAAGGTTGCCGCTGATAGAAAATGTCTGATTTAAATTGGGGCTTGGTCTAATTTTCAATATAGTTTTTAAAATTAAGAGAAGATTTTAAATTTAAAAGTTAAATTTAAAAATAAAAACTTGTTTATTATAAAAGGTTATAATATAACACAAGTTTTCAAAATGTTTGAAAATGCAATGAAAAGTTTAAAATGTTTGAAACTATTTAAATATTAATTTCAAATTTTAAAATTTATTAATAAGATAAATTAACTAATGATTTAATTAATTAATACTTATATGCATGTATTATATATGTTGATATTGTTATGTTATTTTAAAGTCTTAAGATAACATAAGTATACATGTATCTATATAAGATAAACTTTTGACATTAATATGATTTAATTAAAATTGTTTAATAAAATAAATTATTTAGGTTAATTAATAAAATAAAAATACACATATATAAGATATATGTGTTATACTATAAAGGTTATCTTATACACTATAAAGGTTACAGTAGATATGTCCTATATGAAAGTTGTATTGGAATATTAATATAAAATTAATCAAAGAGTTAATTAACTAAAATTGATTAAACTGTTAATTAATTAAAATTAATTAAATAATATTTAATTAATACATAAGACTATCATACAAGTAATATGAATGTAAAAGTTACATAACAATAGAAATTATATGACATGAATGTATAAACTAAAGGTGGAACATTAAAGAAACTCAAATATACTTAAGGAATAAATACAGACGTAACTGTACGCATACCTTGATTTCTGATAGTGTCTGACACTTGAATCACGAGGGTATGTCATAAGAAATACATTATTCCATTAGTTGATATCACTCAATATAATATATTAAAGATTATGAATCTTCAATATAATGTTGTCCTCTACCATATATATATATATACATATACATATATATATATATATATTAATAAACTACTTGCATACTCTTTAGTTGTTGAGAAAACTCAAGCTAGGGATGTTATGCGTAGTATTATTAATATATTGAATAGACGAGGTAAGATAACTATATGTATTTGTTGATCAAACTTAAGGTACATATACTATACTTAGGCCGTCATGATATGGTAGGTATGAGTGAATAATCTCTTTCAGTTTGTTGAGCAAACTTAAGGTCGAAATAAGAATAGGACTTGAAACATAGGTTAGGAGTTCTATGTGGTACAATTGATAATGAGTTATCAATCGATTGTGGGGCTATGATTTGTTGAGTAAACTTAAGATCAGAAACCAAGACAAAACGAGTCCCAACACTCATTAGTGAAGTCAAAAGACTTCAATGTTCCATTTTAGGATTTGGAGAAACATAAAAGACTAATGGGATCCTTGTTAAAAAAATTAAACGATAACATTTAACCTTTCTAATATTGTAAGAACATATGCTAAATAATGTTATATACTTACAATGGTAGATTGTGCATTTAATATGATGTGATAAAATGTTTATCAATTAACATATACAAACAAACTGAATTAAATCTTGACAAATGGAAATATAATACCCACTACCAAATGCCTATTGCATGTTAATGTTTTCTATACCCATGCAAGTGTCTAATTTTTACAACTACTTAATACATTCATAAAATGGTCACTTACGTACTCATTTGGTTAAGATCGTGTATTGCACTCTATGAGTTTCGTACTCTAAAAGCAATACAAGACCATGGATATTTGATATATATACTATCATTTATAATGTTATATGGTGAATGGTCATAGTTTGTAATATATGATACTTCAGTGAATATAGTTCACTGGAGATAAGCCAATAAACAATATTTTGAGATCATGTATTCAACTTGATTGATTAAAAAAGGGATCATATTGTGTTAATGTAACACAAGACTAAAAAATTACAAGAAAATCTAAGAACTTGATCCCTGAAATTTCGTTTTGATCGATTTACGTAAACTGCAGCATATTTGATGTCCTTAAATGTTATGGATAATAGATTGCACTTTTGTAAAGAGTTAATTATGATATTGTAGTAATATTTTCTTTTGAATAGTTTGACCATTTGAAAGGAAAACGAATGTATAAGAATAGATGTAATTTAAAGTACAGTTGGGATGAAGAGAATGAATAGGCACTTCAGCTTCATAGAGAAACAACAGAGACAAGAATTGTAATAATAATTGATACTTAATGTTGGAATAAGAAATATGATTTCTATTCCGAAATGTATTTTCATATATAAAATTATTTTATATGAGATTTATTTCTTTGAGCTCAAGATAGTTGATCAACGAACTCTCCACTGTAAAAAATTACGGTGTATGAAATAAATAAATTTTATTACCTGAATGATGGACCTCCGAATTTAGTACGCTATTATAGTAATGGTGGAAATAGTGAGAGCATGCCATATAGCACTTATTAATTGCATCACAGAATGAAAATTGTTTACGTAAAACTTACCATACATTATTTATGAAACAACGATTATTTTTCGGTATCGACTGAAAAATAAAATAAAATAGAAATAGCTATATTTCAATATGAATATTATGTATATTCTTTATGAAATAAAACTATAATGTGGTAAAAAAATTTAACAAAAGTAATGCACTAGAAAATACAAAAGTATCTAATATTATTTACAGTTTTTTTGGAATTATTGACGAAGCTATAGTTTTGGGAAATAATTTTATTGTATGATTTTGAATCATATGATACTTGTTAATTATATCTCAAACAATAAAGGGTTATGCACTCATTTAGTGGGAGTATCATAAGAGTTGATGAATTTTTCGGACTGATACATATAGATGTATGCAATCATAATTCTATAAATACCAAAACGGTTCCACGTATTTCATCATATTCACCGATGAGTTATCATCGATATGGACATGTGTATTTGATACACATGTTGTATGTCTATTGTAAACTTATAGAATATAAAATAGAAGTTAATAAAATAACATGTGATAGAAATGATTTGATTTGATCGAATGAGTGAGTATATTGGAAAAGGTTCCGAACGTACCTAAAAATGAATAAAGATTCAATCTCAAAAGTCGCTCCTCCATGTGATACATAATGATGCATCGATAAGGAGTAATCGAACTTTGTTAGACAATGTTGATTAATTGTGAGTAAAGTTGAGTTACTTTCATTCTATAAGGTTATGTACTTAAGAGTATTACAAAGGGTTAACATTATTTCATCCAAATAACAGTTTACAAAATCACATAAGATGAGGGTTATAAAAAACCCCAACATATCCTAGGCCAAGGAGTTGGAAAGTTGTGCAAGTTGAAAGATTGCACGTAATAATTGTTCATAAAGAATCTTATATGAATCTCCCCAAAAGAGTTTTTAGAAGACTGTCGCCGGATGACATATTTATGTTTTGAACATGAGTTTTGTAAACTAAACCAAATCAGTTTTATAAATAAAGAAATTCATAAAATGTTTATGAATACTTTTTCTGTTGCACTGAGAAGCAATTGTTGTTTTAAGAAATACCAACTTCATTGCGAAGAATTTTTTTTGAGGAATTACTTGTAGTAAAATGAAATTGGATATGACCAAAAAAAAGAAATGATTAGATGAGATGAAATGAAATTAACTAACCTAAATTGACATAACGCATCAGAGTGTCCAATAAGTATTCGCCCACATTGAAGAGAAACTGTGAGATTTTTATCAACGTCGAAAATACATAATCCTTGGTTGTTTAATTAAACCATAAAGAGTGTTGACTTTATGGTATGATGCGCAAATCTAAAAGAATTCCAAGTACGCTATCAAAATATGATTTTGGTAGTCGTAACTGAAGGGATGTGATCCACGGCCGCAATTGTGTCTTTATGAGAAAGACTAATGCAGTTGGAATTAAATAAGAAATGTTGATAAGAATAATATTGCAATTTCAATTGTTGAAATTAGCGTAATAGATTCGATATTCAACAAGCTCAGGTTAATTCAGGTTACTTATAAAATTACTACTTAGTATGACTTTATGTTTGCTGTATATATTGTAAGGGCCTGCAAATCCATACCCTTTGAGCCGACAATATTCTCCATCAATTCAACTCAAAGTGATCGGAAATACAAACCATTAGGGTTAAAGAAGAAAGAGGTAGAAGAAGAAAATAAAACAACAACAGAGAATCTCACAATCGCAACGGAACAAAATATAATATATAGCAACAGATTTTTATACAAAAGAATCTGTAACTATATAATACTTGCAATCATCAGAGTACACAACAAACAATAGCCTAATACTGGACAGTTGTAATAACTTGTCCTCATCAAGGCTGAATATACAGCATATCATAACAGCGGGATAAAGTCGAGTACGTGTGATACGTCTCGCCACCCAGCTCGTCTCCTGAGCTCCAAAGCATTCTATCCTATATCTGTAATACTCGGTCTGACCCGAGCATTATAATAAAATAACACCCGAGTCAGTCTGGAAAACCAACGTAAGAAAACACACTCAATTGGATTGTTAAAGTTTTCATAATCCTTTGATATCAAAGGTAACTCGTAAGACCACGCCATAAATAAACATGCCGGATTTTTACCTTATGATAACCAAAATATTTTTTTTCAAATTCGTCTGATATTATAATAGTGTGTATAGAAAGTAAAATAGAATCTAGCCGAAATGCTTGCATCTCACGTTCCAGCATAGTTGGGCACAATCAAAACTGTACGGGCGCTTATTAGAGATTGGATTCCATACAATGGCAGGGCTACTGGGGTACCGTCCATCATAGTTACTGGCCTAGATCAATGTACCGAGGACCACTTTCGATCCCCTACAACACAAGACCGAAGCTACCCCTTACTGGATAGTTCGAAAAAGATCACCCCGCGTTTGGGATCAGCAACTGCCCACTAAGCCGAGATCAAAAAGGGACATCTAGAAAGAGATGACCTTACCCTACGTAGGTGCTACCCATTTAGCCTTGCTGCACCACCCCTGTTTTATCCATGCCCGATTGATGAGGCATGAGGCTATGCATTACCTTTTTAGAACACATTTCACTTAGAATGCTCATCGTCCTCCTGACGATGGTCTGATAGAATTTGTCGATACAAGTTTCCCTGGGTCTAGACAAACTGAATCACCATCTTCATGGACTTCGTTCGCAAACGTTCAAACGAGATCGAAGTGGTTTTCGGATAATTAAACCCGATCCCGGTCTCTTCGAAACGATCAGCGCATTGGCCACTATTGATAGTTGGTTATTTAACTATCAAATGAAACAATCATCCAACCAATTATTTTATTTCCACTGAAAAGCAACAAGTTTTAATAATTTAGATTTCAAATAATTTTAATATTTTTTCCCAAAACATACACTTAAAATAAAAAAAAATAAAAAAACTACTTAAAACACTTTATTTAAAATACTAATTCTGAAATTTTATAATAACTTCTCAAATAAAACTTTAGCCAAACTACTTTTAAATAAAGCTATTTTGTAAAATATAAATATTTAATAATTTCCCTTTAATCATAATATCACTTTAATCTTTAAAAACAACTAACTACTATAATTACTCAATAAATATTTACTTTTAAAATCTTGAAATTGTTAAATAATAATTTCCCAAAAACATTCTTTTTAAACACTTTAAAACCTTTTAACTTGTACTTAGAAATCTTTCTTTGAAAATAAACTTAGCTTTTCAGGAAACTACAATTTCCATTCCAATATAACCGTCCAATCATTTATAAATTCTTCTCGATTTATTTCCATTTTAATTTACGTCTCAATCCTGTAAATTTTCTTTTCCACGCTTTTAAAAATAAAACCATTATTTATTTTTAAAATAGATTACCATCTCCTTATAAATTCCCACCGTGAATTTAAAATTATCCACTGATAAATATTTCACTTTATTTATAAACCCTGTTTATAATTCCGTAATCTCATTCTCTTTTAATCACAGTTCCAACACTTAGCCGATTTTCAAATTGATTTTCAAAGTTAACTTCTTTTTAAAATAAATCCCTTTATTTACCCAAATTTATTCCAAAACCCATTTATTCCAGACTCACTCATTTATTCTGATTTAAAATCTTATTTAAATCTGAAATATCGATTTCATATTCTTTCTCAAACTTCCCCTTTTATTATTTTCCAACTCACTTAAACCTTAAATTTAAAAATAATTTCTTTGTACTTAAATCAATATTGCTTAAGCCCATACTTTTTAAAAATCCTTCAATTTGCATTTATCCAAAGACTCTACTCTTTTCCATATTCCGGAATTTATTATATAGGATTTAAAAATCAACTATTTATAACTTTTTTCCCGATTCTTATCTTTTAAATTTGTCCATATTTACTATAAACTTCTTATTTTAAATTTTCCCTTTTTATTTACCTTTAAAATTCAATATTAATATTTTTAAAATGCCACAATATGTTAACATTAAATAAATTAATTTTCCAACATAATATTGTAGATTATTCAACATTTAATGTGACTGAATATGAAAATAAATTCAACATTTTTGAGGAATTCAGTTGGATCCCTCCAACCTATTTCCCTGCATAAATTAATGTTAGCACAATATAAAAATACCAGTCCTACTTCGAGGGGGATATTGCGGTATAAAGGGTCATCCGCTATTATACGAGGCGCATATTGTCTCATCCGCTATATAATGCAGGAATATCAATCACTCCAATATATAAACACACACACACACACACACACACACTATTATATATAATATATCACATCCAGATTGATAATAAATTATCAGTTCAAGCAATCAATCCAATAATTTAATTTTAACCAATTAAATTTACGAGTAATCCAATTTGAATGAGATTAACTCACCTTTGACTTGTTATGCAATCCGACCCAAATCGGCTATTTCCTTCACGATTTAGGACATTGTACAAACATTAGATGATTTTTATTCATATTCGAACAAATCAAACAATTAAATTTCCATCTGATAAACTTAATTAACCAATGATTTTATTTTAAACTATTAATTAAATTTTAAACAAATTCCTTTTAATAAAAAAAATTTTGGTAACTAAAATAATTAAATAAGTTAATTGAAACAAATTAATCACCTAAATAAATTATTTTCAAAATTAAAATAGTAGGTTAAAATATGTATATGTATATTTATTTTATTTTTGAAACTTTATATATACTTATAAGAAATAATCTATATAGACCAAAATCTAATCATTATACAATTTCCAATGTTTTTCCATAGTCCTATATATATATAATTTTCTGTTTTACTATACATATTAAAATATGTGTGTACTTATTTTTTTTAAAAATTTCCCTTTCTTACTTATATACATATATTAAATTAAAAGCAAAATTGTTCTTATTTTTTATATCTTCCTGTAAAATATTTTTCACTGCCAACCTAAATTCATAAATTAAACTAAATTAATCACAAAATTATACCTTACTGCCCTCATGCGAGCATTGGCTCGAGCTCGCGAACCACAATCCAAATTGCAATGAATGCATCTCTATCGGCTTCCACTACCGTTGCTAGCACGCGACCTTCCCCGTTATTGTTGGCCTCATCCCGCCCATAGTCCACTGCGGTCGCCCCAATTTCATGCCGCCCTTACCAAAACATAAGCATCGCCAGCCTTCCGATGGTTCGAACGTGAAACAACAGCTGCTTCCCCGTCAAATCACCGTCGCGGCTACCCTACACGCCACCGCGGCTTCGACTTCACATTGCGCTCTCCAAAACCCTAGTGTCGCGATCGAGACTCTACGCAGCTCGAAACGAACCCGCGATACTGCCTGTGCTAGCGATATGGCTACTCTCTATCGTGCGAGTGTGGTCGCTCGAGCCTACAGGATTCGCGACACGGTCCCTCGATTCCAGGCTAGCAGACCATTATCGAACTCGACTTCAAGAGTTTCCCCCTTTTTTGGTTTTGATTAGCGGATGAATCTGAAAAGAGGGAGGGAGAGGAAGTCGTTTTGAACGTGGACATGATTTAACTGGAACGAGATATTAAACTTTGATTTTTGAAAGAGAAAGTAATTTATTCGGCCATTTTGTATTTTTTGCTTCTCTTGTTTTTGAAATGCTCTATTGCGTGATATATTTAAAAGAAAAGGGAAAGGGGACACGATGTTTTGAAAGAGGGGGACAGGCGTGCCAACATTATCAGGCTACAGTGATTTTTGAAAAGCAAAAGCTGGTGATGTGAAGAGAAATGAAAAAGAATCCGATGTGAAATGATAAATTTTTGGTGCGGCAGAAATATAGCTGATGAAGGTTGACTATTGTATGTGAATATATACTAAATTGAATTCAAATTATCTCGATTTACGTACTTTAAAATCTTGACATCCTATCAAGGCATGCTGCTAGGCATTTATAATGTTATACCCCTATTCTGAATGTGGAAAAGTTTTCGAGTCCTAGTTCGTTCGTATGGAGAAGATAGCTTTTTGGACCCAACTTATTTTAATTTTTCGATAAAAATTTCAGCGCGTTTATATATCGTACGATCACCTGACAACTCCAAACACTTCAAAATTTAAAATCCAATAATAATACACTATTACAGATCTAATGGAACTAGTTTCGTCGAATTCCGAGACTGTGTCTCGGAAGGCTATTTTTAAATGTCAATTTAAACGATATATTTTCAAAACTGAGCAAAACACTTTTCAATTTGATTTTAAAACTTCCATTACCTTCAGTATTACCAATATAAATTTTACAAGCCTTTGAAATATTTTTAACAACTCTGAAACTCCAAATTTCATATTTTACCCAATTTCCAATTATTAAATTCAATAATTAAATTATCCAACAATTAGTGATATTTGAAATTCAATTTAAAAATTAACTTTTAGATATTTAAAACCGATAAAATATTCCAATTTCAAATATCCAAAATTCCAAGTCGTTACATTACTCCCCTTTATAAGAATTTCGTCCCTGAAATTGCTAGTTAAGAAGAATGGTCCAATACCCGTTTGCTATTTTCCCAAAACCACACGGTTTTTGACAACTTCCCAAACAATCTTTTATTCAAGACACACTATCACTTCTACTAACTTTCCAAACCCTTCCATATATTCCACTAATATTACTTACTCAACCGTCCAAATTATAATTTAAAACCAAATTTAAATTATCAAAATTTTTCTAACTACCTAAATTTTCGAAAAATTTCGCCAGCGTCTCCTTTGCACAGCTAGCTCGGAACAACTACAAAACGCCTCTATGGGCCCAAATTTTCAAAAGAAAACAAAATCCAAGTGGCTAGATCAGAAAATCGTCAAATTTCATACGATAATTTAAATACATACCTTTTTGTCGCGCAATCAAAATTTATCTTCTGAAATTCAAAGACACTAACTTATCCTTTGCTTTTCATTACCTGCTCCTTACTTACCAATGATATTCAATCATTTAATTTTAAAAGCATCTTATTCGTTTCTTTGTAAAATTTTCAATATCATTCAATCCCGTACGATGCACATATATCATCCGTACACAATATCAAATCCGATCGCCCACTTGATCATACAATTTCACTTCTAAACTAGTATCGTCCACCCGACTCCCTAGTGCGCACTCAGATCTGGTTCACTGATTAGAAACTATCATTCTCCTTGCATAGCCATAAACGATGATACAGAATTTCCAAAATCAATCAAAAATCCATATCCAGGAAATTCTGTGCTCGAATCTGAATCAAATTGCTATGCGGATAAAATAATATACGTACATCCTACGTATTTATCTCAATTGGTTCTCTGCTATATCGATTTTCTTTTTGTTTACGTTTACTTTGATTTCCATTCACTTATTCACAATTTCCCCATTTCACCCCATTTATTAAATCGCCATTAAAATATTAACTTAGAATATTTCTCAATTCCAATTTACTTAAGAATTTCACCATCTGTTTCTTAAGTTCAGTATGAATATTTTATACACTTCTTATATTTCTTTTCACTTCACCACTTAGGCTCATATCTATTTTCATCGAACTTAAATTTCAATTCCATTTTCAATTCATTTTACCTTCACTTCTTAATTTATTTCCAAATCAAATTTAACATTGAACTTTATTCACCTTATCTCAAACCCATTCTTCCTTATCCGTTTCTTTAAATTAGTTACACTCACTAGTTTATTTTCCAACCTTCCATTTTATTTAGCCCATCCGAACAACTTTTCTAATTTCACTTTACTTAATTTCATTTGCTTACCTATTTAAATCAATTAGTTTACTTACCAATTTTATTTCACCTAATTGGTTTATTTTACTCATTTATTTTAACATAACTCAAATTTAAACATTTTTCAAAAGTTCATTTCCAATTTCCATTTGGTCACAAATTAAATTAATTTGTTCATTCACAAATCATTTCCAACTTAATAAATTTCAATGTCCATTTCATTTTGCCTACTTAGACTTTTTCCTCAAAATTCACTTCTATTTAACTTAACTCCATTAAATTCCATTTCAATTCAAATTTTAAACTCCTATAAGTCTCCAACTTATTTACATTCCATTCACTACTCTTTTAATATATTTCATCTAATTAGCCTACTTTTCCACTTTATTTTATTGTCACCTTTACTTTAATTTAACTCTCTTTAAGTTAAATTTTATTCTAAAAAATTTCATATTTTATAAGTTCCCAAACTTATTTATACTTCCATAAACATTTTTAATTAAACTCTCCAGAGCTTTTAAAACAATCACTTAAGTATAAGATCATTTTTGAAATCATATATACCCAAAGTCAAACTATGCTTTTACATTTCAAAAACAGCTCAATTTTTGCAAACAAACACCAATCCAAAATACCCGGGTAGTAATTCCTCTCTTAGAAACTCGAAAATGAACATCGATGATGCTGTAGTCATCGCCGAAATTATTTTCCAGCAACCGAAAAGAGTTTAGTACTTTTATTCTTTTTCAAAAACATTTCAAATATTTTTAATTCTAAAACTCACCAGATTTCATATCCAATTCAAAAATATTTTTGAATAAAATCATTATTATTCATCCAAAACCTTTGAAAAATCATTTTCAAACCCAAAGGAAATTAAATTTTTAATTTTCAAATCCTTTCAATCAATATTCAAATATTACTCTGAAATTTTTATTTCATTTTCAATTATAAATCACTTTCATAATTCACATTTACAAATTTCATTTTTTTTATATGAATTTTTTTTCCTTAACTTTTGATTTGAACTTCAAATTCTTATTCAATTTCCACAACAACAATGATAATAGTCTAATATTATCATCTCCTAACAACCAAGCAAAAATATATTCTTATAATAATTTACGAATTTTTTTCCTTTCATATATAAAAATAATTTGGGTAAAATTATTTCATTCATCCTATTCAAAACAATACCGTGTCGAATTATTCTATACAAGTGTTTAGAGATCCCTATCAATAACGATAATTACTCGTATTGACCAGAATCCATAAGCCACTCATCAAACCAATCAACACAATATAAAACAATTTTACATTCACTAAGAAATACGCGCTCATATATATTAATACGCTCAAACTCATTCTAGGGCACTATTGACCCTATCTCTAATAAGTAATCCCCATCAGAGCCATGGTTCTCGCTTAACCTTCTGCTCTGGTACCAACTGTAACGGCCTGCAAATCTGCATCCCTTTTGAGCCGACAATATTCTTTATCAGTTCAACTCAAAGTGGTCGAAAATACAAACCATTAGGGTTAAAGTAGAAAGAGGTAGAAGAAGAAAATAAAAAAACAACACAGAATCTCACAATCGCAGCGGAACAAAATATAATATATAACAATAGATTTTTATACAAAAGAATCTGTAACTATAATACATACAATCATCAGAGTACACAACAAACAATAGCTTAATACTAGACGGTTGTAATAACTTATCCTTGCCAAAGCTGAATATACAGCATACCATAACAGCGGGATATAACTCAAGTACATGTGATACGTCTTGCCACCCAACTCGTCTCTTGAGCTCCAAAGCATCCTATCATGTATCTGTAATACTCGGCCTGACCCGAGCATTATAACAAAATAACGCCCGAGTCAGTTTGGAAAAACGGCGTGAGAGAATACACTCAATTGGATTATTAAAGTTTTCAAAATCCTTTGAAATCAAATGTATCTCGTAAGACCATGCCACAAATAAACATGCCGGGTTTTTACCTTACGATAACCAAAACATTTTTATCAAATTCATCTGATATTATAATAGTGTCTATAGAAAGTAAAATAGAATCTAGCTTAAATTCTTGCATCTCATGTTTCTAGCATAGTTGGGCATAATCAAAACCATACGGGCTTATTGGAGATTGAATTCCATACAATGGCAGGGCTACTGGGGTACCAACCGTCACAATACCTGGCCTAGATCAGCGTACCGAGGACCACTCCCGATCCCCTGCAATACAAGACTGGAGCTACCCCTTACTGGATAGTCCGAATAAGATCACCCTACAGTTGGGATCAGCAACCGTCCACTAAACTGAGATCAAAAAGGGACATCTAGACATGGATGACCTTACCCTACGTGGGTGCTACCCACTTAGCCTTGCTGCACCTTCCCTGTTTTAGCCATTCCCGATTGAAGAGGCTTGAGGCTATGCATTACCTTTTTAGAACACATTTAACTTAAAATGCTCATCTCCCTCCTAATGATGGTCTGGTAGCATTCGTCCATACAAGTTGCCCTCGGTCTAGACAAACCGAATCACCGTCTTCATCATCTTCACGGTCTTCATTCGTAAACGTTCAAACTGGATCGAAGTGGTTTTAAAATAATTAAAACCGATCCCAGTCTCTTCAAAACGATCAGCGCATAGGCCACTATTGATAGTCGGTTATTTAACTATCAAATTAAAAATCATCCAACCAATTGTTTTATTTCCACTGAAAAGTACCAAGTCTTAATAATTTAGATTTCAAATAATTTAAATCTTTTTTCCTAGAATATACACTGAAAATACTTAAAAAAAGTAAAACTACTTACAACACTTTATTTAAAATACTAGTTACGAAATTTTATAATAATTTCTCAAATAAAAACTTTAGCCAAACTACTTTTAAAATAAAGCTATTTTATAAAATAAAAATATTTAATAATTTCCCTTTAATCATAATATCACTTTAATCTTTAAAAACAACTAACTACTATAGTTACTCAATAAATATTTACTTTTAAAATCTTAAAATAGTTAAATAATAATTTCCTAAAAACATTTTAAAAAAAACTTTAAAGCCTTTTAACTTGTACTTAGAATTCTTTCTTTGAAAATACACTTAGCTTTTCAAGAAATTACACTTTCCATTCCAATATAACCATCCAATCATTTATAAATCCTTCTCAATTTATTTTCAGTTTAATTTACATTCCAATCCTATAAATTTTCTTTTCCACACTTTTAAAAATAAAACCATTATTTATTTTTAAAACAGATTATCATCTCCTTATAAATTCCCATCGTGAATTTGTACTTTAAAATTATCCACTAATAAATATTTCACTTTATTTACAAACCCCGTTTATAATTCCATAATCTCATTGTCTTTTAATCACAATTTTAACACTTAGCTGATTTTCAAATCGATTTTCAAAATTAAGTTCGTTTTAAGATATCCCTTTACTTACCCAAATTTATTCCAAAACCCATTTATTCTAGACTCGCTCATTTATTCTGATTTAAAATCTTATTTAAATCTGAAATATCAATTTCATATTCTTTCTCAAACTTCCCCTTTTATTTTTTCCAACTCACTTAAACCTTAAATTTGAAAATAATTTCTTTGCACTTAAATCAACATTGCTTAAATCCTTACTTTTTAAAAATCCTTTAATTCAAATTTATCCAAAGACTCTATTCTTTTCCATATTCCGGAATTTATTGTATAGGATTTAAAAATCAACTATTTATTATTTTTTCCCGATTCTTATCTTTTTAAATTTGTCCATCTTTTTAAATTTCCCTTTTTATTTTGCTTTAAAATTCGATATTTATATTTTTATAATGCCACAATATGTCCAACAACATATTAACATCAAATAAATTAATTTTCCAACATAATATCATAGATTATTCAACATTTCATATGACTGAATACGAAAATAAATTTAATATTTTTGAGGAATCCAGTTGGATCCCTCCAACCTGTTTCCCTACATCCATAGATGTTAGCAGAATATAAAAATACCAATCCCACTTCGTGGGGGATATCGCGGTATAAATGGGTCATCCGTTATTATGCGGGGCGCATAAGGTCTCATACGCTGTATAATACGAGAATATCAATCACTCCAATATATATACACTATTATACATAATATATAACATCCAGATCGATAATAAATTATCAATTCAAGCAATCAATCCAATAATATAATTTTAATTAATTAAATTTACTAGTAATCCAATTTGAGTGGGATTAACCCACCTTTGACTTTTGTTTTGCAATTTGACCCAAACCGGCTATTTCCTTCACGATGTAGGACCTTGTACAAACATAAATGATTTTTATTAATATTCGAACAAGTCGAACAATTAAATTTCCATCTGATAAATTTAATTAGCTAATGATTTTATGTAAATTAATAATTAAATTTTAAACTAGTTCCCTTTAATAAAAATGTTTTTGGTAACTAAAATAATTAAATAAGTTAATTGAACACATTAATCACCTAAATAAATTATTATTTTTAAAATTAAACTAGTTGGTTAAAATATGAATATGTATACTTATTTTATTTTTGAAAATTTATATATACTTATAAGAAATATTCTATATAGATCAAAATCTAATCTTTATACAATTTCCTATGTTTTTTCAAAGTCCAACATATATATAATTTTCTATTTTACCGTACATATTAAAATATGTGTGTACTTATTTTTTTTTAAAAAATTCCTTTCTTGCTTATATACATATATTAAATTAAAAGCAAAATTGTTATTTTTTTATATCTTCTTGTAAAATATTTTCCCTACCAACCCAAATTCATAAATTAAACTAAATGAATCACAAAATTATACCTTACTGCCCTCCTGCGAGAATCGTCTCGAGCTCGTGAACCACAATCCAAATTGCAACGAACACATCTCTATCGGCCTCCACTGCCATTGCCAGAACGTGTCCTTCCCCATCAATGTCGGCCTCATCCCTCCCACAGTTCATTGCCATCGCCCTAATTTCTTGCCGCCCTCACCAAAACATAAGCATCGCCGACCTCCCGATGGATCGAACGTGAGAAAACAGCAGCTGCCCCCGTTAAATCACCATCGCGACTACCCTACACGCCACCGTGGCTTCAACTCCACATTGCGCTCTCCAAAACCCTAGTGTCGCGACCGAGATTCCACGCAGCTCGAAACGAACCGGCGGTACTACCTGCGCTAGCGATACGGCTACTCTCCTTCACGCGACTGTAGTCGCTCGAGCCTAGAGGAATCGTGACACGGTCCCTCGATTCCAGGCTACAGACCATTATCGAACTCGACTTCAAGAGTTTCGCTCTTTTTTGGTTTTGATTCGAGAACGAATCAAAAAAGAGGGAGGGAGAGGAATTCGTTTTGAACGAGGACATGATTTAACTATAACGTGATTTCAAACTTTGATTTTTGAACGAGAAAGTAATTTATTCAGCCATTTCATATTTTCTGCTTTTCTTTTTCGAAATGCTCCGTTGCGTGATATATTTAAAAGAAAAAGGGAGGGAGACACGATGTTTTGGAAGAGGGGAACAGACGTGCCAACATTCTCAGGCTATAGTGCTTTTTGAAAAGCAAAAGCTGTTAATGTGAAGAGAAATGAAAAAGAATCTGATGTGAAATGATAAAGTTCTAGTGTGACAGAAATATAGCTGATGAAGGTTGACTATTGTATGTGAATATATATATATATATATATATATATATATATATATATATATATATATATATATATATATATATTAAATTGAATTCAAATTATCTCGATTTACATAGCTTAAATCTTGACATCCTATTGAGGTGTGCCGCTTGGCATTTATAATGTTATACCCCTATTCCAAATGCAATGGAAAAGGTTTCGAGTTCTAATTCGATCTTATGGAAAAGATAGCTTTTCAGACCCAACTTATTTTAAATATTCAATAAAACTTCCAGCGCGTTTATATATCATACAATCACACCACAACTCCAAACATTTCAAAATTTGAAATTTAATAATAATACACTATTACGGACCTAGCGGAACTAGTTTCGTCGAATTCCGAGACTGTGCCTCGAAAGGCTATTTTTAAACGTCAATTTAAACGATATATTTTTAAAACTGAGCAGAAACACTTTTAAATTCAATTTTAAAACTTCCATTACCTTCAGTATTACCAATATAAATTTTATAAGCCTTTGAAATATTTTTAACGAGCCTGAAACTTCAAATTTCATATTTTACCCAATTCTAATTATTAAATTCAATAATTTAATTATCCAATAATTAGTGATATTTGAATTCAATTTAAAAATTAAATTTTAGATATTTAAAACCGATCAAATATTCCAATTTCAAATATCCATAATTTTGGGTCATTTCATATATATTGAAATAGAAAATTCTAAATAATTATACAGAGTATACAGTTTACACATAATAACCAAAATGTCTCAAAGTCAGTGGAAGTGATATTGAGTTTGCGAGTCTTTGGATATGATCCAAGAAATGGTAGAAAGTATCATTTTATAAGCACCAAAACTGAAAAAACTATCTTGATAGAAATATCAAATAGTTTGATTATCAATCAAAATGTAGAGGAAGCCTATGTTCATAAGAAAGAACGTTAAATGGTACATTGATATTTCTAAACTATAACAACAGGTTTTTGATTTTAACGATGTACTTGTGTTGAAATAAATCTTAGTTGTTTTAATACTCAACTTTGGATTGTAAATGAAGTCTTTTATAGTGAGTATAAAAGATATTGGGAATATCCCAAATCGATATGCAAAGGTACCTTGTTAAAATTATTTAATACGAAACATGTGAGATTAGTTCTTTATGCATTGGCAATAGGAATTATCATACATGTTATGTTGTTTAACGTGGTTTGTTTATTATTTGGTACATGAAGCAAATATCAAATCCAAATTGATATGACTAAATGATTGTTTGAAGTGTTCTTGTGTATTTATGAAATACCAGAGAATTATTTACAGAAACAAAAACTCCTTATTAGGGAGTGTTCGGACTCAAACTTTATAAGTGATACTGACTATAGCATGTCAATAATAAATTCAAGTTAAAAATCTTTAAGTTGGAAATGTTCCAAATGAAAGACAGTGACTAATTCGATAAAAGGGCTGCCGTAGCAAAAATAATGTATATAAAATTATAAGTGCAAAAATTTATAACTGAGTTGGTTTTAAATGTTGAGAATCTCATAACATCGTTATATGATAACAATATCGCGATATAGTTCGTAACAGAACCTAAAGCTCACTAGAAGTCAAGAGATATACTCTGAATTATTCCACATGATGAAACAGTTTATCGCCATCGGAGAGAGTTGATTGAAAGAGTAGATAATTAAAGCATAATAGCATACTCGTTCACAAAGGGACTGACCCAATTGTTTTTGAGAAAACCGATTAGAAAAGTTGGAATAAGATTCCATAATTGACCCCAAGTGCAAGTGGGAGATTGATAGAGTTAGGGGTATGCCTTAGGTCAATTATGTAATTTGTTACATATATCTAACTTGTTGACCAATCTTGTTTGAAATAAAGGTATTTTCTTTCTATTATATATTTGATATAATGTGGTTATATTAATTAATCAATTTAATTAAAAGTAAATTTAATAGAAAATCCATAAATGGTATGTTTTGTAACAGTAGTTACAAAATGTTGTAACCTTGAGTAATTTATCACAATGAAAAAAATACTATTTTAAATGTTCCTAGTCAAGATGCATCGAAACTGGATATCAGTGTATCCATTGAGATTAGAGTATGTAATGCTCTCCAAATGTTGGGCAGTGTTTACTCATGAATACTGGGGGAATCTAGGAGTTATGTACAGATAGTTATTGGATAACTATGGAATGACTCACTTGATAGTTTTTTGTTGGTTATTATAACTAAGGTCAAGCAGAAAATATTAATGTGACTAATTTACGCAGTTCTCTCAACTTGAGAATACTATTGATCTTCAATGTTGAAGCTCTGTTTTGATTATAGTTAAAACGTGGCACAACGTCCACCGAATGACTATAGTTGGGTCGAGTGGAAGCAACAGAGGTGAAACACTATTCAGGAGTGGATTCGTCTCCTCAGTTATATAAGGTTAGTATCACGGTCAACTGAAGTCACCTTAAAGTGAAAGTCTTTGGCTAGAGCATTTTGGTTAATAATACTTGTTATTATTAAACCAAGGAATTTGTGTTTGGACTATAAAGTTGAATGTAGTTGATATTAAATTTTTTACCATTACCAAATTTCATAAATCCAAAGTGATATAGTTTTAGCGATGAGAATTGGTGTAAATAATTGTCACTATTAGGTACCACTTATAATAAGTAAAATTGGATTTTACCTAAAAGACGTGTAAGCGATAATTTTGGCCAAAATGTCACACCACCTGCTAAGTGATGTGTGAACGTTAACATTCGAATAGTTCAATATAATCGTTGACTAAATTTACACCTTTGAGTTGTACTACTGTAATGATGAATACTTCGAAAACCACCCGATTTAATTAATTTATAACCATTATAAATTAATAATTAGTTAATATTTTTGAAATATTAATTATTAATTTTTTGTTTATTTACTTATTTGATTTGTTTGAATCCATTAGTACTTAATAAAGTACATACATAAAAGTTATATATGTACGTATCGATATATGATATTGATAAAATATATAAATTGGATTTAAATGGATTAATTACTAAATGGGTTTGGGAATATTTTGAGGCCCATATAGCCTTATACACAAAAGGCCATAAGAAAAGGAGGCTTAAAATTCAATGGTTGGATCTAGAAAATGAAGAGAGGAGATTAAGGAAGGATCCCACTATAAATATGTTATCTTCCATTCACTGGCCTTTCTCAATCACTTTCCGTCTAAACCCTAACGTCCTTCTTCTTTCTTTTACCTTCTTGGCCAAAATTTCATGGCTTCTACGCCACAAAAATTCCTAAAACAAAATCAAAGCAAATCAAATAAAATAAAATCAAAATTGGTGCATCAGATTGTTGCAATTATTGGAGATGATTCAATCAGATCTTAAAGCATTTATCATGAAAGGTACGATTTTTAGGCAAAATCAACAAGGTAAATTCCATTAGTTATTTATTTACTCCATGATATTATAGATCCTGTAGTTAATTCATTTTGAAAATTTTATATATGCATTTGTTATCCCTTATAAGCATACAATTATAGATCTTAATGTAGTATACCTTGTTATCATTAGAATTGGTTTCATTTGAAGTTGATAACTTCTATTCATGATTTTTTATGTTAATTTCAATTGATTTTGATCTAAATATGGATCTGGTAATTGACTTGTTATTCAAATTTACTTTATTTAATTTAGTTGTTAATAGTAGTTTACATTGATTCTAATTTTGATGTCTACTTTAAGATTCATACATATACATAAATGCATATGTGTGTGTGTGTATATGTGTATATATATGTATGTATGTATGTGTATGTTAAACTAATTTTTAAATATTCCAAAAGGTTTTAAGAATTTTTTTATTAACATATACATATATAAATTATATTTAGATTTGTTGATTAAGATCTATTATCAACCTGTTTTACTAAATTAGATTACTGCATATCTGGTAACAAATCTTAAATTGTCCACAATTGATTTGGTTGAGTTGATTTATTAATTTTAAAGGATTCATTAACAATACATATAAAGATATTTTTAAACATATATATGTGTGTATGTGTGTACGCACACACATACATATGTGTACACTGTATTTATGTATAAATAAACATAAATCAACATAATATTATTATTATACAAAGTATACTTTGAACAAATATTTTTTTATAATAAATATATATGTTTCAATCTACATTAAACTGTTAATATATACATATTGGTTAAATTTAGATTTGTTGATTAAGATCTATTTTCAGATTGATTTACTAAATCAGATCACTACATGTTTGGTAATAAATCTTGAATGGATATAGTTGACTTGGCTGAATTAATTTAGTATATTTTGAGGATTCATTAAACAATACATATATAAATATATTTAAACATATATACACACACAATTCGTTAATAATACATACATACTTTTATTGTTGACTGTTTATATCCTTATACCAAGATGCCAATTGATTATCATTTATATGTTGCATTAATTATGTTTACCAAATGCAAAATTAAATTAATCAACTTTGTTGCTCTTTATCTATTTCCCATATTTCCTTTATGTGTTTAACTATCCATTTATTTCTAGTTGTATGTCTAACATTGTCATCAAAGACTAGCACCTATCATATGTTGCTCTTACAGAATTTACACTATATTATAATATTTGTTTATACTCACATCTATGCCATATATATATATATTTTGCTAATTAATGACTTTCACATAATTAATCAATTTAATTAAAGAGATATAAATGAAAGGTTTTTCTCTCCATATAAATAATGCGTTTCATTAATTAAACAAGTTAAGAGAAAGAAATGAAATGTTTCCTTCTCTAAATAAATTTATGAATCCTCATTAATTCAATAGTTTAAGAGATAGGAAATTAAAAGTTTCCTTCTCTAAATAAATTTAATAAGTTACCTTACACACAAATATGTAAATAAGAGTATATTTGATATACTCTAATTTACATACACATTAAATTAAATTTTAAACTTTGTTTCTAAATCTAAATAAAACAAAGATTTCATTTAAAAGAAAACTTAGAAAATTTCTAAGTATTTTAGACTTCATTGGCACGTTAATGTTCCAAAACGGTAAAAATTTTGAAACTCACTCATTTCATCCACTATGGGCTGGCCCAATTCCAACAACTGCCACCTAAGTGGGATCTATGGTGATATCTTGCTCAAAAATAAGTGAACTAAAAATCGCACTTCCCTCCTCTAGTAGCAGTACTTCAAACACTTTACCTTCAATCGGTGCCTCCTCAAAAACTCGACAAAAATCCTCAAATACTCCTTGTTTTCTTCCTCCATCTCGAATAAGCAAGGAGATCATCCCATGACACAAGTATAAACTTATTTAGCTGATTCCTGAAAACGCGGTTTATAAGATCAAAGTATGTCAATGCATTCATTATTCTGAATTGCGTAACCAACTACTAATAGAATTCATATGGCATATAAAACATTATGATTGGCATATCTCCTTCACCGCTCTCAGTTGATGGAACCCCATCCCAAGATCCAACTGAGAGAACATTTAACAACCATGAGCTGATCAAACAAGTCATGAATACAATAGACTGGATACTTGTTCCTCTTCGTTGCCTTATTTAGCTCTAATCTACACATAATCTCAAAGAGTCATCTACCTTAGTGGCAAGCTCTACCGATGCTATCCACTCAGATATACTCCATCAAAATAACCCTAGTCGCTGTGGGTCATTATGACACCCCGTAAATTGAAAGATAGTTAGTTGAAAAGAAATTAATAAATAATTACTAAAGCCTAAAAATGAGATTTTCACAAACGTCATAATTTGGCTATAAAACATGAACCATTGTGTTCATGGCAATTTTCAAATCAATTTTCATTTGTAAAGTTTTACAATTGAAGTTCAAACAAAAAAGTTACCAACATTCGAAGATTTTGGGTCGGAAATAATTATATATATATATAAGGCAATAAATTATTAATTAATGTTAAATGAATATTAATGACTAAGTAATGTTAATCTTAACCCTATCATATTAAATGAATTTAATTAGGAAACAAAGCAAATGAAAATTAACAGTTAACATAAACAATGATCGATCGACACCTTTATCGGGCCGGTGGGAGTAGAGCGGTCGACGGGTTATTGGCTGATGGTTGATATTAAACTTAGGCCAAACGGCTAGATTTTGTATAATCTAATTTGAGGGATGGAATTGATTTGAATCCCAATAAATATAGGCCTAGCCCGTCACTTTTCTTCTCATATTTTCTAAATCAATAGCTATGCTCTACCATTTTCTTTTCTCTACAAATTCGGAATCTTTTATAAACTATACATATATGTATATAAGTGGAGAATAGCGAAAACAATAAAGAAGAAGAATAGGGTCGAATCAAACCTTTAAAGCCAAGGTCAATTGTAATTCTAAATCAAAATATACATTTAATTTAAATCATTTCTTGGATCTATAATTCTATTAAATATGCATATAATTTTGATACATATTTTGGTAGGAAGAAAGGGAGTCAATAAGAAATAACAGATTTAGATTTGGATATTTGGAAGCTTGGAGTTGAGTGGAAAATTATATATATTTATATAATACTGGATTAACATCATTGTGACTCTGTTTCTTTTATGCCTAAATGTAAGTTTTGGAGTTGTAGACTTATATATATGTGTGTATATGTGTAATGAAATTAAAAACCTTGCCTACATATTCTATGAGTTGTTAACTTTGGTTAGATGTTATATATGGCTAAAAGTTATGAGATAATTCATTAATAAGATTTGTCTAAGTTCCAGGTTTGTTATTTGAATGTTATATGCTATTAAACATGAATTGAAAATTGTACAATTGGATTGGGATTTAAATAATATTTTAATTCATTAGAATGAAGTATGTTGCTATGTAAATTTCTATGAATTATCCAACTTAATAATTATTGTGAAGATGTATAGTTGAAATAACAAGGAATATGACTAAAAGAAAGAGATATACAAAAATATAGATGTTTACCATATTTCATACCGTCTATTTCAATAATAATAGAACAAATATTCCTTTGTAATTCCAAACAAACATAAATCATCTTTTAGATAGTTCATGGAAAATTATAATGTTAACATTTCCTTTTAGAAAGATGCAGTTATAATGCATTAAAATAGAGAAATCCTTAAGGTAAAACCAAAGTATTATAAAAGAAATAATAATAGTAATTGTATTGTTAATTTAATATATTTGTTTTAGGATAGGTTTGGAAATAAACAACGAGCAGTGAAGGTAGTAATAAGATTATAGAATAAGGAATTAGGAAAGTTATAATAATCAAAGAAGGGTAGCCATTAGTTAAAAAGGAATAGTAAAATATATCTACTTGTATTCATTGGAAATCAAGTAATAAAAAGTACTTGATCTATTAAATTAGAAATAAGTGGTAAATGACATTTAATACATTAAAGAAGTAAGAATTAATTTCGTTTAAAAGTGTTTGAATACTAACAATTGAACTTAGAAGGCACGGTAATTTTACAGCTAAATTTATATAACCTCAAGTATATGTTATGGTAAGTGTGAATTATTTGATTTAGATAAATATTTAAATTAATTATACGTGACGTAGTCGTTAGTAAGGATTAGAATGTAAGGTCAGTAGTGTTGCACAACAGAAGTCTGGCCTTTGAAAAGAGCTACTGTAGTTGTGTATACATTATACTAATGTGAGACATCTTCAATTATAGGACCTGTGGAATATACATCCATGTATAGGTGAAGGAAATATACCAAAGTGGGTTTGCTTGGGGTTGAAGTCATAAATGACCAAGTAAGGTTTATTCAATCCTTATAGGGTGTATTAAGCAACCAAGTTGGCATTTCCTTGATTTGCATTAGGCAATCTAAATGGGACGATGGGGGAAAGCTCATCGCTATGTTAGCAAGGCTGACACCATATATGCGAGGAGTAGGGCTGTACACATAGGTTAAGAACGCTATTGGTTCTGATGCGGTCATTGAAAAAACTTGGGTTACACCTAGAAGGATTAAACTTCCTATTAGTGTAGGTTCCGCATTGGACATGCACTGCCTCAAAGTTTTTTATTAGTTTATTTTTCATTAAGAGGCAAGGATAAATAACCCATAGATGAGTCTTTAAGACAAATTAGAATAGATCAAAATAATTGTAATGTCATTATTAGGTACTAATGGGAGGTGTTATCCACAAAATCCTCTTAAGAGTAAAAGTATGAAAGAAGAAGCTATAATATGAGAGAGTTGGTTCCTGCTGCAAGCATCAAAGGAGATGCGTCCATCAAGATTGAAGAGATGCTTCTACAAGCACTAAGGGAGATGCTTTCATAAGCATCAAAGTAGATGGAGTCAATTCTTCTACCGAAGCCATCCCTTTCGCAAGTGTTGAAACATTCCCTTCCTCGAGTGTTGCCAATGTCTTCCCTACCACAATCATTAAATCTTCGAAACAGTCATCCTTCTACAAGTAAGTACCTCCCTTCCATCACACTCCTTACAAGCCCTCCGCAATTCTTTCAAAAAACTCCACCTGTGGCATCGCCATGGCTCAATAACAAGAAGGCATTCAATGTGCCTGCAGCAACATAGAGCTGCATCAGTTCCCCTTTGCTTCTTAAAAGAATTCCTTTTGGTGGTGTTGGAAGTGCCTAATTCACACTTAAAAGCGGCACTGAAAGAATGCTTAGCCAATATCCTTCGAGACATTGCTTCCGATAGTGATGAAAGCATCCATTTAAGTGCGGCAAAAGCATTGTATAAGAAGAATAAAGATGCTTTGGCACCAACATCAACGGGACAAAAGAATTGCCACCGACAGTAATGGAGGCAGGGCTAGAAAGAATGGCGAAAGGCAATGAAGGCATTCCTTTCAATGTTGATGGAAGAATAGAGGTGGAAGGACCTAGACCCGCATCTATAAATAGAACCCTAGAATTCATGTTTTATGAGGGTTTTTCCATTCCATTCTTCTTTTTTAATCTTATATTCTTGTAACCCTAAGTCAATTTAGGGACAAAACCCACCAATTTAAAACTATTTTGCACTTAATAAAATCAAGGATATGAGCTTGATCATTTATGATCTTCTTACCCATGCTTCTTCGAATGTTGTGGGAATGGATGAATATATATATGTGAATACTGACTTCGAGCATAAGAATGACCTACACGGCTATTATCATGCCTTATGGCCATTGCACAAGAATTATTCTTATCTCCTTAACTCTTTATGAAAATATATTATGTTAGAGAATCCATTTGGATGTTGAAGCCTTTAGGTGATCTATAACGCCCTTCGGCCTTCATCTCATGTGGTTATAGGGACAAAGTGCCTTAAATCCTACGAGTTTAAGAAGGTAGATCTATAAAGGAGTCAATGATGCCATGAATCCACTCTTTAATAATTCAATCACATATTCGATCCTAAATGATAAATTGGCCCTTCATACATGATCAAATTGATTAAGGGTTACCTTATCATAAATAGCTTCTAGAGTGTTAGATCATATTTTGGTTTAACATTTTTGGTGCTAGAAGGAGGGCTCGAACCTCCAACTCATTATTTCCTTATCTAGAAACTAATTGTGTAAATTTTTGTTGTAGGAAAATTGTGAGCCCTAAGAATGTCAGTGCTCCAAACAAAGAAGTATTCGTGCATACAAAAAATTTGAAGGAAAATGTGACTCCTAATTTCAACATTACAAGTTTGGAGCCTGGTCAACCATCGCAACTGACATAGCTTACCGAAAATGAAGTTAAAATAAAGATCTTAGAACAATAGTTAATGGAAGTGACAGGGCTATTAGAAGTAGTGCTCACTTAGTAGTTGTCCAAAACTGTCGGACCTACTATTAGGGAAGAAGTGAACTCATCAAGAAGAAACTTAAACACCTCTCTACTCAATAGAAAAGAGTAAGCTCAACTCACCCCTACAGAAGATAAAAGATAATCAACATTCTAAGCTAAATTACCAAGGATGAGCTGATGACAAGTCCAAGGAATAGTTTGGAAGCTCAACCTCCAGAGTGTGCCAACTTACTAAGCTCAATTATTATATTGAAGAAGCTTAGTTAAAGGACATGGTAGAGAAAATAGTCAAAGATATGTTTAATGATAAGGGATAGGGAACCTTGATTGAAAGAGCTAACAATAATCATCAAGAAGCTCCATTCACCGATGAGATTATGTCCACAAGAATCCCATCGCACGTTAAGATTGCTTCTTTGAGATATAACGGAACCACGGATCTTGATGATCACCAATGGCATTCGAGAGCCAGATGGACCTATATAATTCATCCAATGCGGTTCAATGCAGACTCTTTCCCATGATTCTCTAAGGAGTAGCTGCTAAATTGTACAGCCATTACAGTGGGAAAACTATATACTCTTGGAAGCAGTTTTCTTATGAATTCTCTGCCCAATTCTTCATCATAAGGATCCAACCATCGAATATATTATGCTAAAAGACATAAGGAAAATACCATGGGAGATACTAGGAGACTACCTCAAAATATTTAATGTGGAAGCACATAAGGCCAAGGACATGAATGATAGGGATAAGATAATTGTGGTGCATTCTAGATTGATAGAGCACACACCATTTTGGTAAGAGCTTTCGTCCATGGATTTAAGGACTTTCAAGACTTTCACTTTTAGGCTGAGAAATTCATTCGAATGGATGAAATGTACCATGCTAAGAGAAAGACACAGCCTAAGAGAAAGGTGGGGAGAGCTAGCTTCGATCGTAGTCATAAGAGGTCAAGGTGGAAGGATAACTCAAATACAAACTGTGTTGCCCTAAATAGGCCTTTATCCTATAATCTATGCTATAACTAAGGAGAAGGTTACTTCCCTAATCTCATTCAAAGTCATGACCTTTCTCGAGCAGAAGAAGGAAGGTGACTATTGTGCCTATCAAAAGGCGAATGGCCATAAGACGGACGAGTGCCCTATTTTAGCCGATATAATTTAGAAGCTGATCCGTGTGGAACATTTGAAAGAATTCATCAAGGATGAATAGAAGTTTCCACGAATTGATGACATGTCATATAGCATTCTAACAACGCTGTGGATATCCTAGAAGAGGAAGATCAGCTAAATCTAATCCCACCCCTTAATAGAATTGATGTGATCCTTGAAGGACCGCATCTAGTCGAAAACAGCAAAGGAGCTAGAAACAGGTATATTAGAGAAGTTAAAGAGGGAGTATTTTCTATTAAAAAGGACTCCCCATTCAAAATCCTTCGATATAACACCCAAATTACTAATCTTAAAATCACCCAGTAAGAGGTAAAAGGAATTAGACACCCTCATAATGACCCGCTATGATCACTACTCAAATTAGACTTTCCATTGTTACCAAGATCCTCGTAGACACTGGAAGCACTATCAATGTCTCTTCAAACATGCTTCCGATCAAATGGGGATACCTGAAGAAAAGGAAGAGAAGTCTTGTGGCAATCTTTGGGTTCAACAACAAAGGGTTAACTCCAATGGGATTTGAAGTTACTAGTATAGATGGGATTGCCACAATGCTAAAGGAATTTCGAGACACTATTCAAGGTTATCAATCGACCTTCATATTATAATGTATTTGGTCGTCCTACTCTGGACGAGGTGGATGATTTTATCTCGCCTAAATAAATAATGGTGAAGTTCTTGACCAAGAGGGGTTGGGGAACTATTAAGGGGGAGCAATTTAGCTCTTGTGAAATGTACTTTGCTGCTCTTGAACAATACAAAACGGAACGTGCTTCTTGTTAGTCTACTATTTTCAGCCTTTTGATGAGCTATTTTTACATCTACCATCCGAAGTGAAAGCAAGACCCAGTAATATGACTAAACGTAAGCTTAAGAAGTACAACTCATCTAAAAGGAAAAGGAAGATAAGAGATACCAACTCAGTAGAGGAGGAAGTGGATAATGAAGAACTAGTCACTTATTTAGACTGTAATGGAGAAATGGAAAGAATAAAGCCCATTGAAGATCTTGAGGAAATATGTTTGGATCCAGCTGATCCAAAAAAGAAGGTTTAAATTGGGAAAGAATTAGAAGGCAACCTTAAAGTGGACTTAATTCAATTCCTTCAAGCCAGTAAGGATGTAATTGCTTGGACTTATTCAGACATGATCGAAATCAACCTAGTAGTTATATGCCATGCTTTGAACTTTGATTCGAGTACAACACCTGTCCAACAAAAGAAAAGGCAATTTGATAAAATTCGATTTAATACCTTGAAATAAGAGGTTAAGAAGTTGCTTGAAAATAGATTCATTAGAGAAGTATTCTACCCAAGATGGCTAGCTAATCCAGTATCAGTTAAGAATTCAAATGGTAAATGGAGGACTTGTATCAACTACACCGACTTAAAAAAAAGCATGTCCGAAAGATTGTTACCCATTTCCCCGAATAGATCAGTTAGTCGATGCAACTGGCAGGCACATCGGATGAAACTTAAGCCGCAAAAATGCTCTTTCAGAGTTCAGTCTGGGAAGTTTTAGGTGAATATTGTTAACACTTGAGCAATTGAAGCCAACCCCGACCAAATTCAAGCTATAGAGGACATGGCCGAGCTTGAAACTAGCAAAGATATAATGAGTTTAAGTGGAAGGGTAGCAACATTAAGTAGGATTATCTTCAAAGCTACCAATAAGTGCATTCCATTCATTGATGTAATCAAGAAGAAATTTTTTTGAATGGGGAGATAGCAACATTAATCGGGCTTATCTTCAAAGCTACCAATAAGTGCATTCCATTCATTGATGTAATCAAGAAGAAGAAAAATTAGAATGAGGAGAAGATTGTTAGAAAGCCTTTAATAACTGAAAGAACATCTCGAAAAGCCATTGGTATTATTCAGTCCCGTGGGAGGGGAAAACTTATACCTATATATGGTAGTTTCCAAGAATGTAGTGAGCTCGGTACTAATCGGAGAGGAAAAGGGAATTCAAATTCCCACTTATTACATGAGCAAAAGATTGAAGGATGCTGAAGTCAGATATCTAGCCATAGAAAAGTTAGCTTATTGCTTGATACTCACAGTATGAAAACCCAGAGCCTATTTTTAGACACATTTACTTAAGGTATTAACCAACTTTCCACTTAAGCAAGTCCTCAATAAGTTGGAAACTTCGGGAAGGTTAGTGAAATAGGGAGTAGAACTTAGCCAATATGACATTGAGTTCCAACCGCGACCGTAATTAAAGGAAAAGCTATATCTGATTTCGTAAATGAATGTGCAAGCTTTTTCAAAGTGCAGATAGAGAAAGTAAAGTATCAAAAGCCCAAATAGCAATTATTCATGGCCGGTACATCAAACGAACAAGGTTCTTGCACTATGCCATGAAACTAGGTTTCTCAGTTATAAATAATGTGGCAGAGTATGAATCAATGGTAGCAGGGTTCACTTTGGCTTTGCAGCTTAAAATTTTAAGGATTGAAATCTTCGATGACTCTCAGTTGATGGTTGACCAACTAAAGAAGACATATCAGGCTAAAGATGCCAAATTAGTTCACTGTGAAGAAGGTACTAAAAATGTTGACTCGATTTGAAAAGTTCTTGATACATCAAGTCCCAAGTAGAAAGTATTCACAAAAAGATTCATTGGCAAAATTGGACAATTCAAAGGGAGCACTGGAAACTCGGATTGTACCGATGGGTTATTAAGCAAATTCCAGCATTGAAGATAAGGTAACTGAGCCAAGAAGAGAGTTACTAGTGTTAACTAGATCTCAAGCTCTAATGCATGAAGGAGAAGAGAATGAAACCAAGAATGAAAATCTTCAAGAAGAACTCACCGATTCAGAAGCAAATGACTGCTACAAAAATTGGATGACACCAATAGTGGAATATCTTATTAACGGAACACTACCAACTAATAAAGTAGAGGCTAGAAAAATCAGATATCAAGCCCTAACCTTCACTATGATAGACGAAATACTTTTATAAGAAAGGATATACACTTCCTTACTTAAGATGCGTGAATCCAGATAAAAGATTGAGACTGTTGAAGGAAGCACATGAGGGGTTGTGCGGAGACCATTCTAATGATATAAAATGGCTAAGAAGGTCATGAGACAAGGCACCTATTAGCCCCAAATGACCAATAAAGTTATGGATTATGTAAAGAGATGTGGAAGATGCCAAAAATATGCCAAAATTCCTGGCTTACTATCAATCCAATTAACTACAATTTCAAGTCCATGGCCTTATGATGTATGGGGAATTGATTCGACAGGACCTTTGCCAATATCCAAGGGACGGGTCAAATATGTAGTGGTAGTCATCAACTACTTTACTAAGTAGGTGGAAGTAGAGCCACTTTTGAATATCACTTTTGGCAAAGTTGCTCAAATTCATGGTCAAGAATATTCTCATAAGATTTGGAATTCGATATAAAATCATATCCGACAATGGAACATATTCGAGAGTGAAGAGTTCATCCAATTTTGTAGTAAGAACAGAATTATTAAGAATTTCTCTTGTGACGACCCGAAATTTTTAAGCCTTTAAAATCAGAATATTTAATTGGTTTTAATATTTAAAGGTTAATTTCTAACTTGAATTCAAATCTCACTATTAATTTGATAATTAAATTATTAAATTAAATAATTTGAAGTTGAGTAAAATGTTGAATCTGGAATTTTAAGCCTGTTGAAAATAATTTAAAGGCTTAAAAATTTATATTGATAACATTGAAGATAATAGAAGTGTTAAAATTAAATTTAACAGTGATTGTTCAGTTTTCAAATTTTATCGTTTTACATTGAATTTAAAAATAGCCTTCCGAGGCACGGTCTCGGTATTCGACGAAACAAGTTCCATTGGATCCGTAAAAATGTATTATTATCGGATTTCAAATTTCGTAGTGATCGGAGTTGTTGTGTGAACATACGATAAGTAAATGCCCTGAAATTAATATCGAAATATTTTGAATTTTTTTAATTTAAAATAAGCTAGTCAACTACTTTCCCTACCTACGCACACCACCTTCCTGTCATTTAATCACATACTTTTCCAATTCAAAGCCGTTCAATCAACAATCAAGATGCTCGAACTAAAAAAAAGGCTTCAAGGGGAAGCTTTCAGCCGTGTTTTTATAAAAAAGACAAACATAATACAATAAGGCCGGTCTCCTTTCCCTCACTTTCAATTTCGACTGAAGCCGATCCTTTTAAAAAAAAATAATGGTCGCTTGCCATTTCTTTCAGATCGTATCAAATAAAAAAAATATAACAATCGCACGCGACCTGATTCGCGACGGAAGGAGGCTCGGCAGCGCAGTGTCGCGCGCTCGCGTAGGAGGAGCGGTGGTAGGGGTGGATGTGAAATCTGGGTTCGCGTGCGTTGAGGCGTTCGGGGCTGCGCGCGCGAGGGGATGGTCGCGATTATGGTTTGGGGTCGCGATCGAAGGCGGCTCGAGGTCTGCGGTTCATCGATCCTTAGTCGCTAGGGTTCGTGGTTGGGGTTCAGGGGGTCGATCGACGAGGTGTTCGCGTTCTTGAGGTCGAAAAGGGCATGTAGAGTTACATGCTCGTGGGAGAAGTAGGGTATCGAGAAGTCAGAAGTTGCCTGAGTCGGATTTTTATCAACGAGGTATTTTCTTATTAATTTTGGTTTAACAATTTGGAATAGTCAATTTTATCAAAAGGGAATATATATATATTTGAGGAGAAAAGTGTTTTGCAGTAAGACAAATTAGTGTTTTGATATTTTAAAAATAAATAAATATATAATAATAAAATTAGGATTTAGGTAAATTAGATTTAAAACAGTTGCTTAATTAAATAGATATGATTTTGGAAAAAAAAAAGAAAAAGAAAAAGGAATTTTGACATGATTGGAAACTTATGTAAAATTAAATTTTTAAAATCTATATAGATTATTTTTATAATTATACATGAGTTTCAAAATTAAATAAAAAAAAATAAAAAAATAAAACTTATACACATTTTGATCTACTTGTTTAATTTTAAAATAAAATATATTATGGAGGTAGATTTATTTAATAAAACTTATGTAGTTATTTTAGTTGCTAAAAATATTTTATTAAAAAGGAAAATTTGTTTAAATCAATTATTAGCGTAAGACCCAAATTTTTAGTTAATTAAATTAGTAGATGGAAATTTAATTGTTTAATTGATTCGTATATTAATAAAAATTATAAATTGTTTATTTTAGGTCAAACGCCTGGAAATCCAACGCAATATTGAAGTGGATTACAAAACAAATCAAAGGTGAGTTAAGCCCACTCAGCTGAATTAAAATTTAAATTTAAGAGATTAAATTTAAATAATTGTTTGAATGGTTGAATTGATTGATGTGCTATAGTATGGTATATTTTGGAATTGGTATTTTATGTTGTGCTAACGTCTGTGGATGCAGGGAAACAGGTTGGAGGGATCTAGCTGGATTCCTCAACATATATTTAAATTGTTTATTATTCTCTGTTATGATTATTTGGATATTCCGTGATGAATTATCTTGAAATATTGAATGCTATAGTTGCTTGAGTATATTTGGTACTCCGAGTCATCAAATTATATAGAATTGGATTTTTGAAAAGAGAATAAAGAGTGCATTTTTAAGTAAATTAATCATAGAAAATTTGAATAAATTTAAGAATGAATTGGAAAAGAAGTAAAGTGATTATTAAATTCTAATAAATAAATTCCGTACATGGAAAGGAAATTTTGAATAAACAGAAAGTTAATGAATTTTAAACTTCAATGTTATTATTTAAAAGAACAAAACATTTATTTTAAATTTAAGATTTAAATTTTGTAAGGAATAAAGAAGAAATTGGAAAAAAACCTGAAATTTGTATATTTCAGTTAAAAGATTTAAAATCAAACAGATAATAATAATAATAATAATAATAATAAAGTCCATAATTAACGAATTTTGAAATGAATTGAGAAAGTAAAGAAATTTATTTCAAATGGAGTAAATCGGAAATCAATTTGGAAAATTGATTTAAGTGATTGAAATTGGAAATTCTCCCTGGATAACCAAGTACGTTTTCGAAGTAAATTTTTAAATATAAATTAAAGGTTTTAAAGTTGTTTTAAAAAGCAAGTTTGGAAAACTTTATTATTTCTAAATATTTAAATTCTAAAGCAAGTATTTTCTTTTAATCTATTATGGTAGTAATTATTTAAAGAGTGACTTAATATTTTGTTTTTAAAAGTGTAAATCTAGTTTTATATTTTATTAAGTAACCTTATTCTCAAATATACATATATTACGTATTTGTAACAAATTATTGAAGTAGTTTTAACTTGAATGTTTTAAAGCATCTTACCAAGAAAAGTGTTTTAATTTTTTTTTTTTTTAAAATCTAGTTTTGTGCTTGGTGATTTCAGTGGAGATAGAAAATGTTCGGGAAAGTTTATTCTGAAAAGAAAGATGGTTTGAAACTATTTCAAAGGGTTGAAAATAGGAATATATCTTGTGAAGATATTTTTGAGGTTAATAAATAATTTGGGAAATTATTTATTGTTGGATGGATGTTTGTGAATGTTAATTGATAGTTAAATAACCAACTATCAATATTGGACAAATGCGTTGATCGTTTCGAAGAGACCGGGATCGAGATTTATTTCTCGAAAACCACTTCGACCCGGTTTGTACGTTTTCGTGGAAAACAAGTTTGGATGCAAAGATGGAGCAGTGAAGTGCAAGGGCTAGTCGCTACTAATCCTGAGGATATTTCCAAAATGGGTGTAGTAGGAGTAGTGCCTTCGGTTTCGTTCAAACCCGGGACGGACTTGTATGGATGAATGCTTTCGGAACATCGTCAGGTGGACGATGGGCATTCTAAGAGATATGTTCTAAAAAGGTAACGCTTAGCCTCAAACCTCATCAACCGGGAATGACTGAAAATCAGGGGTTATGCAGCAAGGCTAGGTGGGTAGCACCCATTCAGGGTGAGATCATCCCTGTCTAGATGTCCCTTTTTATTTTGACTCAGTGGTGCGGTTGCTGATCCCAACCGTGGTATGATCTCATTCGGGATTTCCAGTAAGGGTTAGTCCCGGTCTTGTGTTGCAGGGGAGCGGGCGTACTCCTCGGTACTGTGATCTAGGCCACGTACTATGACAGGTGGTACCCCAGTGCCTAGTCATTAGTTGGAAATCTATTCTCCCTACGTGCCTTGTACGAGTTTTGTTTGTATTACCTACTCTGTGGCTAGTAGCTGGAATTTAATAGATGTAACAATTTCGGCTATTTTAAAAAGCATTTGTATATAGACCCTATTATAATATCAGAGGATTTTAATAAAAAGTTTTTTAGCTATCGTAAGGTAAAAACCCGACATGTTTATTTGTGGCGTGGTCTTACGAGATGCTTTTGTTTTCAAAGGATTTTGAAACTTTAATAATCAATTTGAGTGTGATTTCTCACGCTTGTTTTCCAGACTGACTCGGGTGTTATTTAACTGTAATGCTCGGGTCAGACCGAGTATTATAGGGTACAGGACGGAGCTCAGAAGACGAGCTGGATGACGATACGTACTTTCGTACTTGTTTTATATATATTCTGCTATTTTGATTAGCTGTATATCCAGTTGTATGATATTGATGTAAAACTCTGTGATTGATGTACTCTGATGATGTAATATATAAACAGATATATTTGTTTTGGTGTAAGGATCTGTTAATATATATTATATTTTATTCCGCTGCGATGGTTAGATTCTGTTGTTGTTTTCTATTTTCTTCTTCTACCACTTCTTCTTTAACCCAAATGGTTCGTATTTCTGTACAACTTAAGTTGATTTAGGTAGAATAGTGTTGACTTAAGGGGTACGGATTTACGAGTTGTTACACTTGGTATCAGAGCTTAGGTTGGTGATAACCTTGGATCTGGTGGGAATTACTTATAAAATAGAGTCTATGGTACTCTAGAATGAGTTTGAGCGTATTAATAGATATGAGCGCATATTTGTTAGTGAATATAAATTATTTTAATATTGTGTTGATTGGTTTATTGAGTGGCATATGAACCTTCGTCGGCACAGTCTGGACAACTGTATCGAAGGGGTTTCTAAACACTTGAATAGAACAGTTTGACACGGTATTGTTTTAAATGTGGGTGAATGAAATAATTTTACCCAAAAATATATTTTTGATATAAAGAAAGTTTTTGTAAACTATTTTAGCTAATATATGGTTGCTTGGATGTTAGGAATAATGATATTTAAATTATTATCCTTATTATATGGAAATTTAACTAGAAATTAAAAATATAACCAAATTTTAAGGGAATAAATTCATTATAAAATGAAATTTATAAATATGAATTATAAATGTAATTTGTAAATTGAAATAGAGTCAAATGGAAATTTGTATAAGCATAAACTATACAAATGAATTATAAATAAAATTTGATTTAAACCAGAATTTGGAAATTTAAAATCCCGGAGATTTTGGAAGTGTTTTCGAAGCGTTTTGAAAAAAAATAATAGCATTATTGTTTTAGAAGTATTTCTGAAAGGAAATTGTTTCAAATAAATTTTGGAAAAAGGATATAGCATTGATCTCACTTCAGTCGCTGGAAAATAATCCTGGTGATGACTGCGCAGCATCATCAGTATTCATTTTCGAGTTTCTAGGTGATGGATTGCTGCTAAATTGATTTGCTCAGAAGAACTGGTTTGTTTTTGAAAATCCTGATGAGATAGGTTGTAAGATTATAAATTGAGATGATTTTTTTTTAAATCGGGAGGAAATATAAGCTTGAATGTTGGAATTTAAATTTAAGGTGAAAAGTTAAAAATGAAATTAACTTGGATTGGGAAATAAAAATTTAACTGGATTGAAATTAATTGAATAGGCTGAAAATAATATCTAGTCGTATTCGAATTAAGTTAAAATCGAATTGACTTAAATAAATCTGAGTTAAAATAAATTGAATTGGAACAAAAATTCAATTGAGTTATTGAATGGAATTAGACTCTTACCTGAATAAATTGGATAAGAATTAGATTGGAATAAATAAATCAGAATAATTGATAAAAGAATTAAAAATCCATGGTAATAAAAAAAATATGCTTGAGTTATAAATAAGCGTAAATTTCGTGTTAAAAATAAAAGAAGAATATATTCAAGCCTAGAATGAATGGGATTGTATGGAATAATAAGTTATGACTTATAAAATTGGGAAATGGAATACAAAATCCAAAATAAATATTGTTTTATGTTTTGGAAATAAAACAAAAATCCAAACTTGAATTATAAAATAAATTAAGCTTAGGAAAATTAAATGAAATAATGTTTGTTTTGGGATTAAAAATCAAGTATTGAATGATAAATAGAGGAGAATTAATTTGGAATTTAATTTGGTTGAGTAGAAATTGAATTGTGAGTTAATAAAATTCGATGGTAATTAAAAAGAGAATGGTATAATCAGAACTTGAGTTACTAATTAAAATTTGATTTGAAGTGTTAACAAATGAAATATAGTTGAAAATGTTGCCAAATAAAAAGAAATTGGATTAAAGTGGTAATGGTTTGAAAGTGCAACTAAAATCCGAATAAGTAGAAATACATTGGAAATGGCCTTGTTATTAATAAAATAATTTCGGATGAATTGAGTAAGGAAATGAAAATTTATAATGGATTGAGTGGATAAACTAATTATATTGAATAAATAAATGGATGGAATAAATAAGAATCAAATGAAAGATGAAAGTAGAACTTGTTGTAAAAAGAAATGGAAATGAATTTAAGTTATTGACTTAAGTAAGTGTTGAATGGAACCCGAACTCAAAATGAAGTGTGGTTTAAATAAGTTGAGAAATAGTTATTGAATGAAATAGCCTGATTGTTTTCGAGCTAAATAAAATAGTTTAGAATAAACAAATATGGAATGAAATGTAAATGAATGGATCGTGAATAAAATTGGAAAGGGATAAAATTTAAATAGAATGTGTCGAGCTAGATCAAATGGTTTTGAATGGAACCTGTTTGAATGATGAAACTAGTTTGATTAATAAAATGAAATGCAAGTGAATGGATTCAAATTTAAAATGCAATGAAAATGAGAATATATGGATTGTGAATAAATTTAAAAATGGAATAGAATTTGGTATAGATTGAGTTGAAATCAATTTAAATTGGTTATAAAACATAAGTACTTATTTATTCACATAGATCTCATCAAATTGCATAGAATAAATTGTCATTTGATGTAAATGGAAGTAAATAAAATTCTATGAATTGATAGGAGTAAAATAAATTGATTTTGAGATCAACTGAATTAAATATGAGTTTGTTTTGCTTAAAAATAAATTAAATGTAAGCATGTGAGCTGTTAACCATTCGGATTAAGTGAAACGATGTGTGATTGGTTGCAAGCAATTAAAATTAAAGTTGGAATATTTAAATTGCTTATAAAAAGTGTTTAATGTGCATTGCTGTTAGAATTCATGTGTTTAACTGTTGTAAATAAGTGAAATGTTGTTAAACTTCATATATATGACACTTACATGTTTTAGTTGAGTAAGTACAGGTACGTGGAAGCCGTATGGCTGGATTTGGCTGTGCTAATTGCTAAAATAATAAGCTGCTTGCTTAAAAACGCTAAATAAGGTACACCTATGCAATAAAAATAGGAAATATGAACTGTTTTTGTTTTTCCGACCGGGTGGGTCGATGTATATATATTTATATCTCTTGTCAAATTGCAAAAGCTCCTCCGTACAAAGGAGACTCTGCCAAAAAAATTCAAAAATTTTGGGAGTTAATTTTTTTTTTAATTTTGGAAATTTTTTGTTAATGACAAAGCGATTTCAAACTAGAAATTGAAATAAATTAGTAAATGAAACTAATTTAAAATAATGACATGAATTAGTTATAGATGGAAAATAAAATTCAAATATTCAGAGTTGAAGATAAATTGAATTCAAATGGAAATGAAAGAATCAATTTGAATAGAAGTAGATATAAACTAAAGTAGTGAAGTGAAAATAAATAAGGAAACATATAAAATACTTATACTAAACTTAAGAAATGAATGGTGAATTCTTGATTGGAAATTGAGATTACAAATATATTCTAAGATTAATATTTGGGATGAATAGATGTTGACGTTCGTAAGGAAGTCAATAAAATGTTTTAATGTTGTGATTGGATATTATTGCTATGTAAGATATGCAGGGATTATAAAGGGAAAAGAGAAAATTGGTTTTGATTTCAGAAGATAAATTTGAATTGCCCGACAAAAAGGTATGTATTTAAATTTTGGTATGAAATTCGATTGGGTTTTTGGATCTAGCCACTTGGCGTTTTGTTTTCTTTTGGAATTTGGGAGCCATAGAGACCTTTTGTAGTTGTACCGAGCTAGCCGCGCGAAGGAGACACAGGCGAAATTTTTCGAAAATTTAGAGAGTTAGAAAATTTTTGAGAAAATTTTGATAATTTAAATTTGAATTTGAATTTAAATTTGAATGGTTAAACAAGTAAAGTTATTTGAAATCTATGGAAGGTTTTGGGAAGTTGGTTGAAGTAGTAGTGGGTCATTAATAAAAGAATATGTTATGGCGAGTTAATTAAACTGTTTGGTTTTGGAAAATAGTAATGGGTATTGGATCATTCTTCCTAACTAGTAATTTCGAGGACGAAATTCTTTTAAGGGGGAGGAATGTGACGACCCGGAATTTTTAAGCCTTTAAAATCGGAATATTTAATTGATTTTAATATTTAAACGTTAATTTCTAACTTGAATTCAAATCTCACTATTTATTTGATAATTAAATTATTAAATTAAATAATTTGAAGTTGAGTAAAATGTTGAATCTGGAATTTTAAGCCTGTCGAAAATAATTTGAAGGCTTATAAAATTTATATTGATAACACTGAAGATAATAGAAGTGTTAAAATTAAATTTAACAGTGATTGTTCAGTTTTGAAATTTTATCGTTTTACATTGAATTTAAAAATAGCCTTCCGAGGCACAGTCTCGAAATTCGACGAAACCAGTTCCATTGGATCCGCAATATTGTATTATTGTCGGATTTCAAATTTCATAGTGATCGGAGTTGTTGTGTGAACATACGGTAAGTAAACGCCCTGAAATATATATTATTTTGGAAATTTTTAATTTAAAATAAGCTAGTCAACTATTTATCCTACCTACGCACACCACCTTCCTATCATTTAATCACATTCTTTTCCAATTCAAAGCCGTGCAATCAACAATCAAGATGCTCGAACTTGAAAAAAAGAAGCATCAAAGGGAAGCTTTTAGCCGCGTTTTTATAAAAAAAACAAACATAATACAATAAGGCCGATCTCCTTTCCCTCACTTTCAATTTCGACCGAAACCGATCCTTTAAAAAAAATGGCCGCTTGCCATTTCTTACAGATCGAATCAAATAAAAAAGTAAAAAATATAATAATCGCACGCGACCTGATTTGCCACGGAAGGAGGCTCGGCAGCGCAGTGTCGCGCGCTCGCGTAGGAGGAGCGGTGGTAGGGGTGGATGTGAAATCTAGATTCGCGTGCGTTGAGGCGTTTGGGGCTGCACGCGTGAGGGGATGGTCGCGATTAAGGTTTGGGGTCACGGTCGAAGGCGGCTCAAGGTCTGCGGTTCATCGATCCTTAGTCTCTAGGGTTCGTGGTTGGGGTTCAGGGGGTCGATGGACAAGGTATTCGCGTTCTTGAGGTCTAAAAGGGCATGTGGAGTTACACGCTCGCGGGAGAAGCAGGGTATCGAGAAGTCAGAAGTTGCCTGAGTCGGATTTTTATAAGCGAGGTATTTTCTTATTAATTTTAGTTTAACAATTTGGAATAGTCAATTTTATCATAAGGGAATATATATATATATATATATATATATATATATATATATATATATATATATTTGAGGAGAAAAGTGTTTTGCAGTAAGACAAATTACTGTTTTGATATTTTAAAAATAAATAAATAAATATGATAATAAAATTAGGATTTAGGTAAATTAGATTTAAAATAGTTGCTTAATTAAATAGATATGATTTTGGAAAAAAAATAAGAAGAAAAAGAAACAGGAATTTTGAGATGATTGGAAACTTATGTAAAATTAGATTTTTAAAATCTATATAGATTATTTTTATAAGTATACATGAGTTTCAAAATAAAATAAAATGAATAAAACTTATACACATTTTGATCTACTTGTTTAATTTTAAAATAAAATATATTATGGAGGTAGATTTATTTAATAAAACTTATTTAATTATTTTAGTTGCTAAAAATATTTTATTAAAAGGGAAAATTTGTTTAAATCAATTATTAGCGTAAGACCCAAATTTTTAGTTAATTAAATTAGTAGATGGAAATTTAATTGTTTAATTGATTCGAATATTAATAAAAATTATAAATTGTTTATTTAAGGTCAAACACCTGGAAATCCAAGGCAATATTGAAGTGGATTACAAAACGAATCAAAGCTGAGTTAATCTCACTCAGCTGAATTTAAATTTAAATTTAAATAATTATTTGAATGGTTGAATTGATTGATGTGCTATAGTATGGTATATTTTGGAATTGGTATTTTATGTTGTGCTAACGTCTGTGGATGCAGGGAAACATGTTGAAGGGATCCATCTGGATTCCTCAACATATATTTAGATTATTTATTATTCTCTGTTATGATTATTTGGATATTCTGTGATGAATTATCCTAAAATATTGAATGCTATAGTTGCTTGAGTATATTTGGTACTCCGAGTCATCAAATTATATAGAATTGGATTTTTGAAAAGAGAATAAAGAGTGCATTTTTAAGTAAATTAATCATAGAAAATTTGAATAAATTTAAGAATGAATTGAAAAAGAAGTAAAGTGATTTTTAAATTCTAATAAATAAATTTCTTATATGGAAAGGAAATTTTGAATAAACAGAAAGTTAATGAATTTTAAACTTCAATGTTATTATTTAAAAGAACAAAACATTTATTTTAAATTTAAGATTTAAATTTTGAAAGGAATAAAGAAGAAATTGGAAAAAAAAACCTGAAATTTGTATATTTCAGTTAAAAAATTTAAAATCAAACGGAAAATAATAATAATAATAATAACAAAAAAGTCCATAAGTAACGAATTTTGAAATGAATTGAGAAAGTAAAGAAATTTATTTCAAATGGAGTAAATCGGAAATCAATTTGGAAAATTGATTTAAGTGATTGCGATTGGAAGTTCTCCCTGGATAACCAAGTACGTTTTCAAAGTAAATTTTTAAATATAAATTAAAGGTTTTAAAGTTGTTTTAAAAAGTAAGTTTGGAAAAATTTATTATTTTTAAATATTTAAATTCTAAAGTAAGTATTTTCTTTTAATCTGTTATGGTAGTAATTATTTAAAGAGTGACTTAGTATTATTATTTTTAAAGTGTAAATCTAGTTTTATATTTTATTAAGTAACCTTATTCTCAAATATACATATATTATGTATTTTTAACAAATTATTAAAGTAGTTTTAACCTGAATGTTTTAAAGTATCTTTCCAAGAAAAGTGTTTTAAAATATATTTAAAAAAAAAATCTAGGTTTGTGCTTGGTGATTTCAGTGGAGATAGAAAATATTTGGGAAAGTTTATTCTGAAAAGAAAGATGGTTTGAAACTGTTTTCAAAGGGTTGGAAATAGAAATATATCTTGTGAAGATATTTTTGAGGTTAATAAATAATTTGGAAAATTATTTATTGTTGGATGGATGTTTGTGAATATTGATTGATAGTTAAATAACCAACTATCAATATTGGACAAATGCGTTGATCGTTTCGAAGAGACCGGAATCGAGATTTATTTCTCGAAAACCACTTCGACTGGTTTGTACGTTTTCGTGGAAAACGAGTTTGGATGCAAAGATGGGGCAGTGAAGGGCAAGGGCTAGTCGCTACTAATCCCGAGGATATTTCCAAAATGGGTGTAGTAGGAGTAGTGCCTTCGGTTCCGTTCGAACTCGGGACGGACTTGTATGGATGAATGCTTTCGAAACATCGTCAGGTGGACGATGGGCATTCTAAGGGATATGTTCAAAAAAGGTAACGCTTTAGCCTCAAGCCTCATCAACCGGAAATGACTGAAAATCATTGGTTATGCACCAAGGCTAGGTGGGCAGCACCCATTCAGGGTGAGGTCATCCCTATCTAGATGTCCCTTTTTATTTCGGCTTAGTGGTGCGGTTGTTGATCTCAACCGCGGGGTGATCTCACTTGGGATTATCCAGTAAGGGGTAGTCCCGATCTTTTGTTGCAGGGGAGCGGGCGTACTCCTCGGTACTGTGATCTAGGCCACGTACTGTGACAAGTGGTACCCCGGTGCCTAGTCATTAATTGGAAATCCATTCTCCCTACGAGCCTTGTACGAGTTTTGTTTGTATTACCCACTCTGTGGCTAGTAGCTGGAATTTAATAAATGTAACAACTTCGGCTATTTTAATAAGTATTTGTATATAGACCCTATTATAATATCAGAGGATTTTGATAAAAAGTGTTTTAGCTATCGTAAGTTAAAAACCCGACATGTTTATTTTTGGCGTGGTCTTATGAGATGCTTTTGTTTTCAAATGGTTTTGAAACTTTAATAATCAATTTGAGTGTGATTTCTTACGCTAGTTTTCCAGACCGACTCGGGTGTTATTTAACTGTAATGCTCGGGTCAGACCGAGTATTATAGGGTATAGGATTTGATGCTGTGGAGCTCAGAAGATGAGCTGGATGACGATACGTACTTTCGTACTTGTTTTATATATTTCGTTGTGTTGATTAGCTATATATCCAGTTGTATGATATTGATGTAAAACTCTATGAATGATGTACTCTGATGATGTAATATATAAACAGATATATTCGTTTTGGTGTAAAGATATGTTAATATATATTATATTTTATTCCGCTGCGATGGTTAGATTCTGTTGTTGTTTTCTATTTTTTTCTTCTACCTCTTCTTCTTTAACCCAAATGGTTCATATTTCTATACGACTTGAGTTAATTTAGGTAGAATAGTGTTGACTCAAGAGGTACGAATTTGCGCGTCGTTACATCTCTTCTATAGCACATTCAACGGCTAACAGAGCCGTTGAAATAGCCAATAAGACTATCAAAACTATTCTCAAAAAGCGCTTAAACAAAGCCAAAGGAAACTAGGTGGAAGAGTCGCCACCTATGCTGTGGGCATACAAAATGTCCACCAAAACTACAATGGGTCATACTCGTGATTCCTTAACATATGGATGTGAGGCAGTGCTGCCCGTTGAAGTTGAGATACCTTCGCATTGGAGAATCGCATATGCATTTGATCCAAATCAAGAATCAAAGAAAGAATCTTCGATTTAATACATGAACTAAGAGATGAAGTAGCAATCCAAACTGCCGAATATCAACAGAGGATATCATAATATTACAATTCGAAAGTAAAAACAAGGTCATTTCACGAAGGAGACCTAGTCCTCTTAAGAGTAATGGAAAACATTAAGAATCTTGCAGATGGGCCACTTGGACTAAATTGGGAAGGTCCCCTAATTACACACAAAGTAATTTCACCAGGAGCTTATCGTCTATGCCGAACTGATAGCAACATTCTCCTTAGAACATGGAATGCATAGCATTTGTGATCATACTTCCCAATAGTGGATGAATAACAGAACAATCTCTATGTGTATCTACATGGTTGGGAGTAAAATTCTCCTCAAATTTAGAAACTAGCTAAGTTGATAAAAAGCCTTTGTCTACGCTAAGATGACCAAGACAAAGCACCTCCTAGAAGGAGGTTAGAGTAAGCCTTTAGTCACATCCGAAATGCTTGTGCTAAAGCATCTAGAAGCCCTTGATCATGCCTACATGGCCAGATCAAGGAACCTCCTAGAGGGAGGACGGAATAAGCCTTTGGTCCCTGTCTATGACGGTCGGGTCAAAGCACCAACCCGCCTTCATTCCCGCCTATAAGGCCTGTCTGATGCACCTTCTAAAGGGAGGATGGTGTAAGCCTTTGGTCCCCGGCTAAGGCGGCTAGGTCAAAGCACCGAACCAACCTTCATTCCTGCCTATAAGGCCCGTTTGAAGAACCTCTTAGAGGGAGGTCACGTGAGTCTTTGGTCCTGCTTGATGAAAGCTAACCGAACACACCGGACGACTTGATGCACCAGCTATGGTGATATAGGGTCAAAATAAAGGACTAAGACATCCAAATCCCAAAGAGTGGCACAAAATAAAGGATTAAGACATCCAAAGCCCATAGAGTGGCAAAAAATAAAGGATTAAGACATCTAATGCCTAAAGAGTAGCACAAAGTAAAGAAGATATCCAAATCCCACAATTGGGCAAATACGCCCATAGTGGCTCGGGTGGATATCTCGTATCCGTAAGCTAACGGTTCATCCTGTTAATCCTCTAGGACCCAAATAACTTAATTTTCTCTCATGAATAATTTGTGTCAATGGATTAGTTCGATCCAAACTTAAGATAAAGGTTGTAGGCCAAAAAAGGATTCATGGATGGTTGTTAATAAAGTTGAAGTTACCAAATTTTAAGGAGTCGGTATCAATTATGTCGGATTGCTCCACAGAGTGGCATAAAATAAAGGATTAAGATATTCAATGCATGGAGAGTGGCGCAAAATCAAGAATTCAAATATTCAAAGTTCCGAAGGATGGTACAAGATAAATAATCTCTTATTATTTCCAAATGATGATTTATGTACTTCTCTTATTATTTCCAGATGATAATTTCTGGACTTCTCTTATTATTTCCAGATAATGATGTTAGTCACTATGTACGGAATCAAAGATGGCTAATAGTTGTAAGCAACGTAAATGCAGCAGAAATAAAATAGTAGATAACACCGTCGATTTTATACTGGTTCGGACCTTCCGCCCTAGGTCCAGTCCTTAAGCACCTCTTATGAATATTACTATCAACACCACCATTTCACTTGGAGGAACAGGCTTGCAGGCTCCGCCTGAACAACCAAACATGACTTCAATCATTTCTTTTACAGAGAAATTACTTAACTATTTATTGTGTCTTTAATACACTGAGTAGTCACACTGTAGTACAACTTCTATAATCTTTGAAAATGATGCTTTTCTAATGAATATATAGTTTAGTAATTTAGAAAGCAATAGGAGAATGATTTTGAGAGCATAGAATTATGTATCTTTCTTTTGGGATGATGTATGGCTTATATAGGAGAGATAAGATGCCATTGAGAAAAAGTTACCCTTCAGCAATTCAGTTTGGAATAGGTGCATCCATTGGAAATTAGCAATATTTGAAAAAGGATGTAACAACCCTGAATTTTGAACAATTTAAAATGAAAATATTTAATTAATTTTAAATATTTGAATGATGGTTTAGTTTGAATTCCCAATATAACTATGAAATTGGCGATTAAATTTCAAAATTTAATCTACAAAAATTTGAATAAAAATTTGAATTTGACTTTGGAGTTGAAATTGAATATTGAATTTGTATTTTAAATTCAAACTAATGACTTAGAAAAATAATTTGGATACAAGAATTATTATTTATGTAAATTTATAAATGGATGGTTAGTTTTAAATAACATTTTTCTTTTCTTTAAAATAAAAAGGAATAAAATTTTAATCAATACAAAATAAATAAAGAAATACACATAGTTAAAAATTCAAACAACAAAATTTACAAAACAAAGTAAAGAAAATAATTATACAAAACAAATTGAATATAAAATGAAAAAAAAAATAAGAATAAAAATAAACATAAAATAAAGAAAAAAAGCCCACTGCCTTATTCTTTTCAACCAGATCCCAAATTCGTGCCTTGATCTACGCCTTCAACCACGCCCTAAACCACGCCAAAACCACGTCTCTCCTTTTCTCTTTTATACCTGAAACCCTCTTCTTTTCATCAAAAAAAATATATAAACGAACGAAAAAAAATGGCGACTTGGTTAAATTTTCGTTCGTCTTCCTTCAACAATTAGGGCTTTTCGAAATCGTGGGCTTCGGCTTCAATTTTGCTCGTCTCGTAGTATGTACATAAAACATTACATACAAAGTTTAAATTTTTATTCGAACAAAGTTTATACTGCTTTGGTGATTTCTTGACCTTTGTATTTTTGTTCCTGGTTTGGCTTTGCAGTTCATTTTATTACAGTGGGATATTCGATGCTGTTAGGTCAACTTACTGTTCCATATATGTTGACATATCCATCTTTGCATTTGAACCACTGTTGCATTCATTTTACTCTCGTTTATTTTCTAGTTCATATGGCAATTAATGTTGAGTCATCGCCTGTTTGACTTGAGTCTGGTGGTTTCACTTTGGCAATTGAACTGGTTCGATATTGATCATTGTTGTTGTACATGTGCACTTGGTGTAGCAATTTCAATGTTGCATTCATGTGTACATCATTTATCACTGGCTTGCATTGTTTTGGGTATGACTGCCTTTGTGCACTTGTTGTTCAACTGCAAGTTGCCGTAAACTTTGAATACTTGGTTTTGATTTGGCCTGACAGTGACATGTGTAGTTGTAGTGTTTCAGTTCTTAACTTGTGTTGTTCAGTTGAGTTCGGTACTTATGTTGTCGTTGCTCGACTGTTTAGTTCCGAGGCCATTTGCTTGTTTCAACTGCAGATTCTATGTGCAGTTGTTTCTTGCTTTACTTTGACAATTGCAGTTTTCCCCTGTTTGGTTTGGGTCTGCACATCCATGGGCCTCCTCTGTTGCGTTGTGCTTCCCCTGCGTTGCCATATCTTGGCTGCGTCTGGACTTACCTTTGGTTGATTGCATGTCCACTTCGTTGAAATACTTATTCCAGTGGACCATGCCTTGTGCACTTGGTCATTTTTGTTGCCCAGACTTTTTCTTGGTTTTGCTGTTAACCTTGGTTTAGCTTCGCAGTTGTTGTTGAGTCGCTGACTTGACCTCTGCAGCTTTGATTTCTGATAGTATTCTCTGTTGTGATGATTTCACACGTTGTTGTGGCGAGGCAGTGCACGCAAGCGTGAACTGCAGCCACACGATATTGATTTTTATTGATATACTATTTTGTTTTGATTTATGATCTTTTGCATATTTCATTACGGTAGTGGCGAGGCAGTGCACGCAAGCGTGAACTGCAGCCACACAAAGTTAACATGTTGTTGTGGCGAGGCCGTACACGCGTGCGTGTACTGCTGCCCTACTAGACTTGATGTTTTAAATGATGTTTTCTATTGATGGAAATTTATTTTTATGTTGCCAATTCAATATATTTTGAATCGCATTTTGATGAGTTTGTCGTTAATTTCCGTTTTGGCAATTCTGTTATTTTCTAAATTTTCTTCATTAAAAATCCCTTCATCTATCTTCATTGATAATTTGAATCTACTGATTTGTTGTTTAACACTGTTAAGTGTTATATTTACCGTTATCTGATTTCTTTGTTGAAAGGATCGGATAGGTGAATTTATATTTGATTGTCGTCTAATTGATGTTTGATTATTATTGCCTCTATGCACTAATAACTGAGTTTGAATTAGACTGACCTGTATATTATTTTCTTTTGAATGTAATACTCGGGTCAGACCCAGTATTTTACAGCTTGAAGATTTTCGGGCAGCGAAGCTAGAGAGAGAGAGGGATAAAGCTCACTTTAGTTCATTGTTATATTTTTGTACTTAAAAGAAATATTCCGCTGTATAAATTAATGCATGGTATAAACTCTGATATATGTACAAAAATTCATTTATGTAAAATATAATTATTCTGTGTTTCTGTGGCTGATTCTGTTTAAACTCTATAAACTGAATAACAATCCGTCATTTTGAACGTTTCAAGTTGGTTTAATTACCGACTAGGGGCGGTCAGAAGGGCGGGTCGTTACAAAAAGTGGTATCAGAGCTTTGGTTTATACAAAGCTCAGTTTGTGATGTTTAATATGAATAGTTACTAGAATCACTTTAAAGAAAATGTTTTTGAAATCTAATGAAGTATAAGATTGTTTTCTTTCAAAAATAAAAGGTATTTTGAAAATTTAAATTTTTTCGGAAATTCCCCTCTCTAAATTTTAGGTTTGCGATAGTTTCTCTTCGGTAAAGTCTCCTTAGATTTGAGTCCCGATCATTCGAAAACCCATTATCGAATTGCTGAGATTTATGAAAAATATATATATAAGTTAAGTGAATTAATGAATTGGTTTAAATCCAATATTTTGAATATCTCCAAAGTAATAATTGTGAAATAAAATGACATGTCAATTTAGTATAACCAAGAGGATCATTAAACTATAACTTGGGAATTTGATTCTGAATTCTTTTGAAATTTGATTTCTAATGTTTTGAAGAATGATTTAGTAAATAAATGGATTATAAGTATTTAATTTATAAATGGACTTTTGTTATATAACTGAGTTATATAAATTGAATTGAATTAATAAAGGAGATTTATAAATCGAAGTTTTATAAATAGAAATGGAATTTGTAAAGATTGTTTATAAATTTGAAACCAATTGAATTTGATAAATGAGACATAGAAGTTATTAAAGGAGATATATTCGTGATTTTGGACAGCGAATTATCCTTTAAGTCAAATATTATGATAGTAAATGTTGGTTGGGAATTTTATCCACGATTTTGGACAGTGGATAACCCTTTAAATAAATGTGTAGAAACACTGAATTGAATAAATAAGTATATTCACGATTTTGGACAGTGAATATATTATTAAATAAAACAGATATGTTTTAGGGAAGTGATATTATGAAATGAAGTTAATGGTTTTAAAGATGTTTTAAAATGTATTAACTATCGAACCATAGATTTCAACATTCATTGTTGAAATAGGCGTTTTCGAGAAATAAGGAAATGGAGGACTATAACACTGTTGTTATAGTAAATGGTTTCCGAAAGGAAATGTTTTATATAGTATTGGGATTTATATATCTATCTTAAATTCGAATCCCTATACTAGTGATTTTGGGTCGTCGTAACAATGTTTTACGCAACATTCGTTTTGACTCAAATAAATGTGTTTAAGAGAATGATTTCCTTAAAGAATGAAAAATATACTAAATTTTGATTTAGGTATATTGAATATTTTCCAAGTGTTGAAAATAATTGGATTTGTGAATTACTTATTATTAAATAAGTATGGAAATGTTTTCCAATATAAAATGAAAGGTTTGAAATTTTATCTTTTAAAGATAAATTGAAAAGTGAATATTTGAAATTTGTTTCAAATGGTTAAGTGTGGAAAATTATATATATCTTGTAAAGATGTTTTTGGGAAATTTGAACGATTAGTTCAACTTGAATTTTTTTTCAAAAAGATTGAATTATGAGTTAAATTGAGTTTAACTTCGACACCAAAAACAATATAAGTTGAGCTTTGAATTTTGGATAGTCGATTTGGATTGTATGTCTAACATGGTGAATTGATGACATAGCAATTAATCTCTATTAAATATATATCTGTGGTGGCGGAGAATTTATTCTTTTAGCTTAACACTCCTCTCTGAGACGTACGAGCTCAGATGTTATATATCGATAGACATCAATTATGTGTTGAGAATTGACGATGTAATGTAAAATCCAAATCGAATGTGAAGTCGATAATGAATTGAATTATGAATGTGAATTGGGTTTGAGATAACCTTAAATTTTCAAATCGATTTAGAGGAAAATTTTAAACGAGATGGAAAATTTCGGAATCCTCTATTTGTTATGAATGTGAATTGGGTTTTCGAGACTTATATATGTGAATGTAATAATTCGAAAACCATCAGTTTGGAAAGTCATTATTATGAAAATCCTTTGTAAGTTTACATAGGTATGATATGTACGAAATGTGAAATGAAGTACTATATGTATATGACATATGTTTTCTAAAACTGAGGATATGGAAATGTACCTTCCATTTATAATTTGTGAAGGTGATTGGAACTCGGTGTGAGTGTCCATTTGAAAACCGTAGCTACGTAGAATTTCCATTAGTGGAATGTCCATTGGGACTGTAATCCCCCACGATGGATCATCGTGTTGGGATCATGTGAACTGATGAAGTATGCTGGCGTAATTCGTGGGGCGTGATGCCTACAGTTACAAGCGATTCCACTTGGATAGTGGCACAACCGCCGCGTAAACTGCGATCTAGAGGCTAAAGCATAATTTGAGGGGCGAGATGCCTACGGTCACAAGCGTTTCTACTGGGATAGTAGCGAAACCGCCGTGTGAACCGCGATCTATGGCAACAACCATGGCGAAATTCAAGAGAGATGTGAAATCTACAGTTACAAGCGATTCTACTGAGATAGTAGCGTAACCGCCGGGTAAACTGTGATCCATGGGGGAACGTGCTTTCCATATCCATTTTTAAAAGAATTTTTAAAAGTATTTTCACTGGGAGTTGAAGCAAGTATATTTAGTACTTGGAGATTTTTAGTCCTGCGCCTGGCCAGCGTATGCCTAATGTCTGTGAGAACGACGATGGACTTGTTAAACTTCGAGTTAGCAAGTATTTTCAAAACTTTAGATAGCAAATCAATAGTCTGAAATTAGAATTATATAATTCCAACCTAATTGAATTAAAGAAGAAGATCTTTTAAAATATCTTGAAAGTCCACATCTTTGAAAAAATTATATAATATGCAAATCTTTAGCATGAAGAGTTTCAAGTTTAAATTTGAGTTTTGTAAGTCGAAAATTTTGGTAAAAGAGTTTTACGTCTTGATTTTAGAAAATAATGAACAAAGCTAGTGAGATAAAATAAATGGAATGAATCCTATATTTATTTATTTTAATAAGATTCGAACTTGGTAAAAAAATTGTCTAGGGCATAAATATCGGTGAGATTTTAACGATCGTTTTTTCCTAACTTATAATTTCGGGACGAAATTCTTTTAAGGAGGGAAGATTGTAACAACCCTGAATTTTGAACAATTTAAAATGAAAATATTTAATTAATTTTAAATATTTGAATGATGGTTTAGTTTGAATTCCCAATATAACTATGAAATTGGCGATTAAATTTTAAAATTTAATCTATAAAAAGTTGAATAAAAATTTGAATTTGACTTTGGAGTTGAAATTGAATATTGAATTTGTATTTTAAATTCAAACTAATGACTTAGAAAAATAATTTGGATACAAGAATTATTATTTATGTAAATTTATAAATGGATGGTTAGTTTTAAATAACATTTTTCTTTTCTTTAAAATAAAAAGGAATAAAATTTTAATAAATACAAAATAAATAAAGAAATACACATAGTTAAAAATTCAAACAACAAAATTTACAAAACAAAGTAAAGAAAATAATTATACAAAACAAATTGAATTTAAAATGAAAAAAAAATAAGAATAAAAATAAACATAAAATAAAGAAAAAAAGCCCACTGCCTTATTCTTTTCAACCAGATCCCAAATTCGTGCCTTGATCTACGGCTTCAACCACGCCCTAAACCACGCCAAAATCACGTCTCCTCTTTTCTCTTTTATACCCGAAACCCTCTTCTTTTCATCAGAAAAAAAAACGAACGAAAAAAAATGGCGACTTGGTTAAATTTTCGTTCGTCTTCCTTCAACAATTAGGGCTTTTCGAAATCGTGGGCTTCGGCTTCAATTTTGCTCGTCTCGTAGTATGTACATAAAACATTACATACAAAGTTTAAATTTTTATTCGAACAAAGTTTATACTGCTTTGGTGATTTCTTGACCTTTGTATTTTTGTTCCTGGTTTGGCTTTGCAGTTCATTTTATTACAGTGGGATATTCGATGCTGTTAGGTCAACTTACTGTTCCATATATGTTGACATATCCATCTTTGCATTTGAACCACTGTTGCATTCATTTTGCTCTCGTTTATTTTCTAGTTCATATGGCAATTAATGTTGAGTCATCGCCTGTTTGACTTGAGTCTGGTGGTTTCACTTTGGCAATTGAACTGGTTCGATATTGATCATTGTTGTTGTACATGTGCACTTGATGTAGCAATTTCAATGTTGCATTCATGTGTACATCATTTATCACTGCTTGCATTGTTTTGGGTATGACTGCCTTTGTGCACTTGTTGTTCAACTGCAAGTTGCCGTAAACTTTGAATACTTGGTTTTGATTTGGCCTGACAGTGACATGTGTAGTTGTAGTGTTTCAGTTCTTAACTTGTGTTGTTCAGTTGAGTTCGGCACTTATGTTGTCGTTGCTCGACTGTTTAGTTCCGAGGCCATTTGCTTGTTTCAACTGCAGATTCTATGTGCAGTTGTTTCTTGCTTTACTTTGATAATTGCAGTTTTCCCCTGTTTGGTTTGGGTCTGCACATCCATGGGCCTCCTCTGTTGCGTTGTGCTTCCCCTGTGTTGCCATATCTTGGCTGCGTCTGGACTTACCTTTGGTTGATTGCATGTCCACTTCGTTGAAATACTTATTCCAGTGGACCATGCCTTGTGCACTTGGTCATTTTTGTTGCCCAGACTTTTTCTTGGTTTTGCTGTTAACCTTGGTTTAGCTTCGCAGTTATTGTTGAGTCACTGACTTGACCTCTGCAGCTTTGATTTCTGATAGTATTCTTTGTTGTGATGATTTCACACGTTGTTGTGGCGAGGCAGTGCACGCAAGCGTGAACTGCAGCCACACGATATTGATTTTTATTGATATACTATTTTGTTTTGATTTATGATCTTTTGCATATTTCATTACGGTAGTGGCGAGGCAGTACACGCAAGCGTGAACTGCAGCCACACAGAGTTAACATGTTGTTGTGGCGAGGCCGTACACGCATGCGTGTACTGCTGCCCTACTAGACTTGATGTTTTAAATGATGTTTTCTATTGATGGAAATTTATTTTTATGTTGCCAATTCAATATATTTTGAATCGCATTTTGATGATTTTGTAGTTAGTTGCCGTTTTGGCAATTCTGTTATTTTCTAAATTTTCTTCATTAAAAATCCCTTCATCTATCTTCATTGATAATTTGAATCTACTGATTTGTTGTTTAACACTGTTAAGTGTTATATTTACCGTTATTCGATTTCTTTGTTGAAAGGATCGGATAGGTGAATTTATATTTGACTGTCGTCTAATTGTTGTTTGATTATTATTGCCTCTATGCACTAATAATTGAGTTTGAATTAGACTGACATGTGTATTATTTTCTTTTGAATGTAATACTCGGGTCAGACCCAGTATTTTACAGCTTGAAGATTTTCAGGCAGCGAAGTTAGAGAGAGAGAGGGATAAAACTCACTTTAGTTCATTGTTATATTTTTGTACTTAAAAGAAATATTCCGCTGTATAAATTAATGCATGGTATAAACTCTGATATATGTAAAAAAATTCATTTATGTGAAATATAATTATTCTGCGTTTCTGTGGCTGATTCTGTTTAAACTCTATAAACTGAATAACAATCCGTCATTTTGAACATTTCAAGTTGGTTTAATTACCGACTAGGGGCGGTCAGAAGGGCGGGTCGTTACAAAGGAGGCTTGAATGGGTACTTGAACTCTTTGTCTACAACGGTCATTAAAATCTCTTACCGGCATCAAATTCAAAAGCATGTTTGGTGCAGCGGTAAGCGCGCGCGTTTCACTTGATGTGCCTGGGTTTGAGTCCCACTGCAGTTGATTTTTCAGCTATAGTAGCGGGTTGAGTTCGTGATTTCTCCTTTGTGAGCTGGGTTTAAATCCAATCTCTGTTTGTTTCCAGCTATTTAATTTTGCATGCTATATGGGGACAAAAGCAATCATTTCATCCTTTAAACTGAAGCGATATGTAATAAAGTGGTTAAGGCATGCGTTGCTTTCAATGCGGCCTAAGTTCAAATCCCGGAGTGCTTAATTTTGCATCATTAAACTATTTATAGAAATGTTCATTTAAAATGTAACCGCCTTCATTTCAAAAGCTTGCAAACTGTGGTGGAAGTGGTGCATGTGTCTCTCCTCAATGACCTGGGTTTAATTTCCACCTTTGCTCTTTTTTTCTAATTTCAAGAGGCTGCAAAGCAAGTTTTGAACAAAGGAAGTCATAATGTAGTTGGTAAGTTTGTGGCATTTCTTCTTTGTGATCAAGGTTCGATTCCTATCTCATTCATTATTTCAATAGCCCACTATAACCATGTTTTTCTACCATCATGAAATTGTTTTTAATCTACTGTATAGCTACATGACCCGCAATGCCTCAATAAACAAATTAGTAACATTGTCATATAGTTTTTATCATCAAAATACAAAAATATTATTTTCAACATTCTTTCCCCTTTTTTATGATGACAACCATATGTGTAACGACTCGTAAATTTCGATAATTAAATTTGTTGAATTTTTATCATCAAAATACAAAAATATGATTTTCAACATTCTTCCCCCCTTTTGATGATGACAACCATATGTGTAACGACCCGTAAATTTCGATAATTAAATTTGTTGAATTATAAGAATTTTGTAATTAAATTTTAGGAAGAAATAAAAATTTTATGATTTATAATGAAGTAAATGTTTAGAATGAATTGTACCAATGGTTATTAAAAACTAATTTTTGACAATTGAATTGGAAAAAATAAATAAAATGAAATAGTGTAAGTTGTTGCACTTAGGAATTTAATTGACAATAAGTAAATAAATATAAGTGTTGCATAAATAAAGGAATTTGTATATAATTAATAATGATTGAATTGGAATTTAAATTAAATAAATGAATATAAATAAAGGCTACAATAATGGGAATGAGAATATGGCAAGTAAATGAAAGGCACGCAATAGTAACCATTTTATAGCGTAATAATAGGCATAATATAAAGATGGGAAGTTAATTAAAATTAATGGAAATAATGTAGGTGTTATACTTAGCTACAAATTGGATATATGAAAATAAATGTAAGCATTCAATTAATTAATGAATTTAAATTTCAATAAATGGTAATTGGATAAAAGTCAATGTTCTGCAAGTAATCATGTTATTTGTTTGAAAATAATAAATATAAAGTTAATTAAATTTTTAATGGTTACAATTGCATAAGTTACCTATTTGTTTAGTTCATAAAAATTTAATTTGAAAACAATTACAGTAATTGACTTAATTAGTGGTGATTGAATGAATTCAAAGTTATATTAACCAATGAAGTAATACGTAATAAATTGAAAATTTATACAATCAAAGTAGATAAGTAATTATAATGTTTGTTCCCGATAATAAACGTTACCTTAATGGTAATTAATAAAACAACGGAAGCGTGAATGTATAAATTACATAGAAACTAATGTATGTATAAGTAATAAATTGGTATAAGAATGGAATTAAGGTAAATTCATTAATTGGCTTTAACTGTAACGACCCAGAATTTTGGGTCGCCAGATTTGAATAATTAATTCATTTTAATGTTGAATATGGATTATAATTTGAATTTTTGAAATAAAAGACTTTGGTTAAATTAATTTAAATTGGTCAAAATTTTAAATACAGTAATTTAATTGAAATTTGAATAATAATAGCTTGATATTAGAATTGGGATAATTGATGAATTGAGTGTAAATAAGTATAAAATGGTTTCTAAAAGTTTATTTAAGTTTATTTTAATTAAAATAGTAATATTGAACCATTAGATGGAATTAATTGGCGATAGATTGAATTTGGAAATTTATATTAATTTAATAATGGAATTTAATAATATAATAATGCAAGTAATCAAATTTTGGTTCGAAATGAATCAGAATGATTTTAAATGTGAATATAAATTCTATATGAATTATAATTAAGTTAATAAAATTTTTAAAGTGAAATTTTAAGTGATTTCGACGATTGTGAAAATCGCTCGAATTTAACGACGAGTTAAAATAGCCTTCCGGGGCACAGTCTCGGAATTCGACGAAACCAGTTCCATTGGATCCGTAATAGTTAGTTATTATCGGATTTCAATTTTCGTAGCAATCGAAGTTGTCGTTTGGACGTGGCAGCTTGAAACGCATCGGAATCGTTTTAATCGGTTTAAATTAAAATTGATCGTTTAATTTCGTAACTCGCACGTATGACCAAACTAGCTTACGAAACATGTTCCATTGTGTCCGGAACGCGGAAAAACCCTAAAGACACCTATTGGAACGTGAAAATTGGAGTTTGTTTTGCATAAGTCGTTAAAATTTGCAGTGTAATATGTAAATAATATTAAACAATATATATATTAAATTTTAATCAAAACCCTAGGATGTTCGTTGGCCGCCGCTTCTATATATTTTCAAGGCCGAAAATCAATTCCCTTTGCCTTCAATTTGCGATCAATCCGTCAAGAGTTAGAGGAAACTTCCAACTGGAAGATCGAAGAGCTCGTCGGGAGCTTCAGATCCAACGGTAGTGTTGGATTTTGGCGTCGCGTGGAGGGAGCTAGGGAGCCCCGTGCATAGCCGGTTCGTGCACGACTTTTGATGCAAATGGTTGATCGAGCTGGCCGCGTTTCGTGGTGGTAGCGCGTGGGGACTTGACCTTCGTGAGGGAGGTCTTGGATCGTCGTAGTGGTCGCAGTTGTTAACCCTAATTAGGGAAAATTGGGTTCGGTTGTAGCTGTAGATCGCGTGAGGAAGAAGAGTATGAGGGCGGCCGTGATTTTCTGGAGTTGAACGAACGGTCACGATTTGTGGTAGTTAGATTTTATTTGAAATTAAAGAAAATTTGTTTATAACTTTTATTCAATCTTTAAACAACCATATCTCGTGCGTTTGTTATCAGAATTCAACGAATTTGGTAGCGCCGGAATTGCAGAAAAGAGTACAACACAGTGGTGCAGTTCTGGATTCTTTCCGAGCAAGTAAGAATTTAGGTTAAATTGAACGGCGTTCAGTTTAATTTAAATTTCGAAAGCTTACCGAAACTCAAGGTGAGTTAATCTCACTCACATCTGGATGCTAGTTAATTTAAATAATTAATATTTGAATAATTGTGTGATTGGTTGAAATGTTTATTTATATCAGCCTGGATTGATATATATATATATATATATATATATATATATATATATATATATATATATATTGTTGTGCTAATATTTGTGGATGCAGGGAAAAATAGGTTGGAGGGATCCAACTGGATTCCTCACAATGTAGGAATTATTATGTATCTTGTTTATATTCTGATATAGCTAAATTTTTGAATTCAGTTATTTAGTGAGATAATTTGATGAATAAAACCTAGAATATTAAAAATGAATAAAATGAATTGGGTTTTAAAGGAAATAAAATGAATTGTTGAATAAAGAATTTAAAGGAATAAAATTTGGAATCTGGTTCGGATGAAGATTGAAAAATTTTAAATTTGGAAATATAAATAAAATGGGAAATTTATCAGTTGATAAATGTGGAAGTATGAATTTATGGTGAGAAATCCTATAAGGAGTTATAAATTGTTAAAAATAACGATGGGTTATTTATTTGATAATGAATTGCGTTTGCCTAGGAATTTAATATGTTTCCAATGAAGCTTTCCAAAATATAAGTTAGCAGTTTAAATGTATGTAAAATATTTTGAAATACTATTTTAACCCATTGGAATTTAAGTAGGTATTCATTTAAGTGATTTCTTAAGCGATATTTTAAATAAATAAACCTATAAAAGTTTATTTAAAAATATTCTAAACCTATATTTTGGAAGTAAATTTCCGGGAATGGAAAAGGTATTAAACTTCAAAAGGAGTTTATTTTTAAGCATGGAAAGGAAATTTACGTTATTTAAAATGGATTGGGCAAGATTTATAAGAAAAGTTCTTTGGGGTGTTTTTAATGGAAGTGTGTTTTCCCTGGGAAACCAAGTTTGTGTTTTAACAGATTTTATTTAAGAACAAGTTAAAGTTTAAACTTGATTAAAAGAGTATTTTTGAAATTATTATTTTTAAGTAACTAATTAGTAAATTGGCAATAGTAATTATTTACGAATACATTAGAAATTATTTTTTTTACAAATGGATTTATTTAAGCCTAGTTTTGAATAAAGTTATTTGAAATTATTATTAATCCTTTTAAAATCTACTTTTAAATTTAATTTAACTAAACCTTTATGTAAAATCAAGTTTATGTCTTAATAAATAGTTTTACTTCACATATTTTAAATTTATATTTTGAGTAAATAACCAAAAGTAAATTTACATATTTTAAAATATTTCAGTATAAAATGTTTTAACTGTTTTAAATCTAATTGTTTTGAACTTGGTTATTTCCAATGGGATTAAATGGTAAAGGATTTACCTTGTAAAGGAAGAACTTTGGGAAATTGTTTTCAAATGAGTTTTGAAATTTGGAAATATATCTTTTAAAAATATTAGAGAAAAAAATAAATAACGTGGGAATTATTTATTGTGTGATGGATGTTGTGAATATTGAATGATAGTTAAATCACCGACTACCAATATTGGACAAATGCGTTGATCGTTTTGAAGAGACCGGGATCGAGATTTATTTCTCGAAAACCACTTCGATCCGGTTTGTACGTTTCGTGGAAAAACGTGTTTTAACTCACTCACAACTTCTTAAATTTCTTATGTTCGTTAAATTAAATTTAGGTTGTGATTATGAATTTATTTATGACTATTTTATATATTTTAATCATCATCTCAGTTAACTGCATTTATTTAAAATTCAATCGTTATTTAATTTATTATTGAATATAACTGCCTATTAATTTCCTGTTATATATTATCAGTTATATATTGATATTGATTGAATGTTTTGGATGATGATTGTAATGGATGCATGATTTGTGAGGGATGAATGGATGTTGTATTATATTATTATAAACTGCAAGTTGTTATGCATTTTTATTTCATTCGGGATTGCGGTTTGAAATGATATAACGGTAAATTTTGTTTTAAATTACGGTTTGAAACGATAAATATCCGTATCACTTGACCATAGGATAATTAAATTTTTTGAATTATAAGATTTTTTAAATTAAATTTTAGGAAGAAATAAAAAAATTATGATTTACAATGAAATAAATGTTTAGAATGAATTGTAGCAATGGTTATTAAAAACTAATTTTTGACAATTGAATTGGAAAAAATAAATAAAACGAAATAGTGTAAATTGTTGCACTTGGGAATTTAATTGACAATAAGTAAATAAATATAAGTGTTGTACAAATAAGGGAATTTGTACATAATTAATAATGATTGAATTGGAATTTAAATTAAATAAATGAATATAAATAAAGGTTACAATAATGGGAATGAGAATATGGCAAGTACATGAAAGGCAAACAATAGTAACCAGTTTATAGCGTAATAATAGGCATAATATAAATATGGGAAGTTAATTCAAATCAATGGAAATAGTGTAGGTGTTATACTTAGCTACAAATTGGATATATGGAAATAAATGTAAGCATTCAATTAATTAATGAATTTGAATTTTAATAAATGGTAATTGGATAAAAGTCAATGTTCTGTAAGTAATCATATTATTTGTTTGAAAGTAATAAATATAAAATTAATTAAATTTTTAATGGTTACAACTGTATAAGTTACCTATTTGTTTAGTTCATAAAAATTTAGTTTGAAAGCAATTGCAGTAGTTGACTTAATTAGTGGTGATTGAATGAATCCAAAGTTACATTAACCAATGAAGTAATACATAATAAATTGAAAATTTATACAATCAATGTAGATAAGTAATTATAATGTTTGTTGCTGATAATAACGTTACCGTAATGGTAATTAATAAAACAATGGAAGTGTGAATGTATAAATTACATAGAAACTAATGTATGTATAAGTAATAAATTGGTATAAGAATGGAATTAAGGTAAATTCATTAATTGGCTTTAACCCTTAATTAATGTGTACAATTGATAGAAGTACACATTTAGAAATGGAATATTTTATTCAAATTAAGATATAGATAGGCATATATTAGTGCAATGGAAAATAAATTTCATTTAAAGGTAATTAAATATTATCTTAATGTAAATTGAGATAATACTTGAAATTAACATTAATTCCATTCATAGTATAACAATTATTATAAATTATCTAATTTATTGGTCAATGAATTTATTGGAAATCAAGTTCATTTAAATGTTAAGTAAATGAAGGGTAAACAATAGGAACTAGGCATAGAGTAATAATGGACTTAGTATAAAGATTGAAACTAATCAAATCAAGGTTATGTGGAATTTATTATAATTAATTGGAACTCAAAATTTAATAAATGAATTTATTATAAATGAAATTTAATTTATTGCGTTAATGGAGATTTAAGATGAAATTTGAGAATAATAATATAATAATCCATAAACAAATGTTAATTTCATTCGTTGGATAATAATTAATTGAATAATAAGAATGAAAAGTAAATTCATGAGATTATTGAGAATATTAATTTTAATTAGTGAATATAATGAAACTGAAAATTTAACGCTGAAATTGATAAATTAATCAACTCTAGACATATGAATTTGGTTAAATTAGTGTAAATGATTAAGAAAGTTAAATTTGATGAAATTTGTTAATTATAGAGTTGAAATTGAAATGTGATTTAATTAACTTATTTTTAATTTACTTAATTAATATAAAAATTGCCAGTTTGGCCACTGACTCGGATTTCGACGTAACTAGTTTCATCGGATCCGCAACGGTGAATTATTATAGGATTTCAAGTTTCGTTTCGATCGGACTTGTCGTTTGATCGTACGGATTCGAAACGCCTTGAAATCAATGAAATTGAAATCAATTTGACAAATATTGATTTTAGCATAACTTCTTCATACGATAGAATTTGGACGTGAAACCTATTCCATCGCGTTTTGAATATTTTAAAACATCTATTTTGATATATGGGTGACCCAATTTCGTTCCGGAGTAAGAACGAGCTTTTCGGGCCGTTCATCGTTCAGCGCGTTTTAAACCGGGTCCATCTATTCTATTTCAGCTTTGTCTATAAATACCATGTTATAAACCCTAGCCTACCTCTATCTCTCATTTGTATGTGCGTACAATGCCTCTTCACCTCCTCCTAAATGGCAGACAATAAAATTACAGATCCATTTGAAATCCCAAATCAAATCCAAAGCCAAAATTTCAAACTCCAAAATATATGCCAAATTTTATATCATTTCGAAGCTCTCGAAGAGCGTAACTCAGATCTGCAACTCTTTTTCGATTCAACGCACTGATTGTCCAGAAATCGAAGAAAAATTTTCGGCCGTTCATGCGCGTCGATGAACATCGACGGATCGACGAATCATTTCTGCGTTTTGAAGAGGGGATGGAGGGGAGTTCATCGGCGGTGTTCGCTTGTCGATCTGACGGTTGGATCTACAGAAAAAATCATTTAGGGTTCGTTTATTTGGCGGCGGCTGTTTTTTTGGGCGACCAGAGGCGATGTCAGGGGCGGCGTTGGGCGTGGCATGGGTAGAGGAGCATGATGGCGTTGGTTGGTGATGCTCTGGTGGTCGATGGTGCTAGTAAATTGTGGTCAACGGTTAGTCAAGGAGGGGGCATGCTGCGTGTTTTTCTTCCTGGAGCAGTTACGTGCGTGAGTTTAGTTCAGGAGAGAGAAAGCAATGAAGGTGACGCGGCCTTCATCTATTTGTTTTATTTGTTTGATTTTGTTTTGTAACGTTCTAATATCAATAACTTTCGCATATGAGGTCCGTTTTACACGCGGTTTCCTCCGCTAGGTTGTATTGGAATTCCGAGATTTTGGCGCTCGTTTGGACGAAGTTGGAGACTTTTGAAATTTTGGGTTTAAATTGGATTTGAATTCAATTTAAATTCAAAGGTGAGTGTTTTAACCCACTCACACCTTCTAAAATTTCTTATGTTCGTTAAATTAAATGTAGGTTGTGATTATAAATTTATTTATGACTATTTTGTATATTTTAATCATCATCTCAGTTAACTGCATTTGTTTAAAATTTAATCGTTATTTATTTTATTATTGAATATAACTGCCTGTTAATTTCCTGTTATATATTATCAGTTATATATTGATATTGATTGATTGTTTTGGATGATGATCGTAATGGATGTATGATTTGTGAGGGATGAATGGATGTTGTATTATATTATTATAAACTGCAAGTTGTTATGCATTTTTATTTCATTCGGGATTGCGGTTTGAAATGATATAACGGTAATTTTTGTTTTAAATTACGGGTTGAAATGATAAATATCCATATCACTTGACCATATGATAGAAAATTTTATACAGACACCGTGGTCTGTATATAAAAATATTTTGAAAGGACTTCTATGGTTTGTAAAGAAATATACGATTTTGAGATATTGATTTGGATATTTTATTAAATGTTCTTTTATATATGGATAATTCTTGGTTTAAGCTGTGAATAAAATTTGTTTAAAGTATAAAATAAGTTTAATAACAAAGTTTGATTTTATTAAAATGTAATATGGATAAGTATTTACTTAAATTATATTTTAATATAGAGTTTATATTGATTTTTATAAATCAAGGTTGAGAAGATAATTTGAAATTGATTAAGATTTTATCTAATTAAGAACTATAGTTAATAAGAATCCATTTGTAACTTATTGAAATTAAGATTTTAAAGGAATATGGTTTTATAACTTAAATCGGGTTTAAGGTGATTTAAGTGAAATGTATGAAGTCTAAATAAATTGAGGAATATTCAGCTATTGAATTTGAAGTTTTATTTAAAGGATATTGGATTTATCAAAGAAATATTTCAAAAATTAATAATAGTAAAGAGAATTTGGTGTGTATATATATATGAATTATAAAATTTAGTTTTGAAATATTGAATAATTAAAGCTTTGAAATATATGGAAATTGAAATGGTTTATTTGGTATCAAATCTGTATTTGAATTGAATTGTGAAATTAAAGAAGCTAATTTATTATATAGAGTAATTTAATATTAAACCATTTAAGCATTGGAAGTTATGTTTCAAAGTTATGAGTTTCAAGGTATTACGATTTGAAATTGCTATGATTTTGGACAAAGGATATATTTGAAATAAAAAAATGAAATTATATTGATTTGGGTTTTAATGAAAATGATATCTTATTGATTTTGTTTTTAAATGAAGATGATATCGTATTTATATGGTTTTGAAATGTATATTATATCCTGGTTTTTGAAGTATAATTATTTTGAAATGACAACGATGTTATAATAACGTTGGGTTGTTAAAGAGACCAGGATCAGAAGTTTTCATACTCTCTGCCAACTTCGAAAACCACTTTAACAACCGTGTACGCGGTGGAGATTCCAGATTGAAGTAGGATGGTGGCGGCGTTTCCTTTGAGTAAATACGTGGACCCGACTCCCATGAGTTGGCATAAGGTCGCTAAAACAGGAGCAATTCTCGGGCCAATGAGGTAGCACGTTGATCGGACACATCCCTTCGATATTATACTTTGACTTTTGGATTGATTCGGTGGCCACTTTTGATTTTTGATTTTGAAGGTGTGGCTCGAGGTGGGCGGTAGTGATGTGCACATAAATGTGCATATTTTTACCAACATATTTAATCTATTCAAATTAAATAAATGATCATATTGGGTATTTTAACTTTTTTAACCCAAATCCATATTAATTCCAAATTGTCACATATCCATCTTCATATAGGGGCAAAATGGTCATTTGTGTGCATATATTTCTTTGAAAAAAATTAATTGGAAATTTATACATATTTGTGTAGGAATTTGATCTCAAATAGGAGTGGGTTCATGAAGACATATGCATGCACAAAATAATTACAAAGGAAAGAAGATGTAAATAATTCAAAGTGAAGAATATGGAGGACCCCACTTACCCACCTACCTTAATGTACAAGTTATAGGCTAATGCACATGCTTATGGAATTAATGGCTTCATGTACACTTAAATGATGATTTGTAGAAGCTAATGATTACTTGGCCTCCACACTACCTCAAGGGTATTTTGGGCATTCTCCAAAAATATGAATTAGGGTTTCATACATATATAAATATCCATATGTTTCATGTAATCTCTCTCTCACTTAGTCTCTTTTTAGATTAGTTTAGGCTCAAAATAAAAGAAAATCTTCTCTTTCTTTTCATGGCTACTTAGCCATTTATCTTTATGTAATTTCTTCTTTTTATACAACTTCAATACATGTTCTTTTATTTTTCATGCTTATTTACTTTCATGCTGTAGTGGAGATTTATTTTTCACGCAAGTAGAATAGTTTTTCTTTATCTTGCTTTATTTTTCCTTTTCTTTTTCTCTCATGTTGCAAGCTACATTTGTTGTTTTAATGACAAACATGAGAGGCTAAACCCCTTCAATTTAGGGGGTAATGAAGCTCTCTAATTATGTGGCTTCAACCATTTGTTGATTCATGCTCACCTTTTGTGTTTAATGATGATGATAGAAATAGTTTAATTGTTGTTTTTGCTTTGAATTTGATAGCCTATATTGTTGACATCAAATAGGCTATGCTTAAACAATCACTAACATAAACGCCTCTTCATCAAAATATGATTATGGCATAAGAAAGTGATTTGAAATTCAAATTTTTGATGGTCTATATTTCTAATCAATAGTTAATAGACCATACTTAAAATAGATTTCATTTTCATTTTCTTTGTCAAGTTTCATGAGAGTTAGTAAGTGCTTTTAGGGATGTGTTATAGTTTGATGGCTTATGTTGCTAATCAATAGCACAAATATGCCATACTTATGATAAGCACATCAATTAAAGCACTAATGACCATAAAAGAGATATCTTGATTTCATACGTGTTGAACTACATGATCTAGAGAGTGGATTTATTCCCTAAATTGTCACTTAACTCTTTATTTGCTTCTTTTTTTCTTTTCGTTAGTTAGTTAATTCTCTAGCTAATCTTTCCATGGACTTTGGTTTAGTTTGATTGAATAGAATTTTAAAATCATAAATTCTGTGTGGATTGACCTGTATTCGCCACGTGCTACATTCGTACACCGTGCGCTTCCGGGTATTTTTATTTCAAAATTCGTTCGGCTATTTTCTAACTCGATAGAACTCTTGCCGTTCGAACAAGTTTTTGGCGCCGTTGCCGGAGAGTTGTTTTGATTTTATTTTTCTATTCTTCGAATTATTTTCATTTGACTTTGTGTGCTTGTTTTCTTTTGTTTGCATTGCATTGAAATATTTTAAAAAAAAGGGTTCATTTACTGTTTATTTCAACTATGCAATTGAAAGTGTTGGGTGTGTTTCGACCGGTCCGACACCGCCGAACCAACTCCTCTACCATCCACTGCCGAACCAACCTACGTCCCATGCCTGCCGAACCAACCTATTCCACGTACTGCCGAACCATCATGCTCCATCTACCACCGAACCAACTCATCCTCCAAGTGTCTGCCGAACCAACCTTCTCCCCGTGCCTACCGAACCATCCTACTTCCCATGCCTGCCGAACCAACTCAAAGTAGCACCACCGGACCAGAAGCAAGGGAGGCCACCACCGAAACAACCTCCACCGAGCCAACGTACTACCGGACCAAGGAGTACCAGACCAACATTGCCAGGCCAGATTGCTTCAGCCTAGGCCCACCAGTAGCTATATACATCCAGGACCCCTACCCTCAGCCTCACTCTATAAATAGAGGGGCAGGGGTACAACAATGGCAGACAAGTTTGAGAGCTCAAGCACGGATAGGACTTTCAAACAACTTTCAGATACTTGTAATCAAAGCTTTGTACTTGTAATCTGAACAGAAAAGGAGAATAACATATAAAGTGGACGTAGGCACATTCTGGCCGAACCACTATAAATCTGTGTGTCTTTTACAGTTTAGTCCATCTATTTTATATATTTGCATAAATCACCCAAATCACTAAGAACAACATATAATCAACTAAATCATATGACTTGGAGGTGTTTGCCCATTTTTTGTGCAAACATTTTTGGCGCTTTCACTGAGAGCTCGAGCTAGAAGCTTCAGCTTCTCCCCCTCAGCCTTCTTCCTAACAGCTTCGCTCATTGCTTGGAAAACATGCCTCCCAGGCAGAAGAAAGATGTTAACAAAGGAAAAAACATCGCGACTAGCAGTATTCCGGATCCAGTAATCACAGATCAAGGGAATCGTTCCATTCCAACAGCAAATAGAAATCAGGCAAATCCGACAGCCCCTGCCACGGAGCAACCAATTACTAGGGCAGACCTGGACAGGGTCATGGCTGAAGTAACTAACCGCTTCACATCTTAACAAGAAGCCTTGGTGGACCAACACGCTTAAGGGATGCTGAAGAATCCAACCGCAACACCGAATCATGGGGCGAGTCCCAGTCTGGAAGATCTGAGAGGCGACAAAGATCTTTCTTCTTCGAAGAGCCTAACAACAGAAACAGCAATGGTAGGAGCCGAGCCCAGATTCAGCCCGAATTCCGACCCGAGGAAACGCTTGGAACCGAACCCAATGGGGGAGGTACCCGGCAGGGGTCGGATATGGCTGAGCCTTTCATGCCACCTAACCATGGGAACATCAATGGACGGGGCCGAGCTGGAGTCCAGCCCGAAGTTGGACCCGAGGGAATGCTTAGAACAGAGCACGGCAAAAGAAGGTCGAGGCAAGGGCCAACTGTGGCTGACCCCAGCAAGCTCCCAGAAGATCGAAGACAGCCACCGGAAAATGTTAGGAGTAATAAACGGTACCATCCCTACAGGTCATCTGGACGGAGTCAATCCCGCAGAGAAGAACCAAACTCATTTCTATCTACTCTATATTCCGATGAGAGGATAGCACGATTGTTCAGAGAGTGCATCCGACGGGATCAAAGAGATCGAGGGATAGGCGCTAGGGTAACCAGCCCTTTCACCCGCAATATTGAAGTTGTCATCACCCCCCGAGAATGGAAAATGCCAACAATGGAACCTTACAAGGGAATCTCTGACCCTGTTGTACACTTGCAGAGGTACACACAGCATATGATCATGAGCGGAGCAACAGAAGGAGTGTTGTGCAAATGCTTTCCACTATTCCTGGCAGATCTAGCTACCTCCTGGTTCTGCCATCTACCCCAAGGATCCATCAGCTCGTGGGAAATGTTGAAAGAAAAGTTCATTAGCCAATTCCACATTCATGTGGAACAACCCAAGGACGCTTATTCCTTATCCAATATCAAACAAAAGCCCAAGGAAACGGTGCAACAATATCTAACCCGATTCAATGCCACAACGGCCGCAGTCCAGGATGCCGATGAGAAACTTATCCTAATGGCCCTCTGCAGTGGTGTGCATCCGGATACTAAGTTTGCTAAGAGACCAACGAAAGAAAAACCAGCTACCTTACCTGATTTCTTCCAGGAAGCCGGAAAATACATGAGACTTGAAGACGCTGCCATTGAAAGGCAGACATGGCAACAAACTAAGGCAGCTCATGGCAACACACCCGCAGTAGCAAAGGACGTTCGAAGAAATGACTCCAGAGATAATGCTGGGGGCAAGAAGGGAGAAAAGCGTTTACATAGGCCAGGACCGAGATTTGACTCTTACGCTCCTTTGAATGAAACAATCAAAAACATCTTCTTGGCCACCCAAGATGAAGTTAGATACAAACGCCCCCCACACAAGAAGGAATCAGATAACGTCGTTAAGTCAGGAAAGTTCTGCCGCTTCCACGAATCTCATGCGCATGACACAAATGAATGCCATCACCTCCGGGACTTAATTGAAGAACACATCAGATGGAAGAGGCTGGAGCGCTATGTGAAAGATCAGAACAGGACTCCAGCTCCTGCCGATGAGAACCCAAGGCTGCCCTCCTCAGAAATAGGAAGAGGAAATCGCAACACCAGCCGCTCCAGTCAAGAGAAGATAGTGGTCCATACCATGTCAGGAGGACCACACATCGCCGACAGAAGCTGGGCAGAGATGGAGAGATATGGGAAGTCAGTTAGAAACAATGAAGATTGCGTTAACTCTGTTACAGAAGAACGCCACCCGAAGCGGAAAGAGAGTGATGACATCACATTCAGTAGGCGTGATTTAGAAGGAAGGCAGTATCCGCACATGGATCCTATGGTCATCTCTGCCTGGTACGGTCCAGCTGAAGTTTTTCGAATTCTAGTAGACACTGGCAGCTCAGTAAATATCCTATTTAAGCATGCTTTCGACAAAATGAAGTTGTCAATGAAAGATGTGTCTCCCTGCAACAAACCATTACACGGTTTCACGGGGGATGTGAAGATGCCCCTCGGGCAACTGGACCTCTTTGTCGAAATAGGAAGTCATCCCCGCTCCGTTGTGCGGAAACAAACATTTGTGCTGATAGAAAACCACTCGGCCTACAACGCCTTTTTAGGAAGACCAGCCTTGTCTGACTTCCAAATTGTCTTGGCCCCATGGTGCCAGAAGATGAAATTTCCAATAGACAATGGAATAGGGGAGGTAGAGGGAGATCAAGACGCTGCTCGAGACTGCTATGTAACTGAGCTTCGCAATAACCGCAGAAAGGATAGGGGGAAGAATGCAGAGACTTCTCTCTGCAAGAAAAACTTGGAAGCATAGCAACTAAAGAAAGCCCCTCCTCTTCGATATACCAGTGATCCTTTCAATGAATTAGACCCCAGGGACAAAGAGGAGGAGGCCACCGCCGAGCCTGCAGAGGCTATGAAATTTGTATCTGTAGACAAACACGACCCAAGTAGACTGCTGAGAGTCGGGTCTCAGTTAAGAGCAGAATTGAAGGATCAACTCGTCGATTTTCTTCGCCACAACTTGGATGTATTTGCATGGACGCACACTGACATGACTGGAATCTCCCTAGACGTGGCATCCCACGTACTGAACATCGATCCTACCAAGGTGCCGGTAAAACAGAAAAAGAGAAGCATGGGGGCAGAACGATCAGCAGCCCTCGATGAAGAAGTAAAGAACCTACTTGCCAATAACTTCATCCGAGAGGCCATCTACCCAGAGTGGATCGCCAACCCGGTACTAGTAAAGAAGGCTAATGGGAAGTGGCGAACGTGTATTGACTTCTCCAACTTAAATGACGCTTGCCCGAAGGATTGCTTCCCACTCATCCGAATCGATCAACTTGTAGACAGCACAGCCGGGCACGAACTCTTGTCTTTTATGGACGCATACTCAGGATATAACCAAATTCCTATGCACGCCCCCGATCAAGACCACACTAGTTTCATCACCGACCGGGGATTGTACTGCTATAGAGTAATGCCTTTTGGACTTAAAAACGCCGGAGCCACTTATCAGCGCCTCGTCAACAAGATGTTTGCGGAACTAATAGGACGAACCATGGAAGTTTATGTGGACGACATGCTAGTAAAGTCAAGAAAAGCCATCGACCACGTAAGCCACCTGGAAGAGATGTTTCAAGTACTTCGTCGATATGGAATGAAGCTGAATCCTCTAAAGTGCTCCTTCGGAGTATCATCGGGAAAGTTCTTAGGATTCATCGTCCATGCCAGAGGAATTGAAGCGAACCCTGAACAAGTCCGGGCGCCGAAGGAAATCAGGATACCTTCCACTCGAAGAGAAATGCAAAGCCTAAATGGGAAAGTGGCCGCCCTGAGCAGATTCATCTCTAAAGCGACTGACAAGTGTGTCCCTTTCTTCGAAGCTATAAATAAAGACAAGGGAAAGTTCGAATGGACTGACGAATGCGTAATGGCCTTCCACAACCTAATCGAACACCTCCAGAGACCACCAGTACTCTCGACTCCAAATGAAGGCGAAGAGCTATACCTATACCTTGCTGTGTCATCTCATGCTCTAAGCGCCGCTTTGGTAAGAGAAGACAACCGCACGCAGTGGCCAGTGTACTTTGTAAGCAAGAGGTTCACGGGGGCAGAAGCCAGATATCCTAAACTCGAGAAGTTTGCATATTGTTTACTAATCACATCACGGAAATTGCGACACTATTTCCAATCCCATTCCATCAGAGTTCAAACCGATCAACCGCTAAGGCAGGTACTCCATCGTCCTGATACCTCCAGGCGACTACTTAAATGGTGCATTGAACTGAGTCAATATGATATCACCTACCATCCTCGCACCGCCTTCGAGGGACAAGCCAAGGCTGATTTCATTGTGGAATTCACTACCAACGAAGGTAAGGAGCAATCTTAAATAACAGGAGATATCAAGTGGAATCTCTTTGTAGATGGAGCATCGAACGAACAGGGCTTGGGGGCCGGTATTGTGATAATCACCCCCAGGGGAAGGAAGCTGCACTATGCCCTAAGGTTGGAATTCGCCGCCACCAACAACGACGTAGAATATGAAGCAGTAATAGCAGGATTAGAACTTGCCTTAGAAATTGGAGTCGGTTCTTTATGTCTTCATAGTGATTCTCAACTTATCGTAAACCAAGTACTAGGAGAGTTTCAGACTCGAGGAGAACGACTCACAGCGTATCTAAAGAAGACCAAGCTGCTGCTCGATCAATTGGATCACTATTTAATCAAACACATTCCTCGAGAAGAGAATCAAGAGGCCGACGAACTGGCGAAGCAAGCTAGCATGGAGAACAACACCATTTTCGGAACAGTAACCATCTCGAAACAACTATCCCCAAGTTTTGAACAAGAAGATCTGATAGCTGCAATCGAAGAGGAAACTTGGATGACTCCTATCCGGAAATACTTACAAGATGGCACGCTGCCCCACGGGGGTAACGAAGTTAAGAAAATCTTGAGGAAAGCTTCCCGCTACAGAATACAAGAAGGCATCCTCTATCGGCGTGGCTTCTCTAACCCCTTATTGAGGTGTGTCACTGGAAGGGAAGCCAAGGAAATCTTATCCAACATCCATCAAGGGAGCTGCGGAGATCACACTAGTGGACAGACTCTGGCAAAGAAGACGCTCTGATATGGATACTACTGGCCCACTTTAAACAAAGACGCCTTAGACTACGTCAAAAGATGCGACAGATGTCAGAAATTTGCTAAGATTCCTCGACTACCAACAAATGAGATTACTCAAATGACTAGCCCTTGGCCCTTTGTAGTATGGGGTATTGACTTGATTGGCGAATTGCCGATGGGCCGAGGCGGAGCCAAATATGCTATAGTGGCAGTCGACTATTTCACCAAATGGGTGGAAGTGGAACCTTTAAATAAAATATCTTCGGCAAAAGTTATTAACTTCTTGATCAAAAATGTTCTATGCAAGTATGGGATTCCACTCAAAATCATATCGGACAATGGACTTCAGTTTGACAGCGAGGAGTTCGCCGACTGGTGCCAAGAGCACGGAATTCACAAAAGCTTCTCATCTGTGGCTTATCCCCAGGCAAATGGACAAGTCGAAGCTGTCAACAAAATTCTTAAAACTCTAATCAAGAAGAAGCTTGAAAAGTCAAAAGGCGCTTAGGTGGATGAACTTCCTACAGCACTTTGGGCCTACCGCACGTGTTTCAGAACATCAACAAGGCATACTCCTTTCTCATTGGCATACGGATCGGGGGCCATGCTCCCAGTTGAAACTGTAGTGCCATCCCACCGTAGGATCCACTACAACCCAGAAGAGAACGAAGAACTCCTCCACATGTCTTTGAATCTAATCGAAGAAAGAAGAAATGATGCAGCACTCAAAGCCGCAGCTCACAAGCAAAAAGTGGCAGCACAATACAACTTCAAAGTCAAGCATCGCAGCTTACAAGAAGGAGATCTTGTCCTCAAGCGAATCTTCCCGCGCCCCGGAGCGCTAGATCCCATCTGGGACGGACCATATGTAATTCATAAAGATCTCCACAACGGAGCTTATATTTTGTCAACAGTGGACGGAGAGGTGTTCCAGAGGGCATGGAACATCCAACACCTTCGTCGATACTTTTCTTAACTTGTACTGCCCATATGAAGTGAATTAACAAAGCGAATCAGTTGACGTAGGCATTTTCGTGCCGAACCACTTTAAAAATCTTGCCTCTTTTTAACTTGTTCCTTTATATCTCGGCTGCTTGTTAAGCTTTATTCTTTTCTGTTGAACAAAATCCTGTATAACGACATTTCCATTCTGGACACCTCACGGCACAACCTCACCTGGACAAGACCTAACAGGTACTATACGAATCTATGCCCTCGCCAATGAGAAACTTTTGCTCCAGCATCCCTCTGCTGCGGGTTAACTCATTGCTCGCGACGGCCCTCAAAGCCAACTATAATGAGCCGATTATAAGCCACCGAGAAGGCCGACTATAGCCAAGGCAGCTCATTACGGTGTTCGGCTCGCCGGCAACCGTGAACCGGTTATAAGCCCCAACATAAGGTGTGGCCAGCCAGGGGCAGTTCACAGTTGACGATCGGCACCTGCGCTAGCCGGCCACGGTAAATCGAATAATACCCACGGTTACGGGCCATAATGGCCCGGGTAGTCACTGTGCGCGATCTCGGCTCCGATGTGTCTTAAGTACGGCTGTGGTAAAAAAGAAAACTCCCCGCGGAGGCGTAAGATGGGTGACAAATGTCTCCAAGACCCACAGCTAGAGAAAGTGATTACAAAACCCGTTTGCCACAAACTTAAGCACATCGAAGCCCTTCCATGATTGGAAGTTTTACTCTTTCTTATATTTCCATTTTATTTATAAAAACTTTCCTCCTATCCTCTATAACGATCGCTAAAGTATAGGACACAAAATAGGAGACACTCGCTAATGGGAATAAGAACTCACAGCTGGATGGCAGGACATTCAGCTGCATTCCATATTCAATCACACAAGGCATTCAAAGCTACCGTCTACAACAAAAACTTGAAGGGCGGTACTTTCTTCTCTTGTACATAAATATGTAACTATAATTTCTACGCACATCACACAACATCGCAAGACACGAAAATATATTTTACGCAAAAAACTTAGCGTTAAACACAATTGAATCACTAACACATGCACAGCTATATTTTATGCAACACATTAAAATAACGACAGCATTCGAACACGACAAAATCAGCTTATGTTATAAAGTTACATGCCAAAAAGCAAGGTGTTCGCTACATAATTACAGCCTGAAAATTACATTAATGTTTTAAAACTAACATAGACAGCAGTGTCAAATAAGCTGGAAAAAATGTCCAGATCAAGCCAAGGAGCCGACTGCATCGGGGCCTCGCTTCTATCCTGCTAGCCCTCCAGGTCTACTTAACCTCCGGATCAGAGCCCCCAGCATGCTGACCAGAGGTAGTTGGCGGTTCAGAGGTCCTGCCTGTCCAATTCAGGAGAAGAATTCATTAAATAAACAATAAGCAACCAAGCTATGAAAAGGCTAAAAGGGAAGACTTACCAGCATCCGTTCCTTGATCATCATCTCCCAACTGCACACCTACCTCCTCGGCAGCGAGCAACCGCATGCCCTCCTTCACCGCCACTTTCTCCTCCTTAGTGAATTGGGCCGTGACCACATCCATTCTGAAAGCCATGCCACCCTCCTTATCCGCATCAGCCTTGGCCTCCTCCAGTGCCCGGAGATAAATCCTGGCCATGATCTTGGGATAATCATCCATCCAAGATAAGTTGCCCTGCTTCCAAGTACGGAAATACATATCCTGGAGCATCTCATCCATCATTCCCTCATTCTCCTCTAACTCCCTCATTCGGGCCTCAGAAGCCGACAGCTTTGCAACGGCAGCATCCCTCTCTGATCGGTATCGCGAGCGGTCAGCCTGAAGAGATTTCCTCATCGCCTCCATCTCCTCCTTCAGCTTGGCTTGAGCAAGCTCCACGACTTCAAGCTTCCCAGATAACTCCTCTACCCGCTCGAGATCCGCTTTACGAATCTCGTCCACTGTTGCAATGGCCATATCGATCCGTTCCTTGTAGATGGCCTCCATTTTCCGCAGCTCGGCTCTGCTAGCCTCTTCCATGGTTTTCTTTAGCCGTCTGGAGGCAGCCTCGTGCTCAGAGATCTGAATGGCCTGATCGGTGAGTTGCTTGGCCTGGTCGGCAACCACTAACCGCAATCTTATGTTGGCACTACCAATTTCCTCCCCGGCCTTGACCAATCGGGCATGACGCCCCCATCAACTTCCTTGTCTCCTTAGCAACCCGGTCGATATTTGCCTTAGCTTCATCCCTCATAGTTACAATCCGAGTAGTAAGCAAATCAAGGTCTAGAGACTTGGCCTCATCAAGCACCATTACCATAGGATTGCGAGGGAGAAGGTGCGCACCGGTAACCTCGTCAAAGGAAATATCATGAGAACCCGGATCCAGATCGGGATGACCCGCAAAGGGATTACGAGCCAAGCCGAGACGATCAATCTGAGTAACGATAGGATTCTCAGACGGATGTGGAGAGGGTATGAACTTAGTATCCTCCCCCGTGATATCATGGATAGGCTAGGTTGGGGGCTGAGGACCAGGTGAAGGTTCGAATAAGGAGCGCCTCCTCTTCTTCTTTTGAATATCCTCTTCAATAACTCCGAGAAGAGGACGGTAGCTGACTACGTCCCCGGAACGGTTGGTCGGAGGCTTTGGTTTAGCGGAAGCTTTGAGGAGTTTGAATTGCTCGAGGCGGTGCCGAATGTCTGATGTCTTGACCGCCTTACCCGTTCCTGGAATAAAAACCAAGTGTTACAAGCATGCATGGGACTATAATCCAAGAAACATGTGAAATTAAAAGAGGAGTCAGAGATTCACCTTGAATCGCAGAAGTTGCCCTAGCTGAAATGCTCTCGGAAGATGGACCAGCACCAGTCCCGGCCTTATCAGTTTCCTTTGGCTTCTCCACCAAGGCCGATCCTTCCTCCAACCCCTCAAAAGCCTGGCGGAATGCGTCATCTGTCCACTCTTGGATCTCCCCTGCTTGCCCAAAAGACAAAGCCCCGGCGCCATCACCGCTCTGTCCTTCGCCACCATCACCTTCTCCATCACCTCCGCTCTCCTCCTCGCCTCTTTCCTCCTCTATACTTTCCTCTTCCAGAACATTTGGACATGTGCTAGGGGAGGGTCCATCGGATTTCTTGAGCTTCTTCCCCCCGACGACTGGAGGTATCGAGAAGGGTTTCCTCTTGCTGCTCTTTGTCGTGGCCCCTCCTTTGGCTTTGGCAGCCCTCTCCTCAGCCGTGTCTCTCTGCTTGACCACAGACTGACGTGGTAGAATCAAGTTGTGCTGCAGAAGAGTAGCATTCCTGATCAGTAAGAAGCTGACCTCTCCTTTCCCGAAATGGCTTCTATCTCCGCAGCCATGTGAACCAGGTGATCGTTCTCCATGACTGCAAAGCCACCTGTCGCTAGCAAGAAATAAAAACACATAAGGAAAACATTGCTGTCAGAACGGAAATTATAAATAAGCTTCAACTTACAGCCGGAGGTGAAGCGATGGATAGAAACAGAGTCATCCTTGACGAAAAACCATTCTTTCTTGAACATTCTGAACTTCGAATATAAGTCCAGGACCGGCTTGAAGGATACGGCCGATTCCAAACTGATGTATGGAGACCCCTTCTTATAGCCTCTTAAGTTGTACAATTACCGGATCTCCCGGTTGGAAGGGGGACGCCCATATCTTCTCTGGAAAATAATGAATAAGCTCACCAAGATAGCATAAGAATTGGGCTGAAGCTGAAAAGGGGCCACCTTCAAATAGTTAATGAAGCTAACTATCCAAGCATTGATCGGTGGAATGGCCCCGCACATGCAATAGTACCTGCTGTAAGCAAAATACCCTTCAGGAGGGTCATACGACATAACTCCACTCCCTGGCAGCACCATGTGTGCTCTATCAATCCCGAAAGAACGAGATATAACATCAAGCTGCTCCTCCTTGAGGGAGCTAGGAAAACATTCAGGAGGAGAGTTCAAGAGCTCCTGAGGGCCATATCCATCCACTAGTGATCTCGGGGTGGGTCCCCATCGTCCCGGTCCTGGCTGGGCTGGGGGCACAACGGGGGACTCTCTTCTGTCCGTAGATTTCCTCTTATCTGATCGAGTTTCGACTTTACAAGACATTTATCTGCAAACACAAAACGTGCGTCGTTAGAATGAGGGAAGTAAAAAAGCAAGTGTGTACAGCCTAGAATTTCATTCATAAGTCGAAACATAAAAAGCTAAAGATCCATTCGGCATTCGGAATCCCCGAGTTCATTCAGTTGTCCCAACCTAAAAGTTCATTCGGCACTTATCTTTCCCATTCTCATTTGGTGGTTCAAGTACGAGTTTCATTCGGCAATTCAAAAATAAGAGTTTCATTCGGCAATTCAAAAATAAGAGTTTCATTCGGTAACTCAAGTACGAAGTTCATTCGGCAAGAGGGTCTCACCTGGTTCGGCAGAGATAGGAATTTGATTCGGCTAAACACGTTTGATTCGGCAAGGATAGGAGTTTGATTCGGCTAACACGGTTGGTTTGGCAAAGACAAGAGTTCGATTCGGCAAAGACAAGGGTTTGGTTCGGCTGATAAGGAATAACGAAAACATTAGGCCCGTATTTATAGGCAAAATATAAACGACCGGACCAACTGGCTCGGCACACAAGACCGGATGAGGATGTCCAAGCTAAAACAAAGTACGCCATCTGCATGCACATGCCCTACTTTAGGGGGCAAGTGTTGGGTGTGTTTCGACCGGTCCGACACCGCCGAACCAACTCCTCTACCATCCACTGCCGAACCAACCTACGTCCCATGCCTACTTGGATGCCGCATCTCTGTTTACATTTCACAGTTCTCTTTTCACATAACTTCATTTCACCTTCATCAACCAGAAACACGGCCACTACTCACCCCTCGTCCAACAATCCGACTATTTCACCATTGCTTTCAACTGAACCCCTCCACTGTCACGACTGACTGCACTGCACACATACCCATACAAACCATCCCAGATCACCACTGTAGTTCCATATCACCATCAACTCAACAAGCCACTGCCCTTCATCAGTCAATCCACCATTCCAGCAGCTGCTTCATTGACTCCAAACCCACCCTTGACTACGTCCTCTTCCCATCGCAAACCAATCGCCTGAACATCCTCCTGAAATCGACAGCCACCACGTCCTAATCTGTAGCCACAGCCACACCCAATCAAATCCAAACCTGTTGCCATAGTTTACTGGCACTTTAATTTACCACCAAACAACTTCACAATCCACTGTCACTACCTGCAAGTGTGTATCCAACAACCTCACCATTTGCACAACACTTCATATTGCCATCCTCACCATAAAACGACCAAACTGCAACCTGAATCACGTACAACAACATCACCATCTCAAAACCCCTCTCAAAACAATCCACTGACTTCTATACCTCACACATTATCCAACAGCAGAGCCGCGGTGACCACCGCATACCACACTGACAGCACCCTAGACCCTACCGATAGCATCACAAACATCCCTTCCATCCAAAGCAGTCACAACATACCATCAACCATCAGCAGTCACTCCACCATTTTATTTTCTACCCAATACGCAAGCAATCGATACCGCAACCTCCACTCTGCCAATCGCAGTCAAATCCACTGACTCCACCAGGAATCCCAATACTAAACCACAACCCAAAATCGAACTCCTCCGCGATCACCATCCTTCGCGAAATCCAATTCCAGCAACACCCAAATCGCCTACAATTCAAAGCAAACTGCAACCACTTGCCATCCAAATCGAACCCAGACGCCGCATAAAAGCCCCTCAATCGACAAAATCGCCAACTCCAACCGCGACGACTTCATCAAATCCAATCTAACTTGACATCACTTCAAACTCAAGCACGTTCCTTCACCAGTCTGTCAACATACCATTTCACAAGTTCTGCTGAAATTCGATTTGTTTTATTTTGTGAAAATTATGAAATTCGATCTATTTGTGAAATTCAATTTGGTTTTGGGAAATTTTCATGCTGTGTTGTGGGATATTTAAGGAGTGGGTGATTTATTTTATTTGGGTAGCGGGATATAAGTGGGTCGGGTTGTGTTCTCTTTTTATTTTTTTTGTTTTGTTTTAGTTTTTTTACCCATCTTACTTTTTATTCATTCTTTAAAAAAAATTAGTTGTAAATTTGTTGTGTTTAAATTGTTTTTTAGTTCCATCGTATTATATTTTTAAAAAAAAAACTGTGTATATATCTTGTTTTTCTTTTCAGGTTGTCAAAGTATATAAATAAGGAGTTGCTGCTATAAAACTGCTCCGCTTGCAAAAAAAAAATTGCTGCTTTAGTCTCTAGTTTTGTTTGAATTGCATTAATGTTTGTTTTCATTTGCGCTTTTATTTCAAAAAAATTTAAAAAAAATTCGAAAACAAATCCATTCTTAGTTGCATTGTTAATACAGGTTTAATTTCTGCTTTGCATTTCATCTTAGAATTTTGATTAATAATAACGATGGCTCTTAATTGTATATTGACAATTTGTCTTCTTTGAACAATTTAATTTCTTGGTGTCTAGGCTACGGTAGAGCAATAACCATTTATAATATTACGGTGATTCGTAAATATTATAGTGGTTGTTTCTGTGAAGGTACTTAAACCTTCGACTGCATTGCTACGGTGATTCGTAGTGCACCGATAAATCCTGCCCCTTACCTGGCCGAGAACTATATTGTTGATTTAAGACAATTTGTGATTATACAATTTTGGGTTAACTTAAGACAAATCATTTGTAATTAACCCTTGCATACATTTAGTTGCATTAGTTCATGCATATTTATAAAAAACAACAAGAAAAAAATTTCAAAATCCAAAAAAAGAAAATTTGTAAATATTCCTTTTCCTTTGAAATTTTTAAATCCCTTTTCTTTGAAACTTCAAAAATCCAAAAAAAAATATAAAAACTTTTCAAAAACAAAGAAAAAATTGAAAAACCAAAAAAACTAAACAAAAATCAATTTCCCTTTTGAAAAATAAATTTTATTTGTAAATACTTTTCCTTTATAAAAAAACCAAAAAACAATTCTTGAAAATGTCCAAGTTTCATCACTTGCGTAATTTTACAATAGTTGTAAAAATCAATATAATCAATATAATTTCACTTCAAATTCTTATGGATATTTCAACAACAACTATTGTTTAAACGATTCGAATTTTGAACCATAATATTTTCAAAATGATGACCAACCTTCAAATCTTGAAAATAGCATTTCATCTTTACTTGAAATCGCTACACAACAAAATCAAATGATAAATAAGTTGTGTAATTCATATTTGTGCGATAAATCGAATCAAAGTTTTCAAAATAATCAAAATTTGGATTCACTTCAAAATTCAAACAATTTCGAGTATAGCCCATGCCAATTCAATTTTGAACTCCAAAATAAGTTTCAAAATCAAAATGAAAATGCAAACCAATTTGTAAATAATTTTGGCAATGGGAATAATCTCGACCATGATCAATTGAAAACTTTGGTTATCAACAAATTCAAAGTGAAAATTTTCAAACTAATAATCATGAATTTGACTTTGTTGAGCAAATAGAAAAAGATAACGGGGATTTATTACTTGAAAAGTACAAAAAAATTCGTGAAAATCATAGTCAAATCTCAATTTGCGAAGAATCAAATAATAATCTACCATTTATCGAAATTGACAGTTCTTGTTGTCAACAAGTCCAAATCGAAAATTTTCAAGTTAATAATTACAAATTTGACTTTGTTGAGCAAATGAATGAAATGTACAATGATCACATGGATTTGGTGTTCGAAACATATTTGAATCAACGTGATAAACATACTCAAATTCCAACATGTGACAAGTCAAGTGATAATCCACCTTTTACCCAAATCGATGATTTTCAAATAACAACTTTCGAAATTGAAAATGAAAATCTTAGCGAAGTTGTAGAAAACATGGCAATTGACTTGGATTTCAATTCTTTTGAGGGTGTGGAACCAAATTTAAAATTCGATCTTCCTTTTCTCGATTCTAAAAATTTGAATACAACAACTTTGGATTTTGAAATGGATAAACGTGATGAAGTTGTTGATAATCCAATGAAGGAAGATGAATTTAACGAACACGAGTTTTATGGACTTTTCAAAAATGTGTCATTAAATTCTGATGGGGAAGGTTTCGATCACCATTTTGACTTTAAAATTGATAATTTGAAGGAAGTTTTCAATGATAAACTTGAATTTCAATTTGGTGAAAATAAATGTGAATTTCAATCAATCGTTACATCTACCCCAAAAATCATCGAAAATAAAACAACTTGTAAGATTTTAATAAAACAATATTCGTTTTTCCAAATCCTCATTCGACTTCAAAATCTTTTATGGTTTGGTTTTTCGAGCTTAAGCTGTATCTCGTATACTTGACGAGACAAATGAATCGGTCTTTGGAAGACCTTTCATTTACTTTTTGGCAATATACTTTCTGATGTCGTGTAAATACATTTCATTTTCATGTAAATAATAATAAACGTTCCTTTCACTTAGGTTGACTGTGGGGACACAGTCAAAATTAGGTATGGGGGGAGACTCATCTTCTTCTTGATTTTTCAGGATTAATTTTTCATTTTTCTTCCAAAAACTCAAAAAAATCCAAAAACAAAAGAATAATTTTTCTTTTTTTATTTATTTTTAAAGAAACACTATACGATAAATATATGGTTTTGGTTTATTAAATTGAAATTATTGAAAATTTATTTGTCTTAACAAAATTAAAAATGAAGTTGTATTATAAATAAGAATGGTTTAACTAGTATATAGAAAGATTCATACGTGTTAATTATGAAATACATCCTAATTGAAAATCTTTGTTTTAAAAGTGGTGAATTTAAAGTAAAGGATATAACATTTTTTTTGTCTTCTAAGTTAAATGGTGCTAAGATGATTTTGCAAAACTCTCTCTCTCTTAAGAAAATATAAAAAATTAAAAAAATAATAACATCCAAAGTATTCACTCTCATTTAAAAGTCCTCACGGTTATGCATGGGTCAATTACTTGGAATCTTTGATTATGTGCTTTCATACTCATTTAAAAGTCCCCACGGTTATGCATGTATGGAACACATGTAAAAAAAATAGACTTAATAAAAACCACCTACGGTCGATAGTTTATGCACGAAAGTGTGTGCACATGCTCTATACTCCCTTCACATCAGCCCGAAAGGCAGTGCATGGGTGGTATATCTGGCCTTAGTTTACCTGAGCTAGGTGTGTAATTTTTCTTGCAAATAACGAGAGAGCAAGCAATTGAAATACTAGCACTGTTTTTACTTATTTGATTTTATTTGTTATTGAAAAGAAATGAAAATACCACTTTGATAAACTTTGATAATAAACTAAGGATCCATTTCATAGTTACACTGTGTTATTAACCAAAACCACGAGTTAAACTATTGTTTATTTGTTATAATAACTTGATTTTTGTTGGAAATTTTGACGGGTAAATGACATAAATTTTCAAGATAATTATCAAAACCTCTATTTAACTTATTAGTGTCAATTTAAAAATAAATCCTTCATTTGAAATATTTTTAAAAAAATTTACAAATTCATCTTTTTGTAAATAAATCTTGCATTTTGTAAATATTTTCATCCTGCATTTGGATTTTGTGGGTAGTATCCGCTGAAAACCCTCACGAGACAACACTCGTCCTACTGGGGACACCCAGAGGTTTAACGGCTTGTTGCATACGCTCAATGCAATCGTGCTACCTACGAAAACAGATTTATCTTAGCTTTCCTTTATTCGAGGACGAATAAAAAGATAAGTGTGGGGATATTTGATGTGCACATAAATGTGCATATTTTTACCAACATATTTAATATATTTAAATTAAATAAATGATCATATTGGGTATTTTAACATGTTTTAACCAAAATCCATATTAATTCCAAATTGTCACATATCCATCTTCATATAGGGGCAAAACGGTCATTTCTGTGCATATATTTCTTTGAAAAAAATTAATTGGAAATTTATATATATTTGTATAGGAATTTGATCTCAAATAGGAGTGGGTTCATGAAGACATATGCATGCACAAAATAATTACAAAGGAAAGAACTTGGAAATAATTCAAAGTGAAGAATATGGAGGACCCCACTTACCCACCTACCTTAATGTACAAGTTAGAGACTAATGCACATGCTTATGGAATTAATGGCTTCATGTACACTTAAATGATGATTAGTAGAAGCTAATGATTACTTGGCCTCCACACTACCTCAAGGGTATTTTCGGCATTCTCCAAAAATATGAATTAGGGTTTCATACATATATAAATACCCATATGTTTCATGTAATCCCTCTCTCACTTAGTCTCTTTTTAGATTAGTTTAGGCTCAAAATAAAAGAAAAGCTTCTCTTTCTTTTCATGGCTACTTAGCCATTTATCTTTATGTAATTTCTTCTTTTTATGCAACTTCAATACATGTTCTTTTATTTTCCATGCTTATTTGCTTTCATGTTGTAGTGGAGATTTATTTTTCATGCAAGTAGAATAGTTTTTCTTTATCTTGCTTTCTTTTTCCTTTTCTTTTTTCTCATGTTGCAAGCTACATTTGTTGTTTTAATGACAAATATGAGAGGCTAAACCCCTTCAATTTAGGGGGTAATGAAGCTCTCTAATTATGTGGCTTCAACTATTTGTTGATTCATGCTCTCTTTTTGTGCTTAACGATGATGACAGAAGTGGTTTAATTGTTGTTTTTGCTTTGAATTTGATAGCCTATATTGTTGACATCAAATAGGCTATGCTTAAACAATCACTAACATAAATGCCTCTTCATCAAAATATGATTATGGCATAAGAAAGAGATTTGAAATTCAAATTTGATGGTCTATATTTCTAATCAATAGTTAATAGACCATATTTAAAATAGATTTCGTTTTCATTTTCTTTGTCAAGTTTCATGAGAGTTAGTAAGTGCTTTAAGGGATGTGTTATAGTTTGGTGGCTTATGTTGGCTAATCAATAGCACAAATATGCCATACTTATGATAAGCACATCAATTAAAGCACTAATGACCATAAAAGAGAGATCATGATTTCATATGTGTTGAACTACATGATCTAGATAGTGGATTTATTCTCTAAATTGTCACTTAACTCTTATATTTGCTTCTTTTTTTCTTTTCGTTAGTTAGTTAATTCTCTAGCTAAACTTTCCATGGACTTTGGTTTAATTTGATTGAATAGAATTTTAAAATCATCAGTTCCCTGTGGATCGACCCGTATTCGCCACGTGCTACATTCATACACCGTGTGCTTGCGGTTATTTTTATTTCAAAATTCGTTCGACTATTTTCTAACTCGATAGAACTCTAGCAGTTCGAACAGGTAGCTGTGCGCTATGCATTACCACCAGCCCGGATAGCAATTGGTATATCTACCCTGACATTGCCTAGTTGTGTCGTGTCACCTACCATACCGAGCCTCTACTACGAGTTTCTATTTGTGTCGTACCTATGGAGTATCCTTTGGTAGCCTCCCGATCAGGAGGTATTACGGTACTGTATAGACTGTTGGCACTATTACATGTTAAAGTGGTAAATGTAAAGCCTTAATGCTATTTAAAAGTAAGTTTATTTTACTAATAGACATTATTATAATAGCGAAATGTTACTATATAGTAAATAGTTTAATGGATCCTTAGGAGATGTGAATCCCGAGCATCTCTTGAGTTACTGCACTCACGTTAGACACTGGATATGAGATGTCAAATTTCGTAAACATCTCTGGCGCCATTCCTCTCATATTGTTTATTGTTGATTTAACTTACATAAGATCTTTTAATTCTGACTCGAGTGTTTTGTTTTTTCAATTCGCTCGGGTCAGCCTGAGCATTTCAGGATTTGAAAGACCGTATTCTGGAGGATAAAGGAGAAGATTTATTATTATTTATTATTATATTCCACTTCACACTATATTCCGCTGCATTAATTATTATTCGCTGGTAAGTGCAACTCTGATATGTATTGTACAAATATAATCGAATATTTTGTAAAACAGCTTCATGAATTGTATATTTGATTATTATATTTTATCGTTCTGTTGCAAGATTCTATTTTGTTTTATTTCTTTCTCTGTTTTTTCTTATTTACCCCATAACAATCTGCCCTTCTGTATGGTTTAAGTTTGACGTGTGTTGTTTATCGTCGATTTAAACCGTGCGAAAAGGCGGGACGTTACAATATGATTTCCTAAAATAATATTGTATTGCTCCCCCTTAATATTTTCTCCCCTAAATTTATATACTCCCACTATCAATATGCTCAAATTTTCTCCCCCTTTTCCATTAACAAAAAAGGTTGAAAATATGTAATTATTAGCCAATATTCAAAAAATAGTTTAACAAAATGTACATAACATTGACTAATGTTAGATACAAAAAAAGGATTCAAACAATAAGAATCATACTTGTACCTTTTTTTAAATTATTTATTTCCTTCAAAAAATAAATTTATTTTACTTGAAATAATTTTCCACACTATGTTTCTAGCACGTTTGAAACCAACGTATTATATAACACAAGTATCAAATTTACTTATTTCAAAAATATTCCTTTTCGATACTCTTTTAAAAATACCTGTCCAAACTGTTTATAAAAAAAATGAGTTAGATTTACCGAATTTTATGCAGTTCCTTTATCTATAAATGCTCCTTCTCCATTGTATGTACAGAACATTTGTTATTCAAAATCCATCTCATCCTTTTATCTTTCTTGGGTACCTACAAAAAAATTATTTGTATATTTTGGTACCCACTTCCTATGTTAGAGTCCAAGGGTTAGGTCAAAGGTAACCATGTCCAAGAGGATTTAGTGGAACCTTTAAAAAAATATAATTTTCATTATTAACTACTATATCAAAATAATCACCAATATAATTTTCTCTGTTTTTCCAATCAACTGAACCTAAATACTTACATTATTTGTTCATATTTCCCGTCATTAATTTTGTACTTTTAGAAATATTATAAACATTATTGGTCATAACAGTACTTAAATTTCTACGGAAATTGGATTTAGACTTTACTCCAAATCTAGTACTAGCGCTAATATTTTTATTATACATGAAAGCGTATCTTGTGTTGTTTCTACGATTAGTTTTATTATATCCTAAACCACTTTTATCATATAAGGTCTAGAACTAGATAAAATCATGTTTAAAACATTTTGACCTGTATTAAATTTCACGAATTCATTTTTACAATTTTCAAATTTAATTTTAAAGTCACAATTTTTATTTCAAAAGAAATATTGCTGTTTTTCAAAATATCAATCTCCTCATTTAATTCAGAATTCTTGTTTATTAACGTACAGTCCTCATTTTTGAGAAGAAAACTTTGAGATTTTGAATTATCTATAGAGGATTGTAATAAATCCTTTTGTCTTTTCAAATCAAAATTTTCTTTTAAAATTTTTTCTTTCTCCTTTTCAAATAGGGTGTTTTGTTCATCTAAAAAATCTTTAAGAGTTGCACATTTATTTTTTAAAACACCAAGTTGATTTTCTAAATTTAATTTCCCATTTTCTAGTTTCTCATTTTCAAGTTAAACAGATTTCAGCTTTTCTAAAATAATAAAATTAAGCTTTGAGATCATATCGCTTATACTAACTACATCATTATTATCTTTTACTGAAATTTATAAGTCAAAAAGTACCTTCTTGTTGCCCTCGTTGGTGGCTTTGACGGGGATTTTTCTTGTTGTATTTAGATTGGATCTTTTTCTGCCATTATTCTACGATGTTGTGACGATCGACATAATTCCAAGCTCTGATACCACTTGTTAGTCACTATGCATAGGATCAAAGTTGGCCAACAGTTGTAAACAACGTAAAAGCAGCAGAAATAAAATAGTAGATAACACCGTCGATTTTATACTGGTTCGGACCTCCTGTCCTTCGTCCAGTCCCTAAGCACTTCTTAGGAATTTCACTAACAACACTCTCACTTTACCCCAAGGAACAGTTTTGCAGACTTCGTCTGAACAACCAATCATGACTTCAATCTTTTCTTTTGTAGAGAAATAACTTGACTAATATATCGTGTCTTCAATATACCGAGTAGTCACACTGTAGTACAACTACTACAATCTTTGAAAATGATGTTTTCTAATGAATATATAGTTTAGTAATTTAGAAAGCAATAGGAGAATGATTATAAGAGCATTGAATTATGCATCTTTCTTTTGGGATGATGTGAGGCTTATATAGGAGTGATAAGATGCCATTCAAAAGAAACCCTTCAGCAATTCAGTTTGGAAGAGATGCATCCATTGGAAATTCACAATACTTGAAAAAGAGGCTTGAATGGGTACTTGAACTATTTTTTTTCAACGGTCATTAAAATCTCGTACCGATGAATTCTAAAGCACGTTTGGTGCAGTGGTAAGCGCGTGTGTGTTTCACTTGGTGTGCCTGGGTTCGAGTCCCACTACGATAGATTTTTAAACAATTTAATTTTCTTCTTTTAGTAGGTTAAAAAAATATTAATGGACGAATAAAAAAAGAAATTATGGCAGGCTGGTTTGAGTTCGTGATTTCTCCTATGTGAGCTGGGTTCAAATCCCATCTTCGCCCTTTAAATTGAAGTGGTATGTAGTAAAGTGGGTAAGGCACATGTTGCTTTCATGTCTGCCTGAGTTCAAATCCTAGAGTGCTTAATCTTGCATCCATTGCCGCCTAAGTTCAAATCCTAGAGTGCTTAATCTTGCATCCATTTAACTATTTATAGAAACGTTCATTCAAAATTGCAACCGCCTTTATTTTAAAAGCTTGCATAGTGCGGTGGAAGTAGTGCTTGTTTGCATGTTTCTCTCCTTAATGCCTTGGGTTCAATTCTCACCTTTGCTCCTTTTTTTTTAGTTTCAAGATGATGCAAAGTAAGTTTTGAACAATGGAAGTCATAGTGTAGTTGGTTAGTGCGCGACGTTTCTTTTTTGTGATCAAGGTTTGATTCTTGTCTCTTGCATTTTTTTAGCAGCCCATTATAAACATACTTTTCTACCATCGTAAAAACTTTTTTTTAATCTATTGTATAGCTACATAACCTACAATGCCTCAATAAAAAAATTAGTAGTATTGTCATATAGTTGTTATCATCAAAATAAAAAATATTATTTTCAACAAATGATTCTTGGACTTCTCTTATTATTTATAGATATGGTTTTCTGGACTTCTTCTATTACTGACAGATATGGATTTCTAGTCTTCTATCATTACTCGATGTGTATTTCTGGTGTTCTATTATTTAGGATTTTTTGTGTTTTATTATTACCTCCGGAAATGGTTTCTAGACTTTTATTATCATCTCTTGATCCAAATCTCTGGTTTTCTATTATCATATTCAAAGAATGATCTCTAAGCTTCCATCACCATATATTGATTTCCAGTCTTTTATTATTACTTCTAGTTGCAGATTACTAGATATCTACTATTATTTCAGGATTATATTCTCTAAACTTCTATCATTCTCAAATTTGGATTTCTAAACTAATATTATTTTTGGCGTTGGGTTCTTGGACTTCTATTATTAGGAACTTATAATGAAATTACTAAACACATTTTATATAGATTCCAAAACTAATAGCAAGAAATATTATTTGCATTGTGTTTTGCAGGAAATTGGTAAAGAAATTCTTAGACTTTTGTCCTAAAGAAAAAAAATTCATACAAGGGGTGCTAAATGTTATCCACAAAATCCTGTTAAGACTAAAAGTATGAAAGAAGAAGCTATAATACGAGAGTTAGTTCCTTTTACAAGCATCGAAGGAGATGCTTCTGTCAAGATTGAAGAGATGCTTCCACAAGCATCAAAGGAGTTGCTTCCACAAGCATCGAAGGAGATGCTTCCGTAAGAGTCAATTCTTCTACCGAAACCATCCCTTCTACAAGTGTTGAAAAATTCCCCTCCATGAGTGTTGCCAAAGTCTTCCTTGTCACAATCATTAAACCTTTGAAACTAACATCCTTCCATAAGAAAGTATTATCCTTCTATCACACTCCTTACAAGCCCTCCGTAATTCTTCACTGAATACTCCACCTCGGGTGACGCCATGGCTCAACAACAATGAAGGGATTCAATGTGCTTTCAACAACATAGTGTCGCATCATTTACCCTTCGCTTCTCAAAAGAGTTCTTTCTAATGGTGTGGGAAGCGCCCAGTTCATTTATAAAAGCGCAATCGAAGTAATACTTAGCTAATATCCTTAAAGACATTGCTTTCGACAGTGACGAAAGCATCCATTTAAGTACGGAAGAAGCATTGTACAAGAAGAATAAAAACACTTCAGTACCAACATCAATGGGATGAAAGAATTGTCGTTGATAGTGACGGAGGCGGAGCTAGAAGGATGGCGAAAGGCAATGAAGGCATTCTTTTCGACGATGACGGTTAGATGAAGGTGGAAGGACTTGGACCTGCATATATAAATAGGACCCTATAGGTCACGTTTTGGGAGGGTTTTTTCCATTTTAGCCTTCTTCTTTAATCTCATACTCCTGTAACTCAAAATCAATTTAGGGGAAAAACTTACCAATTTAAAACCATTTTGCACTTAATAAAATCAAGAGCTTGATCATTTATGATCTCCTCACTCATGCTTCTTCGAAGGTTGTGGGGATGGATGAATATATATATATATATATATATATATATATATATATGAATATTGACTTCGAGCATAAGAATGATCTACATGGCCATTAGCATGCTAATGACCGTTGCACAAGACTTATGCTTATCTCCTTAACTCTCTATGAACATAAGTTGTGTCATAGAATCCATTTGGATGTTGGAACCTTAAGGTGATCTATACCTACGTAAACGCCCATCGGCATTTATCTCATGAGTTGTAGGGACAAAGCGCCCTTATGTTCTATGAATTTAAGGAGGTCGATCGATAAATGAGTCTATGACACCATGATCCAATCTTTAACCATTCAAGCACACATTGGATCCTAAATGATGAATTATACCTTCATACATGATCAAATCAATCAAGCGTTAACTTATTACAAATAGAATCTGGGGCTCAGATCGTATTTTTGTTTAACAGAAGGTTTCTCGGTGTACGCATCCAACTTGGCCTAGACACTATCGGAGGATACCTGACGTGGTGCTGGGTTATGGATACCGGAAGGAAATGTATCCTAGAAGGTGGGTGTATCGTACGCTCACATAAAGCAAAAAATGACTAAGTTTAAGTAATAGACATAACATGGGAAATAATCGGCAAAAACTAGTGTTATAGATAAAGTATGTAATTACCAATCGCCTGAACATTGTTATGACCCCTCTTCATTACAACCCAGAGAATAGGTTTATAAGGATAAGTAATGGTACAAGGAGGGAATATTCGCATGACATTTTTCCTTATGCATGATTTGCATTGACAAGGGTATTAGATACCAGGAGTATTAGCCTTGGTCGGTATATGCATATGTTTTATTATATTTATTTATTCTACCGAGAGTTCTTTTTGATAGTTCTCTGTTATGTTTTTGTTTGTTTATAGGATACCAACACCAGCAATCAGTACTCTAGTTAACTTGGGTTTTTGATTTAGCAAAAATTCAGGTTCATTAAGGTATGGGTTGTTACATTTGGTATTAGAGCTTAGATTGATCGACCAAAGGAACTAAAATACGCTGAGTAAACATTTTTGTATTTTTACCTATATTTATATTATAAGCCAAAGCCTACAAACTCCAACTATAGAAGTAGTTGCGACTATATTCTGAAAAGTAAGATAAGGCGGCTGGGTTAGAATAACAAATAGAGTTAAAAATATGTGTCTATCCTGATTACCCCACAGATGATAAGTCGTACTGGAAGGTGTTGACTTTATAAGACCACGAATGCGACATATGGAAGGGTCCGTGAAGTTAGATAATACATGACTCCCTTATTGGACCTAGATTGCCCTACGGTGTATAGATCCCTGCAGGATTATCGATTAATGATATATGTCAGATCTAGATAAATAAGAAGTAAAGAAATATATGTTGCAGATATCCGAAAGCAACAATTAAGCAGGTTACTGAAGGAAGGTGTGTAGTAATCGCCTCAAGAAGATAGTCAGATTTTTAATATATTCTGGGATGAAGGTAAGTCAGAAAGTAAGTGAAAAATTAGGAAAGTCCAAAAGAAAGGACAAATAAAACCCACTCTAAGTCCGACCCATATGAAAGAATTCAATAAAATGGTTTTAAGTTTGTTTAAAAGTATTTGAAATGTTTTCATAGGATTTATTTAAATGTAAAACAACATTATTTTCGAAATGTAAGTAAATATTAAAATTTTCTATAAATTAAAATATCTTTTATATTTATTTAAATAGAATTTCTAGTCGAAATTAAAACGGTTAGACCAAAAATTTTAGTTAAAAGGTTTTAATAAAGTGGTATTTCCTTTGAAATAAATAGAAAATAGAATATATGTATAGATCAATGATTTTTTTATTTTAAAAATTTGAAGTTATAAAATTATTTTAAGGGGTGGACAATAGGAAATTGTACTGGATTTGAATGGAGTAAAGGGAATGGAAGGGTAAGGACAACCGGTAGTGAAGATATGAAGAATATTCTCGAATAAGGAAAATACGCAGGAAAAAATGGAAAATGGACTAGTTACGCGCATTGATTGCACATACCTTTTAAAGGTCCCCTTCTTTTGCAATTAGAGTCTTCACTACGGTTGAAGGTGGAAATAACGTAAGTGATAGGAAAATAATAAAATGGATGTTGTCATTGTCAGTTCCAGTTTTTATTGATCAAAGCTATAAAGGATGTTTATGAAACACGGTAAAGTGCATTTTTGAAAAAAAAGGTTTTGGTATAAAAGTTTAGTTTTTGAATACAAACTTAATAAATGGTTTGAGTTAAAAACCCTACCTTTTAAGAAGTAAAATCTTTTTTTGGAAACGTTTTAAAGTAAAGGATCTTCTTAAATTAAATCCCTAACAATGACTTTTGGAATTTAATAAATAAACTCACTTCATAAATCCTAAAATATAGTTCTAAAAGTTCTAAGTTTGTATTTTAAAGATAAAAGCTTTTGGTTAAGTACTTCATAACCGCAAAGTTTAATAATTGTTATAAAGAGTAGTAAAAAACCAAAACATTTTGGTATGGAGTAGATAGGGATGACTGCCTAAGTAGGATAAGGTAAAAGTTAATGTTATGAATGAAGAGTTACGAATGCTCGTAGAGCAGAAATAAGGAATCCCTATGAAACATAAGAATATTTGTATGAAGTTAGAAATATTTTATTAGACATATTGGAAGGCCATAAGAAGAACCCACAAAGGAATGGGGAATGTATGACATATACTTTTATGAGTCCTAGTCTATACTCTCATGAAATATTAATAATAAAGAAAGTAAATACGAAAATTTCAGAATACTATCAAGAGATTTGGATTAATAATGAGACGACATATACACATAGAGGACGCTGGTGGACTCAAGGTTAAGGAAGACATGATAGATGGTGGAAAAGTTATTATGCCAAGACAATTTTCTAGTGAGTTATTTTAAATGTGCATAGTTTATATTTGTTACCCACGGTGGTTTGGGAATGCATAATTTGGACTATTCTTGGTTGTGGTAATTAAAATAACGGATGGACCTTATTTATTAAAATCCAAGAATGTAAGTTAAGACATGTAGGTTGTTATTGTACGACATACTAAAAGTCTCCATTTATTTGAGTAAGAAGTGATAAGGACACAATGTCATTAACACCCGTTGATGTTGAAGGGTAGCTTCCAGCAATTGTTTATTTTCGGCTTTAGGTTGTAAGCATTACTTCTCTCTGGTGTATATTGCATACGATATTATAAGAGATGTTCATTTTTATAACCGTGTTGATTTTCTGTATCGACTACCATATAGATTAGAAAATAATATAAATAAGGAGATCGCACAAAGACATTAAACGAATGCAGAAGAAAAAAATTTGGAAGTTCATAAAATGAATCAGGAATTTTTTTAATTAACTACTAAAAGTAAAATAAAATTTAAATCCCATGTAAAAGAAATTAGGAGATAAGTTTAGTGAGCCAAGGACAGAGAAACGTTGTTGCAAAACCATAGGTCATTATCCATATCCCTTAAAACCTGAAATTTACAAATGTACTTATGCATTGATTATTGTTTTACTATAAAAGAAAAAGTTTTTGAAATTTGAAAATTTACTATGTAGTAGGATAAAATCAATCATAGAAGTTAGCCCATTAAGTAATTCCCGATTGCATGGGATGTGGCTTAATTTACTTTGAAAAGTTAAAATAAATACTTTTGAAAATATTATTCAAACAAGTTAAAATTAAATACTTTTAATTTTTTTAAAATTCTTTGAGTTTTAAAATATAAAATATTTTTGTGAAATTTTGAAAAAACATGTAGCGCCTTAATTTGGAATATGGTTAATTTTTATAAATGTGATTTTATAACCTTTTTAAACTCCTTTTAATTAATAACTAATAGGAAACATGTTTTTGAAATTTGTTTACAAAAATAAATACTTTAAAGAAATATCAATAATGTGATCGAAAATTGTTTTATCGATAAACGAATTTTTATTCAATATAAATTATTAAAACTTTGTGATGTCTAAATAACAAATGAAGTTATTATAGCTAATAAAAATAATTTGATTTATTACGGTTAATTAGTTTACTTTTAAGAGCTTCTAGTAGGTCATTAGTTAGGAGATATTTAAAGTATATATATTTTATTTGGCTTGTGAGTGGAAAGGTAGTTACATGGGAGGCGGAGAGGAGGGGGTGGGGAAGGGAGGGGGCTTTGGCCGGCTAAAGGAGGTAGAGGGGTCATGGTAACCTCTTGAATTATCCTATATAAGCACACTAAAGGTTTCACTAATCCATTTGAAATTTTATGCACAAAAGTAAGCTTTTCATTTTCCTTAGTGTCTTCTATATAACTTTTTAAACACAAATCAAATCAGCCCAAATCTACACCCAACCCTAGCTATAAGTCTTAAATAATATAGCAATAAATATTATCAACTTTAATCTCGAAGGAGTGGAGCACACAAGCCCCAAGCACCCAAGGCCATGAGCAAAATAGGAAAGTTCTTGCCTAGGTTAAGAGCATTCTACGAGAAAGGGTTAGATTTTGGTTCTTCCTTTGGATGTGGTAAGAAATGAGCTTAGGTCGAGGATTGTACTGATTGTTTACTTGTTTAAGGGTGAGCAAACTCACCATTTTAATGTACGCGAAGTATATAATATGCTTGTTCAAACTATAGTAAAGTGCTTAACTATATAATGTTATAACTTTTAAGTGTCTTGCTTTGGAAAGTAAATGACATGTATATTGTGCATATTGACTTTTACGACTTTCTAAGACAAGTTACATGGCTTTAGCATGGTGCACACAGTTTTTGTTGGATTATGATTGGCTTGCCTCGAATATAAATGGTTTCTATAGGGAAAGGTCACTATAGAAGCAATTCATTTTGCCTTGTTTTGTTGAATTTTTGTAATACTTTGTACAGACATCACTAGTGGTTTCTTAGCATGGTTGTGATGTGTATTGAGGTTATTATTTATCGTAAAAAAATTGGACCTTAAAAAGATAGTTAACGTGTTGAAAAATGACCAAAATTTATAGATATTAAATATGCCCAATCCACATCATGTTAAGTAAAGAATAATAGCACTTTTTGGCCCCTATAATAGCTCTAGACTCTTTTGTTCTAGAAATGCTACAGATTACTGTTTGAAGTATAATTTGTTTAAAATGGCTTAAAAAGGTTTTCTCTAGAATCTTTTTAGGAGTATTTAATAACATATATTAGAGTATTTTAAAAGTGGTTTAAAGTTTAAATAAATTTTTAATAATTAATTATGAAGTATTAAAGTAAAAGGTTTATTTTAATAAATGAACACATGCTTTTTGAAGTTTTTAATAAATTAAAAAATAGTTATTTTTAAATATTTTAAATGAATGTTTAAACCATAATTATAAGTATTTAAAAGTATTTTTATGTATATAAAGTTTTAGAAATTTAGTTAAATATTTTATCAAAGTATTAAAAACCCTACGTAACATTTTATCTTTTAAATAGTTTTTTGAATTTTATCAAATATATTAGCTTATAAACAAATTAGTATGCACACACAAATTGTAAAGACCCAGATTTTTAATTAATTAAAATTTGTATGTTTATTTAATTTTAAATATTAATAAGTGAATTTATAAGTCGAATAAATTTTATTTCGAATAATTAGATTTAATTGAATAATTAAATCGATAATTTAATATGTTAAATTATGGAAATAATTGAAAATTGGGTTAAATATGATTGAAAATGATTTGTAAAATTTTATTATATCATATTGAAGTTAGAACGATATTTTAGAACTTTTAAAATCGAATTAAAAGTTAATTTGTGAAAATTGAATATTTTAATATTTAAATCGACTAGTGAAATTAGCCGTTTTTCAAACAGTCTCAGAATTGGACGAAACTAGTTCCATTGGATCCGTAATAGTTTGTTATTACTGGATTTCAATTTTCGTAGCAATCGGAGTTATCGTTTGATCGTGGCAGCTCGAAACGCATCGAAATTGTTTTAATATTAATTTGGCGAGTTAAAATAGTCGTTTTTCAAACAGTGTCGGATTTCGACGAAACCAGTTTCATCGGATCCATAATGTGATATTATTGTATGGTTTCAAATATCGTGTCAATTGGATTTACCGTTTGTCCGGTGCAAGCTAAAACGCCTAGAAAATCGTTTAATCGGTTTAATTTCGAATCGAACGTTTATTGCCATAACTCGCATAGATGACCGAATTAGCTCTCGAAACACATTCCATTGTGTTCGAAACGTGGGGTAAACCTTAGTAACGCCAACCAGCACGCTTCGTTTGGAGTTCGGAAAATCCGGGATGAATAGTGTCGCATGAATTTTCTATAAAAGCCCTCCTATTTTCATTATTTTCACAAAAACTAAAACCCTAACCTAATTTTCTACAGCCGCCACCTTCACAAACGTTAATGGCCAGAAATCAATATCCTTCTCCCCTCAATTACTCTCAATCCATCAACAATTACGCGAAGTGTCCAACATGAAAGTTGTAGAGATTCGTGAGAGCTTTAGATCCATACAGATATGATCGTGTTTGGAGAGTCAGAGGGGGAGAAAAGAGGGGCCGATGGCTGCGTGTTGCGCACGCAAATCAAGGAGAAAGGGGGGGCCGAGCTTCTCATGCTCGCAGCCGAAGATAGTGGGGGTGATGTGCTTCGAGATGGCGGTGGTATGATGGAGTTTAGTCGAGTGTGGAGGTGGTGGCTTGGAACCCTAATTTTGAGCAATTGGGTTCATGCGCGTGTTTTGTTACTGGAGAAAAAAAAACGTGAGGGAGATGGAGAAGCAGGGGATGGTCCTGATGGGGGGATGCAGATCTAAAGGCTGAGATTTAGCAGTAGGTTTAAAATCAAATAAAATGTTGTAAATTTATGCTTATAAATTCGTAAAACTTTGAAAATGTATAACTTTTTCATACGAGATCGAAAACGCGTGAAACCAGTTGCGTTGGAATCGTATGGACGAGCACTACGCTATGGAATTGGATTGGAGTCGTTTGGAGTTAGTGAGAATTTCGGGTAAAATTAAACGTCCGTTTAATTTTATTCGAAATAAATCGCTAAAACGAAATTGAAATCAAGGTGAGAACTTCTCACTCAATCGAATCAGTTTCGATTTTTATTTTAAATAGTTAGATTTAAAATTCTTGAATGCATGTTTGAATGATGATTGTTATTGATTGATTGTTAAAATAGACATTATGCGCCGTTAGTAAGCGGATGTTATTTATTAAAAACATATACCGTGAATATTTCATAAACAGTGAAATTGGTATTATTTATGTACTTGGAATTGATTTTCCCGCAGTATATAGCGGATGAGATCCTATTGCGCCGCCAATTAAGCAGATAATATTTTAAATCCCATATACCGCGATAATTTCGTACTGGAACGAAATTGGTATTGTGCTAACATCTTTGGATGCAGGGAAACAGGTTGGAGGGATCCAACTGGATTCCTAAACAGTATTTATTTGATTATGGATATTTTGATATTCGTTGATTATCATATCGATATATGATATCGTTGTTGTCGTGATTGACTATTTGGTGTGTAGCATCATTGGGCCAAATTTTGGAATTTTAAAAGGATTTTTAAAGTGATTTTTGAAAGTATACGTTTATAAATATTTTTGGAATCGATTCATTTTAAATAAATAAACGTATAAATTTTAATGTTATAAAAATTACGATTTTTGAGAAATATAGTGAAAAGTTGATTTTTGAAAATATGGGTTAATGATTTTATAAAATAGTTTAAATTGCGATTTCTGAATTTATTATAAAATGTTTAAAAAATAGGATTTATGAAATTTGATTATTTTATAAATCAAAGAGAATGGTGAAATTATAAAGGACTTTAAAGACGTTTTGAAATAATAATATAAATTGATTTATATAAAAGATTTATAAATTGATGATTTATAAATTAAAATATTGAAGTATAAAACGAGTTTTTATAAGTGTTAGAATGAAGAATGAACTTAAAAAATGAATGAAATTTATAGGATTATAAACGGTGAAGTTATGAATGGAATTTTATAAGCAGTAGGTTTATAAAATTTATAAAGTTATTAAAAGAATGGTTTTGAATGAATCTTATAAGTTATAAGATTTATAATTTGGGAAGTTAAAGGAACGATTTTGCAAAGAAATAAATTATAAGTGTTTTACTTATAATATGAACTTTTGTTATATAATTGAGTTATAAATTGAAATAGGTTAATAAAGGAGATTTATAAAAGGAAGTTGTTATAAAACAAATAGAAATGGAATTTATAAACATTGTTTTATAAATTCGCAAAGGACTTATTTTGATAAATAAATTGTTGTAACTTATTAATGGAGTTATATTCACGTTTTAGACAGTGAATAATCCTTTAAAATAAAATGTATAGAAATGATGAAATTTGTTAACAAGGTATATTCACGTTTTGGAATAGTGAATAATATGTTAAAGAAAATGTTTTGGATGTGATGTTTTTAAACAGAATTAGAACGATCTAACGATGTTTTAAATGTGTTGAGATTCGAAACCATAGATTTCAACATTCATTGTTGAAATAGACGTTTTCGAGAAATAAAAGGAAATGGTGGACTATAACACTGTTGTTATAGTAAATGATTTCCGAAAGGAAAAGTTTTGTATAGTATTGGGATTTATTTATCTATTTTAATTTCGAATCCCTATACTAGTGATTTTGGATTGTCGTAACGATGTTTTACGTAACATTCGTTTTGGCCCAAATAAATATGTTTAAGAGAATGATTTCCTTAAAGAATGAAATATGTACTTAATCTCGATTTAAGTATATTGAATATTTTCCAAGTGTTGAAAATAAATGGATTGAGAATTACTTAATAAGTAAGTATGGAAATGTTTTCCAATATAAAGTGAATATTTTGAGAATTTATCCTTTTGAAGATAAATTGAAAATGAATAATTGAAATCGTATATCAGTAGATATTGTGAAATATAAATTCACTATGGAATTTATAAAAGAAAAGGGAATTTGTTTAAAAATAAATATTGATTTATTTTTGAAGTGTGAAAATTATATATCTTGTAAAGATATTTTTGGGAAATAAATAATTTGAAAAATTATTTGGAATCTGGTGATGTTGTGCATATCCATTGGTAGTTCAATAACCGACTATCAATATTTACCTTTGAATGGGTATTTGTTGTGATTTGCTGAATTTGAATGCCACGCTTATTTTTAAATTATTGCGCTCGTTATTCGGATTACCCATTCTGAATAGTGATACGACGTAATGGATAGCATTGATGACCGGTGTTGAAGACCGGATATTTGTGAGAGCGATATGATGACCTGTCGATTGACTCTGCACCGAGTTGCTCCGGTATAGAGTTCTCCATATGTGATGGGGAATCCGATCAGGATTGTAGATATCCGGATTGTAAGGACTTCTTTGTAAGTGCCTTCGGTTCTGTTCGAGCCCGGAACAGACTTGTATGGATTGTATGTCTGACGTTACAAATTGAGATATAAAGTTGATTTCTTTCAAATATATTTCTGTTCGTGGCTGAGAATTTATTCTCTTAGCTTAACACCCTTCTCTGAGACGTACGAGCTCAGAGGTTATGTAGTTGAAGGTTATCAGCGATATATTCCCAATTTGGTAATGTGACATGCTGAGTGTTGCTGTGAAATGATCATTGTGTTGATCATTTGTGATAAGATCATTTGTTTGATCGTTTATCTTTGTGATCATTTCTATGATCATTTGTTGACCCAAAGCACAACTTTTGTATAAAGCGTGGCTTTGTGGACGAGACTTCGTCGAGCCTCACACCCCCGGAAAGGTCAAAACAGGAAAGATGCAGCAAGGTTATGAGGGGTAGCTCCCTTTAGGGTATGTGCGTTTCCTTCTGGAAAAGGGTGGTATCATGGTATGGAGCCCAGATACTTACTCATGTTGAAACACTTATTATTTGGTGTGATGTTGATTACGAGCGTTCGGTTAAAGATCCCAAAGGACCGGGGGATGGCATACTCGTGTCAGTAGTTACCCAGTTAGGAGTAACCCGGCCTTGTGTTGGCAGAGATCCGGTTAGGTTCTCGGGGACGTCCTTCCAGAGGCGTTCTCATGTGGCAATGGGAAGTTCCTTGGCCTGACCATTCATTGGAAATCCAAAGAAACAGTACGATCTTGTACGGTTTTTAGTTGTATAACCTGCCATGGAATGTGGCGGCAACCTGCTATTGAACATGGTAGCTATAGTACGCATAAGTGTGAAATGTCTATGCTGGCTAAGATTTATATCTTTATTTTCGAAATGAATTTTTCCTACACTATGCACTAGTAATAATATCAAATGTTTCTTTTAATGCGTATCAAGCATCTTTGACTATCATAAGGAGAAATCTCCTCCGATTCTGCGTTTGCATTGTGTGTCTGTGCGGGAGGCCTTATGGTAGTCTCATTTTTAAAAGCATTGCGAATTGACTTTAAAAATATTCCTCTATTTTGATTTTAAATATAAATAAACTGTTTTGAGTTCTCACACCAGTCACATGACTGACTCGGAGTTTATTGTTTTCCTTCCTAAACTCTGGGTGCCCACCAATTTCCACACGGGCAGTCAAGAGACAGGTTTATCGGGATATTCTGGAATTCAGGAGTTGTTGGAGGCAAGCTGGATGGCTTGGCGTATTACTAGTATATAGTATTTCTTTTTCCGCTGCATTGTTTGTTGTTGTTTGTTGTTGTACACTCTGATGATAATGTAATGTAATGTGATGTAATGTAATAACTGATATAGTTCTTTGTTTAAAGATTATTCACTTATCTATTATATGTTGTTCCGCTGCGATTGTGAGATTCTGATATTGTTCAGTTTTTTTCTGTTCTGTTCCGTTCTATTTTCTATCTTTTCTACCTTCTTCTGTCTTTTTCTTTTTCTTAAATATTGAGAATTCGTATTTCTGTTCATCTTGAGTTAATCTATGGAGATTAGTGTATATTCAAGGAGTACGGATTTGCGGGTCTTCATAGGTGGTATCAGAGCATATGGTTAAGCGACAACCATGGTTCTGTTGGGTATTACTCATTAGAGATAGAGTCAGTAGTACTCTAGAATGAGTTTGAGTGTAATAATAGCTATGAGAGCGTATTTGTTAGTGAATATTAAATTGTTTTATATTGTGATGATTGGTTTATTGAGTGGCGTATGAACCTTCGTCAGCACGGTCTGTACAACTATGCTGAAGGGGTTTATAAACACTTGAATAGAACAATTTGACATAATATTATTTTAAATTGGGTAAATGAAATAATTTTACCTTGATTATACTTTATATATGAAGGAATAATTTTTCAGAATTATTAAAGTGTATATAAGTTGATTGTTTGGTTGTTGAATAAGATGTTTGAATAATCTAAATAAAAGAATAATTGTATAAGCAAAAGAATTATAAGTATGAAATTATAATTAATGTGATTTACAATTGTGAAATAAACTTATATATATATAAGAAGTGAAACTATATGAATATATTTATAAATATGAGTTGTAAATAAAAAAATGAAATTAGAGTTAAATGAAATTTACTTTAGAATTTAGAATCTGAATTTATTTATAAGTGGGAATTTAAGTTATGTAAAAACCAAGTGATATTTATAAAATGGAGTATAACTTAAGAGATGTTGAATGAAGTTGATATTGGTATCAAAGTAAATTAATAAAGTTAAGTGATAGATATGAACTTAAGTTATATAAATGAAATTCAACTTTTGTAATTGAATTGAATTAATGGATTAAATGTAAATCAATTGAATGTAATTAAATTAAGTTGATATGAAATAATGAATGTAAGTGTTAATTCATTAAAAATCTAATGTTATTGGAAGTTGAATAATTGGATGAAAATCAATTTAGTTAAACCAAATTGAATGAATATAAGCAAAGGAATTTGGTTGAAATTAATATACATTGGTTGTTATATGATTGTATATAATTCATTAAGAGTTAATGAAATTGAAAGCTAAAGTAATTGAAATTCAATTAGAAGTTGAGTGAATCTTAAATAGAATTGAATTTGATTTGGAAGTGAACCAACTTGAATATAAATTAGTGGATGCAAACTAATTGAAATTAAATATGAATGAATGTTAGTAAAAACATCCACTGTTGATGAATCAAATGTGACTAAATTGAAAACCCATTTCATTGAATATTAATGAGAATATGAATGAATATTTATTGGTTATGGATGATAGTTGGTTGATGTTTGCATTTGTTGTTTTGTTGCATTTGCTATGTTGGCATATGTAGTTGTTATGTTGCTATATGTTATATATCGATACTATTGTCTATATACATGTTTCTCATGTTGTTTGTTGAGTGTTTAGTAGGTGCGGATCGCGTTTGCTTCGCATTTGGAGCTCGCTTTCGTGCCATATTAGCCGTATATGCTCGCTAATAAAATATAAGGTACACATCTCGGATTAAATATCGCACTTTTATACTTTTTTCCCTGCGGGATGCCTCATTACTTGATGAGATGTATATTTGTGATATATATACTGTCATTTTTTTTCGGATCGAGCCGCGCAAAGGAGACTGGCGAATTTTTCCGAAAATTTAAGGCGTCGGAATATTTTTGAGAAAAATTGAAAATTTTTGAAAACTTTAACTTTGATTTGGAGTTGAAAGTTAAACAATAGTAGTTGTTTTTGAAAAGGTAACTAAGTATGATTAGAAAACTTAGTAAACTTATTGTAAGAAGTTTAACTATGGATTTTGGGAAAGTTAATAGATTTTGTAACTTTTCTTACTTAATAATTTCGAGTACGAAATTCTTTTAAGGGGGGAAGTATGTAACGACCCAGAATTTTAATTAATTAAAATTTGTATGTTTAATTAATTTTAAATATTAATAAGTGAATTTATAAGTCGAATAAATTTTATTTCGAATAATTAGATTTAATTGAATAATTAAATCAATAATTTAATATGTTAAATTATGGAAATAATTGAAAATTGGGTTAAATATGATTGAAAATGATTTGTAAAATTTTATTATATCATATTGAAGTTAGAACGATATTTTAAAACTTTTAAAATCGAATTAAAAGTTAATTTGTGAAAATTGAATATTTTAATATTTAAATCGACTAGTGAAATTAGCCGTTTTTCAAACAGTCTCAAAATTGGACGAAACTAGTTCCATTGGATCCGTAATAGTTTGTTATTACCGGATTTCAATTTTCGTAGCAATCGTAGTTATCGTTTGATCGTGGCAGCTCGAAACGCATCGAAATTGTTTTAATATTAATTTGGCGAGTTAAAATAGTCATTTTTCAAACAGTGTCGGATTTCGACGAAACTAGTTTCATCGGATCCGTAATGTGATATTATTGTATGGTTTCAAATTTCGTGTCAATTGGATTTACCGTTTGTCCGGTGCAAGCTAAAACGCCTAGAAAATCGTTTAATTGGTTTAATTTTAAATCGAACGTTTATTGCCATAACTCGCACAGATGACCGAATTAGCTCCCGAAACATGTTCCATTGTGTTCGGAACGTGGGTTAAACCTTAGAAACGCCAACCGGCACGCTTCGTTTGGAGTTCGGAAAATCCGGGATAAATAGTGTCGCACGAATTTTCTATAAATGCCCTCCTATTTTCATTATTTTCACAAAAACTAAAACCCTAACCTAATTTTCTGCAGCCGCCACCTTCATAAACGTTAATGGCCAGAAATCAATATCCTTCTCCCCTTAATTACTCTCAATCCATCAACAATTACGCGAAGTGTCCAACATGAAAGTTGTAGAGATTCGTGAGAGCTTTAGATCCATACAGATATGATCGTGTTTGGAGAGTCAGAGGGGGAGAAAAAAGGGACCGATGGCTGCATGTTGCGCACGCAAATCAAGGAGAAAGGGGGGACCGAGCTTCTCATGCTCGCAGCCGAAAATAGTGGGGGTGATGTGCTTCGAGATGGCGGTGGTATGATGGAGTTTAGTCGAGTGTGGAGGTGGTGGCTTGGAACCCTAATTTTGAGCAATTGGGTTCATGCGCGTGTTTTATTACTGGAGAAAAAAAAACGTGAGGGAGATGGAGAAGCAGGGGACGGTCCAGATGGGGGGATGCAGATCTAAAGGCTGAGATTTAGCAGTAGGTTTAAAATCAAATAAAATGTTGTAAATTTATGCTTATAAATTCGTAAAACTTTGAAAATGTATAACTTTTTCATACGAGGTCGAAAACGTGCGAAACCTGTTGCGTTGGAATCGTATGGACGAGCACTACGCTATGGAATTAGATTGGAGTCGTTTGGAGTTAGTGAGAATTTCGGGTAAAATTAAACGTCCGTTTAATTTTATTCGAAATAAATCGCTAAAACGAAATTGAAATCAAGGTGAGAACTTCTCACTCAATCGAATCAGCTTCGATTTTTATTTTAAATAGTTAGATTTAAAATTCTTGAATGCATGTTTGAATGATGATTGTTATTGATTGATTGTTAAAATAGACATTATGCGCCGTTAGTAAGCGGATGTTATTTGTTAAAAACATATACCGCGAATATTTCATAAACAGTGAAATTGGTATTATTTATGTACTTGGAATTGATTTTCCCACAGTATATAGCGGATGAGACCCTATTGCGCCACCTATTAAGCGGATAATATATTAAATCCCATATGTCGCAATAATTTCGTACTGGAACGGAATTGGTATTGTGCTAACATCTTTGGATGCAGGGAAACAGGTTGGAGGGATCCAACTGGATTCCTCAACAGTATTTATTTGATTATGGATATTTTGATATTCGTTGATTATCATATCGATATATAATATCGTTGTTGTCGTGATTGACTATTTGGTGTGTAGCATCATTGGGCCAAATTTTGGAATTTTAAAAGGATTTTTAAAGTGATTTTTGAAAGTATACGTTTATAAAATATTTTTGGAATCGATTCATTTTAAATAAATAAACGTATAAATTTTAATGTTATAAAAATTATGATTTTTGAGAAATATAGTTAAAAGTTGATTTTTGAAAATATGGGTTAATGATTTTATAAAATAGTTTAAATTGCGATTTCTGAATTTATTATAAAATGTTTAAAAAATAGGATTTATGAAATTTGATTATTTTATAAATCAAAGAGAATGGTGAAATTATAAAGGAATTTAAAGACGTTTTGAAATAATAATATAAATTGATTTATATAAAAGATTTATAAATTGATGATTTATAAATTAAAATATTGAAGTATAAAACGAGTTTTTATAAGTGTTAGAATGAATTGTGAATGAACTTAAAAAATGAATGAAATTTATAGGATTATAAACGGTGAAGTTATGAATGGAATTTTATAAGCAGTAGGTTTATAAAATTTATAAAGTTATTAAAAGAATGGTTTTGAATGAATCTTATAAGTTATAAGATTTATAATTTGGGAAGTTAAAGGAACGATTTTGCAAAGAAATAAATTATAAGTGTTTAACTTATAATATGAACTTTTGTTATATAATTGAGTTATAAATTGAAATAGGTTAATAAAGGAGATTTATAAAAGGAAGTTGTTATAAAACAAATAGAAATGGAATTTATAAACATTGTTTTATAAATTCGCAAACGACTTATTTTGATAAATACATTGTTGTAACTTATTAATGGAGTTATATTCACGTTTTAGACAGTGAATAATCCTTTAAAATAAAATGTATAGAAATGATGAAATTTGTTAACAAGGTATATTCACGTTTTGAAATAGTGAATAATATGTTAAAGAAAATGTTTTGGATGTGATATTTTTAAACAGAATTAAAACGATCTAACGATGTTTTAAACGTGTTGAGATTCGAAACCATAGATTTCAACATTCATTGTTGAAATAAACGTTTTCGAGAAATAAAAGGAAATGGTGGACTATAACACTGTTGTTATAGTAAATGATTTCCGAAAGGAAATGTTTTGTATAGTATTGGGATTTATATATCTATTTTAATTTCGAATCCCTATACTAGTGATTTTGGGTTGTCGTAATGGTGTTTTACGTAACATTCGTTTTGGCCCAAATAAATATGTTTAAGAGAATGATTTCCTTAAAGAATGAAATATGCACTTAATCTCGATTTAAGTATATTGAATATTTTCCAAGTGTTGAAAATAAATGGATTGAGAATTACTTAATAAGTAAGTATGGAAATGTTTTCCAATATAAAGTGAATATTTTGAGAATTTATCTTTTTGAAGATAAATTGAAAATGAATAATTGAAATCGTATATCAGTAGATATTGTGAAATATAAATTCACTATGGAATTTATAAAAGAAAGGGGAATTTGTTTAAAAATAAATATTGATTTATTTTTGAAGTGTGAAAATTATATATCTCGTAAAGATATTTTTGGGAAATAAATAATTTGGAAAATTATTTGGAATCTGGTGATGTTGTGCATATCCATTGATATTTCAATAAGCGACTATCAATATTTACCTTTGAATGGGTATTTGTTGTGATTTGCTGAATTTGAATGCCACACTTATTTTTAAATTATTGCGCTCGTTATTCGGATTACCCATTTCGAATAGTGATACGATGTAATGGATAGCATTGATGACCGGTGTTGAAGACTGGATATTTGTGAGAGCGATAGGATGACCTGTCGATTGACTCTGCACCGAGTTGCTCCGGTATAGAGTTCTCCATATGTGATGGGGAATCCGATCAGGATTGTGGATATCCGGATTGTAAGGACTTCTTTGTAAGTGCCTTCGGTTCTGTTCGAGCCCGGAACAGACTTGTATGGATTGTATGTCTGACGTTACAAATTGAGATATAAAGCTGATTTCTTTCAAATATATTTCTGTTGGTGGCGGAGAATTTATTCTCTTAGCTTAACACCCTTCTTTGAGACATACGAGCTCAGAGGTTATGTAGTTGAAGGTTATCAGCGATATATTCCCAATTTGGTAATGTGACATGCTGAGTATTGCTGTGAAATGATCATTGTGTTGATCATTTGTGATAAGATCATTTGTTTGATCGTTTATCTTCGTGATCATTTCTATGATCATTTGTTGACCCAAAGCACAGCTTTTGTATAAAGCGTGGCTTTGTGGACTAGACTTCGTCGAGCCTCACAACCCGGAATGGTCAAAACAGGAAAGATGCAGCAAGGTTATGAGGGGTAGCTCCCTTTAGGGTATGTGCATTTCCTTCTGGAAAAGGGTGGTATCATGGTATGGAGCCCAGATACTTACTCATGTTGAAACACTTATTATTTGGTGTGATGTTGAATACGAGCGCTCGGTTAAAGGTCCCAAAGGACCGGGGGATGGCATACTCGTGTCAGTAGTTACCCAGTTAGGGGTAACCCGGCCTTATGTTGGCAGAGATCCGGTTAGGTTCTCGGGGACGTCCTTCCAGAGGCGTTCTCATGTGGCAATGGGAAGTTCCTTGGCCTGACCATTCGTTGGAAATCCAAAGAAACAATACGATCTTGTACGGTTTTAGTTGTATAACCTGCCATGGAATGTGGCGGCAACCTGCTATTGAACATGGTAGCTATAGTAGGCATAAGTGCGAAATGTCTATGCTGGCTAAGATTTATATCTTTATTTTCGAAATGAATTTTTCCTACACTATGCACTAGTAATAATATCAAATGTTTCTTTTAATGCGTATTAATCATCTTTGACTATCATAAGGAGAAATCTCCTCCGATTCTGCGTTTGCATTGTGTGTGTGTGCGGGAGGCCTTATGGTAGTCTCATTTTTAAAAGCATTGCGAATTGACTTTAAGAATATTCCTCTATTTTGATTTTAAATATAAATAAACTGTTTTGAGTTCTCACACCAGTCACATGACTGACTCGGAGTTTATTGTTTTCCTTTCTAAACTCTGGCTGCCCACCAATTTCCACACTGGCAGTCAAGAGACAGGTTTATCAGGATATTCTGGAATTCAGGAGTTGCTGGAGGCAAGCTGGATGGCTTGGAGTATTACTAGTATATAGTATTTCTTTTTCCGCTGCATTGTTTGTTGTTGTTTGTTGTTGTACACTCTGATGATAATGTAATGTAATGTGATGTAATGTAATAACTGATATAGTTCTTTGTTTAAAGATTATTCATTTATCTATTATATGTTGTTCCGCTGCGATTGTGAGATTCTGATATTGTTCAGTTGTTTTCTGTTCTGTTCCGTTCTATTTTCTATCTTTTCTACCTTCTTCTGTCTTTTTCTTTTTCTTAAATATTGAGAATTCGTATTTCTGTTCATCTTGAGTTAATCTATGGAGATTAGTGTATATTCAAGGAGTACGGATTTGCCGGTCCTCACACAAATATATATATATATATATATATATATATATATATATATCATTTTAAAAAGGCTTTCAAGTTATAAACAGATGTTTTTAAAAGGAGATTAGGAGTCGCTTAAGCAACTTAATCGTGCTTTGTTTGTTTACTTATTTATGGAAAGTAATTAGTCATATACTTAGCACTAAAAGTTGACAAAGTAGACTTGTTCTATCCGTGAGAGTTAAGAATGATGTTTAAGTAAAGTTTAGAAACAACAACGCTATAACCTACCTGCCTCACTCTTGACCAAGGGTTGGTGTATGTAACAGCCCTGATTTATATGGCATATAATAGATAAATTTAATTAAAATAAAATTGTTTTAGTTCAAAATTTGATAATTATTAATGTAAAAATAAATTGTTAGTTAATTAAATTTAGTTTAACAAAAGATTTTTTTATAATAAATGAAATCAAATAAAATTCTTTTGAACAATATTTTGATGTTGAGCAAAATGTTTTAATTGAATATAAAATAATTTATAAAGTATAAGCAATTGTTATGTAATTAAAATAGTAGAAATGAATAAGTGGGCATTAGATTGAATGAAATTGGATGGTTGCTGAAATATATTCAGTATAATCAAGTGAATTAATTTAAATCAAACTGAAATTTATGCACAAATAAGTTAGAAGAATTATTTAAAAGAAACTTAAGTGAAAATTAATTTGATATAAACTAGAGCCCAAATTTGGCCCAAACCCACAATAGCCTGGAACATTCCTTTTTCATTTTTTAATTAAGCCCTAAATCAAAAATACCTACCTAATTTCATTTTGCCCTAAAACCACCCTTATTTTGTTTTAAACGTTCAATTAAAAATAATAAAAAAGATATTGCACAGTTAGGCACAAGCTCCTAAAGGTACACGATGCTAGCATGATGCGGAGGGAGGCAGCTCGAGTAGGTAGCACGGTCATCGTTTTATGACCTGGGAGCGACAGAGCTTCAATTGATGGCAGTGGAGGAGTGCTAGTCAATGAGCGAAGGAGTGCTAGGCAATATGCGACATTGGAGAAAGCACGACTGATGGTGCCGGCGATGTTGTGGGACCGGTCGTAACGTGGGATAGGGTAGCAATAATGTGGTTTTCGGTGATTAGAGCAGGCAATGTGTGGATAAGGTTTAGGGCAGTGTTTTTAGTTGGTGTTGAACTCTTGGTTGCAGTAGTATAATAAAGCAACGATGAGGAGCTATGATGAAGGGAAAGTGATTGGCGATGACAATGTTTGGGTTCGAGTTGAGGGCAGTTCTTAATTAGGTAGTTCACGCATCATATCAGTAATTTTTATACTTGTACATCTATATTTATACCCCATCTCATTGCACTTGTATATTTATTTATCTTGATTATATTTCATTGATTGGTTGAATCGATTGTTAATACTGAGTGAATTTTTTTGGATAAAATGTTGTTTGGGATATTGGTTGAATTGGTTGTTTTTTATATTAGGTATGATATTGGATGTTGGATTAGATTGTGAGTTTTTGTTTAATATTGGATTATCCAAAATGCAAAAGAAATGCTGTTCGATTGCATTTTGATTTGTATGTTTTATATCTCTATGGATCCCATGGTTTCATTTGTTGTGCGTGCATTTGTGGATGATTGGAATTCGATGTAATTTGATTTGGGTCGAGCAATTAAATTTATATTGATGTTTTTGTTGATTTCAGATTAATTTGCTTCATAAATAATATTTTAGACGGTTTATGGACTATTCATTTTCAAAATATTTTTGAAAGTTTCAAAAAAATGTTTTTGGCATTTTAAAATTTATTTGAAGTATATTAATAGATAAATAAAAGTGGTGGAGAAAATAATTTGTTAGAAATTGTTTTGGAAATAAAATTTGTTTTAAAAATGAAAATATTGAATATATGGAATTTTATAAGTATAAATGGACGATTTTTAGTAGTATTTCCAAAATGGTAATTCTCTTGAAAAGTGTATATGTTTAATGAAAAGGATCAAAAGGAAATTTAAAAGGGGATTTTGATTATAAAAATCTATTATTAAGAGTTTTAAAATATATTCCTTTTCCATATATTTTTCTTTAGAATAAGTTTATTTAATGATTTTGTAGGTTTTAATAATATTTTTGAAAAGGAATTTATTTTGTAAAGTGGATATTTAAGAAAAAGAATTGAAGAAATATTTTCAAGAGGAGATTTTTAAAGTATAGAAGCTATTTTGAAGTTAAACTAAATAGAGAAATATTTAAACGGGGTTGAGAGTTTTGAGCTATAATCTCCTTTGATATGGTTTGATTTGATATGATTTATATTGATAATTGTTGTTATTTAATTCTATGTGATGAGGATGTTGAATAAACGGATTAGTAATACTATTTGGGATGGGGCATTTGGTATTATTTATCCGGTTATTCTATTAACTCATATTATAGAATAATTGTTTTTTGATGAGTGTAGTTTACTAGCTTATAGTACACATTAGAGTAATATTGAGTGGTACTGGGCGCTTCAGTAATAATTGTTCGATTACTGTTGGTGAGTAGATGTCACTTATATTCTGAGGATGGGTTAGGAATTTGCTATATCATATAGAGGTGACATCTTATAGCTTAGTAGTTGAGAGTATATTACTGTCTAAGGGGACAAGGTGGAGATATGTTAGGATTTACAGATTTATCCTCTTAGAACTAGTTAGGCGAGTAAATATCATTTTCTCTTAGGTCTAGTAGTCGAGGAATTGTTATGTAGTACGCTCTCATTAGGACGTATGGAGTCGGTAATACTTATTATTATTACTCTCATTAGGACTTATCTCATCGAGAGATATATTGTTACATCCTTTAGGGACTAACTAATCGAGTATCATTATCTACTCTGAGGGCCAGTAGTTGAGGATTTGTTATGTTGATATACTGTCATCAGGACTTATATAGTCGAGAGCAGTTGTTGTCACTTTCATCAGGACTCCTAGAGTCAAGAGTACTTGTCATTATTTTTACAAGGACTTATATAGTCGAGTGTATTTTTGGTAAACTATGTCATAGGGTTCTGGCCACTAAGGAGAGCGCATAAATTAGGCCTAACAGATGGGCTAGTAATCCATCCTAGTGGTCAGATTGCAGAGTCGTGCTTTGGATCCATAATGACATCTTGTTGAGTTTAGAGGCTAAGAGTTATTTCTCTCATTAAAGCTATTGCCCCGACGTCACTTAAGGACCAACGGTCCATTACTAAGGGAAATTAGGAGTCATGACCAATGCTCGACGTAGTCTAGCAGCATTTTTATGACATGCGATGGATACATGTGTCATGATTGTAGGAGTAACTAAGGGATTGTAGGAAAAAGGCTACGATCATTAGCGTTTTCTAGAGCCGTGCTATGATACATCAGTCTCCCATCTTGATGACTTAGATAGATCCATTATATTTGAGATATTTGATATTATCACCTAACTAGCGATGATGATTGTTTAACAATAAAGACTAGCTTTATGTCCGTCTGTCATTTGAGATACTCTAACCCAAGACAACCGTGTGTTATGTATCTATGACATTAGAAACATGTTGTGAGCTTGTCTGTCATTCTATCATAAGATCGTATGGCTAAAAGATCTCCTTGTTGTTTTATTTATTTTTTCTATCTCCTAGGATCATTCAAATGAGAGTTGTATCTCTATAAGAACTGGGGTAGAGATATATGATTTTGCATATCGAGTTTTTTTGGCTTTGATATTGCTTTGAGTTTATATATCTTGATATCTTTGAGGCCCTAATAGTAAGAAGTTATCACTTCTACTAGGACTATAGGTCAAGAAAATTATTTGGATATTGCTTTCGATATTTTGTATCCGTTGGGATTTTATTGAGATTTGTACTTTTTGATATCTCCTAGACTAATAATCGGAAGTTTTGACTTCCATTAGAACTGTAAGTCGAGATAGTATTCTTAGATATTGATTTATGTACTTGGTCTGGATTTCATTCTATTTAAGTTTCATATTTCCTAATTTATTTTTTATGGCTTAGCGGTCATAAGTTATTATTTCCATTAAGGATATAAGTTGAGTTTCAATACTTTGATTGTTTATTTAGGATTGTTCCTTCTTGATTTATATTTTTAGGACTTGACCGTCAGATGTCTATACTTCCATCAGGATTGCAAGTCAAGACATTTTGTTTTATTGACCCTATGAATTGGTTTGATTTGAGATTTATTCCTTTATTGTGGACTAATGGATACATTATTTTCTTATCCATAGTATTCTGAGATTTCGATGGATTTGATTTTTATCGCCTGATTTATAGATATTGTGATTCTTACTTATTTATATGTGTTAATTGAGTGATATTTGGGAATGTGTGGCATGATATATTATTATGATGCTTGTGATGGATGTATGTTGTGTCGTATTCGTACTATGCATGTTAATACCATGCTATTTGTTATGTACCCATATTAGATTTAGATATAGTTTGACCCATTTATTATTTATATAATACTCGGATCAGTCCAAGACTTTTTAGGTATGGGGACATTAGCCATTTGGACAATTGGGCTTTAGAGAAGGTAATATACATTATTTATATTATATTTTGAGATGATGGCTATGTATGTGTGTGTGTGTATTCTATTAGGTGTCTCCTTGTATTTATTTTAATGAGATGGCCATGAGTTGTGTATAGTGAAATTGACTTGGTATTTATTGCCTTAATGAGATAAACATCAGTTGGTATCATTTTGTATATATATTAAAACTTTCTACAGCGATCTGTGACTCTATGTTCGTTTATATAATTTGTATATTAGTTTATCCTGTTAAGCCAATGTGTTTATTGCTTTGTGATGATATCGATTATATAGATCATTGATATTCTTCGTGGTGAGATATGTAATGGTGTTAGCACAAGGACTATTCCCATGTGGTTTCTTCTAATAAGCCTCATTCTCCGTATTACCAGACAGGATTACCTAGTAATTCTCTTTGGTAGTATGGGTATAGAGGATGGGGCGCTGCAGTGTAAATCGAGAAGGTCACAAATGTGGTAAGTGTATGAGACCTGATTTCTACATGCTATCATTATTTGAACTAGATAGTTTATTAATTGACTATTGAAATTGACCAAATTAACTAAGGAAGTATATAAAAGCTTCACGGCTTCATATGGTTTGAGATCCCTAGGAAGGACTCATTGGTATGAATTCCCTCTTTAGAAATGTACATATACGAGATCCCTCTAGGAGGATACCTATATATCGTTCGCTTACTTCTAAAGGAAATGGAATTAAGCTAATCGAAAATTCTAGTTTTGAAGAGTTCAGGATCAAATAAATATACTTATGTATTACTTATCGAAAATCACTTTAAAACTAGTACACAAGTCTACATTTTGGAAGCAGTTGTGAGTTGAATTGTCTATCCCAAGGTTAAGTCTAAGGGAGAGGTCATCGTTAACATTTCAAACTAATGCTATAGAGTTGAACTGTCTATCCTAAAGTTAGGTCTAAATGAGAGGTTTGCATTAGCATTTGTTGGACGACTTTTGTTGGAATCCATGAAGAGATTCGTGATCTATTAGAGTGAAGAAGACTCGTGTGAGAGATGTTGAACGTGACTTCACCATCGAACATGAAAAAACGAAGTAGGATGCATAGCCAGGGGGTTTAGCTAACCCAAAGGGTATATTAACTCCATATCTGGAGTTCTTATCGATGTTGCTAATGGGAGCTGATGATATTCGGTATCACATGTTGGGGCATGGACTAGGTATGTTTACCTGGTGGTATATTTTATCTAGAGATATACGCCACTTTGGATGGTAGCTTCTAACCCTTGTTAGGAGGCCGACCTTGATGTACCGAGGAGACCTCCATGGAAAATCCATATATGAACGTACCTCAGCAGTTTTAGATGTACTTTTAATATTGTTGTGTTGTGAGATGCAAAAAGCACTACTATTTTTAGATTTATATTCTACACCCTAAACACTACCTATCATATCGCTTTATTTACTTATTAGACGGTTCGGTTTCTTTTAATGGAAAAACTATTATAGTGGTTCATACGATATCATAGGTTATTTTTATATGGACACGTTTATCTGGGATTTCTCATACTAGACTTATGTTTGACACATCGCTTTTATTTTCCCTAAATCCCTCACATACTTTTTCGAATAGGCTGAGTAATGTAGTTTGGACTATGAACGCTTCATAGCTTCAGGAGACAAGCTAGAGGCTTCCATTTATCTATCTATTTCTATTCCATTACATTATTATTATTTATGTATCTACATTGTGAGGACATGTTGTTATAAATGTCCAGGCTGATGATAGTGCTTAGGTTTTGTAACTATGAAATTACTCTGTATTTTGGAGTAACCTTTTATACTATCTTTTTGGATATTGTATATTATTTTTTTGCTTATGAGATTCTGATATTGTATTCTTTCTTTAGTTTTTTATTTACTTTTTGCTTCTTTTACCCTATTAATTTTTCTTTCTGACACTGGATGCTCGGCACATGGATGACCTGGATATATTAGTGTCGACATTCGATGGTCGAAAAGTCGGGTTTATAAAATGAGTTTTTATTTAAAAAAATTCCAATCATTTCAAAATTTTAACTGAAAACAATTTTGAATGATAAAGAGAAAATTTTAATTCTTAAAATGCCGCATACTTAGTGTAGGAAAAGTCGATAGGTTAGCAATACGAATTTTACTGTTCAGTAGACAATGACAGCATGTAAAATATAGTTAATGAGAAAGGAAAAGGCTGTTTTAGCTTTGAAATTACTTTTTCCATATCTTGTTAATAGTAGAACGAATTTTTTTTTGAAATAACTCTGCTCAAATTTCCTTATGCGGACTATACTTCGAAAAGTTGGAAAAAAAGTTAGGGTAAAAGAGAAGGTTCCAAGGTATAGTGGAATGGGTACACAAGAGAGTGATGGAAATATGGAATTATCCATTCAAACCCATTTTCCGGCATAAGAATATAACTTTAGAAAATTGGATTCACATTATGGATGTTAAAAATGGTGTGCTAGGTATTGGATGGTAAGGACTAGATGAAAAATTGGTTGAACCATACTTCTTTCATAGGAATATAGGAAAATATTACATGAAAAAGGATTTTTGATTTTTGAAGACTTGCGTACAAATAGAATTTCCTGTATATGTAAGTTGTTTGCATCATATTTTCGAAATTGTTTTAAAGAATGCATTCATATATGAGGCACTGACTTCGTATTATTATGCATACATATCGTATATGTTGGGATACACTCTGCACTTGTACTCAATTGGCTGTAAAATTAGTTGTACACTAATTGGATGGATAGTTTAGAATGGTTGCACATTAGGTTACATGGTTCAGTTCTTGATGAATTTCGAGGATGAAATTTTTTTAAGGGGGAAGAATATTACACCCCATAAATTGAACGATAATTAGTTGAAAAGAAATTAAACTAAAGCCCTAAAGTGATATTTTCACAAACTTCAGTATTTGGTTATGAAATTTACACTATTATAATCTTGGTGGTTTTTTGATCAATTTTTATGTATAACATTTTAAGATCAGAGTTCATACGGAAAAGTTATTAATGTTTGAAAACTTTGGGTGAAAAATAATTATATATGTATCAAGGAAATAAATATTATTAATTAGGTTAAATGGATACTTTACCACTAAATAATGTTAATGTTAATTAGATCAAACTGAATGAATTTAATTAGGAAATAAAGCGAACGAAAATCAATAGTTAACATAAACAACGACTGGTCGACACCTTTTATTGGGCCCGGTCGACCGCTATCGGTCAATCGTCGGGAGTAGAGCGGTCGATCGTTCATCGACTAGCGGCTGATATTGAACCTAGGCTAAATAGCCCATATTTAATATAATCTAATCTAACAGATGGAATTGATTTGAACCCCTATAATTATTGACTTGGACCCTCACTTTTCTTCTCGTATTTTCTGAATCAACAGCAAAGCACTACCATTTTGTTTTCTTCACAAATTTAAGAAAATTTATAACTATAAACTACACACACACACATATAAGTGGAGAAGAGTAGAAAACAGTATATAAGAAGAATAAGGTTGAATCGAACAGCCAAAGCCAATGTAAATTGTAAAACAAAATCCTAATATATGTTTAGTTCAAATCTCTTCTCGGATATATAGTTTTAATATATATATATATACACACACACTTTGATATATATTTGAAGAAAAGAAAGGGAGTTGATCAAGAATAATGGATTTAAATATGGAGATTTGAAAGCTTTGACATGAGTGGGAAATTGTGTATTTTTATATAATATTAGATTTATATCGTTATGAATATGTTCCTTTTATACCTAAATGTAAGTTATGGAGTTACTGGCTTATATACGTGTACATATATGTACACACACACACACACACACATATATATATATATGTATGTATGTATGTACGTATGTATGTATCTATGTCATGAAATCGAGAACCTTGCCTACTTCTTTGAATTGTTAACTTTGATTAAATGTTGTATATGTCTAAAAGTTATGAGATAATTCACTAAAAAGATTTATATAAATTCCAGATTTGTTATTTGAATGTTATATGTTAATAAACATGAATTGAAGGTTATATAAATTGGATTAGGATTTAAGTAATATTTTAATTCTTTGGAATGAAGCGAGTTGCGCTGCAAATTTCTATAAATCATCCAAGTTGATAATTATGTATGAAGGTGTATTGTTTGAAATAGCAAAGAATATGACAAAAAGAAAGTGACATACAAAAATAAGGATGTTTGCCGTATTTTGTACCGTTTACTTCAATAATAACAGAAAAGATAATTTCGTATAATTCCAAACACAACACAAATCCTGTTTTAGATAATTTAGGAAAATTACAATGTTAAGATTTCTTATTTGGGAAGATGTAGTTTTAATGCATTAAAATATAGAAATCCCTAAAGGTAAAACAAAAGTATTATATATAGAAATAATAACAATAATTTCATTGTTAATTTAATATATCTGTTTTAAGATAGTTTAGGAAATAAACATTAAGCGTTGAAAGGAGTAATAAGACAACATAATAAGTAATTAGGAAACTTAGAATAATTAAAGAAGAGTAGCCATTAGTTAAAAAGGAGGCAGTTAAAATATATCTAATTGTATTAATTGGAAATCAAGAAATAAAAAGTATTTGGTCTATTAAATTAGTAATAAGTAGTAAATGACATTTAATAGCATTAAAAAAGAAAGAAGTAAGTTCATGTAAAAATAACTGAATGCAAATAATTGAGCTCGGGAGGCACGTTAATTTTATAACTAAATTTATATAGCCTCAGCTATACGTTATGACGGGTGTGAAATATTAGATCTAGACAAATATTTAAATTAATTACAAATGATGTAGTCATTGGTAAGGGTTGTAATGCATGATCAGTAATATTGCACATTAGAAGTATACCATCCGAAAGGGGCTACCGGTGGTTGTGTATACATTGTACTGATGTGAGGCATCTCCAATTGTAGGAACCATGGGAATATACATTCGTGTATAGGTGAAGGGAAAATATTAAAGTTGGTTTGCCTCGGGTTGAAGTCTTAAATGGCTAATTAGGGTCTACTTCAATCCTTATAGGGGTATTATGTAAGTAGGTGGACATTTCTTTGATTTGCATTAGGAAATCAAAATAGGATGTTGGATGAAAGCTTGGAACTATGTCAATAAGCTTGGTACCATATACACGAGGAGTAGGGCTGCGCACATAAGTCGAGAGTGTCATCGGCCCTAGAGAAATCATTAGAAAGAGTTGGGTTATGCCTAGAAGGACTACAACTCTTACTAATGTAGGTTCCGCATAGGACATGCACCGCCTCAAAGTTGTTTGTTAGTTTGTTTATCGTTAGGAGCCAAGGCTAGATAACCTAAAGTTGAGTCAGTAAGATGAATTATAATATGGTTAAATAATTTTAATTCCGTTATTAGGCACTAACACGACGTTCCTAGGTGTACATGGGCAATTCGTACCGTTGGTAGATACCTAACGCGTGTAGAGCTATGAATACTAGTCGGAAATGTATCCTGGTCCATTGAGGAACTTTGCTGCTTATATGTATGTATATATGTTTTTGTGCTATATATATATATATATATTCATATATAGGTATTGTAGACCTTGAGTAAGTTGAGTGTATAGTGCATACATGTGAAGCCAAAATGATAAAGTTTAAATAATAGGCATAACATGTAATGGAAAACAATTAGCATAAACAAGTGTTCTGGATAAAATATGTAATTTACAATAACTAGAACATTGTTCTGATCCACCTTCTCATTACAATCCAGAGAATAGATTTAAAGGGACAAGTACTGGTATTAGACGGGAAGAGTGGAAGGATAGATTTTCTTATGCATGCTCTGCACTAAGAAGGGTACTAGATACCAGAAGTGTTAGCCTTGGTCAGTATATGTATATGTTTTATTATATTTATTTGCTCTGTTGTGAGTTCTAATTAGTAGTTCATTGATATACCTTTTTATTTATATGATACCAACACCAACTATCCTTACCCTTATGGACTTAGGTTTTCGATTTAGTAAAAGTTCGAGCCCATTAAGGTGGAGATTGTTACATTTGGTCACAGGCCTTATGTTAATCGATCTTTGGAAATAGAATATGCTGAGTAAAAGCATTTGTGTGTGTGTGTGTGTGTGTGTATATAATACACCAAACTCTACAAATTCCTTTTATAGGAGTAGTTGCAACCATATTCTGAAAAGATGGATAAGGCGACTATGAGTTGGAACAATATATCGAGTTAAAAATAGATGCCTATCCCAACTACCCCATGGAAGATAGGTCGTACCGGTAGGCGTTGACTTTAAAAGAGCATGAATGTGACGTATGAATAGGTCCTTGAAGAAAGATAGTACTTGACTCCCTTGTTGGGTCTAGATTTCTCTGTAATTGTAGATCCTCACAAGATTGTCGATTGGCGATATATGCTAAATCCAGATAAATGGGAAGTAAAGAATCTATATGTTGCAGATATTTAGAAGTAAGAATCGAGAAAGTACCCAAAGGAAGGTGTTTAGTAATCACTTCAATACGATAGCCGAATTTTTAATATATTTTGAATGAAGATACATTAGAAAGTAAATTGAAAAGAAGAAAAGTCTAAAAGAATGGATGAATGAATCCCACTATGAGTCCGACCCCATATAAAAGATTTCAATAGAATAGTTTAAATTTCCTTAAAGATATTTAAAATGATTTTCAAATGGTTTATTTGAAGTAGAAAATCCCTATTATTGATAAGTAAATAAAATTAAAAATTTCTACAAATTAAAATATCTTTTTATATTTATTTAAATAGAATTTCTAGTTGAAATTATAAGTATTAGACTGGAAATTTCATTTAAAATAATTTTAATAAAGCGGCATTTCCTTTGAAATGATAGAAAATAGAACGTGTATAGCTCGATGATTTTTTCGACTTTGTAAATTCGAAGTTCTAATTTTCTTTTAAAGAGTGGATAATAGCAATGGTACTGATTTTAAATGGGATAAAGGGAATGGAAGGGTAAGAACACCCGATGGTGAAGATAGGAAGAATATTCCCGTATAAGGAAAATAAGGAGAAAATCAAAGGAAATTGGATATTATTCCTAATTGAACGCATTGATTGCACATACCTTTTAACCCCCTTATATGCTACCAGAGTCTCCGCTAAGGTTGAAGATAGAAATAGTTTAAATGATAGAAAGATAATAGAATGAAAGCTGTCCTTATCTACTCCATTTTTTTATCGATCAAAGCTATAAAGGACGTTTTAGAAAACTCTAGAGTGCATTTTTGAAAAAAGGTTTTGATATAAAAGTTTAATTTTTTGAATACAAAACTTAATAATTGTTTGAGTTAAAAACCCTACTTTTAAGAAGTAAAATCTTTGTTTTGAAAAGGTTTTAAAGGAAAGGATCATTTTAAATTAAATTGCTAACAATGGCACTTCCAACATCACTTTGGGCTTACCGAACCACCCACAAGTCTGCGACTGGCCACACTCCATTCACATTGGCATATGGCACGGAAGCCATTATACCGGTAGAACTTGAAGTTCCTTCACATCGGGTAACTTATAATGACCCTAAGACGAATCAGGATCTTTTACTGGAGTCCTGGACTTTGTTGACAAAAAATGTGAAGAAGCTTATTTAAGGGCGGCTGCATATAGGCGCCGAGTCGCTCGATGTTATAATGAAAAAGTTCGATCGAGAATCTTTGATAGGGTGCTCTCGTTTTGAAGCGAGTTTTTCGGGTCCCATCGCATATGAATCCCACATGGGAAGGTCTATACGTCATTGAACGGAGGCTTGGAGAGGGAACTTTCAAACTAGCAATCGTTGACGGCACGACACTCCCTCGAGCGTGGAATAGCGAGCATCTGCGACGTTATTATACTTAGGCTATTTCTTTTGCATTAGTTGCAATTATTTCCTGTGTATTTTTATTTTGTTGATTCTTAGTTTTCAGCATGTAATAAGGCAATTGAATTTGTTTTCATTAATAAAGGCTTGAAGCCATCTTTTCCATGGATTTTTGATGTTTCCATGTGCAATAATTCTACGGCAAAAATTAAAGTTACATTGCATATGAACACGTATAAAGACTTTAAATCTCCAAGTCCTCAAAGTATGGACTGGAGTACTCTGAGTCCCTGAAGTGCGGACTAGAGTATAAACGATTTAAAATCTCTAAGTCTCCAGAGTGCGGACTGGAGTATAAACGACTTAAAATCTCCAAGTCCCCAGAGTGAGGACTAGAGTACTCCGAGTCCCCAGAGTGCGGACTAGAGTATAAATTACTTAAAATCTCCAAGTATCCAAAGTGCGGACTGGAGTACTCTGAGTCCCCAAAGTGCGGGCTAGATTATAAACGACTTAAAAATCTCCGAATCCCCAAAGTGTGAACTGGGGTACTCTAAGTCTCCAAAGTGTGGGCTAGAGTATAAACAACTTAAAAATCTCCGAGTCCCCATAATGCGGATTGGAGTACTCTGAGTCCCCAGAGTTCTAACTAGAGTATAAATAACTTAAAATCTCCAAGTACCCAAAGTGCGGACTGGAGTACTCTGAGTCCCCATAGTGCGGGCTAGGGTATAAATGACTTAAAAATCTCCGAGTCCTCAGAGTGTGGACTGGAGTGTTCTGAGTCCCCAAAGTGTGGGCTAGAGTATAAACGATTAAAAAATCTCCGAGTTCCTAGAATGCAGAGTAGATTACTGTGAGTCCCCAGAGTGCGGACAAGAGTATAAACGACATAAAATCTCCAAATCCCCAGAGTGCGGACTGGAGTACTCCGAGTCCTTAGAGTTCTGACTAGAGTATAAATGACTTAAAATCTCCAAGTCCCCAAAGTGTGGACTGGAGTATAAACAAATTAAAAAGCCAAGTCCTCAGAGTGCGGACTAGAGTACTCTAAGTCCCTAGAGTGCGGCTTGAGTATAAACGACTTAAAAATCTCCGAGTCCTCAGAGTGTGGACTGGAGTACTCTGAGCCCCCAAAGTGTGGACTAGAGTATAAATGAATCAAAAAATTTTAAGTCTCAGAGTGCAGACTAAAGTATTCTAAGTGCCTGAAGCACGGAATTGAGGATCTACGATTCTCAAAAAAAATTCGAGTCACATGGAGGTGAACTGGAACTTGTGTAACTCACCAAATTCCAAGCTATGGCAACAAGTTAGACAATAAGTTGAAAAGCGAAAGTCATCAAAAAACAAAGAAACTAAGTTTTATTCACAAAAACCAAAAAAAAGTTTCACTATAATTCCTCCTAAACTCGGAGTCAAAAGTCTATTTACATTGGCTACAAAAATAAATAGAAATAATCACATAATCCAGGCTGACTCTCGTTGAACGAGCATGATAACTATTTCTTTGACTTCTTATCCTTCCTCAATTTCTCATATGACTCCTCCCCCATGCGTTTTCCTTTGGATGCTTTGCTTGCAAGGGAAGTGGCGCTCAAGGAAGGAAGAGGAACTTCCAATGGCCTGGTCCCATCGGGGAGTATGACCTTTAAAGGCTTGTTCAAGGGATCATGTAGTTCCACTACTTGGGGCTCAACCTTGATTTCGGCTTTCTTCTTCTTCTCTGCCACAAGTTGCTCCCCCATGCTTAATTTTGAAGTATGCTCAGAGGCGCCTGTAATTTCAACTTCGTCATGTTCTTCGACGGGCAACTGATTTTCAGATTTGTCTTCATGAAGTGCCTCGATTATTGGAGCGTCAGGTCTGGGAGTCTCTTCGGTTTGAATTTCCTCTCCCGTTTTCTCCTCCTTCTCCATGACGACATCGCTCCTTGGAGTTGGCTCGGGATCGGAACGGCCTGCACGAAATCATAAGAACAAATGTTAGAATACATTAACTACTCACCGAAGACGACGACCCTTTGAACTTTGAGAAGAAAAGTTATGTACCGGTTTTCGGTTGATTCTCAACTGTCCAGGGAGTTTCACCCTCTGGAATGGGAGATAGAACATGAATATTAAGGCCAAGATCTTCTGGGTCGTAACAAATGTGCTGCTCGAAGGGGTTAAGCGATGGGCGACCAGTCGGTTGAATAGGGGGAGGAACTGGAGACTCGGTTCCGGATGGACCGGCCATGTCATTCTTTCCTTTTGGCGAGGAGTCTCTGCTATAAAGATCCTTCGCTGTAGACAAGTCCATAGGCTCATTCCCCTGGAGAAATTCCTTCACTAAAGCTTCTTCATCAACTCTTCGTTTCTCGACTCTACCTTTTTGACTTTTAGTAAAGTTTCCCATGCATCGGCCAAAGATTCGAGGTAGCCATCACCAAGAAATGTTAGGTCGTGATGCATAAGAACTCGAGCATTGTACTCGGCTATGAGCAAGTCAAACATGCACTTAATCTCCTCACTACTAACCTCAGCAGCCGCCTTAAGGCAAGAATCAATCTCCGTGAGCGCTATTCTTTTGCCCTCCTTACGGGCTTCATCTTTCAATGTCTCAACCTTGGAGAGTTCTTTATCAAGCTTTGTTTAGGAATCATGTAGCAACAATCTCGTCGTAATATCATTGTGGCTCCTCCTGAGCAGCAATTTTTCTTCCTTTTCTTTGAAAAGTAGCTCTTCCAACTCTTTGACTCGTTGAGCGAACGCATCTCTCTCTTTTGAATGGAGTCTTTCTCTAAAGCTACGGCACCGCAGTGTTGAACCGCTTCATCGATCTCTTTCTTATGTGTGGCCTCCAGACGATCAATTTCATGTTGGCGTTCGATAGAGGCTTCTGAAACTTTTTCTGCCAATGAACAAATGCGTTGAACGTAGACATTATTGTTGCAATCAATGGCACTTTGTCTAAGGTGCCCCGGAATGTGATGAATCGCTGGAAGAAACTTCAGACCGTCGAAACATATTTTTGGGAACGTGGCCTTATGCTCAGTTAGCTTTTCCGCTAACGACGGATCATTCGGGAGTAGAAGAAGTTTGTCTAGAGAGTACAGTTTTTTTGTGAGGTTCACGTGATTGCGTATTACTAGATGAACTGGAATGTTGGTCGCGGTGTGTCTCAGACCGGGACCCCTAGTGAGCGTATTTCTCCTTGCTTTGCTCCGGTTGAGAAGGAGGATCATGGGGGTATGAGGAGTGACTGTTAATTTTCCTTCGAGACGATGAATCTCGAGGGCGATAGTCCTTATTGCTATCGTCGTTTCTATCTCGACATTTTCCAGACCTCGAATCCCGACCGAAATGATAAAAAATAGAGGACCAGCAAATCAATGAGAGCGTCCCATATCACCTACATAGAAATTTGATGAACATGAGTCAGCAGGAATAACATGATGGCTGAAGTTTAAGTGCAAGGTGAGGTGTAAGTGTTATTGTGTGTGTCCTAGTGTTTTCCCCCGACGGACCAGTTTCTTTAGCTTTACTTATCGGAATTTTTTCTACTTGATTATTTTCTTGAACGCCTTCGTTGCCTCTCGCGGGCGAATGGAGTTTTAGGGCTTCTGGATCGTTGAATCCGTAATTGAGCAAGTTATTGGGAATAATGAGGTCAGATAAGCCTTTCAGTGAACCCTCTAAGTGCTACGAAGATGACTCTTTCTCCATCGGAGTAATTGTGACCTTTGAGGTTCCGCCCACTATCTTTTTCCTCAGTTTTTAGGCTAATTTCTTTTTTCCCTTTGAAGCGGGAGGTGGTTCATCAGTGCAATGTGCCTCAACCACCAGTTACGGAGCAAGACTAACATTCTCACCCGGTGCTTCTAACACCTCAGTTTCTCTAATCTCACCCTCCTCGAGAGTGTGTTGGGCACTACGTGTCAAAGGCATTGAAGACCCAACATGCCTTTTGCCTTTGTCCAAGGCAGGCCCGGTTGTAGTGGCGCCGTGAGGGAGACTTATTCGGCGACCTTCTGCCAACAACCCAAATTTTGAGAGTGATTCGTTGGAAATGATGGATTTGATGTCCCGGTCTCCCACGAGAATAGCTCGAATAGCTTCGACAGCCTTAGAGTACCCGAAGCCTTCAGGACGTGGGCTGGTACCTATAAAAGTCGAGAAAGGGTTTAGAAAGGGTGCACTTTCTTCTGCATACATATATTGATCCAGAAAAGAAACTTACTCCCTTCTAAGCATCTCCTCGCAAAGCCAGTGGGACAACGCACGTAAAACCACTTCTTCTTGTATTGGGCGAATTTACTCCACGCCCCCGTCAGGATTCGGCACATGTTATGTGGCTCCAAGAATATGAAAGATGGATCGTCAGATTGTCTCTTGAAACGATAAATATATCGGATGTCACTGGGAGTGGGGAGCCTGAATAGAATGCTTATGAAAAGGATACACCTGCCATATATGAATGCATGATTGTTGGAATGTAACTGTGCTGGGGCAATCTCAATATACTGCAGCACATTGCGGAGGAAGAATTTGAATGGCGGCATGCTACCAACCCAGCACATGAATTTGTTGCAGGCAGTATATCCAGCTGGGGGCAGGTGAGGACGATCTTACCCTAATGGAACCAATACATCGGCAAAAGGAATTCCGTGAATTGAGCATAATCGACGAAGGGAATTTTCATTGACTCTCGAAGCTTGAGAATCAACCGGATCATCTAGGATGATTGCTCCATCTATGGCATTAGAAGCCAAGCCAACAGACGCAGTCGTTGGACTTGGGATATTCTGTGCAGGGGTTGTCGATGGTTTCGAAGTTCCCACTACTTCCTGTTGAGAAATTGGCTCAGGTTTATCCGAGACTGTGGCAGAGCTCGACTTTCTAGACATCTTCAATGAGCGTCGAATTTAGATAAACACCTGTTTGAACTATACTTAAAACACAATCAATATTAGCCATAATGACAAAAGTGCTCCCCCCATGTGGTGTGTGGACTTGTGTAATCATTCGAGTATAAGTGGAAAAGAATTAATAGTCATAAGGCTGATAAAGTAAAAGTTAAGCATTGAACTGTCGTCTTCGAAGATCGTCATCGCTGACTGTCTCCGAGAGCCTGCCCCATGACGGTTTTAGTTTTGAACTCGGACATTAGCACTATATGTTGAAGGCTATTATTTGTTTTTATCAAGTTAAATTCAGGTTTATAGTTGTTGAAACTGGAGAGTTATCAGTTCAAATTAGTTCGATATGCTTGTTCGCTTAAGTTCTTGTCCTTGTTTATTGTCCCATGATTAAGCATATGAGGTAAGTGGAATTGACATGTGTTGTGTTCAAGTTGGAATGATTTTGACTGCCATTGCCTACTTCAAGGCTCAATGTCGAGCAACTCTCAAAGTATACAACTGAACGACCCTCTCAACCAGAGAAGCCGACCCACTCACACTCACTCACTTCCTACCTTCCTAACATTACTCTCACATGAATACTACCGAGCTACCTACTTCGTAGTTGGCCGGCTTCCACCCAAAAAGAAGATGCTGACCCGTTCACACTCACTTCTCCCTCGCTCCTTAATTTCAGAATGACATTAATCACCAATTTAGTTCCACTTCCTCAACCTAATGGCTCGACATTAACATTCAGCCAACACCTCTTGAACTCACAAACTCCTACCGACCCAATATTACTTCCTCTACCCTCACTTGGTGGCCCAAAAGGAGCCAACGTCTTGGACATCATCGACTCTAGCCGAAAACATGTTCTAACTTCGGGTTCGACTTCATCACCTACACAACTCCTACCATATGTAACCTGAAGAAAACTCACGAAACCGAATTTTGTACAGAACTCCTAGCTTGAGAAGGCCGGTCATATGGACGATTCATACCAAAGAAAGCAAGTCAAGGCTTGGGGAATTGAAAGATTTAAGGTCGGAATTCATCCCGATTTGTTATCAGAGGATTTTGCGGTGCATATGCACTGGATTTAGGATGAGAGTGGAAGATCGAGTGATAGTTCGGGAGAAGATAGACTAAAAGGTCCTGTGGTGTTGAAGTGAGAGCGGAGAGAAGAAAAGGAGAAGTGTTAGTTTTTATATGAGGAAGGGGAAGTCAATAGGCGTTAACCAATGGATTCGGTCAAAGTATCTCACTAGTTCGGTGAATAATGGTATCGAGTGGCAATGAGTATGCCGAACAAGTGGCTCGGCATTTGTACGACGACCGGACCGCATCGGGGATGGTAGTGCAATGAAGAAACTAGTCCCATCGGAGATGACCTGCTTGTGGTTCAAAGCGTATCATGACCGACTCTCATGATACGTTTTGGGGGGCAAATGTTACCCAGTTACTTGTCTTGGATATGAGATACTGATTATTGACCTGAATGGACTGTTTAACACATAAGTCCTGTTCGGCCAAAACGCACCGTTTGACATAGTTCAGTCGACCATCATCGCTCGGCTAGGATGGCTCGACATTTGCTCATTCGGCATAAATGCTTTAGTCGCGTACCGCTCGACCTTAAAGAGACGATTACGTGGCTCGGTGAAGAGGGGCGTGTGGTTCAGTGACCTCTCACTCGGCTTTGATGGGGAGGTGGACCCTCGGTCTTGGAGAGGGAGTCATCGCTCGGCTGGTACCGTTCGGCAATCGTCGTTTGTAACAACCCGCATATTTATCGATTATATATTTAAATATTTTATTTAAATATTTCACCGTTCATCGGATTTTGGTCCGAAAACCTACTTTTTGCATACGGTCGAATTAGGACTCGAGACCACCTCCATTGAGTTCAAAATGTCGTTTGCGACCTTTTTGAGTATAATCTTCGATATGTTTGGAGAAAGTTGAATTTTGCTACTTTTTGCTTTGGGCTTTGGTTTGGGCTGAGCCAATTAACCACTTACTAACTCAGTCCCAATCCCCCTCTCCTCTTCATTACTTCATTCTAACTCCTCAAACTCAAGCTCCAACTGAAAATGGTGGAGAGGAAAAATAATTAAAACTCCAAGCCCTAGTTCCATAGCAAAATCCAAGTTCTTGCTCCAAAATCTAAGAGAACCCATTGGTAAGCTTCCTCTTCTTCTTCTCCAACTCTTTCTCCATTCAATTTCAGAAATTTCCTAAACCTAACTTAGGGAATGTTCTTGTTCTAAGCTTAGATTCAAGCTTCTATGTTGAGATTGAAGTGTGGTTGATCTTCCTTTGCTTTCAAGCTTCATCTTCATAAATTTAGTTCAAAGGTGAGATTTTTAATCTCACATCTATGCTTATAATTATCTTTGATTGTTAGGTATGAATTCCTAACACTTATTCATGTGCATTTGATTTTGATTTGGATTGCTTTTGTGAATATTTCCATTTTTGGTGTTTGAAGCCAATTCTCTAAAAATCATAACTTTGATGTTTGATAATGCTTTAGGAGGTGTTTCGGAGAGCCTATAAGACCGGGTTGTCGTTAGGCATAAATCCTTAGTCGTCGTCGCTCGTCCGATCGCTCCCGATACGTTTTGGCCACTTTGGCCTAGGCAAATTGTTGCCTAGACCAGGTGACCAGACGTCTGGTTGTGCACGCATATTATAAAAAAAAGCCAGAGACTATTTTCAGACGTCTAAACCATCAAACCAGACGTCTGGATAGGTCTCAGACGTCTGACTTGAGGTTTCAGACGTCTGAGTGTTCTCTGGGTTATTTCCAAAGAAAAAATCCAGACGTCTGGATTCCAAATCAGACGTCTGGAAATGTGCAGTTTTGCCTATTCAGGCTATTTTTGAGTAAATTTCCAACTTTAATCGATTCGTGTTGTTTCCTATTTGTTGTTATCATCTATTATGACTTTGATGACATTTTCTTCATGATTTTTGGGAATATCCATTTCTATGGATTTGATATCGATTTCTTTGGATTTTATTCACGTCTTCGAATGTGAATTTAGTAATTGGTTGTTCTTACAATCTTCTTTGTGATTTGTCACTTTAAAAATATAAAGGTTTTCTATACTAGTAGTAAATATCAAAACTCTTTCTTCAAATGATTTCAACTCTACTTTAATACCAAATTCGTTTATAAAACAGTTTTTCAATCTATTAGTATATACAAACCTTTACCTCACTCGTATGAGAAATCTAATTAAACGACTTAGTAAAACAAGTGGTATGAAACGCTTGAGTTTACTTCGTTGGTTAATTCTCGGACTTGTTCGATTGAATCTCTTGTGACAATTTTCTAGTGGAGACCTACAATTTGTTCGTAAATATTTAAGTTAAGCTAGTGGTTATGGGAAATGAAGCTAAGCTCATATATTTACTAGCTTATTGTAATTGACACTTCTCGATGATCATGATGATCATTTTATGGTTTAGACTAGCAATGTGCGATGTCTCTTTGTCTATGTGGAGGACCGTACCTCATTAAATGGAGTTTCGTCTCATTTCTTCGTGGGCTAGCGACCCATGTACTTTCTAATGTGTTTCGATTCATTGGATGTACCGTTTGTACTACATCGATGTTTTGGCTTTTGGATTCATTGGATGTACCGTTTGTACTACATCAATGTCTTGACCATCCTTTTTATTGTGATTTCTGGATTTCGTGTGTTGATTTCTCGAATTTGTGTTTCACCAACTTTTACGATTGGCATGGATATATATATATATATGTCATTTATTGTGGCTTGGTGAATGAAATCAGGAGTATGACATTCCTTTTTATCTTGAGTAGATTATTGTGATATTGATTAATCTCTTGTTGATTTTCAATTACTTATTTATCACAGCTTGGCATTGTGATTATTATATGTTTATGTCATATCTCCTATTCTATATCACTTCATCTGATATTTATAGCTAGACTGATCCGTTTATTATTTTCTTCTTAAATAATATTCGGGTCAGACCGAGATGTTGCAGGTGCTTCTGCTTGACTTCTCATCCTGGATCATTACTCTGACTTTTGGCAAACTACTTAGATTAGTAGTTTATTTTGTTATATACACTTGAGACATAGACTCATAGTTGTATTCCTTTGTATAACACGTGTTGCTATTCTTTTGTATTATCGTGGATCTTTTGACCACTACTCTGATATACACTTTTATGTGTAATATTCATATCTATTTCCGCCTTTGTGATATGAATTGTCTGTGACTGATTTATGTTATGTTTATTTCTATATTTGTTTCCGAAGATATTATAGCCACTGTGTAGTAGTTTTAAGTTTGTGTCGGTATGTCGGATTTCCTCTTGAGATGAAAAATTATATTTTTATCCGGTATATCGGTACTCGCACAAAGCAATTATACAGATGGTCGCTCCTCAACAGCCTTATTCTCCGTGCTAGTTGACAGCATTCACAGTAGTGTTCTTGGCTAGCGTGCGTATAGAGGTGGGGCATCACAGCTTGGTATCAGAGCAAAACTTCGGAACAATATGGAATATTATACAAGGATCATCGTCCTAAGTCCATCTTAGGAGTCATGCTTTAGGATTTAATTCGTGTCTTCGTACCGATTCATCCTACTTTCTTTATGATTCCTTGTTTTACCAATCAAGTTTGATTGAAATTTATTCTGAGAATAACTTTTTCCTCTTCTTTCTTTCTTTCTTAAAGAAGAGAAATGGTTAGACCTGGCCGTCCCAGCGCCGGTCAATCTAGTGCTACTCCCCAGGATGGAGTATTTATGTCTGCCCAGCAGCTTCTAGATCTTGTTAAGAACGCTCAAGCAGCCGGTCCCAATCCAGAGCCTACTCATCCTAGATCCGGTTTTCCACGCTTGTGCCGAGACTATACCGATTTGGGTGGAAGGCCATTCACGGGATCCGAGAGTGTTATAGAAATTCAAGCTTGGCACAAATCATGCGATCGCATCTTTTCTCGCATGAACCTTATTGATCTACATCGAGTCCAAGTGGCTTCTAGCATGCTCCAAGAAAGAGCGTTAGATTGGTATGAGCTTTTAATTTCTGAAATCGTTGAAGCGGATCTTACTTGGGAACGATTCCGGGAACGATTCGAACTAAAATTTGTGCCGGAGGCCGAAAAAGTAACTTTGGCCCGGCGTTTTATTGACCTTGTTCAAGGTGAATCTTCTGTGACAGACTATGTCCCATCTTTCGAATCTCTGTCCAAATACGGGGTGGAGTATATTAATACCCCGATGAAGAAAAATCAGAGGTTTGTCTATGGCTTGAATAAGAATCTTAAGAAGCCATTACTCCTGAAACTTGAGGTTTCATTTGATCAGCTTATAGATATCGCTCTTCGTCTTGAAGAGGCCGATAGAGAAAGTGATGTCGAGGTTGGGAGTGCCAAACCGAACTCCAACAACACCAAGAAGAGGCATCCCTTTATTAGGTTCGGAAGTCCTAATCCTAACAAGAGGGCGAAGCAAGAGACTTCTATAGCAAATACTCCTATCCCTAATCGTGGAGAATGCTACAATTGTGGCTCTAGGGACCATTATATAAATAGGTGTCCAAGGCCTATTTCTTGCCGCTATTGCAAAAGTGCGGATCATTATATATCTTCGTGTCCCAAGCGTCAAAGCAAGAGAGAAGGAAAGCTGCAAGTCCCTAGCAACTCTTCTCTTGGTCAAGGTATTTTTCACTCAATCCTTGATGGCATTGTTTTATTTTGTGATCTTCTTATTCGAGTTCTTTTTGATATGGGTTTTATCTCATTATTTTATATCAAAAGAACTTATTGATTCTTTTTCTTTGAAAATATTTTGGGCTTGATGACTTCTTTGAGGATTGTGAATCTGGATGGTAGATCCGTAACACTCAATTTGCTTTTGTTTAGATGTCGAGATTGTTTTATGTGACTTTTCTTTCCGAGCCGATATTTACTTAGGCTTCGGAATTGATTTTTTTTGAAAGGATCGGCTTAATCATTGTGAAGCCCATATCCTATTTTTTCAAGTGGACTATTCATCTTCGACATTTTCAATCTGTTAAGCAGATTTCTATTTTTCCTTTGTGATTTTGATTCCAATTTGATGGCATCATTTTATTCCTTAAAACCCGCATGATAAGGAAAGTATTATTTCTCTCAATCATATCGTTGAAAAAAAAAATTCTGGTATTTTTGAGCTTGTCTTAGGATCATCACCTAAGCAATATCTTTTGTGTGGTGCTAAGGTCTTTTCAGTTTGACTTTACCACCGGTTTTCGTTTGCTACGAGTTGCGGAAATTAGCATTCCACTTACCGCATTCCGCACTTGTTATGATTCTTATGAATGACTTATTATGTCATTCAATTTATCCAGCTCATTTCGTCCATTTTATAAATCGAATATTCTATGAATATTTCGATGAGACCATTTTTGATGAAAATAGTAATTTAAAATTTTGCAAATCTTTTTCATAAGATTTATTTATAAGTAAAACTGGATTTTCGTTCTTGAAACGAAAAAAGAATATTCTTAAAACTTTTTAAGAGATTTATTTATCCTATAAAAGATGATTTTGTGATTGTATTGCCCGTTGAGTGCTTTAAGAATTTTGGTCGATGCGCTTGATCAACGTTATCGATAGGAATTTCCTAAACGCTTTGATGTGACAATCAGACACGATATATTGACTTGTAAAATGTAAATTCTTCTAGAAATAATTTTTACATTGAAATAAATGTAATTTTGAAAGTTTTAATTTTTCAGGAAAGAGAATTATTTAAAAGAAGTTCTTTCTTTTCGATACTCTTATTCTTGTGATTCCTGAAGGGGAACCAAGACTTTGCTATTTGTACCGGTACTAGTCGTATTGGTTTGGAATGCCATTCTCTTGCAAAGGAGAACGTGCTATCCCTTGTGCTTCTAAATCATTATAGCTTCTCGAGACTAGATAGCCACTTATGATCTAGTGCTCTCGGCTAATGTTTTTGCTTTTGGAATTTGGCATCATCATATTTGGATGAGAAATTTGTTCTCTACCTCGATTATAAATCTTTAGAATATTTATGTTCTCTTAAGGAACTGCATGTTGACACGAGTTCCTAGCATCTTATGATCTTGATATTCTTTTTATTCCCGAAGGGAAAATCGTGTTGCCAATGCGTTTAGTCGTAAGCAACAAGTGGATGATTCTTTGATGTTGACCAAATAAAATTATCTTTTTGTCAAGTTCATCGGGCGTTTTGATGTACTTCGTTTTATTGAGTTTCATCTCATTTCTTTTATGAACTTGCGTCCGATGTTCTTTTAGTGTGTTCGGTTCATTGGACGTACCGTTTTTGTACTACGTCGGTGTTCCGAAATCATTCGGGCTTCGGTTCATTGGACGTACCGTTTTTGTACTGCGTCGGTGTTCCGAATTATTTGAGTTTGATTCATCGGATGTACCGTTTGTACTACATCGATGTCTTTGCTTTTGATTCATCGGATGTACCGTTTGTACTACATCGATGTCTTCGCTTTTTGGTCCATCGTATGTACCGTTTGTACTACATCGATGTCTTTGCTTTTGATTCATAAGATGTACCGTTTGTACTACATCGATGTCTTTGCTTTTGATTCATCGGATGTACCGTTTGTACTACATCGATGTCTTTGCTTTTGGGTTCATCGGATGTACCGTTTGTACTACATCGATGTCTTTGCTTTTGATTCATCGGATGTACGGTTTGTACTACATCGATGTCTTCGCTTTTTGGTTCATCGGATGTACCGTTTGTACTACATCGATGTCTTTGCTTTTGATTCATCAGATGTACCGTTTGTACTACATCGATGTCTTTGCTTTTGATTCATCGGATGTACCGTTTGTACTACATCGATGTCTTTTCTTTTGATTCATCGGATGTACCGTTTGTACTACATCGATGTCTTTGCTTTTGATTCATCGGATGTACCGTTTGTACTACATCGATGTCTTTGCTTTTGATTCATCGGATATACCGTTTGTACTACATCGATGTGTTTGCTTTTGATTCATCGGATGTACCGTTTGTACTACATCAATGCCTTTGCTGTTTGATACATTGGATGTACCGTTTGTACTACATCAGTGTCTTTGATTCATTGGATGTACCGTTTGTACTACATCAATGTCTTTGCTTTTGATTCATTGGATGTACCGTTTGTACTACATCAATGTCTTTTCTTTTTGGATTCATTGGATGTACCGTTTGTACTACATCAATGTCTTTTCTTTTTTGGATTACTACATCAGTGTCTTTGATTCATTGGATGTACCGTTTGTACTACATCAATGTCTTCGCTTTTTGATTCATTGGATGTACCGTTTGTACTACATCAATGACTTGGCTTTTTGGTTCATTGGACGTACCGCCTTTGTACTACGTCGGTGTTTCAAATTATTCGAGTTTCTAGTTTCTCGGGCGTACCGTGATTGTACTACGCCGTTGCACAGGCTCAACTTTCTGCTATTCTTGGCGTTTTCCACGTCTTTTATCCACGGAAATGCTTTTATGTTTCCGGTTTTTTATTCTTGAGCCCGGTGTTATTGAGGGGATTGAAGTTTCACCAAATTTGACTTTTGAGCAACATTCTATTTGCTTCATTGCTTCGGAGGTTGAGCGCCTTCGATATAAAGATATTCTTTTTTATAAAAGTTCAATGGTTCTCAAATCGCTCATGTGAAATCTTGAGAATTCATCGAACGAAAATTTTCGGATTTACTCCTTCGTGCTCTTTATGGTGAACTTCTTGATTCAAATTTTCTTTTGTGTTAATATGCTTCTATGATTGTTACTTCTTATATTTCCTTCTTAATTATTGCGAGGATGCAATTTCTTTAAGGAGGGGAGTCTGTAACAACCCGCATATTTATCGATTATATATTTAAATATTTTATTTAAATATTTCACCGTTCATCGGATTTTGGTCCGAAAACCTACTTTTTGCATACGGTCGAATTAGGACTCGAGACCACCTCCATTGAGTTCAAAATGCCGTTTGCTACCTTTTTGAGTATAAGCTTCGATATGTTTGGAGAAAGTTGAATTTTGCTACTTTTTGTTTTGGGCTTTGGTTTTGGCTGAGCCAATTAACCACTTACTAACTCATTCCCAATCCCCCTCTCCTCTTCATTACTTCATTCTAACTCCTCAAACTCAAGCTCCAACTGAAAATGGTGGAGAGGAAAAAGAATTAAAACTCCAAGCCCTAGTTCCATAGCAAAATCCAAGTTCTTGCTCCAAAATCTAAGAGAACCCATTGGTAAGCTTCCTCTTCTTCTTCTCCAACTCTTTCTCCATTCAATTTCAGAAATTTCCTAAACCTAACTTAGGGAATGTTCTTGTTAAAGCTTAGATTCAAGCTTCTAGTGTTGAGATTGAAGTGTGGTTGATCTTCCTTTGCTTTCAAGCTTCATCTTCATAAATTTAGTTCAAAGGTGGGATTTTTAATCTCACATCTATGCTTATAATTATCTTTGATTGTTAGGTATGAATTCCTAACACTTATTCATGTGCATTTTATTTTGATTTGTATTGCTTTTGTGAATATTTCCATTTTTGGTGTTTGAAGCCAATTCTCTAAAAATCATAACTTTGATGTTTAATCATGCTTTAGGAGGTGTTTCGGAGAGCCTATAAGACCGGGTTGTCGTTAGGCATAAATCCTTAGTCGTCGTCGCTCGTCCGATCGCTCCCGATACGTTTTGGCCACTTTGGCCTAGGCAAATTGTTGCCTAGACCAGGTGACCAGACGTCTGGTGACCAAGTCCAGACGTCTGGTTGTGCACGCATATTATAAAAAAAAGCCAGAGACTATTTTCAGACGTCTGAACCATCAAACCAGACGTCTGGATAGGTCTCAGACGTCTGACTTGAGGTTTCAGACGTCTGAGTGTTCTCTGGGTTATTTCTAGAGAACAAATCCAAACATCTGGATTCCAAATCAGACGTCTGGAAATGTGCAGTTTTGCCTATTCGGGCTATTTTTGAGTAAATTTCCAACTTTAATCGATTCGTGTTGTTTCCTATTTGTTGTTATCATCTATTATGACTTTGATGACATTTTCTTCGTGATTTTTGGGAACATCCATTTCTATGGATTTGATATCGATTTCTTTGGATTTTATTCACGTCTTCGAATGTGAATTTAGTAATTGGTTGTTCTTACAATCTTCTTTGTGATTTGTCACTTTAAAAATATAAAGGTTTTCTATACTAGTAGTAAATATCAAAAATCTTTCTTCAAATGATTTCAACTCTACTTTAATACCAAATTCGTTTATAAAACAGTTTTTTAATCTACTAGTATATACAAACCTTTACCTCACTCGTATGAGAAATCTAATTAAACGACTTAGTAAAACAAGTGGTATGAAACACTTGCGTTTACTTCGTTGGTTAATTCTCGGACTTGTTCGATTGAATCTCTTGTGACAATTTTCTAGTGGAGACCTACAATTTGTTCGTAAATATTTAAGTTAAGCTAGTGGTTATGGGACATGAAGCTAAGCTCATATATTTACTAGCTTATTGTAATTGACACTTCTCGATGATCATGATGATCATTTTATGGTTTAGACTAGCAATGTGCGATGTCTCTTTGTCTATGTGGAGGACCGTACCTCATTAAATGGAGTTTCGTCTCATTTCTTCGTGGGCTAGCGACCCATGTACTTTCTAATGTGTTTCGATTCACTGAATGTACCGTTTGTACTACATCGATGTTTTGGCTTTTGGATTCATTGGATGTACCGTTTGTACTACATCAATGTCTTGACCATCCTTTTTATTGTGATTTCTGGATTTCGTGTGTTGATTTCTGGAATTTGTGTTTTACCAACTTTTACGATTGGCATGGATATATATATATATGTCATTTATTGTGGCTTGGTGAATGAAATCAGGAGTATGACATTCCTTTTTATCTTGAGTAGATTATTGTGATATTGATTAATCTCTTGTTGATTTTCAATTACTTATTTATCACAGCTTGGTATTGTGATTATTATATGTTTATGTCATATCTCCTATTCTATATCACTTCATCTGATATTTATAGCTAGACTGATCCGTTTATTATTTTCTTCTTAAATAATACTCGGGTCAAACCGAGATGTTGCAGGTGCTTCTGCTTGATTTCTCATCCTGGATCATTACTCTGACTTTTGGCAAACTACTTAGATTAGTAGTTTATTTTGTTATATACACTTGAGACAGACTCATAGTTGTATTCCTTTGTATAGCACGTGTTGCTATTCTTTTGTATTATCGTGGATCTTTTGACCACTACTCTGATATACACTTTTTATGTGTAATATTCATAACTATTTCCGCCTTTGTGATATGAATTGTCTGTGACTGATTTATGTTATGTTTATTTCTATATTTGTTTCCGAAGATATTATAGCCAATGTGTAGTAGTTTTGAGTTTGTGTCGGTATGTCGGATTTCCTCTTGAGATGAAAAATTATATTTTTATCCGGTATATCGGTACTCGCACAAAGCAATTATACAGATGGTCGCTCCTCAACAGCCTTATTCTCCGTGCTAGTTGACAGCATTCACAGTAGTGTTCTTGGCTAGCGTGGGTATAGAGGTGGGGCGTCACATTGTTCGACCAGTAAAGTTAAGAATGATATGGCTCGACATGGATGGTTCGATCGAGGAAGCACAAACACATGTCGCCGGGCTCAGATGTTCGGCGCACATCGCTCGGTGTATCCTAGAGAATTGAGGTTATCAGGACTACAACAAAGTGAGGCGTTCGATGTGGTTCGCTTCGAGTCAACCCACCATTTGCTTCAAGTACTTTGAGGTCTTGCTTCAAGTCACTTGCTCAGATGATCATCGGTCGGCCATGATGGCTCGTAGTTCCTAGATCGGCTGATTGTCGACCGACATTTCTCGCTCGGCATGACTTGTTCGGCATGCATGGCTCGGTGCGTAGAAGTCATGTATTTGTGGGCCGAGATACCATGTTCCTAGGCCCATGAGGGAAGTCCAGCCTGTCTTCGCCTATAAATAGAGGGGCATGGGCGCAGTGAAAAGGGACATTTTTTCGAGAACATTAGGGAGACTCTGTCATTCTCAAGACTCAATACTTTTTCTGTTAGAACTTGTATTCAAGTTGTTGGTTTACGGTTGTATCTGTATTCAAAAATTTGAAAAAGAAATAAAGATTAAACTCAAAGTGGACCTAGGCAGTTACGCCGAACCATTATAAATTCGATGTTCTAGTTTTGTAGTTAATTTAGCATATATTCCTCTATTTTAATTTTCTATCTTCATTAATCTCTTTACACAAATTTTTCTTTAGGTGTAAGTGACTAACTTTGGTCCTAACATTTATGATATCAATATTTTACAATTAGATATAGTCTGGCCCATTTATTTTTATAATACTCGGGTCAGGCCAAGACTCTGTATGCATAGGGACTTGTTGACATTTGGATTTTTTGTTAGTTATGAAGTATACTATTTTGACTGTTTCAGTTTGCTTCGTTATTGTATAGGTTGACATTTAGGATGATATGTCATGTATATTATTTAGTAGTTATTTTGTACATGATACAATATTTTGGATGTCATATATACATTCATGTGGGTCTAGTACTGATATTTTGTGTACTCACATCTTATTATGGTTGCGATCCATGACTCTGATTCTAATCTATCTGTATTATATAATGTTTTGAATATTTTTAATCGATGTGTTTATTAATTATATTAATATTGTACACGTCAAAAAAATTCAGTTTAGATCCTCAAAAGTTAATAAAAACGTATCAGTGTTAGCACAAAGATGTATTTACATTCGATCGCCTTTAACCAGTTGTATTCTTCATGTTATTAGACGACATTACTTGTACTGTTCTTTAATAATAGGAGTATGGCGATGGGGTCGTTATAGCTTGATAGTAGAGTTGGATTTAGAACATTATGAGATATAATTGGCACAGAGTCAAGATCTAAACCTAGATGACCTGGAGTCCCGTTCCTTGGGTGTGTAAGGTATAACTAGAATTTTTATTTCTATTAGGATATAAACACAAATGCTTATTAGTAATAATCATCGGGACGTATTTGTAAAATTTTTGAATTATACAAATTATTGCTATGGAAGTGTTGATATAATTTGGAACTTACTTTTTTTATGAATGAGATTTAATGGATAGTATAAATAGACCTTAAATGACATAGAGTTTTGCGTCCTGATCCATATAACGATCAAGTTGCATAGTGGATGGTGATGGATTGTCTTTCGATGAGCACATTACGTAGTGATAATTATACATGATTGACTGGTTGATGGATGCTTAGTTAATTTACAATTTTAAGTGATTGTGCAAATTTAGTATTAAGTAGGCCTCATCGCTTAGAAATTTGAAACCTACTCTATATTCATTATAAGACTTTGCGGTATAATTCAATGAAAGTTGAAATAAAACCATAGGTATTTACTTATTAAGCAAATTGTTGAAGTTTGGATAAGATGTTTTTGTAAGTAAGAAATGCATTATGTAAAAATGGTTTTATATTTTTAATTCAAGAAGTTTGACATTTCATAATTCTTGAATTTAAAAGTGGAAATTTAATTTGGAAATATATAAATGATTTAACTTTATAGTTTTAACTTTGTATGATTAAAGTAAGTTGTTAAATCCTAATGAAACTCTAAATTTGGTAAATAAAGAATATTCTAATTATATATGGCTTTGTAGAATAACAGTGATGAGATATAAAAGTCTTTTTATAAAGTAAAGAAAAAGGATTTGTGAAATACATTTAGATTTTAGTATAAATATATGATAAATACTAAATGATTGTGAAAGGAAAGCCATCAAAATGTATTGTTGATGAAGTTCGAGTATACAAATATTCCAAATAAAGAAATTAAGTTTGAAAGGTGGTATAATGAGGCTAAAGTGACTTTGTATTTTGATGATTTAGAATTAAAAAGATAGATGACGCTAAGAAAGTAATTTCAATGGTAAATAATCTTGTATGCAAGTATATTATTTGTAAATACCAAAGTTAGGAATTTTTTGATGAAAAAGAAATCTATCCAGAATAAGATATGAATTTTTTTGAAAAGCATATTGTTTGGTATAACATTTTGGGTTGAAATGAATGTTATTTTATATGTCATACTATATAAAGTTTTGTTTTAAAAGTATGCTGTAGTAAAACAACAATAAACTACAACTGATAAACCCATCTGGGGTTAATCATTTTGGGTTAAAAAATAAATTCAATGAGTAATAATTTCTCTTCTGGTCATTTTTTGATGTTTGACAGTTTACTTGATCTGCAATAGATTTAAAAGTATGGTTATAATTTTGCCTTTTTATTTTCTGAATTTAAACCTGAAATTTATTTTGGTCATAACTTTTGAACCGTAAGTCCAAATTAGATGATTTTTTTCTTTATAGAAATATGAGATTATTATCTACAAATTTTTTGGAATGAATTTTATAAAAATTTAAGGTTTGAATAACCTGAAATGGATGTGAACATATAGCCATAGCTCTGTAGTGGTTTTGTGAGTTTAAACACCAACTTGTTTTGGTCATAACTTCCAAACCATTGATATGGTTTTAATGATCTTATACTTTTTGAAAGCTAAGACAACGAGGAACAAGTTTTGTTTTGGGAGCTTTGCAAAATTTTGAATTTTTCTTATCTAAAACTGTTGTTTTTATAAGAGGGCTTGCATATTTTGACATTTCTTGAGTTATTTGCTTTTAATAATCCTCCCATAACTTGAGTTTTAATCTGTATTTCTGCAAATCAACAGTTTATTTGGAAAGCTAATAAGTTATGTACAATTTACTCTTTAATATCCTTATTTATTTTTGTGTTTTTGACCATGCAAAATTTGTTGAGATGCGGCTAAATGTTTGAACACCGTGTTATTTTGAGGTTAAGTGATTCATACTTATTCTATTTTTTTTATATATGCGGCTAATGTTTATGTTGAGTTAAGAATAGGTGCTATAGAGATTATTTGGACTTATGCACAATGATAGCTCACTTTTGCTTGCATAAAATTTAATGAATTATTTTGAAATGCTAAAAACAAGGTATATTTTTACTTAAAAGAGTTATAAGATGTTGGTTATATGCCGTGTGGTAAATTTTGTTATGTTAATTGTTCCGATTATGTTTTGGTTAATGTATATACACACTTTATCACATTGTAATTATTTGGAATGCTCTCCGTATAAAGGAGACTACTAAAATTTTTCGAAAATTCTAATACTTAGAATAATTTACATGTGATTTTATTGTATACGAAAATTAATAAAACAATTGTTTGGATAATGGAGTGCTAGAATTTGCCTATGAGTTCGTGTAAAACTCATAACCTAAATTTTTAACCATTAGACAAAAAAATAGTTTGTGTTTCTCAAGCCATTGATTAAAGGGTCTAAGAAGTGTTTAATTACTATTCTATTTTACCAAATGGATTAATGCAAACCTCGATATGTGCTAAAACTAAAAGGTAATGTAGAGTTTGAGTTTGATTGTGACAGTTTTGTTTTGAGATTATTTTAATGGATATATTACTATTGGTAATATATATATATATATATATATATATATGTGTGTGTGTGTGTGTGTTTATTATAGATTGCTCTCTAAATGAGAATTTACGGGGATGCAATTTTCTTAAGAGGGGGAGTTCGCAACAACCCTAGTTTGAAATATATTTGAAAATAAAATAAAATAAATCTAAATTTGATTTTTAATAAAGAACTGGGATCTTAATTTTTTTTAATTCTCAAATTTAATTAAATTGGAGATTTTTTATGTTATAGGAAATGAATTAAATATTTTTAAATGCTTAAATTAAAAAATTTAGAAATTTAAATTGAAAACAAAACATTTAGTTGGGTTAAATCTTTTATTTTAAATAAAAATTATTTTGGAATTTAATAGATTTTTATTTGAAAAATCTTTGTTTGAGGTTAAAATACATTTATATAAAGAAATTTAGTGTTTGAGTTATGGTTTAATTCTGAAGGCAAAGTCTTGTTAAATGCAAGTCTTCATTAGTAGTAAATAATAGTGTATAAGTAATTAAATAATTTTTGGGTAGATTTATCTGTAAGGCCCAAAGCCCAACTAAAATAGAAGTGTTGAGATAGTTTACTAACTAAAATATATATGTTGTACATTTGTTATTTTATATTTGTTCTCTCTTGATACTATAAAACAATTAAAGCTTGTTTTTCCCTAATTTAGAAACCCTAGTCTCTTTCAAAAATCATATCAATTCAAATAAATTACTTAACATTCCCAAATTTAGACATATTGTTGTTTCTATGTTCCAGCACCTCTATTTCAAATTTATTTTATTTTCATTGAGTTTTGATAGGTTAAAGATGGTCATTTTTGCAAGCTATTTTCAAGTAAATTAGGGCAGAAAACGCAGGTCAATATAAAAATCATAACTAGTTGCAGAAATATCATAAAAATATGAAATTTTTAAATGTTGTACGTAGCTTATAAATACACTTGCTATAAAAAATTTGTAGGAAAATATTCAGTTTTTCTATGTTAAATCACTACTGCATTTAGGATGAAAATGCAAAAAATTTCAATGGATCGATGCTTGCAATTTTGAGGTTTGGGTGTAAGCTGAATCAAAATTGAGGAATTCAGTAAGCTAGTAGGATTAGGTTAGTTAATTAATTTAACTCACACACCTATATCTAAATTAATTATATCCTCTTTCTTATACCTTGCTTTAGTTATAAATTGTGTTAATATCGGTAGTGATTAGATGATATGATTAAAAATATAATTACATGCTATAGTTTCAATTAGTTTGGTATTTAAATTGATTGATTATGAAATAGTATGTACGTTGAAGAACGTCAAAATGCATTAGATTTTATAGTTAGATTATTTGACGGTCGTGCATTGTTTGAGTCATCGGAGCTGTCGAAGAGCAACTTGGATCATTAAATAATTCCATACTATGGGATGATATTTATAGAGCGATGATGGCTCTAGAAGTTGCATTTTGATGAGTTTATTGCTTTAATTGTTTAATTTTTTTAAAAAGAGTTTCAAAAATGATATTTTACCTATTTTGATCCAATTTGGAATTTAGTTTATAAAAATTATATTATATTCTTGACTTATTTCTTATTCAAAATTTCTGTTCAATTTTTTTTAAATTAAGTAATATTTATTTATAAAACCTTTTTAAATTTACTATTTTTTGTGTATAATTTTTGAAAATGTTTTAAAAATAAAAAGGTAAAATATAGTACCATTTTATAAAAGCGCTTATGAAAGTAATAATTTAATTTCAAGTTATTTTGTTATAAAAGAGGTTTAAATGATTTTGAAAGAGTTCGAAATGATTTTGTAAGTAAACAACTCTTTTTTTAAAGTGAGTTTATAAAATTTAAGAGTAATTTTATAAAATTATATCTTTGTGTATATAAAATTAATTTAAAACTCTTTTATTAATTTATTATGGATTTGAGATTTTAATGAGATTCCGTGCTTTTCTATGAAGCAATTTTTTAATAAACGATTAAATTGTCTGGTTGCTATAGGGGTTTCGTACAATTCTTTCGCTTATTTCTATAATTTGTTAAATAGAGTTTGAGTGCATTTACTAGCTTTTAGTAAATACTTTAATTTCACTATTGGTATGGGATAGTAGTTAAATTTCAATAGTTATTATAACGAAAGTAATTTACAGTTTAGAGTTGTATTATCTTAAGGCATTTTGGATTTCAGGTTGATAGATTCCCGAGAGAGGATGACTATTTTTCATCGATCCGAGAGTCGATACATTCGTAGATTTGTGTAGTGCTTGACGAAATTGCTTAAAAAGGTGTTAACGACCTTGTCATTCGGGGAAAAACTGCTTAGAGAGGTGTGTGCGACCTTGTCATTCAGGGCGAAACTGCTAACGTGTTAGCGACCTTGCTATGGCTAACAAAACTGCTTAGAGTAGTGTTAACTACCTTGTCATTTAGGGCGAAACTACTTGAGGAGGGTACCAACCTTGTTAGGGCCGACAAAACTGCTTAAGGAGGTGTTAGCGACTTTGTTAAGGTTATTGTAATGTTTTTTGAATCCAAGATTATGATTATTTATTAGTGATGGTTGTTTCTTTAGAGATTTCTGGATGTAAATTTAGTTTCTTTAGCTATGGAGAATTTTGAATTGTTTCACCATATTTTTGATGATAGTCCATTGAAGACTTGATATGGATATATGAAATGTCGATTTGTTTTGATATACCCTATTATGATTAGTTGATATTAGGCATATTTTGAGATGACTTATTTTATGATTAAGTCATAAATGAATTTATGAAATGGTGATTTAATTTATATGCCTTATTATGTTCATTTGTTCCGGCATATTTTTTTTATGGCTTAATTATGTTAAGTCATATATTTATGATATTAGTATTTCACCATTTTGTCAGATAGAGTCTTACCCATTTATTTTTATAATACTCGTGTCAGCTCAAAACTCTATAGGGACTCGTTGACTTTTGGATTTCGTGTTAGCTATGGAGTAGATTATTTTGAATGTTTCAGTTGACTTTATTATTGTATAGGTTGACTTTAGGATGATATGTCATGTAAATTATTTAGTAGTCATTTTGTACCTGATACAATATTTTGGATGTAATGTATATATTCATGTAGATCTAGTACTGATATTTTGTGGACTCACACCTTATTATGATATATAATTTATATTATTCTGCTGCGATCCATGACTCTGATTTCGATTTATATATATTATATACTGTTCTGAATATTTTTAATCCGTGTGTTTATTACTTTGTATCAATACTGTACATGTCAAATAAAAAATTCGTTTCAGATTCTCAAAAGGTAATAAAGACGTGTCAGTATCGGTACAAAAATATATTCTCATTCGATCGCTTTTAACCAGCCGTATTTCCATGTTATTAGCCAAAATCGCTTGTAATGTTTTTTAATAATATGGATATAGCGGTGAGCATTACATTTCGGCTTATAAACCGTCAAACAAGGAATTTTATTAACTTTCACTTTTCATTAGAAGTTCGAACATAAACATATGATTTCATGGATTGTTGCTCTTGGTAAGTTAAAACTTTGCATCCAAAATTGGATCAAAGGGTATACCATGGATCTAATTAATTCTATTCTACCCACAAGGCTCAACAACTTCACTTCACTTTAGAGCCTTCCATTTTAAGCTTGATTTTCTTTATAAGCATGCCAAAATTGGAATGCTTAAAATTAAGATTGAAAAAAGGGACGCCTAAATATCCGACTGGAAGTGATCCTTCACCAATGTTTAGAATATTCTTAATTCATTCCTTATCCTTATACCCCTTGCCAAAAAATGACCGATTTCATCTTGTTAACTTGAAGCCCAGTAATGTTAAAGAATTCTTCACAAACACCTTTAATCGCAAACACCTCTTTAACCCCAGCTTTAGCAAATATAAGCATATCATCAGCATAAATGATATGGGAAATACTTGGATCTAAATTAGAAATCACACTCAAACTCATCTTCTGCAACTTTTTTTTATCAATCAGAATAGTGAGGTATAACGTAACAAAGGTGAACAAAGATGATGAGAGGGATCTTCTTGCCGTAAGCCATTCCTACTGCTGAAAATAGTCATAATTCTCTCCTTGATATGCATCTATTATATGAATAATAAGATCCCTTTTCACAAGGTAAGCCTTCCTAATGTCAATCTTAAGACACAGATTCTACATTTACAATAGCATTCGATGTTACTCACCACAACCCAATGATTGTCAAATTGATTATTCCAATTATTTATATCATCAGCATTAAATTTATTTTCTAATAAACCCACACAACTAGCTTTACATTTAAATATATGATTGCTAATATCACGTTTTCTGGAGGGCTTATGAAGCCCCCTCTTATTCCAGCATAAGGTTATATAAAAGAGAATCACTTCTCTATGCTACGCAACATAACGCTTTGCCTGTGCAAAACAAATTAAACCAACGTTCTAAATATTTCGCTTCGGCCCTGAACTCAAAGATAACAATTTACCATTTTCATTCCAAACCTAAATTGAAACCCACGGGAAGAAAGTTATAAAAACATCCATGTCCAGCTGTTTCGATCCAGATCTATGACTTATCAAAAATGAAGCCCATAGCTGAATCGAAGAAGTGTCGCGTAATTAGATTTGAGGTGAGCGTTCGATTTTATGTCCGATTTTGTTTGATTTCGTTATCATTTTGTTCGATGTTGTTCCATTTTTTCTCATGTTGTTCGATTTTATTTGGTTTATTTGAAACCCATTTTGTTTGATTTTTAGTTGCATTCAATTTGTTCTATTTTCGCTTTGCGTTCAATCTAAGAAACCCATTTTGTTCGATTTTCATTCGCTTTTCCGTTGCATTCAATTTACGCTCAATTGGATTTGAACTGACGCGTACGTTTTGTTCCAGTTAAGCCGAGTTTTGATTCTTAGCACCATAAAAATTATTGAATGGGTTTTGATTTACTTTACAGAGATATTGTTTGAAGAATTAAAGGTTTTGTCCTTTTAATTAATGGTTGTGACTCATTAGCTACAAATAGATAATTAATGTAAGAACATGCGGCTTAGTGCAAATATTTTTTTTTTTACAAGATGCACTACATGCGAGAGACTGTATAAATTTGTGCTTGAGGAAAATTAAATAGATTATATTATTCCTAGAGTTTGTTGACATTGGTGGATGGTAAGGTTATGTTTTCATGTACAACAATTTATTTAATTCATTTCTTTGGATTAAATAAATGAGCCGTTGATACATGCTATATAAAACTGAATAACAAGTACCATATTTTTCACCCTAGAACTATAGTAGTACAAGTTATCATGACTGTTTTCCCATGGAACACATTTTTTTGAAAAAAGCAGACTATTTTGAAACATTGATCACCTTCACCATTGCTTAAGTTCCCCATCCAAAACGATTTTTTTCAATCATTCAATCAAACAAACAAAAAGCCTTAATCCTGGATAAAATTATCAAATTCCACCAGTCGTCTCTTCAACGGTGGATTTGGGACAACACAGTCAATTTTCATTCTCTCTTTAAACCCATAAACGACTACTTCAACTTTTGTATAAGCTTTAAGTAAAGCATTATACATTTTGAATTGTGCCACATACTCATCTTGCCTCACCTTGTTGAATACTTGTTCAGCATTACGGAATTTCAAATCAAAAACAAGTTTGTAATTTTAGGTATTTTTGTATTACCGTTGATTATTTCTTTTGTACAAAATATAAGAACATAAAAAATTATAGAAAATGTAATTAAATCTCTTATTTCAGGCATTAAGTGAGAAGAATAAAGCTATTAGATGCAGACAGTTGCCACAAACATGCAACCTTTAAGGAATGACTAGCCTGGCTGAAGATTTGGTAAGAAAAATAGTAGCTTTATTTAATGTAATATTTATGAACTTCTTAGTCAATATGGTTTATTATTTGATGTAAGCTCATAGTTTGAGAATTCATCTCTTAGTATCGAAACTAAGGTTCGAGAACTCGGTTTCGGTTTCGATCATTTGAAATTTTATCGGTTTCGATCAATTTCGAACGTTTTGATTTTTGTTTCGGTTTTGATATCGAATTTCTATATTTTAATGGAAAAATAATGATAAACATTGCAAAAATCCATGTGCAAATATAGTCTATATATAGATAATACTAAACTAATTCAATGTCAAGTTTAAATTCAATACAAGTTAAAAGTTGAATGCTAAGCCCAATTCCAATACAGGTCCAACAAGTTCCGTGTTCAATGCTAAATCAAGCCTAATAGTCCAAATGCAAATAAGAAGTCCATTAACAATTATTCGGACCACTTTATTACTTAACCCTAATTTTCCTTCTACTGCCTCATTGATACGAAACAAAAAAGGCAACAGATCAAAACTAAAACAAAGGTGAAAAGTAAAAAAAAATCTATGAATGTTTGAATTTGGTTGAAGCTCCTCTACAACGAATTTGGTCGAAGCTCCTCTGGTCGACTTCAGTCGAAGCTCCTCAAGATGCTCGAATTTGCTCAACTGCTCCTCAACAATGCTTGAATTTTCTCAACTAGCACTCGAATTGCTTAAGTTGGATGTGGTAGGCTATGTTTTTGATCAGTGTTTTTATAGACAATTTTTTGATGCTTAAATTGCTTTTTTAAATAACAGAACGGGGTTTTGACCTAATCCAGTTCAGCCTTCGGTCGTGTAACGACCTGTAACGGCTCGATATTTTCAACCATTCGCATCCGCACATGTCGGACTTGAATTGCTCAAAATACCGAATTGCAAAATAAATTTGGCAAAACATAGCATAAATAGTAAATAAATAAATCACAGATCACAGACACAGAGTAATAAATGCAGCGGAAGTAAAGAAATAGTAGTTCATGAAGCTACTATATAAATACATCAGAGTCAAACAAGATACAACAGAGATAACAAGATACAACGGAGGTGTCAACATGATAACCAGGTATGAATCATAATACATCACTGGAACCAACCGGATAACTGGAATCAACTGGATAACCAAAAGTGAAATAGATAGCTGGATCTTCAAGCAAAGCTTCCAACTTCGAAGGTGAGTCTCAAATGCTGTATTACTCAGTCTGACCCGAGCGTGAAGAAACACAAAACACTCGAGTCAGGACATATATACTTATACAATGTAAACCAACTCAAGTGAACTGTAATATAAGGTACAAGTAACTTAAAAGATGCTTGAGACCGCCCATCCTCTAAGGACCCGTTAAACTATTTACCATGTAGTAATATTTCGCTATTATAATAATGTCTATAGTAAAATAACTTACTTTTTCATAGCATTAAGGGGTTACTCATATAGCCCTTAACACGTAATAGTCCCAGTAGTCCATCCAATATCAGTCCCTCCTGATCGGGAAGCCACCGAAGGATACCACATGGGCTACGGGAGAAAACCAAACTCGTACAAGGCACGACATGGTAGGTGACACGGCGCAACTAGGCAATGCCAGGGTAGATATACCAATTACGCTTCCGGGTCGGTGGTAACGCGTAGCGCGCAGCTACCGCCCACCTTGAGCCACACCTCCAAATAAAAATCAAAAGTGACCACCGAAACAATCCAAAAGTCAAAGTATAATATCGAAGGGATGTGTCCGATCAAAGGTGCTACCTTATTAACCCGTCGATCGCTCCTGTTTTAGCCACCTTATGCTAACTCACGGGAGTCGGGTCCACGTATTTACCTTAAAGGAAACGCCACCACCATCCTACTTAATTCTGTAATCTTCACCGCGTACACGGTTGTTAAAGTGGTTTTCGGAGTTGGCAGAGAGTATGACAACTTTCAACCCCGGTCTCTTTAACAACCAAACGTTATTATAACCCATGGATATTTATTTCAAAATCATTTATACTTTCAAAACCAAACTAGCATATCCATTTCAAAATCATATAATTTATTTCAAAATAGTATATACTTTCAAAACCAAAATATCATACTTATTTCAAAACCATATCACAATAGTGTCATTTAAATTTCAAAAATACTTCAATAATATATCATTTAAATAAAACCCAAATTTTCAAATCATTGAATATTTCTTTCAATTATTAAACTTGAAATATTCCTTTAAATTATCGTAACATTTTGGAAATGTTACCTTAAGGAATCTTAGCACTTTTGGAATGTAATACTTTCCACTTTAACATTTTATATAATCAAAGTATTTATACGCTTACAAAATTTAAAATTGTCCTTTTATCATAGCCTTATAGTTAAATAAACTTTGTACGTGAATATCAAAGTGGCGGCTAGGGTTTCCCAAAGGATTTGAATGGCTAAAGGAAGGGAATGGCAAGGGAAATTAAATGGAAAGTTTAGAAAATAAAGAGGCAAAAGAGGAATGAAATGTTAGGTAATTATTTTGTACGTGATTTATGGAATGAATACACGGCTAGAATAAAATTAAGGAGGTAGGAAATAAAAGATAGGCAATTAAGGAAGCACAATTTAAGGGAAAGAATCTTGTCTATATATCTTTTTCTTTGTTTTGCACGAAATGAAAAGGCAACAAATACATAAAACAGGTAACCTATATCTCTTGAAACTTCTAAGCTATTATTGTTAGTGAAATAATCAAAAATCAAATAAATATATTCAAAGTGTATACAACCAAAATAGAAAATAAAAATTTGAGAAACAAACATAGGGAGATAGAAAATAAAATATAGAAAGTCATTACGTGTCAACACTGTATTTTAATTTAAAAGTATAAGTTTTAAATTTCCAATAAATCCATATTAACATTGGTTTAGATACTAATTTTTATCTTCCTAATTCACCTAAATTTTCAATTAGCAAAGTAATTAATTTCATTCTCTTACCATAAATCTATTTGTTGTTAATTGAATTCCCATTTAATTTAATTTCCAATAATTGCCTTGCTTCAATTCTTTTCTTTTCATAAATCTATTATCACTCTATAAACCTAGTTATTATTTGTTTATCATTCATTAAATAAATATATATTCAAATTCTCATCTTTCTAGTATAATAACTGTTATTTTCAATTATATTGAGTTTGCTAAATATATACATTTATATAATTAAAACCTCAATCCATTTATCCAACTTGGTTTCATTCCTTTATTTCATCTTATGGATAAAATATACATTTCCATTTATGTCATTACATTCACACTTTACAATTACTGTCCTATCTCATATAAATGAAAATTTACTTACATTTAAGTGTAATTGATTTCCTACTTTAAATTTAGCAGCCTAAATAAATGTAACTTGCAATAAATGTTATCCTTATCTTTATATTACACTCAAGTTTATTATGTCCACTAATTATCATAATTGCTTACATAATGTTTAATTCATTCAATTACCATAAATTATACACTAATTCATTTACCCACACAAACTTACATTTATTTACTTATATCCATTTTTATACCTAAATGTAACATTTTCAACTAGATTAATAGACCCATTAGATAGTAACTTACAATCGTTACTATAACTTTTAATCACACCTTTGAATTCACTGTTCACAAACATACGTTACCATTCTTATATACCAAATCTTTAGTCAATGGTCATTTATTTTATAGTAAATCATTTATAAATTTTAATGTTTGCATTTTTTTTCTTACATAAATTTATAGCCAAGTATAACAATTTACATTACTTCAATAAATTGTAATTTCATTTCAATTGTTAATAATTAGTTTTTTTTAAGTACATTCTTACATCTCATTTTGGCATTCATTTCATTATTTAATTACAAAGTTTTTATTTCTTCCAAAATATTTAGCAAAATCTTATTAAATTGACAGCTTTATTATTGAAAATTTACGGGTCGTTACACTCTCCTCCACTCAAAACTTTTCGTCCTCGAAAAGGAAGAGGTAGGAGAATAGAACAACCTAACAGAAAAGAGATTGGACAGCAAAGAAGATAATAAAATTTAAATCCATGGAAACTTCAACTTAAATTAATAATTGATTTCATTCATTTGATTTCACTTAAGTTAAATAAATCTTAACTATTTCAAATATTATTTTCTTAAATTAACAATTTTCCAAAGTCATGAATTTGAAAATCATTTATTATACTCATAATTTATTCAATAAATTTAATTCTTCTTTATTTCAAAATTATTATTAAATTTATCCCACTTAATATATCTAATCATATATATTAAGTTTATTTACACTTATTATATCTGCTCCAATTTATTTATAAATTCCTTTATCACCATTATATTGTAAATTATTCAATTAACTTTTATTCTGTTTACACCTATTAATCTTTTATGACTAAAATTTAAGTGTATAACATTTATTATAGCTACTTAAATTTTATTTATAAAAATCCTTTTTATATTGTATTTTATCCAATTACATATTCAACTTCTTAATAATTTAGGCAAGTTATATTAGAATGTAATTGAGTATTATACAAATAAACCTTCTAATTCAATTATTCAAGCTTAAGTATTTATTCAAACTTTTGATTCATTTAAAATTTTAAATCATCCTTTAAGATAAAATTCAAGAATTAATTTTTCCGATTAACTTCAAACAATTTGTAGAGGTAAATAACTAAATATATACATACACAATATATATATATATATATATATATATATATATATATATATATCAAATCAAATTTACATCATATATCAATATATATTATAAATCAAGTCATATTTTAGAAATCCAAATCAATTTAATTCTCCAAAGCAAGACTATAGCAAAACTATAGAATGGTCTCTTCACTTCGAAACTCGAAAATGAATGTCGATGATGCTGTAGTCATCACCGAAACTATTTTCCAGCAACAAAGAGAAGAGCACTGATTTAAAACTTGAAATTCTTTAAAAACTATTTCTAATGGGAAAATACTTCAAATATTATCTTTTAAAACTTTAAACCAAAGTTCGAAATGATCGGAAATTAAATTCTCAAATTCTTGATTTTAAATTCATCTAAATTTCCAAATTAATTTAAAACCATGTTTTATAGTTCAATTGTTCATATACGAAACAAAAGTTAATGGTATATAAAGTCAAATATTATTTCTTAATACCCTATTCAATTAATTATCAGAATTCAGAAAATCAAACTCATACATAATATAATCATACAAAATTTATCATTACTAGATTTTGAAATCAATATGGTGTCAGTTTGCTCTGTTCAAGTGTTTTGGAAATCATATCGATAGCGTTGATCAGACGAATCGATCGAAAACCCAAATCAACATCAACAACTCAAACAACACAATATAAAAAAAAAATTAAATATAGGTTTACAAAGCAAGAATAGGGATTCAAATTGATTGACTCAAATCAAGAGAACTCTGATTCGAAGATAATTTGGAAACAAAAGATAAGATGATTAAATTGACAAAATAAGGAATGGATAAGCTTACATAAATCGCGGGCAAGCTTAACCGGGTCAACCATGAGTTCAAGAATAAGATCGATGTAGAGTTCTGGGGCAAATCTACATCCGATCTCAAGAGATAGAATTCAAGATAACAAGAGATACTAGCATCTAAACCGAGGATATATAAATCTCCGGTGAATCGATGCCTTGGTAAAGGAGTTCCACCCCTTTACAAGTCATTCAAAGATTGGCGAGACCGTCGACTCATTCTAAGGATAATTCGAAGTGGAGGTATGGGACACTCCAGAATCAAAAGAAGATGAATAGTGGGGACAAGAATGTATTTTGGAACCACAGAGAACATTCCAAAATTCAAAAGGAATCGAGTCAAAAAGGAAGAGATTCACACTCGAATGAAAGTGATTCTGTAAATAAATTTACCATATATGCTAAGTATTGCCTAGAGCCAAAGCTCTGATACCAAATGTAACGACCTGATTATTTCGCTTGCCTCCTTATATTCGTTTCCCTTTACCATTTATCTCTTACGTTTTTTCTGGTCAACAAAAATAAATTCAAGCTTGCCTATTTGATTTCCTAGATTTCGCAAGTTTTATCATCTATAAATACCCTACTCGTTCACCTAAACTTTCATATACCTCCTCTCCTCTGATCTTCTCGAGCTGTTGCGTACAAGCTTTAGGTAATGATTTTACTCTTTCTTCTTCTTTACATTTCCTTATGATCAGTTTATATGGTTTGCTCCACTGCTTCAAAAAAAAAAAAAAAATGCTCGGCCTACACCCCATTTTCCCCTCCACCACGTCACGTCCCTCTAAGTTTTCATAACCGAGCTTATATCCCGAACAACCCCTGATAGTGTTGCCATGTTTTGCCGTGCATACCATAGTGATAAAGGAAACCAAGATTTGTTCTTTCTTTTGCATTCTGTTGAGAAATGTTGCATGCGTACCTATAGGTTGGGCCACGTGACCTTTAATGTGAGCCATATTGATGTGTGTTAGCAAATGGGGATATATTTGGAGCCATCTGGATTACTTTATGATATAGTAGTACGTGTGAAACAACCCAGTGCCATGCCATGCATAAGTGCTTGCTTGCATATTTTTCCCCAAAGTGTTTTATTATTTTGCAAATCTAGTTCACGTGTTGCGTAGAGGTGGTTGAAAAGGAAATTGATATATATGGTAGAGAAAGAAAATAGGATATGAAATAAGCCTGGGCGTTAGTGCATGTGTGCATGTTTTGAAATTGAAGTGGCAGAGACGTGTTGTAATTAAGAAACAGTAAGAGTTTGCATTGAAGAATAGTTTAGGCAGAGACGCAAGTTTTGCACAAATACATATTTTCAAAACTAGATAAGTTAGGACATGCCGTTGGAAATAATAATAATAATAATAATAAAATGTATAATAATAATAAATAGTATTGCCAAGCCTATGAAGTTGGGGTCGGGAGGTGGGGTGAGGCAGTCGAGCAAAAGCTGAACCAAAATTTCTTTTACTATATTCGTTCCAATTGTCTCAAATTTTTTGCTTTGACCGTAATTTTTAAAGTCACGTATTCGGTATTTGGATCTTGAATTTAGGCGTGACATCAAGGGAAAATTTGATCGTTACCCGCTGTGCGATTCTTTTTCGGGGGATTTTCATTTTGAATCAAAATTTCTGCAGCTTTAAGGTGAGTATTTCTCACCAGACAAACATACCTATATATCCGTGATTTATCACAAGTGTATTTGTAAATTATTTATTAAATTTTATCTGCATGTGATATAACGTATGATGTTAAACCCCATTTAAATTGACACCTCATCAGTTGTTTATCTATTGTAATATTATTGCAGTTATACTATGTAATGCTTATTTACTGATTAAATCATCACTGTAAGTTCCCTGTAAATTTGAGATCGTTATAGGCTGAAATGATAGGCCTGAACGATAATCATTTGTTCATTTATTTAATTGTTTAATTATTTATTTGTTAACTTGGGATTGCGGGTTTGAAATGATAGAACCCGAGATTTTGTAAATTGCGGATTGAAATGATATAAATCCGTATCACTTGACCTAGGCTAGAAAACTATATACAGACCCGTGGTTTATATAATATTTTTCTGAAATGTTTAAAAGTATTTTAAATGGGAATTTATAATATTCTGATTCAAATGTAAAGGATTTTTATAAAATTTATAATGATTTTTGAATAAGTCAAAATGTTAAATAAATAAATGTTTAAGTAAATTTTTTGGAATATAACTTATTTTGGGAAATTATGAAATTTTGTTAAAAGTGAGTTTTAGTTAAGGAAATAATTGATAATAAGTTATATTTGGGAATTTAAAATTTGATTGTTAAGTTAATAATTTATTACAGCACTTAAATGCTGATTTTTATAAATGAATTGTTTTGACTTACAGACTTTAGGTGGCATTTCATAAATGCTACGGAAACTGAATTTTCGGATTTGTTTAAAATAAATGGAAATAATCTTTTGGGAAAAAGGCTTAAATTTTGGAATTTAATATGTAATTAATAAAAAAATAAGGAATTGACTTTAAATGGTTTTAAATGGAAGAATTTAACTTTTAAATGTGAGTTGAAAGGCAAATTAATTCCGAAATAAATTGAATAGATTTAAATGGTATTTTATATTAAATAAAATGACTGATGTTTAAATAAATGATGGTTGAAATGATATTATGGTATTGAAATGTATTTGAAACTTATTTTGATTTTTAAAGTATAAATACCATTTCTAAAAGTTGTAACCATGGGTTATAATAACGTTTGGTTGTTAAAGAGACCGGGATCAGATATCTGGCATACTCTCTGTCGATACCGAAAACCACTTTAACAACCGTGTACGCGGTGGAGATTCCAGAATGAAGTAGGATGGTGGCGACGTTTCCTTTGAGGTAAATACGTGGACCCGACTCCCGTGAGTTGGCATAAGGTGGCTAAAACAGGAGCGATCGACGGATTAATGAGGTAGCACCTCTGATCGGATGCACTTCTTCGTATGCCATTCTATTACTTTTGTGATTGTTTTGGTGCGCACCTTTGATTTGGAAGTGTTGTTCGAGGTGGGCGGCAGCTGCGCGCTGCGCGTTTCCATTGGTCCGGAAGCGTAATTGGTATATCTACCCTGGCATTGCCTAGTTGTGCCGTGTCACCTACCCTAGCGCGCCTTATACGATTTTGGTTTTGTACCATACCTATGGAGTGCCCTCTGACGACGCCCATTCCGGGGGAGATTACGGTACTGTATAGACTATGGGAATATATTATGTGTTAAGGTGGAAAATGTAAAGCCTTAACGCTATTTAAAAGTAAGTTTATTTTACTAATAGACACTATTATAATAGCGAAGTATTACTAAATAGTAAATAGTTTAACGGATCCTTAGAGGATGGGCGGTCCCAAGCATCCTTTAAGTTACTTGCTTTATATTACAGTACACTTGAATTAGCTTACACTATATAAGTATGTATGTCCTGATTCGAGTGTTTATGTTTTATTTTACACTCGGGTCAGCCTGATTTGCAGTTCAGTCATCATCCCGGAGCTAGGACTTCTGTAGATTCTTTCAAGCTGCTGGCTTCTTTCTGTCCGTTATCTTATTTATGAAATCAAGACTTTGGGATTTTTGGATTTTCTATTTGATGATTTAAACTATATTTGGGATGAAGACTTTGTAATTTGTATTTGTTGAGACTATTTATAGTGGCTTCATGAACCACTAAGTATTTTTAAATTCCGCTGCGAGTATTCTGATTTTGTGTCTGTGATTCTGTGATTAATTATTACTGTATATTTTGAGATTTGCCAAATTTTATTTACAACGCAGTATGTTGAACAATTCAAGTCCGACATGTGCGGATGCAAATGGTTGAAAATATCGGGTCGTTACATTTGGTATCAGAGCTTTGGCTCTAGGCAAAACTTAGAATGTATGGTAAATTTGATTTACAGAATCACTTTCATTCGAGCTTGAATCTTTTCCTTTTGATTCGATTTCCTTTGAATTTTGGAACGTTCCCTGCGGTTCCGAAGTTCATTCGTGTCCCTCACTATTCATTTTCTTTCGATTCTGGAGTATCCCATAACTCCACTTCGGATGATCTTTATAGTGAATTGGCGGTTTCGCCAATATTCTAATAAAGGGGTGAAACTCCTTTACAATTAGCATTGATTCACCAAAGATTTATATTTAACCTCGGTTTAGATGCTAGTATCTTTGGTTATTCCGAACTCTATCTCTTCGGATCGAATGGTAAATCTACATTCGATCTGACTCTTTAAGTCACGGTTGACCAGGTTAAGGTTGCCCGCAATTTAAATAAACTTATCTAGTTTCTTGTTCTGTTATGTAATCATCGGATCTTCTGATTCTAATTTATCTTTAAATCAAAATTCTCTTTGATTTGAATCCATCAAATTTGAATCTCTATCCTTGTTTTGAAAATTTTATTCCTATATTTGGGAAAAATCTAATATTATATATAAGTATAATTTTCAGAATTTTATAATTAATTTAACTAGTTGTCAAGAGATAATAGTGTTTGATTTTATTTATGATTTTGTAAACCATTGGTTTTGTCTTATATAAATAATTGAACTATAAAACATGGTTATAAATTTATTTGGAAACAGAAATGGATTTAAAACAAGAATTTAAGAATTTAATTTCTGATAGTTTCAAACCTTGTGTTTAAAGTCTTAAAAGGATATATTATTATTTAAATTATTTTCGAATATAAATTTGTTTCCAAAGAATTTTAAAGTTTTAAAAATTAGTGCTCTTCTCTTTGTCGCTGGAAAATAATTTCGGTGATGACTACAACATCATCGACATTCATTTTCGAGTATCGAAGTAAAGAGACCACGTTGTAGTTTTGCTTCAAAAATTTAATTGATTTGAATTTCTAAATATGACTTAATTTATAATATATATAAATATATGATTTAAATTTGATTTGACATATGCCATATGTATGTATTTATTTATCTCTAAAGGGTTTGAAGTTAATTGGAAATTTAATTCATAAATTTATGTTAAAAGGTGATTCTAATGATAAAATAAAGTCAAATTTTGAATGAATATTTAAACTTGAATAATAAGAATTGGAAAATTTTACTTGTATAATTGCATGCCAATATAACTTACCTAAATCATTCAGAAATTAACTATGTAATTGGATAATGTACAATATAAAAGGATTTTATAAATAAAATTTGAGTGGTCATAATAAATGTTATACACTTAAAGTTTCAGTTACAACAAGACAAATAGAGGTAAATAGAAATAAAATAATAATTGAATAATATACAATATCAAATGGTGTTAAAGGAAATTTAGAAATATATTGGAATAGTTATATTAAATATAATCTACTTAATATGTGCGATAAGATATATTAAGTAGAATATATTTAATAATAATCTGGAATAAAGAAGAATTAAATTTGTTGAATAAAAGATGATTATTATAAATGACTATACAAATTTCTGATTTTAGAAAATAATTGGATAATAAGATAATTAATTTGAAAATAGTTAAGATTGATTTAACTTCAGTAAAAATTAAATGAATTAAATCAATTATTGAATATTAATTAATTTAAATTGAATTTATATGGTTTAAATAAATGATTCCATTTTGAGTTTCAATTTAGTTTTCTTTCAGGGTGTTCTATTCTCCTACCTCCTTCCTTTTCGGGGACGAAAAGTTTTGAGTGGGGGAGAGTGTAATGACCTGTAAATTTCGATAATTAAACTGGTTAATTTACTAAGATTTTTGTAATTAAATTTAAGAAGAAAAAAAAAACCTTTATAATTTATAATGAAGTGAGTGTTTAAAATGAAATGAAAATAATAGGGATATAGTAACGGTTGTAAGTTACTATTTAATTGGTCTATTAACGTAGTTTCAACTGTTACATTTGGGTATTAAATTGAATATATGCAAATAAACGTATGGTAATGGAGTGAATTCAACATTATATAAGCAATTCAACATTATATAAGCAATTCAACATTATATAAGCAATTCTGATAATTAGTGGAAATAATAAACTTGAGTGTAATATAAAGTTAGTGACAACATTTATGCAAGTCACCTTTTTATTTAGGGCTGCTAAATTCAGAGTAGGAAGTCAATTACATTTAAATGTAGGTAAATGTTCATTAATGTGAGATAGGACTGTAACTGTAATGTGTGAATGTAAATGAAATGACATAAATGAAAATTTATATTTTATTCATAAGATGAAATAAAGGAATGAAACCAAGTTGAATAAATTGATTTAGGTTTTATTTATGATAAATGTATATATTTGGGGAATTCAATATAATTGAAAATAACAAGTTATTACAAAAGAAAGATGAAAATTGAAATATATATTTTTGTAAGGAAAGATAAATAAATAATAACTAGGTTTATAAAGTGATAACAGATTTAATAAAAGAGTAGGATTAAAGCATGGTAGTTATTGGAAAGTAATTAATTGAAATTTGGATGAATTGGGTTTTTTTTATGTATTAGTATAAAAACCAATTTTAATATTAACCATAAGAGGATAAGTTAATAGTCGATTCAATAACATGATTGAGAAATCAAATATATGGATTTATTGGGAATTTAAAACTTATACTTTTTTTTGATAAAATACAGCGTTTTACACGCAATAAATTGTTCTACTTTTATTACATTTTATATATATATGTTCTTATTATTATTATTTCATATATCCACCTCTATTTTATCTTTCTATTTTTATTTTTGACAGTCATGTTTATTTATTAGATTATTGCTTGTTTATATCTTTTATTTATGGTTTGAAAGAAACTTAAAGGGTATGCGTTATATTGTCTTAATTGCTTGCCGTTTTAATTGCCTACTCTTTATTTCTTTTTATTTATGAAACCTTGAAATTTAATATAAATTTTAACTTGATTTAATCATTTCCTAAAAGTCTAAATATAAAATTGAAAGTTTTGAAATTTTTACTTTGTTAAAAGACAACTCCAATTGGAATTTTAATAAAAATGAACTATGTATATTTTAAATACGAAGAATGTAAACAAGTTAAAATTTTAGTTAAGTAATAACTTTGTAAAATCTAGTGTTTTACAGACTGTTAAATTTCGCATTTAAAAAGGGTACGCATTGTAATGATATAAGTAACGTAAAAACGTATAAATTAAAAACGTTACTTTTGTATAAACTTTTGGGTGTATTGTAATGCGTCAGTTTGGCGTATTTAAAAAAAATTATATTTCAATATCTATATGGATTAATAAAATCAGTTAGGAGATTTCCAATCAAAACGTATTGATTTCGTGCCTATCCGTTTCTCTAAAATCATGCACTGATTAAGGAGATTCCCACTACCAATATTGTTTTCAAAATCGTGCTTCCCTTTCACGCAAATATCATCTGGAAAGAAATCAAACTTGCTTTCCTTGCGCGTGACATATCAGTGAAATTTATTTCCTTTAACATTTTTGTCATTTGCCTCTTTATAGAGATTTGATTTAAAAACTTTCACAAATAAATTTTATTCCACTTGCCATTCATTCCTCTCAATCAAATATAATTGCCTGCCTTCTAAAATTCAATCAATCAGAAAATTAAATTTCTTATCATTTTCTCTCCGTGACATAAATCAATGCATGCATTCAAATCTGTCCTTGAAGTAGCATTCAAAGCAAATTAATACTTGCTGATTCTTTGTATATAAATCTCTCAGACTATAAAAATAACACGCAACTATTAATTGGAAAAAAAAAAGAGATATAACGTTGCAATCAAATTTTTCGTATATCTGGCAATAAATCACGCATAATTATGTAAACATTATTTCGCTTGCCTCCTTATATTCATTTCCCTTTACCATTTATCTCTTACGTTTTTTCTGGTCAATAAAAATAAATTCAAGCTTGCCTATTTGATTTCCTAGATTTCGCAAGTTTTATCATCTATAAATACCCTACTCGTTCACCTAAACTTTCATATACCTCCTCTCCTCTGATCTTCTCGAGCTGTTGCGTACAAGCTTCAGGTAATGGTTTTACTCTTTCTTCTTTTTTACATTTCCTTATGATCAGTTTATATGGTTTGCTCCACTGCTTCAAAAAAAAAAATGCTCGGCCTACACCCCATTTGCCCCTCCACCACGTCACGTCCCTCTAAGTTTTCATAACCGAGCTTATATCCCGAACAACCCCTGATAGTGTTGCCATGTTTTGCCGTGCATACCATAGTGATAAAGGAAACCAAGATTTGTTCTTTCTTTTGCATTCTGTTGAGAAATGTTGCATGCGTACCTATAGGTTGGGCCACGTGACCTTTAATGTGAGCCATATTGATGTGTGTTAGCAAATGGGGATATATTTGGAGCCATCTGGATTACTTTGTGATATAGTAGTGCGTGTGAAACAACCTAGGGCCGTGCCATGCATAAGTGCTTGCCTGCATATTTTCCCCCAAAGTGTTTTATTATTTTGCAAATCTAGTTCACGTGTTGCGTAGAGGTATTTGAAAAGGAAATTGATATATATGGTAGAGAAAGAAAATAGGATATGAAATAAGCCTGGGCGTTAGTGCATGTGTGCATGTTTTGAAATTGAAGTGGCAGAGACGTGTTGTAATTAAGAAACAGAGAGAGTTTGCATTGAAGAACAGTTTAGGCAGAGACGCAAGTTTTGCACAAATACATATTTTCAAAACTAGATAAGTTAGGACATGCCGTTGGAAATAATAATAATAATAATAATAATAATAATAATAATAATAATAATAAAATGTATAATAATAATAAATAGTATTGCCAAGCCTATGAAGTTGGGGTCGGGAGGTGGGGTGAGGCAGTCGAGCAAAAGCTGAACCAAAATTTCTTTTACTCTATTCGTTCCAATTGTCTCAAATTTTTTGCTTTGACCGTAATTTTTAAAGTCACGTATTCGGTATTTGGATCTTGAATATAGGCGTGACATCCGGGGAAAATTTGATCGTTACCCGCTGTGCGATTCTTTTTCGGGGGATTTTCATTTTGAATCAAAATTGCTGCAGCTTTAAGGTGAGTATTTCTCACCAGACAAACATACCTATATATCCGTGATTTATCGCAAGTGTATTTGTAAATTATTTATTAAATTTTATCTGCCTGTGATATAACGTATGATGTTAAACCCCATTTAAATTGACACCTCATCAGTTGTTTATCTATTGTAATATTATTGCAGTTATACTATGTAATGCTTATTTACTGATTAAATCATCACTGTAAGTTCCCTGTAAATTTGATATCGTTATAGGCTGAAATGATAGGCCTAAACGATAATCATTTGTTCATTTATTTAATTGTTTATTTGTTAACTTGGGATTGCGGGTTTGAAATGATAGAACTCGGGATTTTGTAAATTGCGGATTGAAATGATATAAATCCGTATCACTTGACCTAGGCTAGAAAACTATATACAGACCCGTGGTTTATATAATATTTTTCTGAAATGTTTAAAAGTATTTTAAATGGGAATTTATAATATTCTGGTTCAAATGTAAAGGATTTTTATAAATTTATAATGATTTTTGAATAAGTCAAAATGTTAAATAAATAAATGTTTAAGTAAATTTTTTGGAATATAACTTATTTTGGGAAATTCTGAAATTTTGTTAAAAGTGAGTTTTAGTTAAGGAAATAATTGATAATAAGTTATATTTGGGAATTTAAAATTTGATTGTTAAGTTAATAATTTATTACAACACTTAAATGCTGTCTTTTATAAATGAACTGTTTTGACTTACAGATTTTAGGTGGCATTTCATAAATGCTACGGAAACTGAGTTTTCGGATTTGTTTAAAATAAATGGAAATAATCTTTAGGGAAAAAGGCTTAAATTTTGGAATTTAATATGTAATTAATAAAAAAAATAAGGAATTGACTTTAAATGGTTTTAAATGGAAGAATTTAACTTTTAAATGTGAGTTGAAAGGCAAGTTAATTCCTAAATAAATTGAATAGATTTAAATGGTATTTTATATTAAATAAAATGACTGATGTTTAAATAAATGATGGTTGAAATGATATTATGGTATTGAAATGTATTTGAAACTTATTTTGATTTTTAAAGTATAAATACCATTTCTAAAAGTTGTAACCACGGGTTATAATAACGTTTGGTTGTTAAAGAGACCGGGATCAGATATCTGGCATACTCTCTGTCGATACCGAAAACCACTTTAACAACCGTGTACGCGGTGGAGATTCCAGAATGAAGTAGGATGGTGGTGACGTTTCCTTTGAGGTAAATACGTGGACCCGACTCCCGTGAGTTGACATAAGGTGGCTAAAACAGGAGCGATCGACGGATTAATGAGGTAGCACCTCTGATCGGACGCACTTCTTCGTATGCCATTCTATTGCTTTTGTGATTGTTTTGGTGCGCACCTTTGATTTGGGAGTGTTGTTCGAGGTGGACGGCAGCTGCGCGCTGCGCGTTTCCATCGGTCCGGAAGCGTAGTTGGTATATCTACCCTGGCATTGCCTAGTTGTGCCGTGTCACCTACCCTAGCGCGCCTTATACGATTTTGGTTTTGTACCATACCTATGGAGTGCCCTCTGACGACGCCCATTCCGAGGGAGATTACGGTACTGTATAGACAATGGGAATATATTATGTGTTAAGGTGGAAAATCTAAAGCCTTAACGCTATTTAAAAGTAAGTTTATTTTACTAATAGACACTATTATAATAGCGAAGTATTATTACATAATAAATAGTTTAACGGATCCTTAGAGGATGGACGATCCCAAGCATCCTTTAAGTTACTTGCTTTATATTACAGTACACTTGAATTAGCTTACACTATATAAGTATGTATGTCCTGACTCGAGTGTTTATGTTTTATTTTACGCTCGGGTCAGCCTGAGTTGCGGTTCAGTCATCATCCCGGAGCTAGGACTTCTGTAGATCCTTTCAAGCTGCTGGCTTCTTTCTGTCCGTTATCTTATTTATGAAATCAAGACTTTGGGATTTTTGGATTTTCTATTTGATGATTTAAACTATATTTGGGATGAAAGACTTTGTAATTTGTATTTTTTGAGACTATTTATAGTGGCTTCATGAACCACTAAGTATTTTTAAATTCCGCTGCGAGTATTCTGATTTTGTATCTGTGATTCTGTGATTAATTATTACTGTATATTTTGAGATTTGCCAAATTTTATTTACAACGCGGTATTTTGAACAATTTAAGTCCGACATGTGCGGATGTAAATGGTTGAAAATATCGGGTTGTTACACAAATACACAAATTATAAGGATATAATTCAACACAAGATTGTAAAGCAAAAAAAAAGAAAAAAAGAAAAGAATGTGGATCAAAGGCATAACCTTGGCCTTAAACATCTTGTGGTCTTGGCCATGATAGTTTTGGTTGCATGCGGGGTCGGTTATGGAGGTGGTGGAGAGAGGACGAGGTCGGAATTATGGTGGAGAGGTGAACAAGGTGGTGGCTGAACTAGCATGAAGAAAATAAAAGGAAAACAAAATGAAAAAGAGGAGAAAGAGAAGGAAGAAGAAGAGGAGGCCATGGAATTGAGAACTTGAATATATATTTTTTTCACTCAAAAGGGAAATGAGAAATTGAGATGCTAATTTGTACGTGAATATCAAGTGGTGGCTAGGGTTTCCCAAAGGATTTGAATGGCTAAAGGAAGGGAATGACAAGGGAAATTAAATGGAAAGTTTAGAAAATAAAGAGGCAAAAGAGGAATGAAATGTTAGGAAATTATTTTGTACGTGATTTATGGAATGAATACACAGCTAGAATAAAATTAAGGAGGTAGGAAATAAAAGATAAACAATTAAGGAGGCACAATTTAAGGGAAAGAATCTTGTCTATATATCTTTTTCTTTGTTTGCACGAAATGAAAAGGCAACAAATACATAAAACAGGTAACCTATATCTCTTGAAATTAAATGAAAAGGCAACAAATACATAAAACAGGTAACCTATATCTCTTGAAATTTCTAAGCTATTATTCTTAGTGAAATCAATCAAAAATCAAATAAATATATTCAAAGTGTATACAACCAAAATAGAAAATAAAAATTTGAGAAACAAACATAGGGAAATAGAAAATAAAATATAGAAAGTCATTGCGTGTAAACATTGTATTTTAATTTAAAAGTCTAAGTTTTAAATTCCCAATAAATCCATATTAACTTTGCTTTAGATACTAATTTATGTCTTCCTAATTCACCCAAATTTTCAATTAGCAAAGTAATTAATTTCATTCTCTTACCATAAATCTATTTGTTATTAATTGAATTCCCATTTAATTTAATTTCCAATAATTGCCTTGCTTCAATTCTTTTCTTTTCATAAATCTATTATCACTCTATAAACCTAGTTATTATTTGTTTATCATTCATTAAATAAATATATATTCAAATTTTCATCTTTCTATTATAATAACTGTTATTTTCAATTATATTGAGTCTGCTAAGTATATACATTTATTATAATTAAAACATCAACCCATTTATCCAACTTGGTTTCATTCCTTTATTTCATCTTATAGATAAAATATACATTTCCATTTATGTCATTACATTCACACTTTACAATTACTGTCCTATCTCATATAAATGAAAATTTACTTACATTTAAGTGTAATTGATTTTCTACTTTAAATTTAGCAGCCTAAATAAATGTAACTTGCAATATATGTTATCCTTATATTTATATTACACTCAAGTTTATTATGTCCACTAAATATCATAATTGCTTACATAATGTTTAATTCATTCAATTACCATAAATTATACACTATTCATTTACCCACACAAACTTACATCTATTTACTTATATCCATTTTTATACCTAAATGTAACATTTACAACTAGATTAATGACCCATTAAATAGTAACTTACAACCGTTACTATAATTTTTAATCACACCTTTGAATTCACTGTTCACAAACATACGTTACCATTCTTATATACCAAATCTTTAGTCAATGGTCATTTATTTCATACTAAATCATTTATAAATTTTAATGTTTGCATTTTTTTCCTTACATAAATTTATAGCCAAGCATAACAATTTACATTACTTCAATAAATTGTAATTTCATTCCAATTGTTAATAATTAGTTTTTCTTTTAAGTACATTCTTATATCTCATTTTGGTATTCATTTCATTATTAAATTACAAAGTTTTTATTTCTTCCTAAATATTTACCAAAATCTTATTAAATTGACATCTTTATTATCGAAAATTTACGGGTCGTTACATGACCCGTAAATTTCGACAATTAAATTTGTTAATTAAATAGGATTTTGCAATTAAATTTTTGTAGAAATAATAAAGGTGATAAATTTGTATTGGATTGAACGCTAAATTAAAATATAGCAAGGGAAATTTAAACTTATTTATTAGTAAATTGAATAAAATTTCAATTTAATGAAATAGCGTAAGTATTATATCCAGATATAATTGAATATGAAGAGTATAGGGTAGGCATTGAATTAGTTAATGTAAGAACACGTAGTTATAGTAATTGATTGTAAAATTAGGAAACGGGTTAATGCAAGTTAATAATTAATGACTTGAATAAAATTCTAATTCAATAAAATAATTTAAATATTATGATTTGATTTTTAAATGGAATTTGAGAAAACAAATGAAATTGTTGGATTAAGGTATGAAATAGTAAGTTGGGTAATAAATTTCAAAGTTACATTAATTGATGTAATAATATGGGATAAACTGAGATTTGATAAAATTATTGTTAATAAGAAATATGATGGGTGTTATACAAGAATGAACTTGAAGTAATGGAAGGTATTTGATGAAATTCTTTAATAAATAAGAACTTGTTGTTCTAGTTTATAAACTTAGGTATAATTGAGATTGTTTCCAATAAAATAAAATAAAGGAAAGTATAAATAATTGGGTATAAACTTAAGTAAACAATTGAGATGCTAAGAAATTGGATTAAGCACAAATACTATAAATAAATAAATTAAAATAAATGAAGTTATGCAAATGAATGAATAAATAAATATATTGCAATAGAAGGAGAAACTGACATGACATTTTTAAATGATAATGAATATTGGTAAGGAACAAATGAGAATAATTGAAATAAGCTTAAAGGTAATTTAACGTTAATGGAGGCTAATAAATTAAAATGGAAAATCAATAGAAATTAATCTAATTAAAGGTTATATTAGTATAAATTAGGGTAGAAATGAGTAATAATGTATCTCTAATGGTGTATGAATGAATATATGATTACATGTAAGGGAATTTTATTTTTTTATTTTTAAAACCTTAATTAATATGGGTAATAAACAAGATTTTACATTTTGAAATAAAGACATTTATACAAGCCTAAGATGTATATAGAAGTATCAAGGTAAGGGAACGTAAACAAACGTTAAATAGGTTTATAGGATAATGATTGTTGAATAATAAGAATGGTAATCAACATTTATTTATTTATTGGATCTAATTACGATAGTATGATTTATTGCAATTAAATGGAAAATTTAATATTTAAATTATTTCCTAAAAGGGAATGTAAGTGAAATCTAAGAAAATAAATGTAAACAATCGTGAACCAATGTAAATTGCACCCTTTTAACAACAATGAATTAAATAATAAAATGAAAAGGGAATTTAATAGAATTACTGGAAATTTTACTTTTAATTTTGAATTTATTGAAATTGAGGATTTATATTGAAATTTATAAATTAATCTTCTCTAAAATTGACATTTAAATTTGGTTTAAATCATTGTAAATGATTGGAGAATTTAAAATGATAAAATTTGGTAATTATCGAATTTAAATTGAAAAATTAATTAAACTGACTAAATTTTATTTATTTAGTTAATTGAAAAATAGTCATTTTGGCCACTGACTCGGATTTCGACGAAACCAGTTTCATCGGATCCGTAACGGTGAATTATTGTAGGATTTCAAGTTTCGTAGCGATCGGGCTTGTCGTTTGATCGTACGGACTCAAAACTCCTTGAAATAAACGAAATTGAAATCAATTTGAAAAATATTGATTTTAGCATAACTTCTTCATACGATGAAATTTGAACTTAAAACCTTTTCCATTGCGTTTAGAATTTTTAAAACACCTATTTTGATATATGAGTTTACCCAATTTCGTTCCGTAGTCGAAATGGGCTTTTCGGACCATATATCGTTTAACGCGTACATCTATCTTATCCGATCCATCATATTTCAACTTTGTCTATAAATATATCGTTATAAACCCTAGTTCTCCTCATTTTCATTTGGTTGTATGTATATCTGAACTCTCTCCCCCTCAATGACAGACAACATAAAATCCAGATCCAATTACAAATCAAATCCAAAGCATGAATTCCAAAGTCCTTAGAAAAATTCGAAAAAAATATATATCGAAGATTTCTATGACACGAGCATATGTCTGCTGTTCGTTTTTCGAGACAGTGACCGGATTGATCAGAAATCGCAGTCAAAGTCGAAATTAGTGGTTTTAAATTCGTCGCCAATTGATGAAATTGGGAGAGGGGTTTTGTTAGGCTCGGCTTCGGGAGCGTGATGGTGGTGGTCGTGGGGCCTAGATTGGCCTGAGGCGGCCGAAAATTGCAAATTAGGGTTTCGAAAACCCTAAATCAGTGATGGCGGTCGGCTTTTGGATCCAGCGTTAGTGGCTGTGAGGGAGCTCTGCCGTGTCGAAGGGGGGGGGGGGGGGGTCGGAGATGGAGGCGCCGTTCGAACGCGTCGCGGTTGGTTGCGAGCGCAAGGGTGACGCGCGGTACGGTAGCACGGTTGCGTGAGTGTCGTGTTTTTCCTGTAGGCGAGAATCGCGTGCGCATAGGTGAGAAGGCAGTGACGTGGCATGTTGAGTGTGGGTGAGAGTTTTTTCTGTTTTAATTAATTTTGATTTCAAACTTTTAATTCGAATATCTCCCACATACGAAATCAGTTTCACGCGATTTTTTTTATTAGGATCGTAATAAAATTTCGGACATTTTGGCGCTGGTCTGGATGGATTTGGAGACTGTCAAATTTTTAGGTTTAAATTGGATTTGAATCAAATTTAAATTCAAAAGGTGAGTGTTTTAACCTACTCATAAATTACTAAAATTTCTTATGTTTGTTAAATTGATTTATGACGTGTTTAGAAATTTATTTATAGCTGTTTGGCATATATTTCATCATTATCTCAGTTAATTTGCATTCATATAATTTACTTGTTATTTAATTCATTTTTGCATATAAACTGCTAGCTAAAATTTTAGTTAAATTTATTACTGCATATAAACTGCTAGTTAAATTTATTTATTATTACATATAAGCTACAGTTAAACAGTTATTTAATTCATTATTAAAAATTATCTGCAGTAGTTAACTATTATTTATTGATGTGGTTGTTTGAATTGAGTGATAAATTGATAAATGTTTGATGATTAATATGATGGATGAATGGATGCTGTATTTATATTGTATAAACTGCAAGTTATTATGCATTTTCATTTCATTCGGGTTTGCGGTTTGAAATGATATACAACCGCATTTTTTATTTTTAAATTGCGGATAAATGATAAATATCCGTATCACTTGACCATAGGATAGAAAATTATATATAGGCACCGCGGTATATATATAAAATTATTTTTGAAATGATTTTCTATGGTTTTGGAAAGAATACGGTTGAATAAATATTAAATTTTGATATATATATATATAGTAAAAATTCTTGAATTTAGCTATGTCTAAATTTGTTTCGAATTTAAAATAAGCTAAAAAATTGAAGTTGATTTTGTTTATATAATATGGTTAAGAATATATTTGAAATTCTATTGTATATTGAGTTTATAATAACTCAAATAAAAGTAAGGTTGAAGATAAATGTGAATATGATTTGAATTAATGTATCTAAGAATTTTCCTCGAAAATTTTGCTTTGAAATGAAAATAAATTAAGCTTTAAAGGGTATGATCTTATAACTTGATTTTTGAGTAGAGGATTTAAACGAATATCAAATTTATTTAAAGAATATTATCAAGTTAATTTAATTAAAAGAATATCCTGTTATTGAAGTTTAAGGGTTTTACCTGAATAATGTTTGTTTAGTCAGTAAATATTTCAAATTTAAATAATAGGAATTAGATTTGATATATATTAAATTTTCAAAGAATCCATTTTGAAATAGCGGAATATTTAAAGATTGAAATATATGAACTATAAAGTTGTGAAATATAGAATATTTAAGCTTTGAAATATATGAGAATTAAAATGGTTCATTTGGAGGTTCAAATTGATATTGGGAATTTATTGTGAAATTTGAAGAAGCTGTTTATTTTATAAAGTAATATAGTATTTGAACCATTAAGTATTAAAAGTTATGTTTCAAAGCTATGGTTTCAAGGTATATATATTTGAAAAATATTATGATTTTGGGAAAGAGATATTTATAAAACAAAAATGATATCATATTGATTTGGGTTTTAAAAATATAAATGATATCGTATTTATATGGTTTGAAAGAGATATTATATTCTGGTTTAAAATATAAATTATTTTGAAAAACCGCGGTGTTATAATAACGATTGGTTGTTGAAGAGACCGGGATCGGAAGTTGTCATACTCTCTGCCAATCCCGAAAACCACTTTAACAACCGTGTACGCAGTGGAGATTCCAGAATGAAGTAGGATGGTGGCGGCGTTTCCTTTGAGGTAAATACGTGGACCCAACTCCCGTGAGTTGGCGTAAGATGGCTAAAACAGGAGTGACTGATGGGTTAATTGAGGTAGCACTTTTGATCGGACACATCCCTTCGATATTATACTTTGACTTTTGGATTGATTCGGTGGCCACTTTTGTGTTTTTATTTGGGGGTGTGGCTCGAGGTGGGCGGTAGCTGCGGCTACGCGTTACCACCGACCCGAAAGCGTAATTGATATATCTATCCTGGCATTGCCTAGTTGTGCCGTGTCACCTACCCTATCGCGCCTTTTACGAGTTTGGTTTTCTCCCGTTGCCTGTGGAGTATTTAGGATAGTCTCTCGATCTGGAGATGCGCTGATACTGGATGGACTACTGGGACTATTACGTGTTAAGGGCTATATGGGTAACCATTTAATGCTAAGAAAAAAGTAAGTTTATTTTACAATAAGACCCTATTATAATAGCGAAATATACTACATAATAAATAGTTTAACGGATCCTTAAGACATGTAAATTCCGAGCATCTCTTGAGTTACTGCACTCATATTTATTTCTGTTGATTTAACTTACATAAGATCTTTTAGTTCTGACTCGAGTGTTTTGTCTTTTCAATTCGCTCAAGTCAGTCCGAGCGTTTTAGGATTTGAAGATTTTAGCTCTGGAGGAAGAAGATGACGATTAGTATTATTATTATCTACTATATTATGCCACTACACTACTGTATTCCGCTGCATCGATTTTTATTCGTTGATATGTGCAACTCTGATATATATTGTATAAGTAAATTAAATATTTATAAACAGCTTTATAAACTGTATATTTGATTATTATATTTTATCCTTCCGCTGTGAGATTTTGTTTGATTGTTTTTATTTCTTTCTTATTTTCTTATTTACCCCATAACAATCCGCCCTTCCGTATGGTTTGAATTGTCACGTGTGTCGATTTAAAGCATACGAAAAGACGAGATGTTACAGGTCGGAACTAATTCGAGATGGTCGGAATCTCGAGGTTCCGACCGGAACCTTACACCCTGATCGAAACACTAAATGAGTGGTCATATGTCGCTAATTATCGTTGCAATTTTCAGATGAAATAATCGTAAGTTTTATCTTTGTTTGATTAATGTGTCTACCCCTTCCACATAAATAGTAAGAGAATCACTAAGAATGGCAACAATTATATCTTGTTTTCCAAGAGTTGCTCTAAAAGGTTTCCAAGAGTTGACTTCGATGGTTCATCATACAGGTCCGGGTTGAAGTGTATAGCCCTTGCATCTTTATTCACTACCCAGCCTTTCTTTATATGAAACCCAGTTATTACTAAAATATATAAATGTTTCAGATACGACAATAAATCCTGTATTTGACTCAGTATAACATCTAACCTTCAAATTGGAAACCTTTCAGACCATCACGATTCGATGTACATACCTATATTTGCATATATGACCGTTTTTAACTGATGATTTGAATAAGAAGTGGTGATTTTCCTTCTTTTTTGTTCATTAGAAAGATCTGAAATCATATAACTACTTTGCTTTCGGTGTAGGGGGAGGACTTGCTTAGGAATGAACTTGGCAAAAAAATGACGTTGATATTCCTGCATCGACTAGGTACAACTTGAAAATGTGTACGTGCTAATATAGTACACACGGATCGTGTAATATGATGTATAACACACAAATATATGACTAATCACCGATAAGTGAAAATTCGGTAAAATAGAAAAAGCACACCAGAGATTTTTATACTGGTTCGGAGCACCGTCCTATGTCCAGTCCCAGACTTCTATCTGGATTTTCACTACCAACTACCTCGCTTCACCCGGAGGAACAGGTTTACAACACCCGAGCAGACGAACGAGATTTCACGCCTCTAATACACTGAGGACTTCAACACTTGCCTCTTACAACACCGAGGACTTCAACACTTGCCTCTTACAACACCGAGGACTTCAACAAAGATGAAAATAATTGTTTATTGACGGTATGTGTTCTTGCTAACACTATTTTGTCACTTGCAGTACAAACTTCCTATAATCTTATCCTCAAATAGAATATTTGTATATATGAAGATTTGGAAGTGGATATCGTATTGAATCAAAAGAATGTTAAATAAATTTCAGGATTCAAAAACGATATATGATAGAATATGAGCAATTTGAGAGCTTGAAAGTATAAGATTGAGATCAATAGAATAGAGATTGGAATAATAGAATTGGTTAATTGGAATAATGATTTCATGATGTTTATATAAGAAATAAACAGTTGTAACCCTTTGTGAAAAGGTACAAACAAAGGTCATGATCATTGGTGAAGAGAAAGAGAAGCAACCGTTGAAGAAAAGGAAGTGTCTATACGAAAGGTTGCTTTCTGTTTGAAAACGGTCGACAGGTCAAAAAGGACCAGTAGAAAGGAATTTGAATATATATACGTTATGTACACTTGTGCACATTAACTGAGCATTCTGGGCAGAAACGGTCGACTGCCTTGTTTTAACCGATCGACCGGTTTAGCCCAGATTGCACAGTTAATGTACACTCATTCATATATATATATGTATATATATATTTAAAGATTGAAGGTATAAGATTATTTGAGGATAGATTTTAACATAAATAATATTACTAACATACCAAATAATCAACCCCTAACATGTGGAGCTCTTTGTGTCTCTTTAATAAATAACTTCTTTTTGTCGATCACGGCTTATCCCTTTGTCTTGTCGATCACGGCTTATCCCTTTGTCAGAAATCAAAACTCTATAAAAATCTTGACTCAACATTCTCCCCCTTTTTGATTGATGACAACATAGTTATGAATCTCCCCCTGTATATGATATCCCCATGAGATTGTGTCCTGCATATATACTGTTAGCACAATTTTCTCCCCCTTTTTCATCGACGAAAAAGAGTTGTTAAATGGAGGATGTAAATGAGATTATAAGCAACATAAAACTACTACCATAGATCAAGAGTAACATTCACACAAGATGATAATACACACAAGTCTAGTACGAATTAAAACACGACACTATTTAGTACAAGTGCCAGATAATGTCTTTAAAGCAAAAACTAAAGTCATAAGAACGCAAAAAAAAAAAACTAAAAGAGACTTAATCTGACTCCGTCTCACCCTCTTCTTCTTCTTTTCCTTCTTTTTCAACAAGCTGAGATTTTCCGTGTCCACGTTCATGACTAGTTCCCGAGCTTGTACCCTCCTCCGAAGATGTCCAAGCAAAAGTAGGAGGAGCTGGGCGCTTGCCAAGGTCTGGAGCTTACATTGATGAAGATGATGCACCACATGATATTGCTTCCCATATAGAAACGAAGAAAGACTTAAGTTTGTTAAAGCGTTTATCCATTTTTGTATTCATATGCTTAAGTCGTGCTTCGAGAAGGAATTGATTTCGAGCAATAGTGTCAAGTGATTCTTTTGTTGAGCAAGATGGTCGTAAAAGTTTAACTTCCTCGGGTTTAGGGTGGGATGATCGTGATGAAGCTTCTTTATGTCCTTGTTCTTTCAATTGTTCAAAAGGCATAATATTAAAGTATGGAGTGGGAAGCTTCATTCTTTTAATCGATGCTTTGTTGATGACTTTTGGTTTGGAAATTGAAGACTTGGGAGGTTCAATGCCACAATCAAGCAAGAGACGCATAATATACTCGTTATAGAACAAGTGTGGCCTAGAGCAATCATTTACTTTCAAGATCTCATCAAAGATCATACCAATCCAATTTATACGAATACCCCCATAGATTGAGTATAATACCTTGAAATTTTCTTTATAGACGGCATCAAAATTTCCTATTCTCGGTAATAGAGAGTGCATAAGAGTATGATGAAGAATTCTTGCAGAAGGCCGTAAACCAATAGACTTAGTGCTATCCTTGTCATCTTCAATAAATTGATGGCTAATTTGATTACGGACATGAACATTGCAAAAATTACTTGAGAATTTTTCACCGATAAACCAAGAACGGTTGCCATCCTATCACATGAGATAAACACTTCTTTGCCACAAACAACGGATCAAAGACAATAATTAGGATTCTCTGGCTTGTTTTCTTCTAAATTTAGGTTAGCATAGAATAATTTGATCATTACATGGTTAATTTCCACATTGTTTTGATCAAAGTCAATTAGGTTTTCTATGTCGGCATCCTTTGCTAAGCCAAGAATACGATAATTAGAGAAATCTGAAAATTTAACAAAAGAAGCTGGATGGATTGTAAAATCCTTCATCTCATTCCACCTTTTGACTGCGATTGGATCCACAAGCCACTTCCTGACAGAGAGATCGATTGGTTGAGTTTCGGAGGTAGAAGCTTGCTTTAATTTCTTTTGTGGAGGAGCAATTTGGGTGAGATTGGTAGAAGAATTTAGTTCTAGGGTTATGAGAGTTTGTTGAAAAAAAATGAAGAGATGGAGTGAAAAAAAAATAACCGTATGTGCCTGTTAAAAAAAAAAACTGCTCGAAACCGGTTGACCGCCTTGAAATCATCGGTCGACCGTTTTCATACAGAAGCAAAAACGGTCGACCGGTGGTATCTGGCCAGTCGACTGGTTTGCCTGTGAGTTGTCTTTCCTTCTTCTTTCTTGTATTTCTGAGTGTTAACGGTCCATACAATATTGAGTTTATTCAAAACATGAGATATATATATACATATATATCAGTTCATAAAAACAAATACGAGAATACAATCATAATATTGAAACAAATTTAATGAGAGGTAGAGGAATTATGGTCGGAAATCTCTTCTTTGACATCGGTAATGCGTGGTTTCCATGGCGACCATTTTTCTTTCGCTCCTTCATTCCGAGCATAGTTTTTATCCCATGAATTTGGGCTTCTAGAGGATGAAGGTGCATGAGGCATTGGCTCGTATACGCCATGTTTATTTGAACCACAAAAGAATGATGCCATTCTTTCTATAAGAGATAGTCGTTTCGAAGTCAGTTGTTGCTCATAATGCAGCTGCCTTTGAAGATCGATTTGATGTTTTTGATAATGATGAATCTCATTGATCTTCTCTCTGGTACGGGGTGAACAAAACAACACCTTCTTTGCTCGTTTCAAAGTTGGCGTATTGCCAGGAGTATGAATGCATTGGTGATGACACTTTGATTTGTGTTTTGGAATTTCAGGAGAGTAATATTCTTCTGGCTCAGAACTTGTGACCGAAATATGGGACTTTTGAGCACACTCATCACAAATATGTGCCATAACGAACTATATGTATAAACTTTTAGGCTTAGATAGGAAGTGATAAAAACAATATTTTTGTCAAGCTTATATAAAAAAAATTCTTATATATAAGCTTGTGGATGAGAATTGTCATGCAAACTTGGTCGAGAAAAAATTAGAAGCTCATATTCAATTTCCTAATATAGCAATAGCAAAAAATAATCCGAAAAGAACTTAAGAATATAACATTTAGTGATTACTTATCAAGTTCTTTTCTAGAAATTAAACCAAGTTCTCTACGAAATTTAATGAAACTAGACTCAAGTAGAGGCTTAGTAAAAATGTCTGATAGTTGACTATCAGTTTGGACATATTCGAGACATATATTTCCTTTCTCAATATTGTCTCTAAGGAAATGATGACGGATATCAATATGTTTGGTTCTGGAGTGATTCACTGGATTCTTAGAAAGATTTATAGCACTTGTGTTATCACAGTATATAATAGAATTTGATAAATGAATATCAAAATCTTGAAGTGTTTGTTGCATGTATATTACTTGAGTACAAGCGAGAGCCGCTGATATATATTCAGCTTCACATGTTGATAGTGAAACACAATTTTGTTTCTTACTAAACCATGAGACAAGTGATTTTCCAATAAAATGGCTCGTACCACTTGTACTCTTTCTATCCGTTCGAGAGCCTCTAAAATCAGCATCACTATATGATACTAATTCAAATGGACATTCTTTTGGATAAAAAAGACCGAAATCTTTGGTATTATTAAGATAACGAATTATACGTTTCACTGCTCGTAGATGTGATTCCTTTGGATCTGCTTGAAAGCGTGCACATAGACAAACACTCATCATTATATCTGGACGACTTGCTGTAAGATAAAGAAGAGAACCAATCATGCTTCGATATAGTTTCTGGTCAATATTCTTACCATTTTTATCTTTTTCAAGATGTGTAGTTGTACTCATAGGAGTAGGTTTACCAGATGTGTTATTTAAGCCGAAGCGTTTGATAAGATTTCCGCAGTATTTTTCTTGATTAATAAAGATACCATTCGGAAGTTGTTTGATTTGAAGTCCAAGAAAATATGACAGTTCTCCCATATGAGACATTTCGAATTCTTTGGTCATAATATTTGCAAATTCCTTGCAGAGTTCATCGTTTGTTGAACCAAAGATGATATCGTCTACATATATCTGAATAACTAGAATATCCTTTTGAGAATGTTTGATAAACAAAGTTTGATCGACTTTGCCTATTTGAAATCCTGAGTTAATAAGATAGCTACGTAGTCGTTCATACCAAGCACGAGGTGCTTGTTTTAAACCATACAGAGATTTCTTAAGTTTGAACACATGGTCAGGATATTTTTCATGTACGAACAAAGGAGGTTGTTCGACATATACATTCTCTTTGATAAATCCATTGAGAAATGCACTTTTGACATCCATATGATAAAGTTTGAAATTATGGTGACAAGCAAAAGATAATAGGATTCTAATAGCTTCTAATCGAGCAACTTGTGCAAAAGTTTTTCATAATCGATACCTTCTTTCTGATTATACCCTTGTGCTACTAATCTTGCTTTATTTCTGGTGATATTTCCTTGTTCGTCAGCCTTATTTTTATAGACCCATTTAGTACCAATAACTGACTGATCAGTTGGTCTTGGAACAAGTTCCCAAACGTCATTGCGCTCGAACTGATTTAGTTCTTCCTGCATGGCAATGATCCAGTAATCGTCTGCAGCAGCTTCTTTTGGATTCTTAGGTTCGATATTTGAGAGAAAAGCGACATGACCCATTTGGTTGAGTTGACTCCTTGTCTTGACATGTGATGTTACTTCACCGATTATATTTTGGGACAAATGGTCTCTTAATATCCTTGGTGGTGATTGTAACTCACATATTTGAGAAATATTCTCAATAATTATTTCCGAGTCAGAATCAACATTTGTGATGATTGGATTATCAATGACTATTGTTTCGTCATCATCTGATATATTTTGAGGATGTTGATAGAATTCATCGAAATAGACATGAAGTGATTCTTCAATAGTTTTGGTTTGTTTATTAAATATACGGTAGGCCTTGCTTCGTACCGAATAACCGACAAATATTCCTTCATCGGCTTTTGGATCGAATTCGCCAAGCTGGTCTTTCGTATTTAAAATAAAGCACTTGGAACCAAAAACTTTGAAGTATGAGATTTTAGGCTTTCTTTTGTTAAATAATTCATAAGGAGTATTCTTGGTAAGAGGTCTTATGGACACACGATTTAAAACATAACAGGCAGTTGCGACGGCTTCTCCCCAGAAATGTTTTGGTAAGGTGGTTCCATTCAATAATGTTCTTGCACATTCTTGTAAAGTTCGGTTCTTCCGTTCTACAACTCCGTTTTGTTGTGGAGTTCTGAGAAACGAAAAATTATGATATATACCTTTCTTTGTACAAAAATGTTCAAATTCATTATTTTTAAACTCTCCGCCATGATCACTTCTTATATTTTTAACTTTAATCCCTTTTGATTTTTGAATTCTTTTGACGAAAGATTTGAAATGATCGAAAGTGTCACTTTTGTTTTTTAAGAAAATTGTCTATGTGTAACAGGAGAAATCATCAACAATTACAAGCACATATCGACTGTGATTTATTGACTGAACCCTAGTAGGTCCAAATAAATCCATATGTAGTAACTAAAGTGGTTGTAATGTTGATATGACTTTTTTGGATTTAAAAGATGATTTGGTCAATTTTCCTAATTGACATGCGTCACAGATGTTGTTAGCCTTAAAACTTATTTTGGGTAGTCCTCTAACTAGATCGTTTTTGGCTAGCTTGTCAATAGTTCTGAAGTTTATATGACAGAAGCGTTTGTGCCATAACCATGGATCATTATCATTAGCCACAAGACACATATCTGAATTATGATTAATATTCATATTCAGAATATATATATTTCTGTCTCTATAACCTGCGAAAGCTAAATTATGGTCTTTATCTAAAATACTACACTTATTATCCGAAAAGGAAATTGTAAAACCCTTGTCACATAACTGACTAATACTAAGTAAATTGTGTTTCAAATTTCTAACTAGCATGACATTAGTAATGAGAGGTAAGTTAGATGTACCGCAATTGCTCACATCGCCTTTGCCGATGATATAGCCTTTTGAATTATCTCCAAAAGTGACGGAGCCACCATCTGAGTATGTAATATTTGTCAATAAGCTCTTGTCTCCAGTCATGTGCTTCGAGCAACCACTGTCCAATATCCACTTTCCTCCTTTCTTAAGTGGGACCTGCAAAAAATAAAATTAGGTCCATGGTACCCACTTTTTATGGGGTCCTAAGAGTTAGGTCTTAGGAGTCCAAACCCATACGGGTCCGGTATCCCCTTTATATATATAATTTATATTAAGATGCACAATATTCATGAAATTCTGAATATATTTGTTCCTAATCAAATTGTTATTTGTTTTAGGAACCCATATTTTGATAGTCTTGACATTTTTCTTCTGAAATTTCACAACTGGTTTTGGTTTGGAATATAATAAACTAAGATTTTTCTTAGCTTCAATCTTTTGTACTTTCTTCTTCCTTTCATTACCAAGATGTTTCTTGGTTTCTTGTTTCTTATATCCCAAACCTTGTTTATTTGAAACAGATTGTGAACTTTCAATGATTTTTGTCAAATTTTCTCGTCCTTTGTTAAAGTTAGAAACATTTTGAGTAATGTTATCTAACTTAGTTTGTAAACTAGCATTTTCTTGGTCCAGAATTTTGACTTTTGCCTTAAGCTCATGATTTTTAGTAGTGAGAGCATCATTTTTCTCTTTTTGAGTTTCAATTTTTTGACTCAAAAGAGATAATTGAGAGTCAACATTAGATGATGATTTTTGAAGTTTTTCAAGTTCTTCTTCTAATATTTTCTTCTCGTCTTTTAACATATCTCGTTCAAATTCTGCTCTACTCAAATCTGCTTTGGCTTCTTTTAGCTGTCGTTTTATGTCTTTATATTTGACTATCAATTCAGCATTAATATCAAGTACTTCATCAAATGTAGGAATTTGTACCTCATCTTCTGTTGCCATGAAACAGACATTTGCTTGTTCATCTTCCGTACCATTATCACTTTCTGATGAGTCCGTATCATCCCACGTTACCGAGAATGCTCGTTTCTTTGATTTGTCCTTCTTATATTTTAATTTGTCGTTTTCTAACTTTTTCTTTTGCTCCGGACAATCTTTGTGCATGTGCCCCTTTTTGTGACAGTTGAAGCATTCTATAGCGGATGATGTTGGTTTATTTGATTTAGATTTCTTTCTGTTATAACGACTGGCTTTTCTCTGTTTTAGGAATTTTTTGAAACCTTTTGCTATGAATGCCAGATCTTCATCTTCAGACTCTGATTCATTTTCGTCTTTTTCAGCATGGAATGCCACGTTCTTCTTTTCTTCTTTTTGTTCCTTTCTAGTCTGCAAGTTAACTTCATAGGACATTAGATTTCCTATCAATTCATCTGTCTTCATGACGGAAAGGTCACTAGCTTCTTCAATTGCTAATACTTTTCCTTCCCATTCACTAGTCAGAGAATGTAGGACTGTTGAAACAACATCAAAATCAAAATACTTTTGTCCTAAGCCAATAAGTGCATGGTGGATAGTTTGAAAACATGAATACATATCATTGATTGTCTCATTTGGTTTCATTTTGAAATTTTAAAATTGACTTTTCAGCATGGCTATTTTGGCTTGTTTAACCTTGTTAGTACCTTCATTTTCAAATTTGGCAAACGCTGAAAACCACTCATGAAGGTACTAATAAGGTTAAACAAGCCAAAATAGCCATGCTGAAAATTCAATTTCAAAATGAAACCAAATGAGACAATCAATGATATGTATTCACGTTTTCAAACTATCCACCATGCACTTATTGGCTTAGGACAAAAGTATTCTGATTTTGATGTTGTTTCAACAGTCCTACATTCTTTGACTAGTGAATGGGAAGGAAAAGTATTAGCAATTGAAGAAGCTAATGACCTTTCCGTCATGAAGCCAGATGAATTGATAGAAAATCTAATATCCTATGAAGCTAACTTGCAGACTAGAAAGGAACAAAAAGAAGAAAAGAAGAACGTGGCGTTCCATGCTGAAAAAGACGAAAATGAATAAAAGTCTGAAGATGAAGATCTGGCATTTATAGCAAAAGGTTTTAAAAAATTCCTAAAACAGCGAAAAGCAAGTCGTTATAACAGAAAGAAATCTGGATCAAATAAACCAACATCATCCGCTATAGAATGCTTCAACTGTCACAAAAAGGGGCACATGCGCAAGGATTGTCCGAAGCATAAGAAGAAGTCAGAAAATGACAAATTAAAATATAAGAAAGACAAATCAAAGAAACGAGCATTCTCGGTAATGTGGGATGATACAGACTCATCAAAAAGTGATAATGATATGTAAGATGAACAAACAAATGTCTGTTTCATGGCAACAGAAGATGAGGTACAAATTCCTACATTTGATGAAGTACTTGATATTAATGCTGAATTGATAGTCGAATATAAAGACATAAAACGACAGCTAAAAGAAGCCAAAGCAGATTTGAGTAGAGCAGAATTTGAACGAGATATGTTAAAAGACGAGAAGAAAATATTAGAAGAAGAACTTGAAAAACTTCAAGAATCATTATCTAATGTTGACTCTCAATTATCTCTTTTGAGTCAAGAAATTGAAACTCAAAAAGAGAAAAATGATGCTCTCACTACTAAAAATTATGAGCTTAAGGCAAAAGTCAAAATTCTGGACCTAGAAAAGGCTAGTTTACAAATTAAGTTAGATAATATTACTCAAAATGTTTCTAACTTCAACAAAGGACGAGAAAATTTGACAAAAATCATTGAAAGTTCGCAATCTGTTTCAATAAACAAGGTTTGGGATATAAGAAACAAGAAACCAAGAAACATCTTGGTAATGAAAGGAAGAAGAAAGTACAAAAGATTGAAGCTAAGAAAAATCTTAGTTTATTATATTCCAAACCAAAACTAGTTGTCAAATTTCAGAAGAAAAATGTCAAGACTATCAAAATATGGGTTCCTAAAACAAATAACAATTTGATTAGGAACAAATATATTCAGAATTTCATGAATACTGTGCATCTTAATACAAATTATATATATAAAGGGGATACCGGACCCGTATGGGTTTGGACTCCTAAGACCTAACTCTTAGGACCCCATAAAAAGTGGGTACTATGGACCTAATTTTATTTTTTGCAGGTCCCACTTAAGAAAAGAGGAAAGTGGATATTGGACAGTGGTTGCTCGAAGCACATAACTGGAGACAAGAGCTTATTGACAAATATTACATACTCAGATGGTGGCTCCGTCACTTTTGGAGATAATTCAAAAGGCTATATCATCGACAAAGGCGATGTGAGCAATTGCGGTACATCTAACTTACCTCTCATTACTAATGTCATGCTAGTTAGAAATTTAAAACGCAATTTACTTAGTATTAGTCAGTTATGTGACAAGGGTTTTATAATTTCCTTTCCGGATAATAAGTGTAGTATTTTAGATAAAGACCATAATTTAGCTTTCGAAGGTTATAGAGACAGAAATATATATATTTGGAACGAAGCAAGGCCTATCGTATATTTAATAAACAAACCAAAACTATTGAATAATCAGTTCATGTCTCTTTCGATGAATTCTATCAGCATCCTCAAAATATATCAGATGATGACGAAACAATAGTCACTGATAATCCAATCATCACAAATGTTGATTCTGACTCGGAAATAATTATTGAGAATATTTCTCAAATATGTGAGTTACAATCACCACCAAGGATATTAAGAGACCATCCGACCCAAAATATAATCGGTGAAGTAACATCACATGTCAGAACAAGGAGCCAACTCAACCAAATGGGTCATGTCGCTTTTCTCTCAAATATCGAACCTAAGAATCCAAAAGAAGCCGCTGCAGACGATTACTGGATCATTGCCATGCAGGAAGAACTAAATCAGTTCGAGCGCAATGACGTTTGGGAACTTGTTCCAAGACCAACTGATCAGTCAGTTATTGGTACTAAATGGGTCTATAAAAATAAGGCTGACGAAAAAGGAAATATCACCAGAAATAAAGCAAGATTAGTAGCACAAGTGTATAATCAGAAAGAAGGTATCGATTATGAAGAAACTTTTGCACAAGTTGCTCGATTAGAAGCTATTAGAATCCTATTATCTTTTGCTTGTCACATAATTTCAAACTTTATCAGATGGATGTCAAAAGTGCATTTCTCAATGGATTTATCAAAGAGAATGTATATGTCGAACAACCTCCTTTATTCGTGCATGAAAAATATCCTTACCGTGTGTTCAAACTTAAGAAAGTTCTGTATGGTTTAAAACAAGCACCTCGTGCTTGGTATGAACGACTACGTAGCTATCTTATTAACTCAGGATTTCAAATAGGCAAAGTCGATCAAACTTTGTTTATCAAACATTCTCAAAAGGATATTCTAGTTATTCAGATATATGTAGACGATATCATCTTTGGTTCAACAAACGATAAACTCTACAAGGAATTTGCAAATATTATGACCAAAGAATTCGAAATGTCTCATATGGGAGAACTGTCATATTTTCTTGGACTTCAAATCAAACAACTTCCGAATGGTATCTTTATTAATCAAGAAAAATACTGCGGAAATCTTATCAAACGCTTCGGGTTAAATAACACATCTGGTAAACCTACTTGTAACGACCCGTATTTTACGTGTCGACATATCGTAAAATAGTTGCCATTAAGTCGTTTAGGGTATGAGTCGACCAAAGTTTAAGTCGTGTTAAGTTATCTCGTGTGGTGCTTAGGTCGTATGAGAGTTAGGTTGAGTGGAGCGACCTATAGAAGTAACGACTTAAGTATGATTAGGCGAGTTAAGGGACTTGAGTGTAGCGACTTATAGGTTTGGAACGACCTAGGAGTTAGATCGTGTAGGGGTTAAGTCGTATAGGAGATAGGTCGTGTGGAAGTTAGGTCGGTTGAGCGACCTAAGGTGTTGAGCGACCTAAGGTAGTGGAGCGACTTAAGGTAGTTAACGGGTTAAGGGTTCTAACGACCTAGTGGGGAGCGACCAGTGTTTCTGGGTATATTTAGGTCGGAAGCGACCTAAGGCAGGATAACTATTTAGGTTAGATAGCGACCTAAGATAGTGAGCGACATATAGCAGTGGGCCGTGTCTAGTTAGGTCGTGAGCGACTTACGTTAGGTCGCGAGCGACTTAGTAGAGTTATGACCAGTAGAGGTGGGTGAAATTAGGTCGTGGGACGACGTATGATAGGTCGTAAGTCGACCAGGCGACTTAGGTAATGATGCGGCTGTGTTAGAGCGTTAGGTCGTAAGTCGTTAAGTTACTAGGCCATGTATAGTTAGGTCGCGCACACGTGTTATGGCTTAGGTCGTTGATCTGTTAGGACGTGTGCATGTTTTAGGTCGCATAGTTGTTGGGTCGGCAGTGAGTTGGGTCGGGTATGTTGGTTAGGTCGTAGGTCGTAGGTTTTAGGTCGTTAGGTCGGCAACGACCTAGGGGCGAACGACCTAATTTTCAGCCTATAAATACACGTCCATATCTTCACTTTTTGGCACTGGATTTTGAAGCGACGAAGTGCTGCCATTTTGAGAGCTCGACTACAACATTTCTTCACTTCTTTTCTCCACTCTAATCTAGTGATTTCTTCCATCTAAATTGAAGATCAAATCGAAGATCCAAGAGCCAAAGTTGAAGATCTCCATCCATCGAAGAGAGATTTCATCGTTTGAAGCGGAGCTTTGGAGGATCAAGCTTGATTCTTTGCTGTCCAGATGTGGAGTTGGTTGTTTTTGAGGTGTTTAGGTGATTCAGTGAGTGGTGGTTATCTCTCACACGGACCCAAAGGAGTATATTGGATCGGTGGTTTGTTTATGTGTTAAATAGAGTGATTTCGTGCATTTTTCTCAAGTCTGCATGTAGATCTATTGTTCATGATGATTTGACATCTATTTTACTACATGTTCACTTATGCAAGTTCATTCATCAAGTTGTAGAGATATTGTTCATAATTCATGCTTATTAGAATGCATGTTAGATTTGGACTCTTTATTTATGAAATTGCCATTATTGTAATTGTTTATTTAGATCTTGTTTGAATGATTGATTACTTGGATTAATGTTTGATTTGATGGATTAGTTGATTGATAACTTGATTTGGACAAGTTGGTCGAAGATGATTCAAAAGCTAAGTGGAAAGGCTCTTAAATAAGGAAAGCTGCTTGTGGCATATGAAGCGGATGTTGAAGCTCATATGGATAGATTTGATGATGATGTTGAGATGGAACTTTGCCATGATGCGATGAGGCAAACCATGATGTTGAGATAGGACTTTGCTATGATGCGATGAAGCAAAGCATGATGTGAGAAAGTCTTGGTTTAATCCAGATGGGATCATCCCAAGCATGTTGATAACTCGGTGATGTGGTCCGGGTTTGTGGATAATGGTTAGCTTGAGAGGCGCTTGAGCTAGTATGGGAATAGTCGTCGAGGAGGATGACTAGAAGGCTGAGATTTCATCGTTGTTGAAGGTTCTAGCATGCTCAAAGCAAGAGTACGTTGGGACGGGTCACGATGACGTTCCAAGCACGGGTCACGATGATGTGCTAGTACTCTGGGCAGATGCGATAGTCCTAGGCACGGGTCACGACGACGTGCGGAGCTATATCTAGAACCGGGGTTACCATTAGCCCTTGGCAGGCGGTTATTCAACTAACGGGGAAATCAAGGCAATGATAACAGTGATAGCCAGAGTCATGGATGTTTGGATGTTTGGTTGTATCGTCGCTTGGGTCAAGAGCGATGTTTTCAGGGTGCTTATCTGATCTTGGTTTAGGCCTTGGGGGTTTGTATTTGGAAAACGCCGACCTTGACTCGAGTGATAATTACTTTGCTTTGAATGTCTGAATTGCTATGTTTACTTCTGCTTAGTGTGTCTGGGGCTATCACTGTAGAAAGAGGTGGAGTGGGATGGTTGGGTTCCTATTCCTTTTACCCTTTATGCTCTTTTGGTATGTTTGATAGTTGATTTACTGCTCACTAAGACTTTTGTCTGACTCAAGGTTTTATGTTTAACTCTTATTACCTTGGGTTGTTCATCCATGTTGGGATGGACAGACTATGTAGCAGGTGACAGGTGCTGTTCTTAGGGGTCAACGCTGTTGATGACGAAGACGAGCTGTAGGCTTTTGCATATTGTTTTCTTACTATATGTACTGGGTGTTCCGCTGTTTGTATATTCTCTGAGTGATATGTAGTGAGGCTTGATGTATTGACTTTGCTGATTGTTGTATCAAACTATTAGAGTTTATATGATGAGATTCTGTTATATGGAGCTTCACTATGTATATTTTCTATTGTATTTTGTCCATGCGCTGTGAGTAATACGATAGAGTTTTCTGTTTTATCTTATTCTGACTATCGTCCATGGCTGCCTGACACACCTTTCAGCGCACCATTTCCCTGTTTTAGTGCGGGAGTCATGGGCGGTCGTCACACTACTCCTATGAGTACAACTACACATCTTGAAAAAGATAAAAATGGTAAGAATATTGACTAGAAACTATATCGAAGCATGATTGGTTCTCTTCTTTATCTTACAGCAAGTCGTCTAGATATAATGATGAGTGTTTGTCTATGTGCACGCTTTCAAGCAGATCCAAAGGAATCACATCTACGAGCAGTGAAACGTATAATTCGTTATCTTAATAATACCAAAGATTTCGGTCTTTTTTATCCAAAAGAATGTCCATTTGAATTAGTATCATATAGTGATGCTGATTTTGGAGGCTCTCGAACGGATAGAAAGAGTACAAGTGGTACGTGCCATTTTATTGAAAAATCACTTGTCTCTTGGTTTAGTAAGAAATAAAATTGTGTTTCACTATCAATATGTGAAGCTGAATATATATCAGCGGCTCTCGCTTGTGCTCAAGTAATATACACGCAACAAACACTTCAAGATTTTGATATTCATTTATCAAATTCTATTATATACTGTGATAACACAAGTGCTATAAATCTTTCTAAGAATCCAGTGAATCACTCCAGAACCAAACACATTGATATCCGTCATCATTTCCTTAGAGACAATATTGAAAAAGGAAATATATGTCTCGAATATGTCCAAACTGATAGTCAACTAGCGGACATTTTTACTAAGCCTCTACTTGAGTCTTCATTAAATTTCGTAGAGAACTTGGTTTAATTTCTAGAAAAGAACTTGATAAGTAATCACTAAATGTTATATTCTTAAGTTCTTTTCGGATTATTTTTTGCTATTGCTATATTAGGAAATTGAATATGAGCTTCTAATTTTTTATCGGCCAAGTTTGCATGACAATTCTCATGCACAAGCTTATATATAAGAATTTTTTTTATATAAGCTTGACAAAAATATTGTTTTTATCACTTCCTATCTAAGCCTAAAAGTTTATACATATAGTTCATTATGGCACATATTTGCGATGAGTGTGCTCAAAAGTCTCTTTTAGTTTTTTTTTTTTGCTTTCTTATGACTTTAGTTTTTTTCTTTAAAGACATTATCTGGCACTTGTACTAAATAGTGTCGTGTTTTAATTCGTACTAGACTTGTGTGTATTATCATCTTGTGTGAATGTTACTCTTGATCTATGGTAGTAGTTTTATGTTGCTTATAATCTCATTTACATCCTCCATTTAACAACTCCTTTTCGTCGATGACAAAGGGGGAGAAAATTGTGCTAATAGTATATATGCATGACACAATCTCAGAGGGATATCACATACAGGGGGAGATTCATAACTATGTTGTCATCAATCAAAAAGGGGGAGAATGTTGAGTCAAGATTTTTATAGAGTTTTGATTTCTGACAAAGGGATAAGCCGTGATCGACAAAAAGAAGTTATTCATTAAAGAGACACAAAGAGCTCCATATGTTAGAGGGGGATATCACATACAGGGGGAGATTCATAACTATGTTGTCATCAATCAAAAAGGGGGAGAATGTTGAGTCAAGATTTTTATAGAGTTTTGATTTCTGACAAAGGGATAAGCCGTGATCGACAAGACAAAGGGATAAGCCGTGATCGACAAAAAGAAGTTATTCATTAAAGAGACACAAAGAGCTCCATATGTTAGAGGTTGATTATTTGGTATGTTAGTAATGTTATTTATGTTAAAATCTATCCTCAAATAATCTTATACCTTCAATCTTTTAATATATATATATATATATATATATATATATATATATATATATATATATATATGAATGAGTGCACATTAACTGTGCAATTTGGGCTAAACCGGTCGACCGGTTAAAACAAGGCAGTCGACCGTTTCTGACCAGAATGCTCAGTTAACGTGCACAAGTGTACATAACGTATATATATTCAAATTCCTTTCTACTGGTCCGTTTTGACCTGTCGACCGTTTTCAAACAGAAAGCAACCTTTCGTATAGACACTTCCTTTTCTTCAACGGTTGCTTCTCTTTCTCTTCACCAATGATCATGACCTTTGTTTGTACCTTTTCACAAAGGGTTACAACTGTTTATTTCTTATATAAACATCATGAAATCATTATTCTAATTAAACAATTCTATTATTCTAATCTCTATTCTATTGATCTCAACCTTATACTTTCAAGCGCTCAAATTGCTCATATTCTATCATATATCGTTTTTGAATCCTGAAATTTATTTAACATTCTTTTGATTCAATACGATATCCACTTCCAAATCTTCATATATACAAATATTCTATTTGAGGATAAGATTATAGGAAGTTTGTACTACAAGTGACAAAATAGTGTTAGCAAGAACACATACCGTCAACAAACAATTATTTTCATCTTTGTTGAAGTCCTCGGTGTTGTAAGAGGCAAGTGTTGAAGTCCTTGGTGTTGTAAGAGGCAAGTGTTGAAGTCCTCGGTGTTGTAAGAGGCAAGTGTTGAAGTCCTCGGTGTATTAGAGGCGTGAAATCCAGTTCGTCTGCTCGGGTGTTGTAAACCTGTTCCTCCGGGTGAAGCGAGGTAGTTGGTAGTGAAAATCCAGATAGAAGTCTGGGACTGGACGTAGGACGGTGCTCCAAACCAGTATAAAAATCTCTGGTGTGTTTTTCTGTTTTACTGAATTTTCTATTATCTGTGATTAGTCATATTTTTGTATGTTATACATCATATTACACGATCCGTGTGTACTATATTAGCACGTACATATTTTCATTATGTTGAGTCAAGATTTTTATAGTTTTGATTTCTGACAAAGGGATAAGCTGTGATCGACAAGACAAATGGATAAGCCGTGATCGACAAAAAGAAGTTATTCATTAAAGAGACACAATGTTAGAGGGGGATATCACATACAGGGGGACTATGTTGTCATCAATCAAAAAGGGGGAGAATGTTGAGTCAAGATTTTTATAGAGTTTTGATTTCTGGCAAAGGGATAAGCCGTGATCGACGAGACAAAGGGATAAGCCGTGATCGACAAAAAGAAGTTATTCATTAAAGAGACACAAAGAGCTCCATATGTTAGAGGTTGATTATTTGGCATGTTAGTAATATTACTTATGTTAAAATCTATCCTCAAATAATCTTATACCTTCAATCTTTGAATATATATATATATATGTATATGTATATGTATATGAATGAGTGCACATTAACTGTGCAATCTGAGCTAAACCGGTCGACCGGTTAAAATAAGGTAGTCGACCGTTTCTGCCCAGAATGCTCAGTTAACGTGCACAAGTGTACATAACATATATATATTCAAATTCCTTTCTACTGGTCCTTTTTGACCCGTCGACCGTTTTCAAACAGAAAGCAATCTTTCGTATAGACACTTCCTTTTCTTCAACGGTTGCTTCTCTTTCTCTTCACCAATGATCATGACCTTTGTTTGTACCTTTATGAGTGGTTTTCAGCGTTTACCAAATTTGATATGCAGTAGTGCAGATACTAACACGGTTATATTCATTTTGGTCTAATGCACAAAACAACATATTTATTGCTTTTGCATTTACGGCTGCTGCCGTTTTCTCAGCCGCTGTCCATTCTGAATAATCAGTTGTTGGATTCACTATTTCTTTTTGAGTAGCATTCCAGGCATCATAACTATTTGATTGCATAAAGAATGACATACGTGTTGCCCAATAGCTATAGTTAAGACCATTGAAAAATGAAGGTCTTTGTGTCAATTGACCTTCCGTGTAAGTGGTGTTTTGAGTGCTAGTACTTGCGTTATTTGCCATATTACAAGAATATACCAAATAACTGTGTTACGGTTATATGATGACCGTGCTCTGATACCAAATGAAAATGTGTACATGCTAATATAGTACACACAGATCGTGTAATATGATGTATAACACACAAAAATATGACTAATCACAGATAATAGAAAATTCAGTAAAATAGAAAAAGCACACCAGAGATTTTTATACTGGTTCGGAGCACCGTCCTACGTCCAGTACCAGAGTTCTATCTGGATTTTCACTACCAACTACCTCGCTTCACCCGGAGGAACATGTTTACAACACCCGAGCAGACGAACAGGATTTCACGTCTCTAATACACCGAGGACTTCAACACTTGCCTCTTACAACACCGAGGACTTCAACACTTGCCTCTTACAACACCGAGGACTTACATCTCAATTTTATTACTTTCGGTTTCAAGGTATGATCCAAATTTATTTTGCAAGAAAAGTACCATATTTTGATTATTTAAATGGATATATATGCTTATCAATGATTTATGTTGTTTCCTATAGATTTTATGATAAGATTTGATTTGAAAAACTTATTAAATGACATCCAAATGGCTTGCTTTTTTGACACAAGGTCAGAATCATTATTTTACAAATGGGTTTCAAGTTTCATAATTTTCTAAGTCATTGTGAATTTATTACGAATTTTCCAGTAAAGAGAATGATTAAATTGGGTTTAAATTATTTTCGGCTACTATATGTTAGCTTTGGGTCAGAAATTTAAATATGTTAGAAAACATATTAAAAGTGATTTATGGAAAATTTTGGAGAATTTTCCTAAGTATTTTATTAAAAATATAAAATTATTTAAGGTACGTGACTTAAATGTTTTATATGTTTAGAAAAGAAAAAGAGGCAATTTGCTAAATGTTTTAAATTGTTAATTATTGAATCCTGCAGCATTTATGGAAAAAGATTTTGTAGAAAAATTAGCAACCAATTATATGTTGACAAATAAGGCAAGTTAGCTAGAAAGATATTACTTTAAAAAGTTAAAAATCAGTTTTGTAAAGGATTATTGCTTCGCCACTTATAGCAGTCACCTTTCGATACCATGCATCCGCCCCAACCAAGTCGAAACCAATACACATGGTATTAATGCCTTGGTACGTAGTGGATTGGAGGGAGGCGGAAGGAATAGAGTTGAAACGTGCTTTCGAAGGGGTAGAAGTAGTTTTTTTTAACTTGGAACTATTTTGGTTATAAATAAGGCTTTCGAACGGATTCGAGCTTTCGACTTAACCAACTTGCTTTTTTGTATAAAGAAAGGGGTTTCGAATGGGTTGCCACCTTTTTTTAAAACAAGCTTTTGAAGGGGTCGAAATCCTTGCTACCGCATTCAACCTTTCAAATCAATGATTTTCAAAGGGTTCTTTTTCCTTAAACTTTGAAGCCGCTTCTCCATGCATTCGAAAGGGTTGGTTTCGAAACCATCCACTTTCTTTTACGTAGGAATAATTCTTTCGAAAGCAACGCTTTCAACCCAGTCCTTTTAAGACCCTTTTGTTCCATTAACACCTATAACCAAAGGTTTCGAAAGGAATGATTTCAAATGGTTTCGAAGCTATATTCCACAAACTTTTACTTGAACCCAATGCTTTCAAAAATTTTGTTTAAGGTAAAAGACTTAATGCTTTCGAAAGATATATAATGAAGGTTTGGAAGAGAGATTCTGTAACGACCCACTATTTTCCACTATTCAAATCGACAATAATCCACACATGCCAGACTTGAATAGTACAAAATAACAGATTGTAAATTTTTTTGGAGCAAATAAAAATCAAATCACAGAATCACAGACACAGAACATCAGAATATCTCGCAGCGGAAATTAAATACCATAGTAGTTCATGAAGCTACTATCACAAAGTCTCAAAACCAAATACAAAATACATAATATCTGACTGAAAGTAAATACGACATCAAATCCCAAACACAAGGAAGTCCATTAATACAAAGCTGACAACAGAACAACAGAACTGAAATATAGATAATTAGATAAGCTGATAAATCTCTAGCGATTCCAGACCTCCAGAGAGTGGGAATCCAAATCTGTGAATAAACTCAGGCTGACCCGAGCGTAAATAAAAAGCAAACACTCGAGTCAGGACATACATACTTATCCAGTGTAAACCAACTCAAGTGAACCGTAGTAAAGGTACAAATAACTTAGAAGATGCCTGGACCGCCCATCCTTTAAGGATCCGTTAAAATATTTACTATATAGTATATTGCGCTATTATAATAATGTCTAACAGTAAAATAAACATACTTTTAAATAGCGTTAAGGCTTTACATTTTCCACCTTAACACAATTAATGCCAATAGTCTATACAGTACCTGCATATCTCCTGATCGGGAGACTATGAGAAGATACTGCATAGGTACGACACAAATAGAAACTCGTAGTAAAGGCTCAGTATGGTAGGTGACACGACACACAAGGCAATGCCAGGGTAGATATACCAATTACGCACACGGGCTGGTGGTAACGTAGCAGCCACATACGCCCACCTCGGAACACATTCCCGAAATCGGAGGGTGGCCACCAAACAATCACAAGTAATAGAATGGTATCGAAGAAATGCGCCCGATAAGAGGTGCTACCTCAGCTGGCCCGAGATCGCTCCTATTTTAGCCACCTTATGCCAACTCATGGGAGTTGGGTCCACGTAACATACCACAAGAACGTCATCACCATCCTACTTCATTCTAGAATCTCCACCGCGTACACGGTTAGTCAAAGTGGTTTTCGGTATCGACAGAGAGTATGTCCATATCCGATCCCGGTCTCTTTGCCAACCAATCGTTATTATAACCCGTGGTTATAACTTTAAAATAATACTTTACTTCAAATGAAAACATCATTTCAGAACTCAATTCTTTATCCAATAAAGATTTAATCATTCCCAAAAATCATGTCAATATTTCAAAACAACATATCTTTTCAAATTTCCCTTTTTAAATCATTATTAAATTCAAATGCAAATTATCAAACTTAATACCCTTTTAAAGTTCAAAGATAACATTCATTTATTTCAATTTGAACTTCTCTTCAAAATGATTCATTTCCAATTTAATCTATTCATTAAGATCATTTTAAAAGTGGACTTATTGTTCTTTCATTTCAAGTATTCAATTTCCAAAGTTTCAAACCATTCAGAGTTCGTTTACTAAGTCAAAAACCATAATTATAGAAATTTCAGCTTTTTACAGCATTTAGAAAAAGCTATTATAAGTTATATATGAAAACATTTTTATTTAGCAAAGACAGCATTTAAAACTGCTGTTAAAAACTCAGTTTTTAGTTGAATTATAGTTCAAAACAGAAAAGACAACATTTCAGAAGTCCTACGGTAGTTCAGATTTCAAAAACAAAGGTTTAAATTGATTTCAGCAAGCACAGCAGACCATTACAGCATTTCCAGAGAATGCTATAATAGGCCTGAGTCCAATATTAGCCTATAAATTCAATTACAGCAACTACAACATTTCAGAAATGCTGTAATAGCTCTATTTACACTATTTTTAGTTCAATTCAGAAACCATAGCATTTCTGAATGCTATTAAAAGTGATTTTCAGAATTTAGTGTATTTCCAGCAAATAATAAACTTCATTTTAAATCCTTTAAATATTTCAAAATCATATTTTTGACAATAAAATGTTCATTAACATATTATTTTTATACAATAAATTTCTTATTATTAAATCTAATTTTCAACAGATTCCTTAAATAAATTCAAGAGTAAAATTCCAATTCTTCACATTTTGAAATAAACAACTTAACACTTAAATTTTCTCCATTTTTTTTCAAAAAATTTAATTTCCAATTTTTATTTATATAACTTAATTTATTTAACTAGAATTCCAATTTCCACTTAAGTTATATTTCAAAAATTCAATGCAACTATTCATTTTTTTTCAACATTTTACTTATAGAAAATTCCAAGTTTCTATAATTAATAGATAAAAATCCAATTTAAATCAAATTTTCATATATTTACAATTTAAAATATTTAAAATTCCAGAAAACATTTATAAAATAACCACGAGTCTGTATATAGTTTTCTATCCTAGTTTACGTAATACGGATATGTATCATTTCAATCCGCAGTTTAAAAATAAAAATCCGGATTCTATCATTTTAAACCCGCAATCCCAAGTCAAAATGAATAATTTAAAAACCATTCAGGCCTATCATTTCAGCCCATAACGATTTTTCCTTATTCTAAAGTCCGTTCGAGTGTGTATCATTTCAACCCATAGTGATTTCTAACCTACAGGGAACTTGCAGTGTGATAAACAGATAAAATGAACAGTTTAACAATATAAAATAGTGACAGGTGATGTGACATGTAACAGGTGATATGACATATAATTTAACATGTTAACATCATATATATAAAATCACATGGCAGTTATAACATCATAAATATTTCTACACATTCAGTTGTGGTTGTTTTACAACTGCATAAGTATATAATTGTCGTGTGAGATTTACTCACCTCTAATTGCTGAATATTTCCAAACCAAAGGCACAAATAGACAATAAGGCACGATGACACAACTACGGACTTTAGTGGAGGTTGAATCCAAGCTACAACTCTTGTGTACAACCCAAAATAAACAAACAAAACAACACAATTCAATATGACTATAACATGCAATGACATTGAAATAAAAGAGAAACGAATTGCCAAACTTTTGCCTTGCTTCCTCAAACCTTTGTCACGGCCTAGGGTATGTTTTGTTTCAGATTTGGTAAAGTTTTGGTTCAGGTCTAGGTTAGCATGGGTCGGGTTCATGTCATGAGCAAGGTGGAGTTTCATACATGAAGAGGTGAAGGGTCTTTAGGCAAAAAAAGGGAGTTTTGGTTGGCTAGAGGGCTCGGTCATGGAAAGTGTGCTTGGCCTAAGGGTGCATCATGATTGGACAGAGGTGGAAGGGGTGTGTGGTGGTCAGGTCAGTGGTGGTGGTGGCGGCTATGGTGGTGATTTAGGTGGTGGTTGAAAGGAATGAGGCAACAATGGTCAAAAACAATGTTTTTAGGCATGTAGGTTGCAATTTTGAAGGGTTCGACCACCATGGATGGCTCGGCCTTGGTCATGGCTGGAAGCATAGGTAGTGGTGATGGCAGGGGAGGAGTGTAGGAGTTTGTGGCTGCGGCTATGGAGGAGAAGCCTAGCAAAAAGCATGAGAAAATAAGGCATAATTCATAGAAAAATAAGAAGAAAAATAGAAAAGAGAAAGAGAAGCCATTACTAAATCTTGTTGAAGCCGTGAGAAATGATGTGAGGATGTTTTCTTACGTGAAAAGATAATGAGATACATGGCTTAACAATTATTTTTACAAGGCTAAAACAAAATAAATGAGGAGTTTAAAGAAAATGAAGAGTTTTGAAGGTGAAAAGCCTTAAGTTTGTAACTTTCTAAACCCTTTGCATTTCGTTTTCTTTTTAATTTTATAAAAACAAAATAAATTCAGAAATGATTATTTAAAACCGAAACTAAGCAAGAATAAAATAAAATAAATAATTAATTTAATATAAAATAGAAAAAGGAATAAAAAAAATTGCTAAAAATAGCAAACATGGCCTAAAAATTACAAGAAAATTCCAATAGCTTTGGAAAATTATGTATTTCATTTTAAAAATATTATAAAACAAAATTTGAAATAAAAATGATTTTTAAAACATTTTCAAGGTGAAATAAATAATTAAATTCATGGAAAATATCCAAAGAATTAAAGAAATTGCTTAAAAATAGGAAACAGAGCCTAAAAATTCCAATAAATTACCATTAATTCTAAAAAAAATTCTACTTCACTATAAAAATAATTTAAAACAAATAAAAATAAATTTCAAAAATATTGGGTTGTTATAGATTCCCTAATGTTTTTGAAAGGTATACTTTTAGTATTTGAACCGAAGGTTTTCGATGCTTACAAAAGGAAAATTTAAAGTATTTTGAAAAGAGGATGTCTATACTTTCAATGATTTCGAAAGGTCTATTTTTAAAGGTTTCGAAAGGTATGTTTTTACCTTTTGGACTTATGCTTCAAGGTAAAGTAGTTAGCTTATTTTGAAAGGGGTACTTTCAATGGATTCGAAAGGGACTGTTTAAAATTTTTAGACAAGGATTTCGAAGATTGGTATCTTGGACTTAAAACCTAATGTTATCTAAGTTAAAGAAATTTTTTAATTTGATGGGGCAATTAACCCTAAGTAACTGACTCATATATTAGAATATCAGATGAGACTAGTATAGAGTCACGCCCTATACTATAGCTATAGCCCCTAGTTAATATAAGTTGGAAATTCCAGCGTTTAAGGCTTTGTCACAGGTAAGGCTAAAATGATGTTACACACAAAAATGAATATACAAAGAAAGATAGGTTATTGGTGAGTCTGTAAAACCATTTGGATCAATTGACCCTGGGAAAAGTTAAGGATAGACCATCCAGAAATGTGTAATAGAAGTTATATTATTTATTTTGTCTGGTTGGCCCGAGTTAGCCAATGTTTAGTAGTTAGCCAAACAAAACTATATTTTTCAAACAAATAGTCCATTGATTACCTGATTTATGTGCATATATGATATTGTTGTCATTGCTTTTATAAGTTTGATGGTAGGATTCTAATTTGCTAAAGGTATGTTTTAAAAAAGGATATTAGTGAGGAGAAACCTGTTCCGCTAAGCGGCGTGGTATTATTTAATATCAGAAAACCGAGATGTAATAGTATTATTCATACCAGGCTTTATGTTTAATTCGAAGTTTATGTTTCCCTCTTAAACTCTTGGGTGCTCAAAAATTAATTTGAGTAGACTGGGAGTTAAGATTTTACGGGTTTAGTTGGTGGACGAATAAGCTTCCAAAGACGTGCAGGAGGCAATGATAGCTATATAGGTGTAATTAGTTTTATTTCGACTATGATGTACTTAAGATCGATATGTCTATTTAGTACTCTGATCATCCAAAGGGGCATCTTCATATGTCACTCTTGGCATAATTTGAAATAATTATATTTGATCAAAACCTCGGAATCGTTTAGGATTATGTATTAGAATACAAAATATGGATTTGAAATGATATCAAAAAAGATGTTTTAATTCGGTGTCAATTTTATTTCATATTCATGTGCTTCTGATATTATAGATATCATTAACAATACCGTATTCTATCACTGAAAGTTAATACTACGGATGACTGCAACATTTGTAGCACTTATCTTGGAGTCTCAAGATTGGGGATGTTACAACTTGGTATCAGAGCAAAGATTTATGGAAAACTAAAAGTGATTTCAAACTTAAAACGATTTTGAAAACATAATCCTAAGGAATTAGAAAAAGATTGGGGTAGAGGATAATGCTATAGTAACATACTTGTATTTGACATATATAAGTATACGCTTTATCTCTGTACTCCTATATCTCTTAGGCTATTCATACGTATCTTACAAAAACTCAAATGCAGATTTCATAGACGAAGATATGGATGCTATGTGTTGGCATCAAAATTGACCACCAACACCCTATTCTATGAAAGCATCAATATCCAGTCCAGTCATAGAAATATAAAGAGAAATGAACAAGAACACAAAATTAAAACAATAAGAAAGCAGGTAAATAGAGATATAGATTTATATTGGTTCGGCTAACTCTAGCCTAGTACACTCTAAAGATTTTCCTTCTATTTAGTTTATATTGCTGATTATAGTTACAAATCCATGAAATTTAAGAACAAAAATGGAAGAGTATAGCCTGGGTAGAAGATGAAAAGAAGCAAAATGAAGCTCCTTTTTCTAGAGCCACGCTTACTGTATTTATTGATGAAACTTCGGCTACGGGACCTTCTTATCCATATGGGCCCACCATAGGGGTCGCTAGGCCTAAATCTCCATGAGGAGGGATCGGTATTGATCCCTTCCTTAGTTGATTCCTAGGCAGTGACTCCTTTGGTGGATTCCTCATGATGCTATATGCTTAATCCCCAAGTTTCACGTCATTTGGAATAAGGAAGCTCGAATTATTGATTGTTGAACGTAAGAATGCACTTGTTGCATTGATAAGCGCCGATCCCTATCAATGAAGTCCGCCAATTCGATGCATCCAACCATGTCGACCTTTCTATCTTGCTAAGATAATGAAGTATACCGATCCCTCTAGAACCAACCATGCCAATCCACACTTCACCTCGTCTTTGCCGATCCCTCATACAACTAGTCATGCTGATCCCTCTGATACTACCAAGCAATGCCGATCCATGCTACTTCACAATGCTATACTGATCCCTCCTAGTTCATGAGACTACGCCGATCTCTCCTATGCCATGAAGGTATGTCAATCCCTCCTGCTTCATGAAACTATGCCATGATGGTATATGATCATTCAAGATCGAGTGCCATTCGAGGCGAAATGCGATTGTTCGAGATCGTGTGTCGTTCGAAGCGAAATGTGATCGATTGAGATCGTGTGTCGTTCGAGGCGAAATGCGATCGTTCAAGATAAAGTGCTGTTCAAGGCAAAATGCGATTGTTTGAGATCGAGTGCCATTCGAAGCAAAATATGATCGTTCTTGATCATGTGTCGTTCGAGGCGAAATGCGACCGTTTGAGATCATGTGCCCTTCGAGGCAAAATGTGATCGTTCGAGATCGTGTGTCGTTCGAGGCGAAATGCAATCGTTTGAGATCGTGTGCCGATTGAGGTGAAATATGATTGCCTGGATTGAACTCAAAATTACCAATGTTAGATTTCACGTTCATGTGAGTTTGATAACCAAGTACGAAAAAAGGAACAAAAACAAAAACTAAGCCCTACAGTGCATGCATCTCCGGGTATAACGGTTCACTGCCATCTCAAAGCATGCCTAGGGACTGTTCTCGATCCCGTACATGTGTAAGTGACTTAGCTGTTTTATTGTGGAGTTTATTACTTATTCTTTGCCATTCCGGTCAACTGATGACAAGTTGACGCCTCGATCCTAGGCAGTTCCCGTTCGATGCAGATGGTGGTGGCTCCCGCTCCACTGCCGTTGCCCAAGTTCTCTCATATTGTGACAGCCTGTCGTTTAGACCCTTAACCTCATTCTTTAAGTGCCTACAATAATTTGTACTATGTCATTCAACTCATGGAACAAACAGTATTTTTTGGATTTCTTTTCATCATTTGTAGGCTCTCTACTCGTTGGCCTTCGATAGGGGACCTGCCCCTAGTATGTAGGTATATCCGTTCCAATGTTTCAGTCAATTCCATGTAAGAGGTGAATCTCGGTTTCCTTCATGGACGCTTCAATCCATCAAAGCCATCCTCTGCTTTCCATTTATCTTTATCCTTGTTTGAACCTTCCTCGAGCGGACCTCCACCTTGCACAGCATTCACCTCTAGTTTGTTTGCTCGTGCGTCTTCCTGTCGCAGGAACCTTTCTACTTCATGATAAAACTCTTCGAGATCTATAGGTGGATCCCGTGCCAATGATTCCTTGAACTTCGCCATCAACAATTCCAGATACAACTACCATCAAAACCATGGATGGATCTGGATGATCCACCGATGCCGCCATAGCATTGAACCGTATTTAGAAACTCCTCAAGGACTCTTTGGTCCATTGCTTCAGTGTTTCCAAACTCATCACATTTTTGGATCTCAAGATGTGATCCCTAAACTGTCTCATAAACCTTTCGATTAATTCCGTCCACATGCCAATTGAGCCGCCTTCCAACCATCTTAACCATAGTGCAGCTATATCCATTAAGTACAAGGGGAAACACCGTGCCATAACTTCCTCCGATGCCCTCAGTGCTTTCATGTGTCTTATGTACCTCGTCAAATGAACAGCGGGATCCGTTTTTACATCATATGCCTCATGCGTTGGTAATTTGAACTCCGACAGATTCTTAGCTTGCTTGATATTTGGAGCGAACGGACTTCTATTTACATCCTTAAGATCCCTGTTCACTAATCCTCCACGCATAGCTTACCTTATCATCTCTGCAAACATATCATTGTCTTCCAATGGTAGTCTCCTATCATCATGCCCAAGTTGCCCCTTGAGTCTACAAGGGAATTCTGAAACATATTCCTTTGGTTGCACATCCAAATTCTGGTTTGCACCAGGCTCCACTGGATTGGTCGCTGGTCCTCCAGCATCATGATTTCCTAGACTGGGGGGCATGCCCCCAACCTTTGGGGATCCGTACCGTTCCCTCTGGAGGGATCGGTGCCGATCCTTCTTGGATGGCAAGGGACTTCCCATGGCTGCTCTATTCCACTCCTCTGCCTATCAGCTCTGTTTCCATAGTTCTAATTCTTGGTTTCCTTGGCTCTTTATTGATGGCCAAGCCATTGCTTTATAGATCCATGTATCCAAGCTTCTAAATCCACGGGTGCAAGTCCCTCTCAATGAAAGCACCAAAATGTTGGCGTCAAAATTGACCACCAACACTTAATTCTATGAAAGCACCAATATCCAATCCAGTCATAGAAATATAAGATAAATAAATAAAGAACAAAATTATAACAATCGAAAAGCAAGTAAATAAAGACACAAATTTATAGTGGTTCGACTAACTTTAGCCTACGTCCACTCCAAAGATTTTCCGTCTATTTAGTTTACACTGCCGATTACAGTTACATATCCATAAGATTCAAGAATAAAAATAGCAGAGTATAGCCTGGGTAGAAGATGAAGAGAAATAGAATGAAGCTCCCTTTTTTGGAGCCATGTCTGCTGTATTTATAGGTGAAACTTTGGCCACATGACCTTTTTATCCACATGGGCCCCCCATAGGGGTCGCTAGGCCTAAATCTCCATAAGGAGGGATCAGTAGTGATCCTTAGTTGATTCCTTGGTACCGACTCCTATGGTGGATTCCTAATGGTGAAATATGCTTAATCCCCAAGTTTCACGTCATTTTGAATAAGGGAGCTCGAGTTATTGATTGTTCAATGTAAAAATGTACTTGTTACATTGATAAGCGCCAGCCCTTATCAATGAAGTCCATCGATCCAATGCATACAACCATGCCGACCCCTCCATCTTGCCAAGCTAATGAAGTATACTGATCCCTCTAAAACCAATCTCGCCAATCCATACTTCACCTCATCTTTGTCGATCGCTCGTATAACCAGTCATGCCGATCCCTATGATGCTACCAAGCTATGACGATCCATGCTACTTCACAATGCTATACCAATCCCACCTACTTCGTGAGACTACGTCGAACCCCTATGCCATAAAGGTATGCCGATCCCTCCTACGCCATGATGGTATGTATAACGACCCGTAAATTTTGATAAATAAATTGGTTAGTTTAATTTAATTTTTGAAATTTAATTTAGGAAGAAAGATGAATTAATAGTAAATTGAATTAAATCAATGTTCTGTAGTAATTGAAATATTGTTTGGGAATGTAAACTTATAAAGGTAAGCATTTAATTATCCAATGCAATAATTTATTTAAAGTAACTTCATGTAAATTTAGGCAATAAGGTTAGTCAAAAGCTGAATTTGTATAAGTGAACGAAAATTTAATAGAAACAATGAAAATTTAAGATTAATGATTTATGAACTTGCAGAAAATTCCAATTTTAGAATATAATCTAAATGTACATTTGACTATAAATTGTACACAAGTAAATAAATGGATTGAGAATATAATCATAATTTCTGTATATATTTGGAAAAGGTATATTAAATGGAAATATGATAGTAAATAATAGAGGAGTTAGAAATTTGAATAAAGTCAATAATTATTGTAAATATTATATCAGGCTATAAATAAAATGGAAGAAAACGAGCGTAGAATTCGAATTAATTTATGAAATAAAATAAACTGAATATAACATAAATTTAAGTGAAAATTTTAAGGGTATGATAACAAGTATTATAAATTACCTAATTAAGTGGTCAATGAATTTATTGGAAATAAATTTCATTTAAAAGTTAAGTAATTATAATGTTGATATTGATAATAAACGTTACTTTAATGATTTTTAATATAGTAACGGGAGTGTGAATATAAATTAATAGAAGCGTAAATTTATTTTAAGAAGTAATTGGTGGATTGGGAAATAAGTTCAAATTATGTAAATTGGATAATTAATACGTAAAGTATGTAAAGTAATTAATAGAATGTAAATTTAATGTTGTAGATTTAATAGAATGTAAAGTATTTAAAAACCTTAATTTATGCGTTCAAATTGATAGGAACTACACATTTAAAAATATAATATTCATTCAAATTAAAACGTAAATAGGCATATTAATGTAATGAAAAAATTAGCGTTGGATATGAAACTTTAAATCTGGGTTGATAAGTAACGAACTTATAAATGCAATTAATATAGGTTTCTTGTTTAATTAACGTATCAAATAAATTTTTGGTAATCGATTACAATAAATCTTAATTTAACATTTGGTTAATGTAAATTAAAGTAACAATTGATGTAATAAAGAATGGAGCCCAGGTAAATTAATTATTGGATTTAAAATCTAGATTCATGGGTGAAATGGACAATTTCAATAGGATTGAATTTTTCAGTTATTACACAGTTAGTGGAAATAAAATTGTCAATACGAATAAAGGTGAAATGGAAAGTATCAGGGTAATGTAACGTAACCAAATGTTAAATATGTTTATAGGATAACGATTTGTTTGAATAATAAGAACGGTAATCAAGATTTATTTATTTATTTGAATAAATTAGGGTAATTGGGTTTATTGCAATAAATTGAAATTAAATGTTTAAATATTACGTTAAAGGAGTTTAAGATGAAAATTGAGAATAACAATATAATAAACCATGAAAAAAATGTTAATTTATTTACTTAGAGATAATGGAGTAATTAACAGGATTTAAAAACCAAATAAATGAATTCCTTGGGAATTTAAGTTAATTTCTGGATAAATTGAAATTTAAACTTAATATAGTAAATTGGGAATTTTCAATGATAAATTGATGTACAAATTTTAAAAAGGATTCTAAATTTTCCAAGTAATCGAAACTGATAAAAATTGTAAATAATTAAAGTAAATTTGTAAAATTCGATTTAATTAACTTAGTTTTAATTTATTTAATTAATATAAAATAGCCATTTTGGCCACTGACTTGGATTTCGACAAAACCAGTTTCATCTGATCCGTAAAGGTGAATTATTGTAGGATTTTAAGTTTCGTAGCGATCGGGCTTGTCGTTTGATCATACGGACTCGAAACGCCTTGAAATCTATTTAATTGAAATCAATTGAAATCAATTTGAAAATTATTGTTTTGACTATAATTTCTTCATACGATGGAATTTGGACGTGAAAACTGTTCCATCGCATTTAAAATATTTTAAAACATCTATTTTTGACATATTGGTTACCCAATTTCGTTCCAGGGTCAAAGCGGGCTTTTTGAGCCACTTTATCGTTAGCGCGTATATCTAATAGATCCGATCCATTTTTTTTTCAACTTTCTCTATAAATATCCTGCTATAAACCCTAGCCTCCCTGTCTGTACGTATACCTCAGCTCTCTCCTCCTCAATGATAGACAACATAATTTCAGATCCAATTCCAACTCAAATCCAAAGCTAAAAATTTCAAGTCCTCAGAAAAATCTAAAAAAAATATATGTTGAAGCTCTCGACTAGCGTAATTCACTGGTGGTGTTTGTTTTTCATTTTGGATTGTCGTTTGATCAGTAAAAATTGAGGAAGTTTCGGCCATTCGTGGTTGGCGTTGGATTGTGCGGTGGATCTTCGTCCTGGGTTCGATCAGGTTGTATGGGGTTATAGAGGAGGTCGAGGCAAGTTGATCTACCAGTTTACTTTTGGTCGTAGTTGCTCGATTTTGCCACGTTTGGCCAGAGAAGGGCACGACGTCGCTGTGCACATGGCAGGGTTTCGGCGACCGCGACTTCATGGTGGGGTCGGCCTGGGGAGCTCGTCCCATTTCTCTCTTCTGATCGTGGTGGAGGCGGGCCTTCGCGTCGTGGAATTTGCATGTGAAACGGCGGCGCTGTGTTAGGGTTAGGATTCTAGCGTGTTCCTGTAGCTTTTGAGCGCGCAAAGGAATTCGCCGACATGGCCGAGATGTGGAGAAGGTGGGTTTTTGTTTATTTTATTTAAAATTTTGATTTCAGTTTTGTTCTAACGTGAATAACTCTCACATACGAAATCCGTTTTACGCGTGGTTTTCTCCACTAGGTTCGTATTGAAATTCCGAAAACTTTGACGCTGGTTTGGACGGATTTGGAGACTGTACAATTTTGGGTTTAAATTGGATTTAAATTCAATTTAAATCCAAAAGGTGAGTGTTTTAACCCACTCACAACTTTTAAAATTTCTTATGTTTGTTAAATTGATTTATGATATGAGTAGAAATTTATTTATGACTGTTTGACATACTTTTATTCATCATTTCAGTTAAATCGCATTTATTTATTTAAATTTTATTTAATTATTCATTGCATATAAACTGTCAGTAAAATTTGTTATTTATTCATTTATTGCATATAAACTCCCAGATAACAAGTTATTAAATTTATTATTGAATATAAACTGTTAGTTAATACCTGTTATTTATTACCCGTTATATATTGATGTATTGTTTGAATTTGGATGATGACTTTGATAAATGGTTTATGGTTGATATTGGATGAATGGATGCTGTATTTTATATTGTTATAAACGGCATATTATTATGCATTTTCATTTCCTTCGGGATTGCGGTTTGAAATGATATATAACTGTAATTTTTATTTTTAAATCGTGGATTGAAATGATAAATATCCGTATCACTTGACCATAGGATAGAAAATTTTATACAGACACCGTCGGTCTATATATATATATAAATATTTTGAAAATGACTTCTATAATTTGGATAAGATACGGTTAAATAATTACCAAATTTTTATTTATATAAATATTATTTTATATATACATATATAGTTAAAATTTTGAATTTAAGCTATGTATAAATTTGTTAAATAAAATAAATAAGTTGAATAATGGAGTTTGATTATTTTATATTATATAGTTAAGTACATGTTAAGATATTGTATATGTATATGTAGGGTTTTAATGATTTAAATCAATTAAGATCGGAAGTTCAATTGGAAATCTATTTGGAATTGAGTTTTTAAGAATTAAACTCCATAGGTTGATGTAGAATTTATTAACTTGAAATGTTAAAAGGTATGATATTTATAACTGAATTTTTATTCGAGATGAATTAAATGAATATTTCTAGTATAAATAAATTGGAGGAAATATTTAGTTTTAGGAAATTTGATTTTATTTAAATGATTATGGTTTATTATGAAAATATTTCAAACTAAATAATAGGACTTTTAATGGTTGAATAGAAATTTCGAACCTTAGTTTCTAATTGTTTAATACTCAAAGTTTGAAATATATTGAAACTGAAGTGGTTTATTGAAACTGAATTTAAAATTTATGGAGTTAGACTTAATTTAAAGAGAATAAAATTCTAAGGTTGTGGAAATTATTTACTTTATAAAGTAATTTTAAATTCAAACCATTTTATTTTATATACTGTTGAACATCCAAACCATTTAAGTTCAAAGTTATGGTTTTAAAGCTATGGATTTCCAAGTATTATGTTTTGAGGAGTTATAATTCAAATGTATAGTTTCGAGATATTATAAATTTTAAAATGATATGGTTTTAGAAAAAGGATATGTTTGAAAAGATATCATATTGATTTGGTATTAAAAAAGAAAATGATATCATATTTATATGGTTTTGAAAAGGGATATTATATTCTGTTTTTAAAGTATAAACTATTTTGAAAAAAAAGTCCGCGGTGTTATAATAACGTTTGGTTGTTAAAGAGACCAGGATCGGAAGTTGTCATACTCTTTGCCAACCCCGAAAACCACTTTAACAACCGTGTACGCTGTGGAGATTCCAGAATGAAGTAGGATGGTGGCAACGTTTCCTTTAAGGTAAATACATGGACCCAACTCCCGTAAGTTGGCATAAGGTGGCTAAAACAGAAGCGATTGACGGGTTAATTGAGGTAGCACCTTTGATCGGACACATCCCTTTGATATTATGCTTTGACTTTTGGATTGATTCGGTGGCCACTTTTGATTTTTTTTTATTTTGGGGGTGTGGCTCAAGGTGGGCGATAGCTGCGGTTACGCATTACCACCGACCCGGAAGCGTAATTGGTATATCTACCCTGGCATTGGCTAGTTGTGCCGTGTCACCTACCCTAGCACGCCTTGTACGAGTTTCTATTTGTGTCGTACCTATGGAGTATCCTCTGGTAGCCTCCCGATCAGGAGGTATTACGGTATTGTATAGACTATTGGCATTATTACGTGTTAAGGTGGAAAATGTAAAGCCTTAACTCTATTTTAAAGTAAGTTTATTTTACAATTAGACACTATTATAATAGCGAAATTACTACATAGTAAATAGTTTAACGGATCCTTAGGAGATGTAAATCTCTAGCATCTCTTGAGTTACGGCACTCATATTTATTTCTGTTGATTTAACTCACATAAGATCTTTTAGTTTTGACTCGAGTGTTTTGTTTTTCAATTCGCTCGGGTCAGTCCGAGCGTTTCAGGATCGAAGACTTTATTTCTGGAGGACGAAGACGAAGATTTCATTATTATTATTATTATATATTACATGGTTCCACTACACACTGTATTCCGCTGCATTGATATTTATTGGTATGTGAACTCTAATATTTATTGTATAAAGAAGAATCAAATGTTTTGCAAACAGTTTTATGAACTGTATATTGATTATTATATTTTATCCTCCCGTTGTGAGATTCTGTTTCTTTTTATTTCTTTCTCGTTTTTCTTATTTACCCCATAACAATCCGTCCTTCCGTATAGTTTGAATCGACATGTGTGTCGATTTAAAGCTTGCGAAAGGTGGGATGTTACAGTATGCCGATCCCTTCTACTTTATGAAACTATGTCGATCCCTCCTATGCCATGGAGGTATATCGATTCCTCCTATGCTATGGAGGCATGCCGATCCCTCCTATACTATGCCGATCCCTTGGGTTCCAAGGTAACATCCATATTTTAAGCCTCATGCATCGGTTATCTACCAACTCTATCCAACTCTGGCTTAGTGTTATTACCTGTATTTGATTTTCGAGCCCTACAATCGTCGCTCTACACTCATCTGCTTGATATTCGTGAAGTCTGCTGGGTTAAATCCGCTTGTATACTCCCTTGATGAATGGCGGGATAACACTAGAAATGGAAGATTTAACATTGGTGGGGAAAGCACCACAACTAATGGGAATGCCAGACCAAACACTAAAAGGAATCCCGGTCAGGCACAAGCTGCTAATGTGGGTGTTGGAATACCACAAGTTGATATAGGAGCCATGTATCAGTTCTTCATTAATATGATGCAGACTGGAGTTGCTGCGGGGTTTAGCTGGAGGAAATGTTGAAGGAGGAAATCAGAGAGCTCCAATGGTTAATAACTATGCTGTTTTGTGCAGAGATTATGCCAGTCTGGGAGGAAAACTGTTCATCAGACTGAGGATGCAACTACAGTGGAGAATTGGTTACTTCATTGCAAGAGGATTTTTGCTGATTTTGGGCTCAACGATAAGCAGCAAAGAAGGCTTGCTTCCAGGCAATTACGAGGAGCAGCACTATATTGGTAAAACAGTGTTACGTTTGGAGTCAATAAGGAGACTATGACTTGTGCTGAGTCCAGGAGGAGGTTTAAAGAAAGATTTATGTCAGAGATTGCTAAGTTTACTCTACTCAGGAAGTTTACTGAGTTGGAGCAGAGAGATATGATGGTGCTTGAGTATGTAACAAGATTTGAGGAGCTATCAAGATATGGATTTGCCACGGTTGATACTATTATCAAAAGGAATGAGAAGTTCATTGGTGGGTTGAAACCTGCGCTTGCTAAGGCAATATTATCATATATTAGAGATTCATGCAATGTTGTTGTTGAGATGGATATGAAGCAGGAAGAGATGCTTTCTTTTCTTGAGGGTGACAAGGCGGGGGAACTCAAGGAGAGTAGAACCAGAAGAGGAAATTTATCCATAACAAGGGTGCTTAGAAGATTGGAGCTGCCAAGAAGGGAAAGACAAAAGTTTCTGTTATAAGTATGATAAGGAGGGACACTATGCTCATGAGTGCCGGACAAGCAAAGGGAAGAAAGCTTCTGATAAGGAAGGAGTGAGATGTTTCAAATGTGATCAAATTGGACATTATAAGAACCAATGCAAGGAGCAAGCCAAGGATGGAAAAGGCAAAGTATTTGTATTGGAGCCAGCTACCTCAACCAACGACCGAGCAAAAGGGAAAAGCTATGTTGGGAGGTATTCTTTTGATTTATGGTGTATCTGTTAGAGTTCTATTTGATACCGGTGCATCGCATTCTTTTATATCCCTTTGTTTGGTAGATAAGTTTAACCAAGAACCCTCATACCTAGTTACTTCCTTGAGGGTTGCAAATTCGATAGGAGGTTATGCGACTCTTGGGATGAGATGTGGCCACCTAGAGATTAAATAGTTAGGTCATCTATTTGCTTGCAGTTTTCATCTGTTTAATTTTGTAGGGTTCAGAATTATTTTGGGTATGGATTGGTTAAGTATATACAGTTCTAGGAAAATTTGCAATGACAGGAAAATATCACTTAGACACGCCGACTATAGCTATTACATAATATACTGCGTAGAAAAACCTAGTTTGAAGATAATGCTTTGTTGGGTGTTGTGGAGGTAGAAGACGAGCTAAATCGAGTTTTCATTGTAAGAAAATTCGCAGATGTCAGTAGGACTATTGCTGAAATGAGCTATTAAGTTTTAGAAAGATTTAGTACCACGAACAGAACGGGTTAGTGGACCACTTGTAACGTCCCGCCTTTTCGCAGGCTTCAAATCGACACATGTGCCAATTTAAACCATACGGAAGGACAGACTGTTATGGGGTAAATAAGAAAAATAGAGAAGAAATAAAATAAAACAGAATCTCACATTGGAAGGATAAAATATAATAATCAATATACAGTTCATAAAACTGTTTACAAAACAATTGATTCTTCTTTATACAATAAATATCAGAGTTCACCTACCATTAAATATCAATGCAGCGGAATTAAATAGGATAGTGCAATAATAGTAGATAATAGTAATACAAATCTTCGTCTTCGTCCTCTAGAGCTAAAACTTCAAATCCTGAAATGCTCGGACTGACCCGAGCGAATTAAAAAGACAAAACACTCGATCAGAACTAAAAGATCTTATGTAAGTTAAATCAACAGAGATAAATATGAGTGCAGTAACTTAAAAGATGCTCGGGATTCACATCTCTTAAGGATCCGTTAAACTATTTGCTATGTAGTATATTTCGCTATTATAATAATGTCTAATTGTAAAATGAACTTACTTTTAAATAGCGTTAAGGAATTACCCAATCTCCCCCTTAACACAATAATAGTCCCAGTAGTCCATCCAATATAATAGTCCCTCCTGATCGGGAAGCCGCCAGAGGATACCACTCGGGCTACGGGAGAAAACCAAACTCATACAAGACGCGATAGGATAGGTGACACGACACAACTAGGCAATGCCAAGGTAGATATACCAATTACGCATCCAGGCTGGTGATAACGCGTAGCTGCTACTACCGCCCACCTCGGACAAACTCCCCCAAATCAAAGAAATCAAAAGTGAAGGTGGCCACCGAATCAATCCAAAGTCAGAGTATAGTATCGAAGAGGAGTATACGATCAGAGGAATGACCTCATTGGCCCGAGAATCACTCCTGTTTTAGCCATCTTATGCCAACTCACGGGAGTCGGGTCCACGTAATTACCTCAAAGGAAAACGCCGCCATCATCCTACTTCATTCTGGAATCTCCACCGCGTACACGGTTGTTAAAGTGGTTTTCGGAGTTGGAGAGAGTATGACAACTTCCGATCCCAGTCTCTTTAACAACCAAAATTATTATAACACCGCGGTCTTTTCAAAATAATTTATACTTAAAACCAGAATATAATATCCCTTTTTAAAACCATATAAATACGATATCATTTTCCTCTTTAAAAATCAAATCAATATTGATATCATTTCAAATATATCTTTTTCTTAAAACCATACTGCTTTAAAATTTATAATACCCCCAAACCATACATTTAAATTATAACTCTTCAAAACATAATACATCGAATCCATAGCTTTAAAACCATAACTTCCAACTTAAATGGTTTGGATATTCAATGATATATAAATAAAATGGTTTGAATTTAAAATTACTTTACAAAGTAAATAATTTCCATGACTTTAGAATTTTATTTTCTTTAAATTAAGTCTAAATCCAAAAAATTTAAATTCACTTCCAGTTTCAGTAAACCACTTCAGTTTCAATATATTTCAGACTTTGAATATTAAACAACTGGAACTAAGGTTGGAAATTTCTATTCAACAATTTAATGTCCTATTATTTAGTTTGAAATATTTGCAAAACAGATCCATAATCCTTTAAAAAAACTCAAATTACTTATAGCTAAATATTTCCTTCAATTTTATTTATACTAGAAATATTCATTTAATTCATCTTGAATAAAAATTCAGTTATAAATATCATACCTTTTAAAATTTCAAGTTAATAAATTCTACATCAACTTTTGAAGTTAAATTCTTAATTAAGCTCAATTCCAAATAAATTTTCAATTGAACTCCCAATCTTAATTGATTTAAATTATTTAAACTCTACATATATTCAATATCTTAACATGTACTTAACCATATAATATAAAATAATCAAACTCCATTATTCCACTTATTTATTTTATTTAGCAGATTATACGTAGCTTAAATTCAAAATTTAACTATATATATAATTATAAAATAATATTTATATAATATCAAAATTTAATATTTATTAAACCGTATCATACCCAAACAATAAAAATCATTTCAAATTTATATATATATATATATATATATATATATATATACCGCGGTGCCTATATAAAATTTTCTATCCTATGGTCAAGTGATACAGATATTTATCATTTCAATCCGCAATTTAAGAAAATGCGGTTGTATATCATTTCAAACCGCAATCCTGAATGAAATGAAAATGCATAATAACTTGCAGTTTATACAATATAAATTATCGCATCCATTCATCCAAATATCAATCATCAACCATTTATTACAATCATCGTCCAATTTAAACAAACATCAATATAGAGCATATAAAAATATAACAGGCAATAAATAACAGGTATTAACTAACAGTTTATATTCAAAAATAAATTTAATAACTGTTTAACTAGCAGTTTATATGCAAATAAATAAATTTTAACTGTCAATTTATATGCAATAATAAAATTAATTAACAGTTAAATTAAGTAAATGCGATTTAACCGAGATAATGAATAAAACATGCCAAACAGTCATAAATAAATTTCTACTCATATCTTAAATCAATTTAACAAACATAAGAAAACTTAGAAGTTGTGAGTGGGTTAAAACACTCACCTTTTGAATTTAAATTGGATTCAATTCCAATTTAAACCCAAAAATTCAATGGTCTCAGAATTTGTCCAAACCTACGCCAAAGTGTCCAAAATTTTATTACGATCCTAACAAAAAAATCTCGCATGAAACGGAGTTCATATGAAAGAGTTATGGAGGTTAGAACGAGTTGAAAATCACTAGAATAAAAGAAAATAAATAAAACAAACACAAATCTATCTGCCACGTCACTTCCTCTAAAGTCCCTCACGCGAACGGTTTGAACCAGAAACGCACGCACGCCCCCTACAGCCGAGACTTTGACCAACTACCACCATCACCAGAGATCGCCTTTGACCATGCCGCTACCACCATCGTTCTTCCCTTCTCCGGCCGCACGTCCCCACGCCAACGCGGCCCCCATCGGCCGCCGCCGCCGCCTCACTCAAGTGTGCCGAAACCCTAATTTAAAAATACCGGTCACCTCCGGTCGAGATAGACCAAACGACCACCACCCATCGACTCTTGAAGCCAAGCCTAACAAAACCCTTATCTTGATTTCGACGGTTTGATCCAAAATCAGAAAAGCCCAATTAGCCCTAGGGTTTCGAATTTTACAAGTTTGACCGCGATTTCCCGCTAATCGAAGCGCAATTTCGAAAAGCAAACGGCAGGCGCCGATTCGTATCGTCGAGGTGTTCGATATATTTTTTTTCCAGAATTTTCTGAGGATTTTGAATTTTAGGCTTTGGATTTGATTTTTGAAATTTGAATTTGGATCTGGAAATATAGTCTTTGTCTGCCATTGAGGAAGAGGAGGAATTGAGGAAAATGAACGCACAAATAAATGAGAATAGATGGATCGAGATGGATATACGTGCTAACTCTAACATGGCCCAAAAAGCCCGTTCTGACCCCGTAACGAAATTGGTTAAATCCATATATCCAAATAGGTGTTTTAAAATATTCCGAACGCAATGGAAAAAAGTTTCACGTCCAAATTCCATCGTATGTAGAAGTTACGCTGAAATCAATATTTTCAAATTGATTTCAAGTAAATTGATTTCAAGGCGTTTCGCGTTCGTACAATCAAACAACAAGTCCTATCGCTACTAAACTTGAAACCCTACAATAATTCACCGTTACGGATCCGATGAAATTGGTTTCGTCGAAATCCGAGTCCGTGACCAAAATGGCTATTTTTATATTAATTAAATAAACTAAAAATTCATTAATTAAATCACCTTTTCAATTTCACCTCCAAATTTTACAAATCTTATCAATTTTGTTTTCTTAAACAATCTTAGTGATTTAAACCAATTAGATGTCAATTAATTGTTGATTCAATCATAAATTTAGCGTAAATTCAAATTTCGTTATATTTATAAATTATAAATTAACTTTTCAATATTTCCATTGAATTCACTATTCATTCTTTTTATTCAATCCATTACCGTCAAATGGATGAAATTAACCTTGGTTCAAAGCTATTACATAAATATTTTCCAATTTCAACTTAATTTCCAATTAACGTAAAATTTTATATTTAATTTCAATTAATTGCAATTAATCCAAATTATCATATTTCAAAACCAAATAAATAAATAAAGCTTGATTCCCGTTTAAACATGTAACTCATTTGATTGCAATTAACCTTTTGTCATCAATTAAATTCCGATATATTAATAAACTTTATTTCCATCTTTTTTATTCACAAATCATCATATTATGAAGACATTTACGTTATTCCCCACTTATTACTTTAATTTATTTAACATAACACTTAATTTACATCTATTGCAATGTTTTCCAATCTACTTGAATGAACTAAGTATATAACTCATAATAATTATTGTAAAGCTCTTAATCTCACATTTTATAAGTATATTATTTCCACTCAAATATTATAGATATTTACAGAGTATTGGTTTTCATTCAATCATTATTTATTATATATATATATATATATTAATTAAATAAATTCAATATTTAAGTCCGTTTAAATTTATTACCGAGTACCCATTTACCCTTTTCCAACAAATTTGAATTCCATTCATTTACCATAACAATCATTTCCCATTCACACCTTATTATCAACCCACAATTATTGCAATTCATTATCTTATATAGATTTTATACAATTACCATAAACTTTACATTCAATTACTATTCAATGTATATTTATTCATTAATCAATTCGATACTTCCGTTTGTTTCCTTCTACTTGATAAATAACCTAGTATACATTTACATAAATTCCATTTCATTTCGTTCATTAATGGGTATTGCATTGAAATTTAATTTATTAGCTAATATCAACATTATTACCATTAATTACAAATTGGATTACCAATTTTTATTCAATACCATAAATAAATAACATATATTAATTCAATACTTACATTTGTTTTCTCATATTCCATTAAAAATATAATCATAACATTTAAATTATTTTATTGAATTAGAATTTCATTCAAGTAAGTAATTATTAACTTGCATTAACACGTTTCCTAAATTTACAATCAATTACTGTAACAACGTGTTCTTACATTAACTCATTCAATATCTACCCTATATTCTTCATATTCAAATTATATCTAGATATAATACTTACGCTATTTCATTAATTGAAATTTATTCAAATTGCTAGTAAATTGTAACGACCCGCTATTTTGGACCATTCAAATCGACACTAAAACCATACATGTCCGACTTGAGTAATTCAAAATACCGAATTGTTAATTTAATTTGGCAAAACTTAAAATATACAGTAAATAAATCAAACACAGATCACAGACACAGAGTAATATAATGCAGCGGAATAGAAAAATAGTAGTTCATGAAGCTACTATATACATCAGAGTTTAAAATAAATACATCAGAATCTCTTGAATACAGAAAAGTCTTCAGTACGAGACGATGACTTCTCTGAACCAGTTAACTAGAAAACTGAAAGCTGAACGATAGTTGGATCTCCAAATGAAGCTCCAATCTCCAAAGGTGAGTCTCAAATGCTGTATTACTCGGTCTGACCCGAGCGTAAAGCAAAACACAAAACACTCGAGTCAGGATTAACATTCTTATATCAATAAATTCAACTCAAGTGAAATATCAATTGAAATACAAATAACTTAAAGGATGTTGGGATGACCATCCTCTAAGGGTCCATAGAACTATCTACAGGGTAGAAATATACACTATTACACCGTGGTCATTCACTTAATTTATATTTCAAACCCAAATGTCAATTTCACTTCGAATAATTATATTTTCCCAAAAATAGTATTTATATATATATTAAATGCTGTACACGGTAAAGCACTTCCAATTTTCCCAACTTAACAAGTCGTTTCACATCACCCCGACCTTCCCATTCAATTTAAATTTGGTCTCATTTTATCAGTTTGAATTCCTAAAATAACCATTTCAATTTTATAAACCTCAAATTTGGATTTGATATCCCAATTTCCCCTTTTATTTCAATAAGTTTCCATACTTTATGTATTCAACATTTAACTAAATTTTTCCCAATCTAGTTTTCTAAAAAATTTCCAATTTAGTTCATCCTCAATTTATATCTAATTCAATTTGTTATCTAAATAACAAATTCAACTATTTTGGTTCCAAATACATATTCAAATTTCTAACCATTTAATTACAATATAGTTCATAGCTTAAATATAACAATTTAAAATTTAACCGTTTCATATAGATTCTCGATTTTTACATCATTATTATTTAGTCTTGAACCCTCCCTTATTTGATTCAATATCATTTTAGTGACCTCACCTTTCATTTTACTCAATATTTATTAAATTTTATTTAATGTGAAATATCTCGTTCGGTAAATTTCAAATTGATTTAAATAAATAAATCCTTATCTAAATTCCATAACCCAAATTTATCTCCCAATCTTAATTGTTCAATATTATTTCAAAATTTATCCGAACTAAAATTTACATAAATATTTACCATAATTTATGTATTTAATCAAATCTTGATTAAACTAGATATAATTAACTCTATATTCATCATTACCCTTATATATGTATTTAAGGATTTACTTTTAATAAGACCATATATTTCTTATCATATGGTCAAGTGTTACGGATATTATCATTTCAATCCGTACCCTAAATGTATACGGGTGGATAGCATTTCAACCCGTAATCCCAAATTAAATTAAATGGAAACCACTTGGGTCTATCATTTCAACCCATTTCAATTTAAAACAATCATAACAAAGGGAACTTGCATTGTGATGCCAGGGATGGTGTCGAAGTAAATAAACAAGCAATAACAACAATCAATAACAATTCAATAAATAAATCAAATAACTCCGAAATAATCGTATTAATTCACATTGTTATTTGTATAATTACTTCTAGAATCTACACTACCATTTCAGGTAGATTAAAGATTATTACATTACAGTTTTCACTTGTCGTTCCTTTTTAAATTTCAGTTTTAAACTACAACAATTTATCCAAACTACGTTCAAAAGATTTAAAGTATAAATTCTTCTATTTCTACGACAATTAATGGGTCGAATTTAACTAACCAAGTTTACATATGACGGGGTTGGGTTTTAATAAATCAAGGTCCGTCATATATAACTCGTTTAATTTGTAAACTATACTACCCCAAATTTAACTAGCAACTAGTTATCGCTCAACAAAAATAATTAACATCCAATTTAAACAACAATCAATCAAACAATCAATTATCAACCAATCTGTATTATTATCACATAAATAATTAACCGATAATGGTGTCAGGTGTCATAGGTGAACAGATACAGATAATAGCAGTCACAACAGTAAAGACAACTAACAGCAGCATATTTCAATTGACGTTTCAATTGAAATCAAATTTAATAAATAAAGAACGTTAATCGTGAGTGATTGCTCACCTTTCGAGGCTAGAGAGGATAGACAACAGGGTAAGCTACGAATTCCAAAGCAAAGATGATATTGGCACAAATTTGATGGATAAGCTGATAATGCGAACATAAGAAATGAATCAGAACTGGGTCGATGCAGATATTGATATAGGCGAACTTATATAAAACTATTTATAACTATATATATTAAATTTGATATATATATAAATGTACTTATATTTTCAAAATGATGGCTTTAAATTAAACTCACGTATTAAAATAAAACATCCATGTTCCCAAAACCGAATGTATGCATAATAAATGCCCAATACTTACCTATACTGTATGTTCATTTAAAAATATCCATATATGAAATCCCATACAAACTCATATATACTTTATATATATATTAACATTTGTAAAACCAGAAACAAATTATCTATATATATAAATACTTATATTTTAAAAATACTTGCGTACATAAATAATATATACATAAAATATAACTAACAATATACAATTTAAAATATATATACTGATTAAAATAACTTACTTACTCTTATAGTTATACTCGACATATATTGAACAGACCACGAACGAAACAAAACAAATAAATCATTTCACAGCTTATATACTATAATATATTAAGTACTAACATATTAACAAATATACATGCAGACTTAAAAACAGGGTACAAGAAGTAGGAATACTCTTATATACTTACGTGTACAAAACACGTTTATACCTTATGCAGACCAACAAAATCATTTCTTGAACAACGTTTTATATGCATACCAATATACATGTAACTTTACATATAATACTTATAATATACTATATGCTACCATGTTTTTAACGAGGCATATAACAACAAACAGACGCTGCAAACTTTTATATAAACTAACACACATACCTACCTTATAAGCTGCGCCTTGTAACAATATGAACAAGCAATCAACATGGCATAGATTTAGCAAACACATATATGTCTGAGTGCAACAAACATAAATGTGTGACAGGTTCAAAGCAGTAGGAACGAGCAATATATATGGAAGCATATATATCCATAATGCAAATAACATTTTCTCCAAGTCAAAACAATATTGCAGGGGTCTTCTCGGGTTTACGGTGAAAGTCTGGGTTTGCATGGGGATGGGCAGTGGCACGGAGTCGGATGCGATGGATACGGGCTTGAGCGGAGAGAAGGCACGGCGGGGGTCAGAGGTGATGCCATGAAGGGTGGCAGGCCGATGGCGAGATGCGGTTGAATTTGGTGGAGGAGCTAGGTTGAACGTGGGTGTTGATGGCTAGGACGGCTCGGCAAGGTGGGCTGTGGTGTCGGCTCAACTTGGAAGGCCGCGGATCAGGAGAGGTGAGAGGTAGCGCTTCGATGATGACGTGGAGAGGTGGCTTCATGCGGTAGGTAGGCTCGGCCAGGGGGGGGCGTTGCGTGGCCTGGGGAGGGAGGAGTCACGTGGGTTGCTGCGACATGGGGAGGTAGGGGAGGTGCTGTTGTGGTGGAAGGGCGGGATGCGGCCGGAGTGGGAGGAGGTTGGGCTGAGGCTAGTGAGCTCGGTTTCGCGGTGAATAAATTTGGAGGAGGAAAGAAAAAAAATAAGGAGCTGGAAGGTTTCATGTTGTCTTGGATTGGAGAGACAAGAGAAAGATGGTGGGGGGAGAAGAAAAGGATCAGGGAGAGGAAAATGACAGGAGCACATTTAAAAAGAGAAAGGGTATGAACAGTACATTGGCTAATAAATGGGAAAAAACGTATCACTGTAGATGCAAGTATAGATTCAAAAGGAACGTACAGCTGTAAAATAAAATAAAGAACGAGGTAGAAAAGGAAAGGTCGGCATAGTATGAGTCAGACGTTTTGAAAATAAAAGGGAAAGTACAAATATTTTATTATCTCAACGCAGAATGAAAATGGTAAGATAAAGAAACGGATAACTGAATAATAATTTAAATTGATGAATCCGTAACCGTTGTCCAATGGATTCAGCAAAAGTTAATAAAACAATTTATGGGTTGATTGTACAGTATGTTTCAAATATTTGAAACCGAAGGAAAGAAATAAAGTCACAATTAAAGGTACCGTTACAGCGTACACTTTTTATTGCTTCCGTTGTGCACCGGATCCCAAAATACAGAAATAAATATACTGTTGAGATCAGCACGACGAGGCGATCACAACGGTATACCATTTTCAGTGGTACGATCATCCGATCAAAAGTCGATCATCGGTACCAAAATGCTGCTAATTTGTCAGAATTAAGGTAACCGGAGCAGTAGACGTCCGAATTTGGAAAACGAAAGACGACGTCTCACTCAGGAGAGGATTTAGAATTTTTCTATACGGAATTATTGAAGTCTTGAAAATAAATTTATTTCCATCAATTATTAACTGATTAGGATTTAATAGAATTATATAATAAATAAACCTTTATATAATTAATTGAAAATTTACCATTTGCTATATTTAATTACACGTAAACCAAGTATTAAAACTTTATTTCAAAATGTTATTATTAGAATTTCTCAAAAATCCAATTAAATACGTTAAAAACCAAATTGAATTCTCAAATTTTATGGGTCGTTACACTCTCCCCCACTCAAAACTTTTCGTCCCCGAAAAGGAAGGAGGTAGGAGAATAGAACTACCAGAAATGAAATAGAATGAAAGAAAAGATAAACAATTAATTTAAAAACTATATAAATTTTATTTGAAATATTTATTTGATAAATTCATTTGAAATTTAATTTTCTTTAATACTTTAATACTTTTCAAACTCTTTTGAAAACAATTATTTACATTATTACTTATTATTTACAAAGAAGCTATTGAAATATTAAATCCGAAATTCATAAATTTTTATTTTGTTTCAAGATACCTTCCAAATATTATTATTAGTTCACAAATCATTTTTTTTTAAAATATGATGGTCCGGACTGCGTGATCGAAGGTCACGAGTTCGAGCCCCGAAACTGACAATCCTGTAACAAGTACCCGAAGTATGTGTTTGGCAGGCACAGGCACATGCTTCCCTACAGTTTACAAGCAAAGCTTGGTTCTCTAGGTAATTCAAAAAAAAAAATATGTTTTATTTTATTAGATAAATAACTTCTAAAATATTTATAACACTAAAATTTCTATTAAACCATGTAGTATATAATTAAACAATATTTTGAGGATATATCCAATAAGGAAAGGAAGGTAGATTCTGGAAAACAGAATCAAGGGGGAAATAACAAAAGCTGAGCAGATACGGTAGATTCAAAAGATAGCATCGGGCACGAATAATTAATTCAAACCATAAATATTTCAATTCCAAATATTAATACAAATTACTTAGTTGGAAATACTTTTATAATAATATACTTTTATATCGAAACCAAATTTTCTTTTGAAAATACTTTTATAACTCTATGTTTCAACAAGTTTATCCTCGTTCTTGCAGACTCTGGCTATGCGTTGATCAGGCGCAAAGCTAGAATTCTTCAAGTACTTGGTAGACCCATTTCAACACCCAGTGAAAATACTTGAAAAACCTTTAAGACAACAGATATGGAAAGTACGATCCAAACAAAACAGTCAAAGCAACCTTTGTCCGATCATGGTTCGCAGATACACAATGGTTACGCCTGGTTCCCCCAGGAAACAATCCATATCCGTAAGCTTTCACAGCCCTGCGAGTTACGCCATGATGACTAGTAGGGTGCAGGATACACAATGGTTACGCCTGGTTCCCCCAGGAAACAATCCGTACCCCCAGGCAAGACTCAGCCAGGCACTTGCGCTACTATTCGCGACCTACACAGATTGCAGGATACACAATGGTTACGACTGGTTCCCCCAGGAAACAATCCGTACCCCCAGGCAAGACTCAGCCAGGCAATTTCGCTGTGCATTCACGAGAGAAAAAGAAAAACCATGGGTTACGCCACGGTGGGAACACTCGAGTATTACATCCGGAAAACCAAAAATCAGAGAGAATAATATCGATAGAATGAATCCACGCTGTGGCCACAAAGCGGATATCAAGCAGAAGGCACTTTCCATATCTTTACTTGGAAAATATATATCATATAGTACCCTTTTAAATCCTTTTCAAATATCGTACTTATATAAAGTCCATAATATATAGGATTCCTTTCTAAATCGAATACTTCCAAAATCAATAGTATATCAAATCATACTTATATAGACTTCGATCATATAAATTCTCTTTCCAAACTGAGTACCCTATATCAATAGATTTCAAATCACTTCATACTTATACAAATCCATTTTATATAAGTTCGACCACTCCCAATTCAAGTGCTTAATAATATAAGGTTCTCAATTTCAAATCATTTCAATATCATATGTGATTTCACCTAATTTTCTTCCAAATCAAATATCTAAATTTCAAAGCTCCCAAATCAGGTGCTTAATACTATAAGGTTTTCAATTTCAAATCATTTCGATATCAAATTTAGTTTCAAAGTCATATATGAATTCACCAAATTTCTTCCAAATTAGATATCCTGATTTCAAAGTTCCCCAACATTTTAGGAAATTATCCCAGTTTCCAGATTAAAATAATTCAAGTCAACAAATTCATTTCCAAAATCATCATATAAGTACTGGTTTTAATTTTCAATTAAATTTCAAAACCCAATATTTTCTCACAATTCATTATACTCAAAATGGTTTCCAACTTTATACTTATCCCTTTTAAACCTTTAAACTACCCATTTCTATGTGAAATATCCAATTTACCCTTTTGAAAACCATTATTCAACTATTTTTTTTTCCAAAACATTTCAAAACTAAATTTATATTCTTTATCAGACATTTTATACTCTTCGAAATTTCTTAGCTTTGAAAATTTAATCTCGATTTGGAAGTGTTCGAACATTCAAAATAGTTAGGGAAATCAAATTTTCAATTCAAGAGTTGAAAATCAACAATAAATCAATTATTTAAATCTGAAACTCGAGGATCAAACACCGGTATCATTTCAAATATATACATATCTCTTTCGAAAATATCAAATTATTTCGGAATTTGAAATCAAAAACGGTTTTACAAGATCACTCGCATAGCGAAGCTATTAAAGTGGCCTCTCCCCCACTTTGAAACTCGAAAATCAATGTCGAGGATGCGTGCACTCATCACCGAAATTATTTTCCAGCGACATAAGTGAGTCCTGGACTTCTATTTTCTTGAAAACTTCTTTGAAATTTCTTCAAAATTATTGGAACTCATTTGAATTTATTCGAAACATTTCTTATTTGGGAAAAATACTTTTAAATCGTATTATTTATATATTTCTCAAAATCTGAAAACCAATTTCAAAATACCGGAATTCAATTCTCGAATTTCAAATTTAACCCTTCGGTTATAAATCAATTTCTTATAAATTTTCAAAATTTCAAATCCTTTCAAAACCTTTTTATATAGAATAACATATCTTATTTGCTTTATACATATAGGTATATAATCCTTATTGAAAACAATTTCTTTTTATATATAGGATATAATTTTGATATATAAAGCAATTTCAAAATATAAACATACCCGATTTTCAAAAGATAATTTAAGAATGGGTTTCAAACAAAGATGGAGATTTAAATTAGAGGAACTCTAACCAATAGAATCCTGATACGAAGATAGACTCAACAAAGTTGAGAAAATCAAAATACAAAATAGAAGATGGATATACTTCAATAAATCGCGGGCGACCTTAACCGGGTCAACCGTGACTTCAGGGGATATGATCGATGCGGAATTCTAAAACAAATCGGTATTCGGTTGCCAAATATAGAATTTGGCACATCAAGATATATCAGCATCGTAAACCGAGGGTACAGAAATCTTCGGTGAATCAATGCCAATTTGTAAAGGAGTTTTCATCCCTTTTACAAAACATTCAGTGGAGTGGTGGGATACTCCAGAATCAATTGAATATAAATAGGGAGAGACATAATGAATTTCGGAACCGAGGGACATTCCAAAATTCAAAGGAAATCGAGTCAAAAGGAAGAGATTCAACTCGAGAGAAAGTGATTCTGTAAATAAATTTACCATATATGTTAAGTTTTGCCTAGAGCCAAAGCTTTGATACCAACTGTAACGACCCGCTATTTTGGACCATTCAAATCGACACTAAAACCGTACATGTCCGACTTGAGTAATTCAAAATACCGAATTGTTAATTTAATTTGGCAAAACTTAAAATATACAGTAAATAAATCAAACACAGATCACAGACACAGAGTAATATAATGCAGCGGAATAGAAAAATAGTAGTTCATGAAGCTACTATATACATCAGAGTTTAAAATAAATACATCAGAATCTCTTGAATACAGAAAAGTCTTCAGTACGAGACGATGACTTCTCTGAACCAGTTAACTAGAAAACTGAAAGCTGAATGATAGTTGGATCTCCAAATGAAGCTCCAATCTCCAAAGGTGAGTCTCAAATGCTGTATTACTCGGTCTGACCCGAGCGTAAAGCAAAACACAAAACACTCGAGTCAGGATTAACATTCTTATATCAATAAATTCAACTCAAGTGAAATATCAATTGAAATACAAATAACTTAAAGGATGTTGGGATGACCATCCTCTAAGGGTCCATAGAACTATCTACAGGGTAGAAATATACACTATTACACCGTGGTCATTCACTTAATTTATATTTCAAACCCAAATGTCAATTTCACTTCGAATAATTATATTTTCCCAAAAATAGTATTTATATATATATTAAATGCTGTACACGGTAAAGCACTTCCAATTTTCCCAACTTAACAAGTCGTTTCACATCACCCCGACCTTCCCATTCAATTTAAATTTGGTCTCATTTTATCAGTTTGAATTCCTAAAATAACCATTTCAATTTTATAAACCTCAAATTTGGATTTGATATCCCAATTTCCCCTTTTATTTCAATAAGTTTCCATACTTTATGTATTCAACATTTAACTAAATTTTTCCCAATCTAGTTTTCTAAAAAATTTCCAATTTAGTTCATCCTCAATTTATATCTAATTCAATTTGTTATCTAAATAACAAATTCAACTATTTTGGTTCCAAATACATATTCAAATTTCTAACCATTTAATTACAATATAGTTCATAGCTTAAATATAACAATTTAAAATTTAACCGTTTCATATAGATTCTCGATTTTTACATCATTATTATTTAGTCTTGAACCCTCCCTTATTTGATTCAATATCATTTTAGTGACCTCACCTTTCATTTTACTCAATATTTATTAAATTTTATTTAATGTGAAATATCTCGTTCGGTAAATTTCAAATTGATTTAAATAAATAAATCCTTATCTAAATTCCATAACCCAAATTTATCTCCCAATCTTAATTGTTCAATATTATTTCAAAATTTATCCGAACTAAAATTTACATAAATATTTACCATAATTTATGTATTTAATCAAATCTTGATTAAACTAGATATAATTAACTCTATATTCATCATTACCCTTATATATGTATTTAAGGATTTACTTTTAATAAGACCATATATTTCTTATCATATGGTCAAGTGTTACGGATATTATCATTTCAATCCGTACCCTAAATGTATACGGGTGGATAGCATTTCAACCCGTAATCCCAAATTAAATTAAATGGAAACCACTTGGGTCTATCATTTCAACCCATTTCAATTTAAAACAATCATAACAAAGGGAACTTGCATTGTGATGCCAGGGATGGTGTCGAAGTAAATAAACAAGCAATAACAACAATCAATAACAATTCAATAAATAAATCAAATAACTCCGAAATAATCGTATTAATTAACATTGTTATTTGTATAATTACTTCTAGAATCTACACTACCATTTCAGGTAGATTAAAGATTATTACATTACAGTTTTCACTTGTCGTTCCTTTTTAAATTTCAGTTTTAAACTACAACAATTTATCCAAACTACGTTCAAAAGATTTAAAGTATAAATTCTTCTATTTCTACGACAATTAATGGGTCGAATTTAACTAACCAAGTTTACATATGACGGGGTTGGGTTTTAATAAATCAAGGTCCGTCATATATAACTCGTTTAATTTGTAAACTATACTACCCCAAATTTAACTAGCAACTAGTTATCGCTCAACAAAAATAATTAACATCCAATTTAAACAACAATCAATCAAACAATCAATTATCAACCAATCTGTATTATTATCACATAAATAATTAACCGATAATGGTGTCAGGTGTCATAGGTGAACAGATACAGATAATAGCAGTCACAACAGTAAAGACAACTAACAGCAGCATATTTCAATTGACGTTTCAATTGAAATCAAATTTAATAAATAAAGAACGTTAATCGTGAGTGATTGCTCACCTTTCGAGGCTAGAGAGGATAGACAACAGGGTAAGCTACGAATTCCAAAGCAAAGATGATATTGGCACAAATTTGATGGATAAGCTGATAATGCGAACATAAGAAATGAATCAGAACTGGGTCGATGCAGATATTGATATAGGCGAACTTATATAAAACTATTTATAACTATATATATTAAATTTGATATATATATAAATGTACTTATATTTTCAAAATGATGGCTTTAAATTAAACTCACGTATTAAAATAAAACATCCATGTTCCCAAAACCGAATGTATGCATAATAAATGCCCAATACTTACCTATACTGTATGTTCATTTAAAAATATCCATATATGAAATCCCATACAAACTCATATATACTTTATATATATATTAACATTTGTAAAACCAGAAACAAATTATCTATATATATAAATACTTATATTTTAAAAATACTTGCGTACATAAATAATATATACATAAAATATAACTAACAATATACAATTTAAAATATATATACTGATTAAAATAACTTACTTACTCTTATAGTTATACTCGACATATATTGAACAGACCACGAACGAAACAAAACAAATAAATCATTTCACAGCTTATATACTATAATATATTAAGTACTAACATATTAACAAATATACATGCAGACTTAAAAACAGGGTACAAGAAGTAGGAATACTCTTATATACTTACGTGTACAAAACACGTTTATACCTTATGCAGACCAACAAAATCATTTCTTGAACAACGTTTTATATGCATACCAATATACATGTAACTTTACATATAATACTTATAATATACTATATGCTACCATGTTTTTAACGAGGCATATAACAACAAACAGACGCTGCAAACTTTTATATAAACTAACACACATACCTACCTTATAAGCTGCGCCTTGTAACAATATGAACAAGCAATCAACATGGCATAGATTTAGCAAACACATATATGTCTGAGTGCAACAAACATAAATATGTGACAGGTTCAAAGCAGTAGGAACGAGCAATATATATGGAAGCATATATATCCATAATGCAAATAACATTTTCTCCAAGTCAAAACAATATTGCAGGGGTCTTCTCGGGTTTACGGTGAAAGTCTGGGTTTGCATGGGGATGGGCAGTGGCACGGAGTCGGATGCGATGGATACGGGCTTGAGCGGAGAGAAGGCACGGCGGGGGTCAGAGGTGATGCCATGAAGGGTGGCAGGCCGATGGCGAGATGCGGTTGAATTTGGTGGAGGAGCTAGGTTGAACGTGGGTGTTGATGGCTAGGACGGCTCGGCAAGGTGGGCTGTGGTGTCGGCTCAACTTGGAAGGCCGCGGATCAGGAGAGGTGAGAGGTAGCGCTTCGATGATGACGTGGAGAGGTGGCTTCATGCGGTAGGTAGGCTCGGCCAGGGGGGGGCGTTGCGTGGCCTGGGGAGGGAGGAGTCACGTGGGTTGCTGCGACATGGGGAGGTAGGGGAGGTGCTGTTGTGGTGGAAGGGCGGGATGCGGCCGGAGTGGGAGGAGGTTGGGCTGAGGCTAGTGAGCTCGGTTTCGCGGTGAATAAATTTGGAGGAGGAAAGAAAAAAAATAAGGAGCTGGAAGGTTTCATGTTGTCTTGGATTGGAGAGACAAGAGAAAGATGGTGGGGGGAGAAGAAAAGGATCAGGGAGAGGAAAATGACAGGAGCACATTTAAAAAGAGAAAGGGTATGAACAGTACATTGGCTAATAAATGGGAAAAAACGTATCACTGTAGATGCAAGTATAGATTCAAAAGGAACGTACAGCTGTAAAATAAAATAAAGAACGAGGTAGAAAAGGAAAGGTCTGCATAGTATGAGTCAGACGTTTTGAAAATAAAAGGGAAAGTACAAATATTTTATTATCTCAACGCAGAATGAAAATGGTAAGATAAAGAAACGGATAACTGAATAATAATTTAAATTGATGAATCCGTAACCGTTGTCCAATGGATTCAGCAAAAGTTAATAAAACAATTTATGGGTTGATTGTACAGTATGTTTCAAATATTTGAAACCGAAGGAAAGAAATAAAGTCACAATTAAAGGTACCGTTACAGCGTACACTTTTTATTGCTTCCGTTGTGCACCGGATCCCAAAATACAGAAATAAATATACTGTTGAGATCAGCACGACGAGGCGATCACAACGGTATACCGTTTTCAGTGGTACGATCATCCGATCAAAAGTCGATCATCGGTACCAAAATGCTGCTAATTTGTCAGAATTAAGGTAACCGGAGCAGTAGACGTCCGAATTTGGAAAACGAAAGACGACGTCTCACTCAGGAGAGGATTTAGAATTTTTCTATACGGAATTATTGAAGTCTTGAAAATAAATTTATTTCCATCAATTATTAACTGATTAGGATTTAATAGAATTATATAATAAATAAACCTTTATATAATTAATTGAAAATTTACCATTTGCTATATTTAATTACACGTAAACCAAGTATTAAAACTTTATTTCAAAATGTTATTATTAGAATTTCTCAAAAATCCAATTAAATACGTTAAAAACCAAATTGAATTCTCAAATTTTATGGGTCGTTACATAAATAGGTTTTATGTCACCATTTATATATTGTAATTTAGCGTTCATTTCAATATTTGTTTATAAAGTTTTTATTTCTACTAATTTTAATTACAAAACTTATTAATTTAACCAAATTAAATCCACGAAATTTGCGGGTCGTTACACCACCAAGCAGAATGATACCTACCGCGATGAGAAAGACAAGGTGCAGTTGGTCGATTTGGAAAATAAGAATTTTATCAGACCAAGCAGTTCACCATAGGGAGCAGCCGTAGTGTTTGCAACAAAATCGAATGGATTATTAAGGTTATGTATCGATTGTCGTAAGTTGAATGAGAAGGCGATAAAGAATCGATGTCCATTACCTAGAATTAACTATTATTTTGACTAGCTAAGTGGTGCCAAAGTATTTTCCCAATTGGATTTGGCAATAGGGTTCTATCGGCTTAGAGTGGCTAAGGAAATTATTCCTTTGACGATGTTTAGAAACAAACATGGATCGTACGAACGGTTACTGATGCCGTTCGAACTAACTAATGCGCCAACATTCTTTGTAGATTTGATGAATCGAGTTTTTCGAGCGCACTTAGATAAGTTCGTATTGGTATTCATAGATGATATTTTGATATACTCTAAGGATGAAAGAAAGCATGAAGTTCATCTTAGAGTGGTGCTTGTAACGTCTCGCCTTTTCGCACGCTTTAAATCGACACACGTGGCAATTCAAACCATACGGAAGGGCGGATTGTTATGGGGTAAATAAGATAAACACCGAGAAGATGAATAAAGAAGAAAAACACAAAATAGAATCTTGCAGCGGAACGATAAAATATAATGATAAACATACAGTTCATAAAAGTGTTTACAAAACATTTGATTTTTCATTATACAATAAATATCAGAGTTCACATACCAATAAATATCAATGCAGCGGAATCAAATGATGTAGTGGAATAATATAATAGATAGTAATACTACAAATCTTCGTCTTCGTCCTCCAGAATAAAATCTTCAAATCCTGAAACGCTCGGACTGACCCGAGCGAATTTGAAAAGACAAAAACACTCGAGTCAGAACTAAAAGATCTTATGTGAGTTAAATTAAAAGAAATAAACATGAGTGTAGAACTCAAGAGATGCTCGGTATTTACATCTCCTAAGGATCCGTTAAACTATTTACTATGTAGTATATTGCGCTATTATAAAGTGCCTATAGTAAAATAAACATACTTTTAAATAGCGTTAAGGAGTTACCCAATCTCCCCCTTAACACAATAATAGTCCCAGTAGTCCATCCAATATCATAGTCCCTCCTGATCGGCAAGCCACCATAAGATACCACACGGGCTACGGGAGAAATCCAAACTCGTACAAGGCTCGGTATGGTAGGTGACACGACACAACTAGGCAATGCTAGAGTAGATATACCAATTACTCATCTGGGCTGGTGGTAACGCATAGCTCCTACTACCGCCCACCTCGAACAACACCCCCAAATCAAAATAAAAAGTGGCCACCGAATCAATCCAAAAGTCAGAGTATAATATTGAAGGAGTGCGTTCGATCAGATGAATGACCTCATTGGCCCAAGAATCGCTCCTGTTTTAGCCACCTTATGCCAACTCACGGGAGTTGGGTCCATGTATTTACCTCAGAGGAAACACCACCACCAACCTACTTCATTCTGGAATCTCCACCGCGTACACAGTTGTTAAAGTGGTTTACGGAGTTGGCAGAGAGTATGACAACTTCCGATCCCGATCTCTTCAACAACCAAACGTTATTATGACACCACGGTCTTTTAAAAATAATTATACTTTAAAAACCAGAATAAAATATCCGTTTCAAAACCATATAAATACGATATCATTTCTATTTTAACGACCAAATAAATGTGATATCATTTTTTTATATATTTCTTTCGAAAGATCGTACCACTTTAAAATTTATAATATCTCGAAATCAGCATTTGAATTATAACTTTTAACACATAATACGTCAAAATTCATAGCTTTAAACCCATAACTTTCAAAACTTAAATGGTTTGGATATTCAACGGTATGTAAAATAGTTGATTTTAAATTACTTTAAAAAGTAAATAATTTCCATGCTTTTACCATTTATTTACTTTAATTTAAGTCTAAACCACATAAACTTAGGTTCACTTCCGTTTTCAATAAAACACTTCGATTTCAATATATTCCAACTTTGAATGTTTAACCATTTCAAAACTAAGGTTGGAAATTTCTATTTAACAATTTATGGTCCTATTATTTTGTTTGAAACATTCACATAATACATCCGTAAATAAACTCAAATTACTAACAATTAAATATTTCCTTCAATTTATTTATACTAGAAATATTCATTTAATTTATCTCGAATAAAAAAAATCCAGTTATAAATATCATACCTTTAAAATTTCCAAATTTAATAAGTTTACATCACTTATGGAGTTAAATTTTTTAATAAGCTCAATTCCAAATAAATTTCCAATTTATCTTCCAATCTTAATTGATTTGAATCATTTAAACTCTATATATACACAAGATCTTAAATCTGTACTTAAACATATAATATAAATTATCAAACTCCATTTTTCCAACTTATTCATTTTTATTTAACAGATTATACATATCTTAAATTCAAAATTTAACTATATATGTATATATATAAAATAATATTTATATAATATCAAAATTTAATATTTATTAAACCGTATCCTATCCAAACCATAGAAATCATTTCAAAATAATCTTATATATATATACACACCGCAGTGCCTGTATAAAATTTTCTATCCTATGGTCAAGTGATACGGATATTTATCATTTCAATTCAAAATTTAAAAATAAAAAAAATGCGGTTGTATATCATTTCAAACCGAAATCCCGAATGAAATGAAATGCATGATAACTAGCAGATTATATAATATAGAACACATCATTCATTCACCAAACATCAATCATCAACCAATTTATTGCAATCATCATCAATTTAAACAAACATCAATAGAGCATATAAAATATAACAGGTATCAACGAACAGTTTATATTCAAAAACAAAAATAAATTAATAACTATCTAACTAGCAGTTTATATGCAAAATAAATAAATTTTAACTGTCAATTTATATGCAATAATAAATTTAATTTACAGTTAAACTAAATAAATGGGATTTAAATGAGATGAGAATAAAATATGCAAAACAGTAATAAATAAAGTTCTACTCATATCTTAAATCAATTTAAAAGACATAAGAAATCTTAGAAGTTGTGAGTGGGTTAAAACACTCACCTTTTGAATTTAAATTTAATTAAAATCCAATTTAAACCCAAAAATTGGACAGTCTCCAAATTCGTCCAAACTAGAGTTAAAAGATCCAAAAATTTATTACGACCCTAATAAAAAAAATCGCATGTGAAACGGAGTTCGTATGAGAAAGTTACACGCGTTAAATCGCTTGAAAACAAAATTAATTTAAACAAACAAATAAACATACCTAACAAAAATATAAGCCACGTCAGCAAAAGCTTTAGCACGCTACATGACCTCGTTCTTCTCCAGTACGAAAAATGAAAAAAATCATTTTCATAAAAGAATGCTTTTGGAGTTGCAAGAATAAGAGCTTTTGAATATGAGGTGTTAGGAGAAACAAAATGTAGAAGAAGAAATAAGATGTAGGTTATTTATAATTAGGAAATGAATGTGGAGGGACAAAAATAAATGCCACGTTTTATTATTAAAGCTTCAAGCATTAATAATAGATAAGGAAATGTACGTAGGAATGGAAAAGTTTGCAAATGAAAGTAAAATTTTATACGCATTTAGGTTTTTATCTACGCAAAATAAAATATTTATACTTACCTTAAAAATGAGAACGTTTAATTTTGTTTTCTCAAAATGATCTTTTATTTCAATTAAAACACCCTTTTTGTTTAACACAAAATGTACGTTTCTTTTATTACATCTACTAATTGCAATCAAAGTTTCCTTTCTTTTTAATTGAAACATTTGAATTACATTAATTGCAGTTATTTACAAAGTTAGATTTTAAAACAGACAACTAAAATGGATAAAGAAATAGAACAATTGTTTATTTAAACACGTTTATAAATTTATTGCTTATACACAAGTGTAATAAATAGATTATTTTTCTATTATTGTAATCAGTCTGTAAGCTAAAACACAGTTCAAATAAACATATATTTCTTTCTTTAAAATCAATCTTTCTGTTCTTATTTTAATGAAATTAAACGTACATTCACAGATGAAACATTCATTTTATTTGATGTAAAATTTTCTTTTTATTAAATCAAACTTTCCCGATATTTTCACAAAACATATGCTGCTTTTATTTACACATATTAATTTATAATTAGTATTCTCTCTCCTATTAATTGGAAATTTTCAATTACTTTAATTTCAGTTGATTAAGTTTCAAAATGGACTAAATGAATATAATGAGAAGTATAACAATTATTTCCTATCTAATAGTAATTTAAACATATTAATACACTATTTGCTACTAACAGTAATTATATGTATTTCTTACTAAATAATAGTTTTTCATCTCTACAATCAATCTTTCAGTTGCCAAACATTTTTACTAAATGAATGTTCACTCTTTACTACACTTATTCATTCTTATTCTTTATTAACATTTATTATTATAATCACCGTTATTAATTACATTCAAACAATATCATTAAATACACCTGACGTATGTTATCTTTTTTTATCTTACTGTAATACATGTTATTAATAGAAGTTAAAATTAAGATCATAAATATATCTCTTAACATATGTTAACAAAAATAAAATCATAAATTTTTATTATTCTACCACTTATATTCCTTACTACAATTAGCCTTTGGTAATCCTATCCATTAATTACACAAATAACATAGTTAGTATTTGTTTTTCTTTCACTACATTAATATTTCTATATACATCTTAGATTTTTATCAACGGTTATTTTAAAAAAAATGTGAATCTTGTCAATTACGCATATTAATTAAGGTTTTAAACTCAATTAACAAAGTTTCCTAAGTCCAATCCTTTTTTACCAAATTTGACAATCCCTAACCATTCGTACTACATTCCCTATAAATGTAATATTTAATATATTTTATTTCAAATTAACGTACAACTTAATTTCCCTTAATTGAGATCTCATTCCAAAATTAAAAATCATTAAGTAACGTTTCCTCCATAACAGTATTAAAATTACTTAATATTCAAGAGGACTTTATTTCAAATAAATTGATTGACCAATAAATTAGGTAATATATAATAATTGTTATTATACCCTTAAGATTTACGCTTGTTCTCTTCTATTTGGTTTATAGCCTAAGATAATATAACCAATCTTACTCCATAAATAAACTTATTTTATTACCCAAATTATACATAAATTTTTTACCTTTTACATCCCACTATAAATCAGTGTTACCATTAATACCACCCATATTATCATTCCTTACATAATACTGATCTTATTTAATTACCATTAACTATCTATTTTGTACAATAACTAAATGTTTACATTTGTTACTTATATTTAGTTTTATAACCAAACGTATCATGCTTAAATAAAATGAATTGGAGTTTCATTTAGATTGTTGACAATTGACTTGTATTAACATTGTTTCAGTCTAAATTTAGTTATCATTCCATTATAAAATTGCAATATTTTATTTCTTTCAATATTAACTCATAAAATATTATTAAAATAACAAAAATTTAACATCGAAAATTTATGGGTCGTTACACTCTTCCCCGCTCAAAACTTTTCGTCCCCGAAAAGGAAAAAAAGAGAAAAAGAAGAAATAAAAACAATACATCTTATCAAAACATTAACTTTATAAACAATTAGATTTACAAAATTAATTACTTTAAATAAGATATCTTAATTTATAACTATTTAATCTTTTATATTTAAATTATTAAAGTTTGGAAAAAAAAATTTCTAAGTCTGAAATTTTCGAAAAATTTCGGCAGAGTCTTTTTGTACGGAGAGGCTCGGAAGAAAATAAAATATTAATTATAACAATATATATCATATATTTTCAAAATAATATATATTCCAACACGGAAAAAAAACAAAATAATAACGCTAAAACCTGTAATCCGAAAATGTACCTATTTGTCGGGCAATAACGCTTATTTTATGGAACCAAAAGCAGTAGCAATTGCTTCCATAACCTGCATTTTACTTATATAATCCAACTGGTTAACAATTTATAAAAAATGAAATATTTAGGTGGTTTCAATCACTAACCACAAATCAATACAACAACCATCAATTTCAACAAACAGCATACACAATACAAAACAACCATTCAATCAAACAAACAAATAGTTGTTCGGGTTCAAAACTTTTAAATTGCACGGAATGAATAACAAACTACTAGCGCATCATTTACTCAGCATCCTTAGATAAAACTAAATAGATTATTCATTCATCCAAATCCAAATTTAAAGTATCTTACCCCAAACAACCATAAACCAAACAAGCAACAATTCCAAATAATAAATCAAGCTCATTCTTATAAATTTCATTTATTACTTTACATTTATTTCTTACAATTTTTATCTCCATTCATTAATTTAGTGTTTATTACACTTGTTTGCACACACACACACATATATATATATATATATATATAATTCATTTTTCTCTTTTCATTTCATATTGCATAACTTCATTTGTTTATAGTATTCATGTGCAAATCAATTTCTTAGCACATTAATACATTAATTTAGGTCTACACTTATATATTTACTGCATTCATCTTTTCTTCTTATTTTATTAATAAATAGCTTCAATCCTTTACTTAAGTTTATTATCTTCCATATATACTACTTAATTTTATTTATTTTCTTCCATTTATAATACCTACCTTTCTATTTCAATTAGTAGTCTTTTCAATTACACTTAAGATTATAATATTACAACATCAAATTCCTATTTATTAAGGAATTTCATTAATTACTTTCATTACCTCAAATTTATTACTTGTACAATATCTATTACATTTTCTTATTAACATTTCAACTTTTAGTATTTGGTAAGTTATATATACGCTTTTAAAGAATGTAATTGAAAGTTATACAAGTTTTCTCATTTCTTTTAATTAATTCATTGTTCAATAAATTTTTACCTTTTCCTTATAAGTTACAATTTCAACTTCCTTTTTATTTCCTTTATAACTTAGCCTTAAATCTCTTACCTAAATTAGAGGTTTCAATTATTAATTACTTACCTTTCATTTCATTACAATAATTGAAACAATTATTTAATGGAAATTTAAGAATTTTATACCGGGTTAAATTTTCAATTTATTTTAAAACAATAGATAAATATATTCTTACAACTTATATATCTATAATTATATTTAAAACAATTCAAAATTTATATATTTTTCAAAAATGAATCTGCAGTAGAACTACTACAGAGAAGATAAAGAAAGAAGTAAAAAACAAAATAGAATCTTGCAGCGGAACGATAAAATATAATTTATTATAGTTCATAAAACTGTTTTCAAAACATTTAATTTTTCTTTATACAATAAATATCAGAGTTCACATACCAATAAATATCAATGCAGCGGAATCAAATGGTGTAGTGGAATAATATAATAGATAATAATACTACAAATCTTCGTCCTCGTCCTCCAGAATAAAATCTTCAAATCCTGAAACGCTCGGACTGACCCGAGCGAATTTGAAAAGACAAAAACACTCGAGTCAGAACTAAAAGATCTTATGTGAGTTAAATTAAAAGAAATAAACATTAGTGTAGAACTCAAGAGATGCTCGGTATTTACATCTCCTAAGGATCCGTTAAACTATTTACTATGTAGTATATTGCGCTATTATAATAGTACCTATAGTAAAATAAACATACTTTTAAATAGCGTTAAGGAGTTACCCAATCTCCCCCTTAACACAATAATAGTCCCAGTAGTCCATCCAATATCATAGTCCCTCCTGATCAGCAAGCCACCAGAGGATACCACACGGGCTACGGGAGAAATCCAAACTCGTACAAGGCTCGGTATGGTAGGTGACACGGCACAACTAGGCAATGCTAGGGTAGATATACCAATTACTCATCTGGGCTGGTGGTAACGCGTAGCTGCTACTACCGCCCACCTCGAACAACACCCCCAAATCAAAATAAAAAGTGGCCACCGAATCAACCCAAAAGTCAGAGTATAATATCGAAGGAGTGCGTTCGATCAGAGGAATGACCTCATTGGCCCGAGAATCGCTCCTGTTTTAGCCACCTTATGCTAACTCACGGGAGTTGGGTCCACGTATTTAACTCAGAGAAAACGCCACCACCAACTTACTTCATTCTGGAATCTCCACCATGTACACGGTTGTTAAAATGGTTTTCGGAGTTGGCAGAGAGTATGACAACTTCCGATCCCGGCCTCTTCAACAACCAAACGTTATTATAACATCGCAGTCTTTTAAAAATAATTGTACTTTAAAAACCAGAATAAAATATCCATTTTAAAACCATATAAATACGATAACATTTCTATTTTAAGACCCAAATAAATGTGATATCATTTTTTTTATATGTATTTCTTTCGAAAGATCGTACCACTTTAAAATTTATAATGTCTCGAAATCAACATTTGAATTATAACTTTTAAAACATAATACTTCGAAATTCATAGCTTTAAGCCCATAACTTTCAAAACTTAAATGGTTTGGATATTCAACAGTATGTAAAATAGTTGTTTTAAATTACTTTGAAAGTAAATAATTTCCACGCCTTTACCATTTATTTACTTTAATTTAAGTCTAAACCACAAAAACTTAGATTCACTTCCGGTTTCAATAAAACACTTCGATTTCAATATATTCCAACTTTGAATATTTAACCATTTCAAAACTAAGGTTGGAAATTTCTATTTAACAATTTATGGTCCTATTATTTTGTTTGAAACATTCACATAATAAATCCGTAAATAAACTCAAATTACTAATAATTAAATATTTCCTTCAATTTATTTATTTTAGAAATATTCATTTAATTTATCTTGAATAAAAAAAATCCAGTTATAAATATCGTACCTTTAAAATTTCCAAATTTTATAAGTTTACATCACTTATGGAGTTAAATTTTTTAATAAGCTCAATTCCAAGTAAATTTTAAATTTATCTCCCAATCTTAATTGATTTGAATCATTTAAACTCTATATATACACAAGATCTTAAATCTGTACTTAAACATATAATATAAATTATCAAACTCCATTTTTCCAACTTATTCATTTTTATTTAACAGATTATACATATCTTAAATTCAAAATTTAACAACATATGTATATATATAAAATAATATTTATATAATATCAAATTTTAATATTTATTAAACCGTATCCTGTCCAAATCATAGAAATCATTTAAAAATAATCTTATATATATATATATATATATATATATATATATATATACCACGGTGCCTGTATAAAATTTTCTATCCTATGGTCAAGTGATATGGATATTTATCATTTCAATCCGAAATTTAAAAATAAAGAAAATGCGGTTGTATATCATTTCAAACCGCAATCACGAATGAAATGAAATGCATGATAACTTGCAGATTATATAATATAGAACACATCATGTGACGACCCAGAATTTTTAAGCAATTTAAATTGGAATATTTAATTGATTTGGAATATTAAAAAGTCTATTTTTAACTTGAATTTCAAATATCAATATTTATTGGATAATTTAATTTTTGAATTAAACGAATAAAAAGTGGGTAAATATTGAATCTGGAGTTTTAAGCCGGTTAAAAATAATTTGAAGGTTTGGAAAATTTACATTAATAATACTGAAGGTAATAGGACTTTAAAAATTGAATTTAATAGTGTTTTGTTCAGTTTTAAAAATATATTGTTTAAAACGATATATAAAAAAAATAGCCTTTCGAGGCACAGTCTCGGAATTCGACGAAACCAGTTCCATTGGATCCGTAATATTAGACTATTACCGGATTTCAATTTTCGTAGCGACCGGAATTGGTGTGTGAGCGTACGATAAGTAAACGCTTTGCAATCTATATCGAGTTCAATTTAAATTTACAATTATATTGGTGGACATCAGCCTACATTCTTTCCCATCATAACTTTTCCCTTTCACATTCGAAGTACTGTAGCCGACAATCTTCTGAAGCAAGCCGTTTCTCTTCGTTTTAAAATCATACTGCCTCCTTCCCTTTTCTCTAAATCGAAAAATAAAATAAAAATGGCAGCCGAGCCTTTTTGAAATTGAATCTTGTTTCCTCAAAGAGGGGATAACATCGAACATAATTCAATAGGGAGCCGAAACCCTTTTCCTTTTTTTCAAAACCCCATATACTTAGTAACAAAAAAAAGGAAAAGAAAAAAGGAAAAGAAAAAAAGAAAAGAAAAAAAGAAAAGAAAATAGTTCCATCGATCTCGACCGACAGCAGAGCGAGGGAAGGCCGCGTGTCCACTTCAAGCTATCGCAAGGCGGCAGGAGGTGATGAGGGGGGAGACTCGAACTCGCGATTAGGGCTTGGGGGTTGCGACCGTTGAGAGCAAGGCAGGCCGTGCGGTTCTATGAAGCTCGGTATTGGTCACGTCGATTGCGTACGCGAGGAGCTTGGGCGTGGTGTTCGCGTTCAGGAGGTTGCGGTGGCGTGTGGTGTTGCGTACTCGTGGGTCGCGAATGGGAGAGGGAAGGTGGCTGAGGTCATGAGTTCGGTGGGTGACAGCGAGGAGGTAACAATTCCTATCTTTAGATCCACTGAATAAATAAATATTTTTAATATATGCGAGAAAGATGGAAAATAAAAATAAAAGGAAAAAAAATTCAGGTAATTACTGTTTTATTTCAGAGATAAGAGTAATAATATTTCACTGTTAGATATATATATATTAAACAATTGTGCTTTAATTTAATACATATAGATTTGAAGGATTTTATTTTATTAAAATTAAATGTATATAGACGAGGTTTGGAAGTATAGAAATTTTGAAATTTGGAAGTTCATAGAAAACTTTGATTCTGAAATCTATAAATTGGTTTAAATTATGAATTATTAATTAATTAAATTATAAAATCATAACAAATTGTTCAACTCGTTCGAATATTAATGAATAATCTAATATTTATACAAGGTCAAGAAATTGGTGAAAACAAGCTAAAATGGAAGTGGGTTGTCAAACAAAAGCAAAGGTGAGTAAATCCCACTCAGCTGAATTTAAATTTAAATGATTAAATTTAAATAATTGTTTGAATGGTTGAAATTGATTGATGCGCTATAGTATAGTATATTCTGGAATAGGCATATTATTGTGCTAACATCTGTGGTTGCAGGAAAACAGGTTGGAGGGATCCAACTGGACCCCTCAACAGTTATTGTTTAATATTCGCTGTTGTGAATATTAGGTATTCTGTGATGGATATTATTGATATTTGAAATATTGCATGCTATGGATTGATTGAATTTATTAGGGTATAACGAGTTACCAAAAATATATAAATTTGGAGTTTATAAAGACAAATAAAGAATGGAATTTGAAGTAAAATAATTATAGCTAATAAATTATAAATGAGTTAAAAAGGAATGGAAGTGATATTAAAATACTAATAAATTATTCCGAGTATGGAAAAGAAAAGAATTTTGAATAAAATAGAAATAAATGAATTGTAGACCCAAATGATATCAACTAAAGGAATTAAGAATTATCTAAAATTTAAAGTTTAAATCTATTTAAAGGAATAAAGAAGTGAATTGGGACATCTAAATTGGTATTTCAATTAAAAGTATTTTAAATCCTAATTAAGGAATAAGATCTGAAATTAAAGGATTTTTGAATAAATGAAGTAAATCAGAAATAAATTGGGAAATTGATATAAGTGTTTGAAATTGGATATTTGGAAGAATAAATTCAAGATGGGAATTTATTAAAGGAATGAGGAAAATTTGTTTTAAAATAAATAGTGATTCATTTCTAAAGGTTGTGAAGAGAAGTATATTTCTCTGGATAGCCAAGTACGATTTCAAAGTAAGTTTTTAAAAGAAAATAAAGGTTTACTGTTGTTTTACAAAGTATGTTCTTGGAAATTCATTATTTCTAAATGTTTAAAATTCTAAAGTAAATATTTATTCAAATCTATTACCGTAATAATAATTTATAAAGAGTGACTTAGTAATTCTGTTTTAAAAGGTGAAAACCTAGTTTATATTTATAAAGTAACCTTATTTTCAAATATTCTTATAGTATATATTTTGATCAATTTTCAGGTAGTTTTAATTTAAATATTTTAGAGAAAATTCTAAAGTAAGTAATTTGTTAATCTACTATCGTAATAATTATTTAAAGAATGATTTGGTAATTTTTTTTTTAAAAAGAAATCTAATGTATAGTTATAAGGTAACCTTATTTTAGTTATTTCTAAAGTATTATTTTAAATTAAGTACTAAAGTAATTTTTATATATTAAATGTTAAATATATTATTCAATAAAGTGTTTTTAAATTATCTTAAAAATCTTAAGTTTGTGCTTGGTGATTCCAGTGGAAATAGAAATACTTGAAATTTATTCTGAGAAAGGCTGATAGTTTTGAAAACTGTTTTCAAGGAGTTTGAAAGGTGAAAATATATCTTGTGAAGATATTTTTGAGATAAATAATTTGGATAATTATTTATTTGCGTGATGGATGTTTGTGAATATTAATTGATAGCTAAATAACCGACTATCAATATTGGACAAATGCGTTGATCGTTTCGAAGAGACTGAGATCTAGATTTATTTCTCAAAAACCACTTCGATCCGGTTTGTACATTTCATGGAAACGAGTTTGGATTCGAAGACGGAGCAGTGAAGTGCAAGGGCTAGTCGCTACTAACCCTGAGGATATTTCCAACATGGATGTAGTAGGAATAGTGCCTTCGGTTCCGTTCGAACCCGGGACGGACTTGTATGGATGAATGCTTGCAAAACATCGTCAGGTGGACGATGGGCATTCTAAGGGATATGTTCTAAAAAGGTAACGCTTAGCCTCAAGCATCATCAAATGGGAATGATTGAAAATCAGGGGATATGCAGCAAGGCTAGGTGGGTAGCACCCAAGCAGGGTGAGGTCATCCCTGTCTAGATGTCCCTTATTATTTCGGCTTAGTGGGCGGTTGTTGATCCCCACCGCAGGGTGATCTCACTCGGAATTATCCAGTAAGGGGTAGTCCCTGTCTTGTGTTGCAGGGGAGCGGGCGTACTCCTCGGTACGGTGATCTAGGCCCCGTACTGTGACAGGTGGTACCCTAGTGCCTAGTTATTAGTTGGAAATCCATTCTCCCTACGAGCCTTGTACGAGTTTTGTTTGTATTACCCTCTCTGTGGCTCGTAGCTGGAATTTAATGAATGTAACAATTTCGGCTATTTTATAAGTATTTGTATATAGACCCTATTATAATAACAGAGAATTTCTATAAAATTTGTTTTAGCTATCGTAAGGTAAAAACCCGACATGTTTATTTGCGGCGTGGTCTTACGAGATGCTTTTGTTTTTCAAAGGATTTTTAAAACTTAATAATCAATTGGGTGTGACGACCGCCCATGACTCCCGCACGGAAACAAGGGAATAGTGCGCTGAAAGTGTGCCAGGCAGCCATGAGTGACCGTCAAGGGTAACATAAACATCGCAGACTCTATCGTAAAACTCACAGCGCATGGATAAAATACAATAGAGAAATATAATACAGTGAAGCTCCCATAGAACAGAATATCATCATCTAATCATAATAGCTTTATACAAACATATGAATCATCCATACATCAAAGCCTCACTACATAACACTCAAACAAATACAGCAGCGGAACACCCAGTACATATAATAGGAAATAATATGCAAAAGCCTCCTGCTCGTCTTCGTCATCATCAGCGTAGATCTCCAAGAACAGCACCTGTCACCTGCTACCTAGTCTGCCCATCCCAACATGGATGAACAGCCCAAGGTAATAAGAGGAGACATAAAACCTTGAGTCAGACAAAGTCTTAGTGAGAAGTAAATCAACTATCAAACATACCAAAAGAGCATAAGGGATAAAAGGAATAGGAACCAAACCATCCCACTCCACCTCTTTCTACAGTGATAGCCCCAAGACACATACTAAGAAGAAGCAAGCATAACATAGCAGATAATTAAGGTAAAGCAATAATCACTCGAGCCAAGGACGATGTTTTCCAAATATAAACCCCCAAGGCCTAAACCAAGATCAGATAAGCACCCAGAAAACACCGCTCTTGAGACCGGATGATAATACAACCAAACATCCATGACTCTGGCTATCACTGTTATCCTTGCCTTGATTTCACCGTTAGTTGAATGACCACCTGTCAAGGGCTAATGGTGACCCCGGTTTTAGACATAACTCCGCACGTCATCATGACCCGTGCCTAAGCCGAACGCATCAGCCCAGAGTACTAGCACGTCATCGTGACCCGTGCTTGGAACGTCATCGTGACCCGTTCCAACGTACCCTTGCTTTGAGTATGCTAGAACCTTCAACAACGATGAGATCTTAGCCTCCTAGTCATCCTCCTTGACGACTCTTTCCATACTAGCTCAAGCGCCTCTCAAGCTAACCATTATCCATCCCAACTCGGACCGCATCACCGAGTTATAACTTTGCACGTCGTCATGACCCGTGCTTGGAACGTCATCATGACCCGTCCCATCTCAACATATGCCTTGCCCCATCACATCATAGCAAAGTCCCATCTCAATATCATGCTTTGCCTTCTCGCATTATGGCAAGGTTCCACATCATCGAATCCATCCATATGAGCTTCCACATCCGCTTCATATGTTACAGGCAGCTTTCACCATTCAAGAGCCTTTCCACTTAGCTTTTGAATCACCATCGACCTTACTTGTCCAAGTCAAGTAATAGATCAACTAATCAATCAAATCAAACATTAATCCAAGTAATCAATCATTCAACAAGATCTACATAGAAAATCAAGTAATCAAACATGATCTAAATAGGCATTTATAATTACAATGCAATTCCGTAAATAAATGAGCATAGATCTAACATACATGAATCATGGGTCTTTAGCATAGATCTAACAAATATAAATCATGGGTTTTGTCTCTACAACTAGATGAATGAACTTGCATAAGTAAACATCTTCATAAGTAATGGATCTACACTTGGATCTAAGGAAAATGTATGAAATCACTATCTACAACACTCCAACAAACCACCAATCCAATATACTCCTTTGGGTCCGCGTGAGAGATAACTACCACTCACCAAATCATCCAAACACTTCAAAAACTAATCACTTCAGATCTGGACAGCGAAGATCCAAGCTTGATTCGTCGAAATCCCGCTTGAAACGATGAAATCTAGCTTCGATGGATGAAGATCTTTAACTTTGGCTCTTCGATCTTCGATCCTGATCTTCGATCTTGGATGGATGTTAGAACTAGATTGGAATGGAGAAAAGGAGATGAAGAAATGTTGTAGTCAAGTTTCCAAAATGGCAGCACTTCGTCGCTTCAAAAATCGGTGCCAAAAAGTCAGCCAAACCCCTCTATTTATAGGCTGAAAAACCCTTAGGTCGCCCAGACTTAGGTCGTTGCCGACCTAAAAACATACGACCTAACTTAGGTCGCTGCCGACCTATACAATCTCTCGACCTAATACGCGCACGTCCAAACCTATGCGCGACTCAACACAGCTTGACCCAACAACATACGACCTAAAACCATGCCGACCTAAAAACACAGCCGCCTTCAACGACCTACGACCTAACTGGTACGCGACTTAGCAAAAGTCGCGACCTAACCAAACCCAGGCCACACGATTTAACTAAAAACAGGGTCACACGACCTAACGCTTATGCGACCTAACGCACTGCTGACCTAACGACCTATCAACCAAACACACCTAGCGACCTAACAAATACGGCCGACCTAACAACACACGCGACCTATCCTTAACTCGTCCTGCCGACCTAAGCCACTAACCTTTAGGTCGCTTATCCCCATAGGCCACTCACTGTACTAAGTTGCTTGCGACCTAACGTAAGTCGCTCACAACCCTTAGGTCGTTAACTCCACTAGCTCGGCAACCCTTAAGTCGCTTCTTCTCCCTAGGTCGCCACCGACCTAAACTACCCAACGACCCAAACCTCTTAAGCCGGTCAAATTCTATAGGTCGCCCAATACCATAGGTCGGTTACTACCTTAACTCGGTCAACTTCCTTAGGTCGTTCCCCACGACCCTAACTTCCTAGGTCGCTAACTACCTTAGGTCGCTCTACCGACCTAACTCCATCACGACCTAAGTTTAAGCTGCCTACACGAGTTAACCTCCCAAACGACTTAGGCTAGGGATAACATAAACAACACTATCGACCTAATAATTCTACGATATAACAATACGTAAAATACGGGTCGTTACATTGGGTGTAATTTTCTCACGCTGGTATTCCAGGCTGACTTGGGTGTTATTTAACTATAATGCTCGGGTCAGACCGAGTATTATAGGATACAGGATATGATGCTGTGGAGCCTAGGAGACGAGCAAGATACCGATACGTACTCCCGTACTTGTTTATATATGTACTTTCCGCTGTGTTGAGTTGTTGTGTATCCATTGTATGATATTGATGTTGAACTATGATTGATGTACTCTGATAATGTAATATATGTAAACAGAGATATTTGACTTTTGAGTAAAGATCATTTATTATCTATTATGTTTTATTCCGTTGCGATGGTTAGATTCTGATGTTGTTTTCTATTCTCTTCTTTTACTTCTTCTTCTTTAACTCAAATGGTTCGTATTTCCGTGCAACTTGAGTTGATTGTTGTAGAATAGTGTTGACTCAAGGGGTACCGATTTCCGGGCCGTTTCACTTGGTATCAGAGCGAGGTTGGTGATAACCTTGGCTCTGGTGGGAAATTACTCATTTAAAATAGAGTCTATGGGACTCTAGAATGAGTTTGAGCATATTAATAGATATGAGCGCGTATTTGTTAGTGAATATAAAATGATTTTATATTGTATTGATTGGTTTATTGAGTAGTTTATGGATTCTGGTCAATACGAGTAATTAACGTTATTGATAGGGATCTCTAAACACTTGAATAGAACAATTCGACAGAGTATTGTTTTAAAGTGGGGGTAAATGGAATAATTTTACCCAAATTATTTTTGTATGTAAAAGATATAAATTTTGTAAAGTATTTGTATTTGGATGCTTGACTGTTAAGGAATGATAATATTAAATTATTAACACTATTGTGTATAAATTAAATAAGAAATTGAAACTTATAACCAAAGTTGAAGAATAAATTTATATAATAAAATGGAATTTGAAGTATAGATTATAAACATAATTTATAAATTGAAATAAACTTCATATACAAATGTGATTGATTGGAAATAAAATTCCAGAGAAATATTTGAAAATAAATCGAAATGGATTTCGAATTTGGAACTTTGAGAGGTTTAAATTCCTAGGATTTGGAAATGGTTTTCAAAGGGTTTTGGAGAAATAATAGTGATATTATTTCGGAAATATTTTTGAATTGGAATCGAATATGGAGAGATTTGAAAATTTTAAAATATTTGTAATGTTTTAGAAGATAAAAGCACTAAATTCTTTCGGTCGCTAGAAAATAATTCCGATGATGATCGCAACATCATCGGTTTTCATTTTCGAGTTTCCAAGAGAAGAATTGCTACTCGAATATTTTAAATTGGAATTGTTTGTGAACTGGGTTTGGGTTTGAAAATTCAAAGGGATAATTGAATTTGCCAAAAGATTTTGGATATAGTTGATTTCAAAAGTGATTTTGAAATTTTGGAAAATTGTTTAAACTCTGGAATTTTGTTTAAAATGTTTATTGAATAATAAAAATATATTGGCTAAACAAAAGGTATAATTCCGAGTTAAAAAGTAAAATGTGAATGAGATTTATTGTAAATAGATGAAATATGAATATAAATAAGTTTTGACTTATAAAGTTTGGAAGTAAAATGAATAAGCCAAATAAAATTTGTTTATAATGATAATGAATATAATCCAAAAAAATATATAATAAAATAAAATAGATTGAACTCAAGTAAAACGGTTAGAGTAATTTTTTGGAATAAAAATCAAATATTGGGTAAAATTTTAAATAGACTACTTGATTGATTAATGGAATATGGAAATGGAACTCGAATTGGTTAATAAAAATTGGAGTTGTGAATAAATGATAAAATTTGAAAGTAAAGATTGAGTTATTAATAGAAATTCAACTTGAAATTGTAAGTGAATTAAATTTGAATTGAAGTTGAATGGAATTGAATTAACATAAAAATGATTTATATTGCAAATAAAATCTAAGTAGAGATAAATTGGAAATGACCTCGTTATAAAATGAGAGGAATTCAGAAATAAATTATTGAATGTGAATTAGAATTCATATTGATTCAATGAAATATACTAATTTAATTTAAACGAATGGAGCTGGCAAAGAACTCAAATTAAACAAAATAGAGTTGAAATAGTGATAGTTTGAGTGGTAAATAAAATTCAAGTGAATAAAAATAAAATTGAAATGATTGCAAATGAATATAGAATGCAAAAGAAATTGAACGGAATCAGTTAAAATGAAATCAAATTAAGTATAGATTAAATTGGTATTAATTTAAAATAGTTATAAACTAGAATGAATATTCTTTTGAGTAAATATCACTGAATTTGCATAAAAATAATTGAGATTATGCAAAATTCTATGGGTTAACAGAAGCTAATGAAGTTGTGTTTTGATTCAATTGTAATAAATATGAGTTTGTTTGGATGAAAAATAAATTGAATGTAAACAATGGAGTGTAAATGAGTTCAGCTTGGATTGTTGGTGATTTGAATATAACTGAAAATATGAAATTAAAAATGGTTGACTGAATAAACTAACTTAAATTAGTTAGTAGATGGAATTTGTTGATAATTGAAAATAAAATTAAGGATTTAAATTGGAAAGTGCTTATAAAATATATATAACTTGAGTATTAAAGTTGAAATAACTTGACGAAAATAAAATAAATAACTTAGGTAATATTTGAATAAAAGCTTGACTTAAATAATTTGAGATATGGTGGTGTCGAGTTTTATGAATTGATTTGAAATAAAACTTGTTTGGTAAATGAAATTAGTAATTGAGTTAATTAACTTAAGTTATATTTATGAGAATTTGACTTGGAATAGAATGGGAGTTAGATTGCTTTTGAAATCAATTCAAATTAAATGAGTTGCTTGGACTTAAAATGAATTTAAGTTAAGTAAGAGAGAGTTGTGAAATCATTTAAATTGAACAGGATGGTTTTAATATTGTTTGGAAGCATTTAAATAAGTGTCGAAATATTTCATGTGTGCTTATGGAAGTATATAATATGCATTGTTTATAGAATCCATGTTTTGGTTATTTATAATAAAGTGAAACGTTAATAAACTTTGTATATTTGACACTGACATGTTTAAATTGAGTAAGTACAGGTTTTTAGAAGCCGTCTGACTGGTTTTGACTACACTAATTGCTTAAATAAATAGCTGCTTGCTTAAAAATGCTAAATAAGGCACGCCTACGCAATACAAATAGGAAATATGAACTGTTTTCTGTTTTCCGACCGTGTGGGTCGATATATATATATTTATATCTTTTGTCAAATTGCAAAAGCTCCTCCGTACAAAGGAGACTCTGCCAAAAATTTTTAGAAATTTTGGGAGTTAGAAAATTTTTGAAATTTTTTTGGAAAATTTTGTTAACGACAAACAAATTAAATTGGAAACTAAAATAAGTAGTAAATGAAACCAATTTAAAGTAATGACATGAATTAGTAATAAATGACAAATAAAATTTATATATGCAGAGTTAAAGATAAATTGAATTCATAAGGAAATGAAGGAATCGATTTGAATAGAAATGGATATAAATTAAAGTGGTAAAGTGAAAATAAATATAAGAAACATATAAAATGCTTATGTTAACTTAAGTAAGGAATGGTGAATTTCTTAATTGGAAATTGATAATATAAATATATTCCAAGTTAATATTTGGGTGAATAGATATTGGCATTTTGTGAAAAAGTCGATAAAATGTTTTGGGATATTGTGATTTGATATTAGTGCTAAGCGGGATATGCAGCTAATCTAAAGGGAAAAGAGAATTGGTTTTTAATTTCAAGAAGATAAATTTGAAATGCTCGACAAAAAGGTACGTATTTAAATTTGGTGTGAAATTTGATTGGGATTTGGATCGAGCCACTTGGCCTTTTGTTTTCTTTTTGGATTTGGAAGGCCGTAGAGCCATTTTGTAGTTGTACCGAGCTAGCCGCGCAAAGGAGACGCTGGCGAAATTTTTCGAAAATTTAAAAAGTTAGAAATTTTTTGAGAAGGTTTTGATAATTTAAATTTAAATTTAGAGTTGAATAATAGAAGCAAATAGTATTGTTTGAAACTATGGGAAAGTTTGGGAAGATTAATAAAAATGGTAGCGGGTCTTTATAAGAAGATAGTTGACAGGAAGTTAAGTTGTTTGGTTTTATGAATGAGTAAACGGTATTGGATCATTCTTCTTAATTAATAATTTCGAGGACGAAATTCTTTTAAGGGGGAAGGAATGCGACGACCCAGAATTTTTAAGCAATTTAAATTGGAATATTTAATTGATTTGGAATATTAAAAAGTCTAATTTTTAACTTGAATTTCAAATATCAATATTTATTGGATAATTTAATTTTTGAATTAAACGAATAAAAATTGGGTAAATATTGAATCTGGAGTTTTAAGCCGGTTAAAAATAATTTGAAGATTTGGAAAATTTACATTAATAATACTGAAGGTAATAGGGCTTTAAAAATTGAATTTAATAGTGTTTTTTTCACTTTTAAAAATATATTGTTTAAAACGATATTTAAAAAAAATAGCCTTCCGAGGCACAGTCTCGAAATTCGACGAAACCAGTTCCATTGAATCCGTAATATTAGACTATTACCAGATTTCAATTTTCATAGCGATCGGAGTTGGTGTGTGAGCGTACGATAAGTAAACGCATTGAAATCTATATCGAGTTCAATTTAAATTTATAATTATATTGGTCGACATCAGCCTACATTCTTTCCCATCATAACTTTTCCCTTTCACATTCGAAGTACTGTAGCCGACAATCTTCTGAAGCAAGCCATTTCTCTTCGTTTTAAAATCATACTGCCTCCTTCCGTCTTCTCAAAATCGAAAAATAAAATAAAAAGGGCAGCCGAGCCTTCTTGAAATTGAATCTTGTTTCTTCAAAAGGGGGATAACATCGAACACAATTCAATAGGGGGCCGAAACCCTTTTCCTTTTTTCAAAACCCCATATCCACAGTAACAAAAAAAAGAAAATAGCTCCATTGATCTCGACCGACAGCAGAGCGAGGGAAGGCCGCGTGTCCACTTCAGGCTATTGCAAGGCGGCAGGAGGTGATGAGGGAGGCGACTCGAACTCACGATTAGGGCTTGGGGGTTGCGACCGTTGAGAGCAAGGCAGGCCGCGCGGTTCTATGAAGCTCGGTATTGGTCGCGTCGATTGCGTACGCTAGGAGCTTGGGCTTGGTGTTCGCGTTCAGGAGGTTGCGGCGGCGTGTGGTGTTGCGTACTCGTGGGTCGCGAATGGGAGAGGGAAGGTGGCTGAGGTCGTGAGTTCGGTGGGTGACAGCGAGGAGGTAACAATTCCTGTCTTTAGATCCACTGAATAAATAAATATTTTTAATATATGCGAGAAAGATGGAAAATAAAAATAAAAGGAAAAAAATTCAGTTAATTACTGTTTTATTTCACAGATAAGTGTAATAATATTTCACTGTTAGAGATATATATATTAAACAATTGTGCTTTAATTTAATACATATAGATTTGAAGGATTTTATTTATAAAAATTTAAATGTATATAGACGAGGTTTGGAAGTATAGAAATTTTGAAATTTGGAAGTTCATAGAAAAATTTGATTCTGAAATCTATAGATTGGTTTAAATTATGAATTATTAATTAATTAAATTATAAAACGATAACAAATTGTTCAACTCGTTCGAATATTAATGAATAATCTAATATTTATACAAGATCAAGAAATTGGTGGAAACAAGCTAAAATGGAAGTGGGTTGTCAAACAAAAGCAAAGGTGAGTAAATCCCACTCAGCTGAATTTGAATTTAAATTTAAATGATTAAATTTAAATAATTGTTTGAATGGTTGAAATTGATTGATGCGCTATAGTATAGTATATTCTGGAATTGGCATATTATTGTGCTAACATCTGTGGTTGTAGGAAAACAGGTTGGAGGGATACAACTGGACCCCCTCAACAGTTATTGTTTAATATTCGCTGTTGTGAATATTAGGTATTCTGTGATGGATATTATTGATATTTGAAATATTGCATGCTATGGATTGGTTGAATTTATTTGGGTATAACGAGTTACCAAAAATATATAAATTTGGAGTTTGGAAAGACAAATAAAGAATGGAATTTGAAGTAAAATAATTATAGCAAATAAATTATAAATGGATTAAAAAGGAATGGAAGTGATATTAAAATACTAATAAATTATTCCGAGTATGGAAAAGAAAAGAATTTTGAATAAAATAGAAATAAATGAATTGTAGACCCAAATGATATCAACTAAAGGAATTAAGAATTATCTAAAATTTAAAGTTTAAATCTATTTAAAGGAATAAAGAAGTGAATTGGGAAATCTAAATTGGTATTTCAATTAAAAGTATTTTAAATCCTAATTAAGAAATAAGATATGAAATTAAAGGATTTTTGAATAAATGGAGTAAATCGGAAATCAATTGGGAAATTGATTTAAGTGTTTGAAATTGGATATTTGGAAGAATAAGTTCAAGATGGGAATTTATTAAAGGAATAAGGAAAATTTGTTTTAAAATAAATAGTGATTCATTTCTAAAGGTTGTGAAGAGAAGTATATTTCTCTGGATAGCCAAGTACGATTTCAAAGTAAGTTTTTAAAAGAAAATAAAGGTTTACTGTTGTTTTACAAAGTATGTTCTTGGAAATTCATTATTTCTAAATGTTTAAAATTCTAAAGTAAATATTTATTCAAATCTATTACCGTAATAATAATTTATAAAGAGTGACTTAGTAATTCTGTTTTAAAAGGTGAAAACCTAGTTTATATTTATAAAGTAACCTTATTTTCAAATATTCTTATAGTATATATTTTGATCAATTTTTAGGTAGTTTTAATTTAAATATTTTAGAGAAAATTCTAAAGTAAGTAATTTGTTAATCTACTATCGTAATAATTATTTAAAGAATGATTTGGTAATTTTTTTTTAAAAAAGAAATCTAATGTATAGTTATAAGGTAACCTTATTTTAGTTATTTCTAAAGTATTATTTTAAATTAAGTACTAAAGTAATTTTTATATATTAAATGTTAAATATATTATTCAATAAAGTGTTTTTAAATTATCTTAAAAATCTTAAGTTTGTGCTTGGTGATTCCAGTGGAAATAGAAATACTTGAAATTTATTCTGAGAAAGGCTGATAGTTTTGAAAACTGTTTTCAAGGAGTTTGAAAGGTGAAAATATATCTTGTGAAGATATTTTTGAGATAAATAATTTGGATAATTATTTATTTGCGTGATGGATGTTTGTGAATATTAATTGATAGCTAAATAACCGACTATCAATATTGGACAAATGCGTTGATCGTTTCGAAGAGACTGAGATCTAGATTTATTTCTCAAAAACTACTTCGATCCGGTTTGTACATTTCATGGAAACGAGTTTGGATTCGAAGACGGAGCAGTGAAGTGCAAGGGCTAGTCGCTACTAACCCTGAGGATATTTCCAACATGGATGTAGTAGGAATAGTGCCTTCGGTTCCGTTCGAACCCGGGACGGACTTGTATGGATGAATGCTTGCAAAACATCGTCAGGTGGACGATGGGCATTCTAAGGGATATGTTCTTAAAAGGTAACGCTTAGCCTCAAGCCTCATCAAATGGGAATGACTGAAAATCAGGGGATATGCAGCAAGGCTAGGTGGGTAGCACCCAAGCAGTGTGAGGTCATCCCTATCTAGATGTCCCTTATTATTTCGGCTTAGTGGGCGGTTGTTGATCCCAACCGCAGGGTGATCTCACTCGGGATTATCCAGTAAGGGGTAGTCCCGGTCTTGTGTTGCAGGGGAGTGGACGTTCTCCTCGGTACGGTGATCTAGGCCCCGTACTGCGACAGGTGGTACCCCAGTGCCTAGTCATTAGTTGGAAATCCATTCTCCCTACGAGCCTTGTACGAGTTTTGTTTGTATTACCCATTCTTTGGCTAGTAGCTGGAATTTAATGAATGTAATAATTTCAGCTATTTTATAAGTATTTGTATATAGACCCTATTATAATATCAGAGAATTTCTATAAAATTTGATTTAGCTATCGTAAGGTAAAAACCCGACATGTTTATTTGTGGCGTGGTCTTACGAGATACTTTTAATTTTCAAAGGATTTTTAAAACTTAATAATCAATTCGGTGTGATTTTCTCACGCTGGTATTTCAGACTGACTCGGGTGTTATTTAACTATAATGCTCGAGTCAGACCGAGTATTATAGGATACAGGATATGATGTTATGGAGCTCAGGAGAGGAGCAAGATGACGATACGTACTCCCGTACTTGTTTACATATGTACTTTCCGCTGTGTTGAGTTGTTGTGTATCCATTGTATGATATTGATGTTGAACTGTGATTGATGTACTCTGATAATGTAATATATGTAAACAGAGATATTTGACTTTTGAGTAAAGATCGTTTATTATCTATTATATTTTATTCCGCTGCGATGGTTAGATTCTAATGTTGTTTTCTATTCTCTTCTTCTACCTCTTCTTCTTTAACTCAAATGGTTCGTATTTCTGTGCAACTTTAGTTGATTGTTGTAGAATAGTGTTGACTCAAGGGGTATGGAATTCCGGGTCGTTTCACATCATCCATTCACCAAACATCAATCATCATCAATTTAAACAAACATCAATAGAGCATATAAAATATAACAGGTATCAACGAACAGTTTATAATCAAAACTAAAAATAAATTAGTAACTATGTAACTAGCAGTTTATATGCAAAATAAATATATTTTAATTGTCAATTTATGTGCAATAATAAATTTAATTTACAGTTAAATTAAATAAATGCGATTTAATTGAGATGATGAATAAAATATGCAAAAAAGTCATAAATAAATTTCTACTCATATCTTAAATCAATTTAACGAACATAAGAAATCTTAGAAGTTGTGAGTGGGTTAAAACACTCACCTTTTGAATTCAAATTGAATAAAAATTCAATTTAAACCCAAAAATTGGACAGTCTCCAAATTCATCCAAACCAGCGTCAAAAGATCCGGAAATTTATTACGATCCTAGCAAAAAAATCGCATATGAAATGGAGTTCGTATGAGAAAGTTACACGCGTTAAATCGCTTGAAAACAAAATTAATTTAAACAAACAAATAAACATACCTAACAAAAATATAAGCCATGTCAGCAAAAGCTTTAGCACGCTACAGGACCTCATTCTTCTCCAGTACGAAAAATGAAAAAAAATCATTTTTATAAAAGAATGCTTTTGGAGTTGCAAGAATAAGAGATTTTGAATATGAGGTGTTAGGAGAAACAAAATGTAGAAGAAGAAATAAGATGTAGGTTATTTATAATTAGGAAATGAACGTGGAGGGACAAAAATAAATGCTACGTTTTATCATTAAAGCTTTAGGCATTAATAATAGATAAGGGAATGTACGTAGGAATGGAAAAGTTTGTAAACGAAAGTAGAATTTTGTACGCATTTAGGTTTGTATCTACGCAAAATAAAATATTTATACTTACCTTAAAAATGAGAACGTTCAATTTTGTTTTCTCAAAATGATCTTTTATTTCATTAAAACACCCTTTTTGTTTAACACAAAATGTGCATTTCTTTTATTAAATCTATTAATTGCAATCAACATTTCCTTTCTTTTTAATTGAAACATTTGAATAACATTAATTGCAGTTACCTACAAAGTTAGATTTTAAAACAGACAACTAAAATGGATAAAGAAATAGAACAATTGTTTATTTGAACACATTTATAAATTTATTGTTTATACACAACCGTAATAAATAGATTATTTTCCTATTCTTGTAATCAGTCTGTTAGCTAAAACACAGTTCAAATAAACATATATTTCTTTCTTTAAAATCAATCTTTCTGTTCTTGTTTTAATGAAATTAAACGTACATTCATAGATGAAACATTCATTTATTTGATGTAAAATTTTCTTTTTATTTAATCAAACTTTCCCTATATTTTCGCAAAACATATGCTGTTTTTATTTACACATATTAATTTACAATTAGTATTCTCTCTCCTATTAAATGGAAATTTTCAATTACATTAATTTCAGTTGATTAAGTTTCAAAATGGACTAAATGAATGTAATGAGAAGTATAACAATTATTTCCTATCTAATAGTAATTTAAACATATTAATACACTATTTGCTACTAACAGTAATTATATGTATTTCTTACTAAATAATAGTTTTTCATCTCTACAATCAATCTTTCAGTTGCCAAACATTTTTACTAAATGAATGTTCACTCTTTACTACACTTATTCATTCTTATTCTTTATTAACATTTATTATTATAATCACCGTTATTAATTACATTCAAACAATGTCATTAAATACACCTGACGTATGTTATCATTTTTTTATCTTACTGTAATACATGTTATTAATAGAAGTTAAAATTAAGATCGTAAATATATCTCTTAACATATGTTAACAAAAATAAAATCATAAATTTTTATTATTCTACCACTTATATTCCTTACTACAATTAGCCTTTGGTAATCCTATCCATTAATTACACAAATAACATAGTTAGTATTTGTTTGTCTTTCACTACATTAATACTTCTATATACATCTTAGATTTGTATCAACGGTTTTTTTTTTAAATGTGAATCTTGTCAATTACGCATATTAATGAAGGCTTTAAAGTCAATTAACAAAGTTTCCTATGTCCAATCCTTTTTTACCAAATTTGACAATCCCTAACCATTCGTACTACATTCCCTATAAATGTAATATTTAATAGATTTTATTTCAAATTAACGTACAACTTAATTTCCTTAATTGAGATCTGATTCCCAAATTTTTATTTAACATACTAAATGAATAAATAACATAAATAAAGGGTCACCTACTCACTTTCTTTCATTTATAAGTTTACTACTTGCCCACCCAAGTATAAATCCCATATATAACACTAATTAATTTCCAATAACACTGCATTATCCAATTATCATAAATTTGTTCAATATATACTCCTTTTTACTTATAAATAATTTATGTTCTCTGTAAATTCTCATTCACCCTTCCGTTACTAAAATTAAAAATCATTAAGTAACGTTTCCTCCATAACAGTATTAAAATTACTTAACATTCAAGAGGACTTTATTTCAAAAAAATTGATTGACCAATAAATTAGGTAATATATAATAATTGTTATTACACCCTTAAGATTTACGCTTGTTCTCTTCTATTTGGTTTATAGCCTAAGATAATATAACCAATCTAACTCCATAAATAAACTTATTTTATTACCCAAATTATACATAAATTTATTACCTTTTACATCCCACTATAAATAAGTGTAACCATTAATACCACCCATATTATCATTCCTTACATAATACCGATCTTATTTAATTACCATTAACTATCTATTTTGTACAATGACTAAATGTTTACATTTGTTACTTATATTTGTTTTATAACCAAATGTATCATGCTTAAATAAAATGAATTGGAGTTTCATTTAGATTGTTGACAATTGACTTGTATTAACATTGTTTCAGTCTAAATTTAGTTATCATTCCATTATAAAATTGCAATATTTTATTTCTTTCAATATTAACTCATAAAATATTATTAAAATAACAAAAATTTAACATCGAAAATTTATGGGTCACTATAGTGCTTGAGAAGCTAGGGCAACATCAACAAAAAGTGAAATTTTCAAAATGTCATTTCTGGAAGAAAGAAGTGAAGTTTCTTGGTCATGTAGTCTCGAAGAATGGGTTGTCTGTAGATCCAGCTAAGATTATAGCAGTGAATAGTTCGAAGAGACCCGAGACAGTAACAAAGATAAAGAGTTTTCTTGGATTAGCTGGCTACTATAGGAGATTAATTAAGAATTTTTCACAGATAGCGGCACCAATTACTAAGCTAACTCGGAAAGATGTGAAGTTTGTCTGTACTGATAAGTGTGAGGGCGCATTCCAAAGCCGAAACACTTATTAACAAATGCACATATGTTAGTTTTTCTAGAGGGGAATCAAGACTTAATGGCATACAGGGATGCATGTGGAATAGGGTTAGGAGCTGTGTTAATGCAAAGGGGTAAATTGGTTGCCTATACTTCTGATAGCTCAGACCCCATGAGGTTAGATATCCAACTCAAGATTTGGAATTAGCTGCTATAATTTTCACATTGAAGCTGTGGAGACATTACCTTTTGGGAGAAAGATTCAAGTTGTATATTGATCATAAGTCACTGTGATATTTATTCTCTTAGAAGAAGTTGAATATGAGACAGTAGAGGTGATTAGAGCTTTTAGCCGCTTATGACTTTGGTATTGAGTACACAATAGGAAGGGCAACAAGATTGTAGATGCACATAACAAAAAACATCAGAATGTAGTATTGGCAATGATAGCTGAGTTAAAAGGTTTGGAAGCGTTGATTACATGAAGAATACAGTGGAGATCTAAAGCTAGATCTAGTAAGGAGACGCTATGTTGTCATGTTTAAAAGTTCGATCGGTGATGATAAAAAAGATTGCTTCTAAACAAGGAGAGGATCCATTATTAGCCAAACGAGTCAGAAAGTTAAGGAATGGAACAGAGAGCGATGACTTAAAAGATTTTAGTCTTGACCAGAATGGGTGGTTAAGGAAGACAGGAAGACTATGTGTTTCGAATGTGGGAAACATTAGGAAGGAAGTTCTTGGAGAATGCCATCATTTGAAGCTCGCTATTCATACGGGAGGAACTAAGATGTATCAGGACATGAAAAGAAGTTTCTTCTGGAAAGGCATGAAGAGAGATTTAGGCTTATGGGTGAAACATGTTTGAACTGTCAACAGGAAAAAGCCGAACATCAAAAATCAAGTGGGTTACTTCATCCTTTAGATGTTCCAGTATGGAAATAGGATTCTATCTCAATGGATTTTATAGATGGGTTGCCATGGTGGAATCGAGGAAATGAAAATATTTAGGTCACAGTGGAAAGATTGATCAATAGTGTCCATTTCATTCCGGTTAAGTCAACTAGGACGACACCTGTTTTAGCTAAGGTTTTTATGAAGAATATAGTTAGACTGCATGGAATTCCTAGTAGTATAATAAGTGATAGATATTTATTATTCACTAGAGAATCTAGAAGAGTCTAAATGAGAGTTTGGGTACCAAGCCCAAAATGAGTATCGCTTACCATCCGTAGACAGATGGGAAAATGGAAAGAGTTAATAAAGTCTTAGAAGATTTGTTAAGCGCTTGTGTGCTAGATTTTAGGGAATCAAGGAAAGGCCATCTAGACTTAGTCGAGATTTCGTATAACAACAGTTATCAGGCTAGTATAGGGATGACATCGTTTGAAGCTTTGTATAAAAGGCCATGCATATCTCTCGTTTGTTGGTTGGAGACTGTAAATGCCCGTAAATCCATACCCCTTGAATTGACCATAATTTACATCAGTTCGACTCAAACTGAACGGAAAATACGAATCTTTAGGGTGAAGAATATAAAGGTAGCAGAAAATAGAACAACAAAAGAACCTCATAATTGCAGCGAAAAAAATATAATATATAATAACAGATTTTTATGCAAAAGAATCTGTAACTGTTTATATACTTACAACCATCAGAGTACAGTTATCAATACATCAATTTGGACAGTTATAATCACTTGTCCTCACACAGCGAAAATATAAACCAAATACGAAAAATTCGTTCGAACTCCTCCAGCTCGCCTCTAGAGCTCAATAGCATTCTAACCTGAAACTGTAATACTTGGTCTGACCAGAGCATTATAATAAAATAACCCATGAGTTAGTCTGGAAACCAGCATGAGAAAACACACTTAATTTGAATCATTGACTTTTCTCAAATCCTTTGAAAACAAATGTATCTCGTAAGACCACGTTACACATAAACACGATGGATTTTTACCTTACGATAACCAAAACAATTTTTATCAAAATCATCTGATATTGTAATAGTGTCTATAGAAAGTAAATAGAAAATAATTGAAATGCTTTCATCTCATGTTTTAGCATAGTCGAGCACAGTCAAAACCGTATAGCGCTTATTAAAGAATGGATTCCATACGAATGACTGGCCATTTGGGTACCGTCCATCACAGTACACCTCTAGAACAATGTACCAAGGACCACGCTGGAATTCCCTGCTACACACGACCGACTTACCTCTAACATGGATAGATCGAATACGTTATCACCCAGGGTGTTCCCACCCTTACAACCGATTGCTCTTTCTTTCATACACAACCATATCCGTAAGATACAGGTTTTCGAGAATATCTAGAAAAGTGATAACATACCCTAATTGGATGCGACCAACTCAGCCTTGCTGCACCTCCCCTGTTTTAATCATTCTCGGTTGATGAGGCTTGAGGCTAAGCATTACCTTTCAAGAACAATTCCACTTAGAATGCTCATCGTCCTCTAGTGACGATGTTTTGATAGCATTTATCCATATAAGTTGTCCTAGGTCTGGACAAACCAAATCACCGTCTTCATAATATTCACAGTTTTCATTCGTTATGTTCAAACCGGATCGAAGTGGTTTTTGGATAATTCAATCTGATCCCGGTCTCTTTGAAATGATCAACGAATTTGGCCAACATTTGATAGTTGGTTATTTAACTATCAAATAATATCCAAAAGAAAAAACTAGGCCTTATTTTACAAATCTCTAAAAAAATTTCTCAAATCATCTTCACCAAAATAAATATATTCAATCTCTTTTAATATTTCTATATTTGAAAACAATTTTAACAATTGTATCCATAACATGATATTTCACCATTTTCAATACTTAGAGATATTTACAACTTCCATTTTTATAACACTTAGAAAATATTTCTATTCCAACATTTCCCACTAAAAATATTTCCAAAACATTCCTTTCAATACTTAGGAAAATATTTGTGCGTATAATTTCCGAAATCATTTTAATATTAAACTTGGAAATATGTCATATCTTATCTCATAAGTCTCCGAAATTTATTTATAAATTTCTTCTTACAATTTCCAAACCGATTATACTTATTTATAATCTCATCTAACAATTTATACTTCTTCAATGAATTCAAATTCTTTTCGAAGTTATTTCATTTAAGCCTTTGGAAATTTTCTTAGGTCTCTAGAATTATATTTATAGGATTTCTCTTATAAAATCTCATTCTTGAAGTAAACCTCGCCTATACATCTCGAGAGAATTTATAAATAAATTTTCAATACTTTCAAACTATATATATATATATAACGAGTATTTTTAAGAATAGTAATTTATTTTTAAAATATGTTTAAGCTATTATTTAAAATATTGAAAACACTTTTATAAACACCAAATACTCATTTTTAGACAAACAAATAAATTTTCAAAATGGATTTTAAAAGTTAGAATTTATTAAACAAATACTTAATATTTGAAAATCTACTTACGGAAGTATTTAAATCTCAACTAGTTTATAATTTCGTAGTTTAAATAATAAATTTTTTCTATCAAAAACAAACTTACTTCTTAAAATTAAAATATATTTTCAAAATCTCAATAATCAATTCAACTTATAAATTCTTCTCGATTTCCATCACATCACTTCCATTCACTTTTCAAAAATAGTATCCACTATTTTCTTGCCCTATTTGCATACTCTAATATAAATTCATCCTGTTAATATATATTCCCAATTTATCATCCTGATATCAATTTCTTTTATTTATAAACATCATTTATAAATTTTTATAACTCCTTTGAGTTTTACTTGTTTATAAAACAATCTTATTAACATTTTTTTTGACAAATCCATTCCTTTATAACTTCCACTCTATTTTAACATCGACTTCAAATCTTTCTAATATTTTTCGAATATCATTTATAACTTCTTTTATATAGTTCATTTTTAAAAATCTTTATCATAATTTTTTCTATGAATAGTTAAGTTCAACTTAAACAAAAATCAATCATTTTTATTTTTCAATTCAGTTTTCTTTGAAATAACCTAATTTCCAATATAAATACTTTTATATCCTAAATTCCTTTTTATTCCTTCGAATTTTCCCAAAAATAATATTTATGGTATTTAAAAATACCAAAATTAAAGGCCAGTGCTACTACAACATCCAATAATTCGAATTTCAACAATAATCGATAGCAGATTATCTACACACATCATATATCACTATACATGAAAAATAAACGGTATATTTGAGAAATACAGTGGATCCCTCCAACCTGTTTCCCTGCATCCACAAATGTTAATACAACATAAAGATACTACTCCCACTTCAAGGGGGATATCGCGGTGTATAGGGTCATCCATTATTACCGCTATAATGAGCGGGAATATCACTCCAACTACTAATATATGTACTACTATATGTATAATATCATCCAACTGATAATAAGTTTTTGATTCAATCAGACATCCAATAATGATTTTTTTTTTACTATTTTAAAAATTGATCGGATAATCCAAATGAGTGAGAAATTTTCTCACCTTGATTTTAATTTTGCAATCCGATCCAACCCGACTTTTTTCTTCATGATTTTAGACCTCATATAAACGTTAAATAGCTTATTAACATTTGAAATAATCAAACAATCACTCACTATTAAATAAATTTAAGTTAACTAATTATAGGCATTAATTACCTTTTAAAACCATATACACTTCTACCTAAAATCGAGTTCGCTACAGCCTGATACGAACCCGTGAACATCACCACATCTACAAGCTTCCGACTGCAGCGCCTACCCACTGTCGTCCACATCCTCCAACTGACCATTTAGCTCGCACGAGCATCAACCATAACTCTTGTTGCTTTACCCAAGCAACTGACCGCAGTTACCAAGACAAAATAACATCGTCGGCATTATTTGGACGAAGCTCCGCTACCAGCCCATCCTCGCCATGAAGCTGCTGCTGCGAATCCTTATCCATCGTGCGACTACATTTGTTCGCTCCACTTCCACCATCGCACGTGAGCGACTACCAAACCATCATCGCGCTTCTTCAATTAGCGTTCTACCTTCCCTCATGCGCACGAGCTCAGTTGCGCCCTCCTTCTCAGCCTCGTACGCATGTGCCAAACCGTAGTGGCGATGCTAGATCTGTTGAATTTGTGATAGGAGGAGACACGCGTTCGATTTTTTTAGATAAACGAACCGTCGAATTGTTTTTAAAAAAGAGAAGGGAAAGGAACGGTTTTTGATTTCGTCTGCCATCCCTCCCTTTTTTTTGAATTCTACCATTGATCGTTGTTCGAACTGATTAGGAAGAGGGAGAAAGGTTGTCGTGAATTTAGAAGAACTGAAGGGATGATGGTCACGTGTTTGGATAGACGATGTTACAGTGATTTGAAAATGAGAAAATAAAAAATGATGTGAATATTTGACTAGATAATTTATTTGTTCAATATTTCAAAACATCTCGATTTACACAACTCAAAATCTCGAACTCCTATCGAGGCGTGCCACTAGACGTTCATAATATTGTACCCCTGTTTCGCATGCCACTAAAATGGTTTCATATCTTGATTCGATTTTATAGAGAAGACAGCTTTTTGGACCCAATTATTATATTGAATTTTCAATATAATTTCAGCGCGTATCTACCCCGGATGACCAAACGATAACTCCAAACACTACGAAATATGAAATCCGATAAAAATACACTACTATGGATCCAATGGAAATGGTTTCGTCGAATTTTGAGACTGTGCCCCGGATCGCTATTTTAACGCGTCAATTAAATTAACGATTCCAAAATTTCATTTTTAAAAACTGACTAACTCAAATTATAATTCCAAATCCAATATTTAACCATTTAAATATTATAAATTAACCGCTGAAAAATCTGGGTCATTACATTCCTCCTCCCTTAAAAGAATTTCGTCTCCGAAGTTGCTCAGATAGGAAAAAATGCTCCGAGCTCATTAATTATCAAAACCCACTTAGCTAGCTTACTTTTTTCACATTTCTAATCCTTTAGTTTCAACCAAAACGATTAGTTTTCAATTCTAATTCCAAACCCTTTATTTTAGTTACAAATTGAAATCAAATTGTCATTAACAAAAAATTTTCCAAAAATTTTCAAACTTTTTCTAACACCCTAAATTTCTGAATTTTTTTGCCAATCTCCTTTGTACGAAGAGCCTTTTGAAATCTGACAAGAGAGATAAATATATAGACATCGACCCAGATGGTCGGAAAACAATATATATATATATGTATGTATGTATGTATATATCAATATTTATATTTTGCGGTATATAATCCGAAAACATACCTTAATTTAGCATTTTTAAGCAAGCGGTTTATTTTATTTGCAGTTTGCATGACCAAAAATCAAGCAAACAGCTCCTTATACTCAATTTAAACACGTAGTACTAAAGACATGAAATTTAATAACAATTCATTCATTTAAATGGTTAAAACACATAGATTTCATAAACAATGCATGCTAAACATATATTTATAAGCAATTATGAGGTTCCAACACCAACTTAATTACTTCCAATCAATCTATATTCAATCCAAATGATTTACAACCAAATTTATTTGCATCCAATTCATTTTACATCAAACAAATGCATATCCATTCCAAATTGATTCAAAAATCAATTTATTCACTTCCTATTAATTCATAGGATTTTATTTACTTCTGTTTGCATCGAACAACAATTTTTCTATGCAAATTTGGCATTATTCATTTAATAAAATAATCATTTTAGCTTTTAGCTATTTTAAGTTGATTCCAAATCAATTTATATTCAATTCTATTCTAATTCAGATTTGTTCACAATCAATTCACTAACATTTCATTCATATCCATATCCATTGCATTCAATTTCATTATATTTAGCTCGAAACCATTTCCCCTACTTCAATAAATACCATTTCACAAAATTTTATTGAGCCAAGCTTCCATTCAAATGTTAACTTTAGTTAACATGTTAAATTTCAATTATTTCAACCTTATAATTTAAGTTTATTTCATTTCAACCAACTTTAATTTCATTTACTGATTAATTAGTTAGTTTGTTTAATCTACTTCAATTTTTAATTCCATACTCAATTTCATTCTTGAATTCATTTAAATTATATCAAGACCGTAATCAATTTATCTGTACTCAAATTGAATTTATTTGTTACTCAAGTCATTACTATCCCAATCCATTTCTATTTTATTCGACCAATTATATTTTATTCGCTTACTTGTGTCAAATTCTAATTTATACTCATGTTCCGCATTCAATGCCTGATTTTTATTTCAAAAATTACTTCATTTAATAATCTTGAGTTCCAAATTCATTTCATAATTCAAGTTTGGATTTATTTCCCTTACCAAAATATCACTCCATTTTTGTTTTGGGTTTTCTGTTTCACTTTTCAATTTTATAAGTCACACAACTTATTTTTTCACATTTCCATCAATTCTATACTCGAATATATTCATTTTTTATTTTTAAATCGAGATCATACATTTATTATAGCCTAAGTATATTTTTATTCCATTAATTTCAATTTTTATAAGCTATTCCAATTTATTTATTCACAATTCCAAATTTTCACTTAATTTTTATTTCATTCGAAATTTATACCATATGGGTTTTAATATTTCAAAATTCAAAATTTATATTTTCTTCAGTTTGATATTATTTCTAATCCAATTCAAATTTTATAACTTATAGTTATACAATCACTTTATAATTCACATTTACATATTTTAATTCAGTTCCATATAACCCAAATCCAATTCACCTTTTAATTTAAGTTTCAATTCCTTTTAACCAACATTTCAAAACCAAATCCAAGTTATTCATACTTAAGCCAATTTCTCTCCAAATAAATTTATTTTTAATTCATTCGATTTCATTATGTATTCAACTACTTCGCTAAGTTAACTCTCATTTCAAAAATACACTATATTAATTCAATTAAAATCCAGTCAATTAAATTTCTAAAATTTAATTTATCCAACTTAATTAAGTTGAATTCCATTTCAACTTCTCACTTTAAATTTTATTCCAACTTCAATTTTTCACACTTCCCTCCTTATAAATATCATCTTCCATAGGATTCTAGAATTTTTGAACACCCGGTATTTATTTCAAATCACCTTGAAATCAAATATATATAAATACTCTTTTTTTTAACAAACCACTTGCTTCGAATTTTGAAATCAAACTGATTTTATACAAAACAATTCCCTCGAAATTTTCGAAACAACACTCGTTTTTCACTAAAAATCTCCATATCAATTTATTACGGTAGCAATCCATCACTTAGAAACTCGAAATTAAATAACAATGATGTCGCTATCATCATCAAAATTATTTTCCAATGACTGTAGTAAGTGCAGTTCTATATCGCTTCCAAAATGCATTTAAAAGAATTTTTCCATTCAAAAATATGTCCAAAATAATAATATTATTATTTATCTTCAAACACTTTGTAAAATACTTATAAAAACCGGAATTTAAATTTTCCAAATTCTGGTTTGAATCCATTTTTAGTTTTTAACTCATTTGTATAATTCACTTAAATAATTTTAATTTTGGTTTTTATAAACCAATTTCAATTTTATCATCTTATTTTGATTATATAATAACAACCAAACACACCATTATAATAAATTTTTTAGAAAATTATTCCATTTATATTAAAATATACTTTGGGTAAAATTATTTCATTTACCTACTTCAAAACCATACTGTGTCGAATTACTCTATTCAAGTGATTAGAGATTCTTATCGATTTAGTGGCGTCCCACTATTCAAATAGAATTTATATACCACTCAACAGATAAATTTACAAAATATAAAACCATTTATATTCACTAAAAATACACGCTCATATCTATTATTACACTCAACTCATTCTAGAGTACTACCGACTCAATCTTTAATGAGTAATCCCCACCAAAGCCAAGGTTCTCACTTAACCTTCAGCTTTGATACCAGATGTAAAGGCCCGTAAATCCGTACCCCTTAAAGTGATCATAATTTACACCAGTTAAACTCAAATTGAATGGAAAATACGAATCTTTAGGGTGAAGAAGAAAAAGGTAGAAGAATATAGAACAACACCGGTAGAATCTCACAATCACAGCGGAACAAAATATAATATATAATAACAAATTTTTATACAAAAGAATCGGAGTAATCAATACATCAATTTGGACAGTTATAATCACTTGTCCTCACACAACGGAAATATAAACCAAATACGAAAAATTCGTTTGAACTCCTCCAGCTCGAATCCTAAGCTCCATAGAATTTTAACCTGAAACTGTCATACTCGGTCTGACCCAAGCATTATAATTAAATAACGCCCGAGTCAGTCTAGAAAAGAAAACACACTCAATTTGAATTATTAACTTTTCTCAGAATCCTTTGAAAACAAAGGTATCTCGTAAGACTAAGTCACACATAAACACGACGGGTTTTTACCTTACGATAACCAAAATAATTTTTATCAAAATTGTATGATATTATAATATTGTCTATAGAAAGTAAATAGAAAATGGCTAAAATGCTTGCTTCTCACGTTTCAGCATATTTGGGCACAATCAAAACTATACGACGCCTATTGGAGAATGGATTCCATATGAATGATTGGACCACTAGGGTACAACCCATCACAGTACACCTCTAGAACAATGTATTGAGGACCACGTCGAGATCTCCTACTACACAAGATCGGCCTACCCCTAGCTTGGATAGGCCGAATATGTTATCACCCCGGGTGTTTCCATCCTTACAATCGAGCGCTTCTTCTTTCATACACAACCATATCCATAATATATAGGTTTTCGAGGATATCTAGAAAAGTGATAACATACCCTTATTGGGTGCGACCCACTTAGCCTTGCCGCATCTCCTCTATTTTAGTCATTCCCGGTTGATAAGGCTTGAGGTTAAGCATTACCTTTCAAGAACAATTCCACTTAGAATGCTCATCGTCCCCAATGACGATGCTATGACAACGTTCGTCCATATGAACTGTCCCGAGTCTAGACACACCGAATCACCATCTTCATCATCTTTACGGTATTCGTTCGTTAAGATCAAACTGAATCGAAGTGGTTTTGGATAACTAAATCCAATCTCGGTCTCTTCGAAACGATCAACGAATTTGGCCAATATTTGATAGTTGGTTATTTAACTATTAGATAACATCCAAAAGCAAACACTAGGCCTTATTTTATAGATCTCCAAAATATTTTTTCTCAGATCATCTTCACCAAGATACATATACATATGCATATACATATACACATATATATATATATATATTCAATCTTTTTCAATATTCCTATATTTAAAAATAATTTCAACACTTGTATCCATAACAGGATATTTCACTATTTTCAGCACTTAGAGTTATTTACAACTTTCATTTTTATAACACTTAGAAAATATTTCTATTCCAATCATTTCCCACTAAAAATATTTCCAAAACCTTCCTTTCAATACTTAGGAAAATACTTACATGTTACAAAATCATTTTGATATTAAACTGGGAAATATGCCATAACTTACCTCATAAGTCTTTGGAATTTATTTAAAATTTCTTCTTACAATTTTCAAACTGAGTATACTTATTTATAATCTCATCTAACCATTTAGACTTCTTTAATGAATTCAAATTCTTTTTGAAGTTCTCACATTTAAACCTTTGGAAATTTCTTAAGTCTCTAGAATTCCATTCATAGTGTGACGACCCGGAATTTTCAAGCATTTAAAATCGGAATATTTAATTGATTTTAAATATTCAATAGAGTAATTTTAACTTAAATTACGAATATCACAATTTATTTGATAATTGAATTATTAAATTAAATAAGTAAAGCTGGGTAAATTGTTGAATCTAGAGTTTTAAGCCTATTAAAAATAATTTGAAGGCTTGAAAAATTTATATTGATAGTACTGAGGATAATAGAAGTTATAAAATTGAATTTAATAGTGATTTGTTTGGTTTTGAAATTTTATCGTTTAAATTAAATTTAAAAAAATAGCCTTCCGAGGCACAGTCTCGGAACTCGACGAAACAAGTTCCATTGGATCCGTAATATTGTATAATTATCGGATTTCAATTTTCATAGCGTTTGGAGTTGTTGTGTGAGCGTAAGATGTATAAAAGCGTTGAAAATTTACATCGAAAATTCAATTAAAATTTATATGTATATTCTCATGTATGCAACCTTCATCATCCGATGTTCGTTCGCAACACGTACTTTGTCTTCCCTCAGAAGCTAATGCTTTCATTCTAAAGCTGAGCCTTCTTCGAGAATCCATGCGCTCGGTTATTAAAAAAATATAAGGCCGAAGCCTTCATCTTCAAATCAGTATAAACCGAAAAAAAGAAAGTTATGGCCGCCGTTGTTAGTTCGAATGAAATTCAATAACAAAATCAATTAAATTAACAATGCATGTCGATTTTCTTCAGCCTCGATGCTTCATTCGTTCAGAGCAAATCATTGGTCGATGCCGCGTTATTCAATAGGGGAGGTCGCAATTGAATCGCGTCAAGCCTCGCGAGGTCAGAGTGTAGGAGGATCAGTCGTCGACATCGAAGAGGGTGGAGGAACTGGAAGCGTACGAGTGTTGTCGCGATGGCTTTGAATGGGTGCTGTTTCGACCGAAGGTGATATCGCGAGACAACGAGGGTTTTTTGATCAATTTGGGGATGACATCGGCGGAGCTCGCATACGCAGGGAGACATCGCGAATTGGTCGCGATGTACCATTGAGGGAAGCATCGACGTTGGGTAGCCGTAGTTGTCGTGGGTTTGTCTTTTTGAGGCAGTGAGGTAACTGCTTACACTTAATTCAATTTTTATCGATATACATAAATAATTTTTATAGACGGAAAAGGAAAACAATTATAGTAAAGTATAAAACATTCCTGTTTAATTTAATATATATATATATATATATATATATAGGATATTTCGAAAATAAAATAAATAATATACTCACCTTTTTAATTTACTAGATTATTTAAGGAAAGAAAATCAGTTGAAAATTTAATCTTTGTTCAAGTTAGATCATTAGATAAAGTAAATTATTTGTTAAGTAAATTAATCAAATGGAATTTTTTTTTAAAGTATTCAAATATTAATGATAATATTCACAAATAAGATTTATAGATTATAAAAAAAAGTAATCAAGATTATTTCATAAATAGATTTTGGAATTTATATAGACTATTTTCATTAAGATATGGGTTTTTTTCAAAGGAAAAAAGGAATACATACATACATACATACATACATACATACATACATACATACATACATATTTTGAACTTATTATTTTATTTCTAGATAATGTATTATATTGATTGACTTGTTAAATAAACCTATTTAATTTTTTTTAGCTAATAAAAGAGTTTTAGAAGAAATATTAGTATAACGTTAAATTATTGGATTAAACTAAATTGTTAAATGAAAATTGGTTGGCCGATTGTTTCGAATATTAATAAATCATATAAATTGTTATTCAAGGTCAAACATCTGGAAATCCAAGGCAATATTGAAGTGGATTGCAAAACTAAGTCAAAGGTGAGTTAATCTCACTTAGTTTAAATTTAAATTTAGATGATTAAATTTAAATAATTGTTGAATGATTGAATTGATTGATGTGCAATAGTATGATATACTTTGGAATTGGCATGTTATATTGTGCTAACAGCTGTGGATGCAGAGAAACAGGTTGGAGGGATCCAACTGGAACCCTCAACATTTATCCAAATTATTTAATACCCTCTATTGTGATTATTTTATATTCTGTGATGAATATTATTGATAATTGGAATATTGGATGTTATGGTTTACTTGAATATGTTCCGGTGCACTAAGTTATCAAGATATTTAGAATTGGATTTTGGGAAAATAAAGAAATGAATTTGGAAGTAAAATAATTATAGAAAATTTGAATAAATTTGAGAATGAATTGGAAAGGAAATAAAGTGACTTTAAAATTCTAATAAATGAATCCTGAGAATGAAAAGGAAATTTTGAATAAAAAGGAAGTTAATGAATTTTAAACCTCAATGTTATTGTTTAAAAGAGCAAACATTTATTTAAAATTTAAGATTTAAATTATCGAAAGGAATAAAGAAGAAATTGGAAAAAGCCTGGAATTTGTATATTTCAGTTAAAAGGTTTAAAATCAAACGGAAAATAATAACATTAATAATAATTCCATAACTGATGAATTTTGAAACGAATTAAGAAATTAAATAAACTTATTTCAAATAAAATAAATTGGAAATCAATTTTGGGAAAATTGATTAAGTGATTGAAGTTGGAATTTTCTCTGGATGGCCAAGTACATGTTTTTAAGGTAAAATTGTAAATATAAATTAAATGTTTTAAAGTTGTTTTTAAAGAAAGCAAGTTTTGTAAAATTTATTATTTCTAATATTTAAAGTCTAAAATAAGTATTTTCTTTTAATCTATTTTAGCAGTAATTATTAAGAAGTAACTTAGTATTTTGTTTTTTTAAAAGTAGAAATCTAGTTTTATATTTTATTAAGTAACCTTATTTTTAGATATTCATATAGTATGTATTTTTAACATATTATTAAAGTAATTTTAACTTGAATGTTTTAAAGTGTATTTTGAAAAGTAAAGTGGTTTTAAATTAATTTAGAAAAATCTAAAGTTTTGTGCTTAGTGATTCCAATGGAAATGGAAGTACTCGGAATTTATTCTGAGAAAAAGGAAGATAGTTTGAAAACTGTTTTCAAAGGAATTTGAAAAGTGCAGATATATCTTTTAAAGATATTTTGAGATAAATAAATAAATTGGGAAATTATTTATTGGTTGATAGTTGTTTGTGAATATTAATTGATAGTTAAATCACCGACTATCAATATTGGCCAACTACGTTGATCGTTTCGAAGAGACCGGGATCGAGATTTATTTCTTGAAAACCACTTCGATCTGGTTTGTACGTTTTGGAAAAAACGATTTTGGATTCGAAGATGGAGTAGTAAATTGCAAGGGCTAATCGCTACTAATCCTGAGGATATTTCCAAATGGATGTAGTAGGAATAGTGCCTTCGGTTCCGTTCGAACCCGGGACGGACTTGTATGGATGAATGCTTGCGAAACATCGTCAGGTGGACGATAGGCATTCTAAGGGATAAGTTCTAAAAAGGTAACGCTTAGCCTCTAGCCTCATCAAATGGGAATGGCTGAAAATCAGGGGTTATGCAGCAAGGCTTCGTGGGTAGCCCCCTCTGGAGGGTGAGGTCATCCCTGTCTAGATGTCCCTTTTATTTCGGCTTAGTGGGCGGTTGCTGATCCCAACCGCGGGATGATCTTGCTCGGGACTGTCCAGTAAGGGATGGTTCCGGTCTTGTGTTGCAGGGGAGTTAGGGTGGCTCCTCAGTACGCTGATCTAGACCAGGTACTGTGACAGGTAGTACCCAGTGCCTAGCCATTAGTTGGAATCCATTTTCCCTACGCGCCCGTACGATTTTGATTATGCCCAACTATTGCTGAAACGTGAGATGCAAGCATTTCAGCTAGATTCTATTTTACTTTCTATAGACACTATTATAGTATCAGAGAACTTTAATAAAAATGTTTTAGCTATCGTAAGGTAAAAACCCGACATGTTTATTTGTGGCGTGGTCTTACGAGATGCTTTTGTTTTCAAAAGGATTTTTTTTGAAACTTTAATAATCAATTATCTCCATGCATTACCCATCTGTTGATGGTCAACCTTCTGACCCAACTCCCTACAACTTTATAATTGAGTTGCCTGGATGGCCAGATTGCATCCCCTCCTCTAAAACTCCTTCAGCACCTCCACTTGTCACAACCACCCACCAATCAAATACACATCCTCAATCCCCTCAGCCACAGTCTCCTAGGAAAATAGAAACTAGATCACTTTCTGCAAAGAGGAGAAACATCACTTCCTACCCACAATAATATTTTATATTAAAAAAAATAGCATCTTGGAATATTAAAGGAGCACACAGCAATTTGAAACTTGATCAAGTTATCACCGAGTACAATATTTGTCTCTTTGGTCTACTTGAAACAAAGCTCAATCAAGCATTATCCATTAAAGCTGCTACATACATCAACCCAAACTGGTCCCTTCATCGTAACCTTGACAGTGCTTCTTATGGTAGGATTTTAGTTATCTATGATCCATCTATATTGACTCTTACTCCCCTCCTATCTTCTAGACAGTACATCCACTATCATGTCCTAGAAACTCAATGTCAATTCTCTTATTATATAACTTTTGTTTATGCTGATAACTCGGTTAGCTCCAAGAATGCTTTCTTCAACTCCTTGCCCCCTCTTAGACAATCTTCTCACCCATGGGTTGTGTGGGGTGATTTTAACTCCTGCTATAATCACAATGACAAATTTGGTGGAATACCTCTATCTCCTTAAGATCTTGATCCTCTCAACCTTGCTGTTTTTGAATCTGATCTGATCATGGTTAACAAGTCAGGAGCTAAGTATTCTTGGAATAACAGAAGTCGAAGTGGTATTCGAACTTTCACTACTATTGATCATACTTTCTGCAATTTCCAAGCTATCAACCACTGGCCTTCCCTTACTGTTTTCCTTCCCCAGCCAATATTGTCTGACCACTCCCCTTTAACATTATATTTTGGTCACCATTTAAGAAAGGAAAAGAGAAGTTCTAAATTTTTTAATGCATAGGTAAAACATGAATACTTTCTTGTTTTAGTCTCTAAAGTTAACACTGAATTTTCTTGTTTTGGTAATCCTATGTATAAGTTTTGCAGGAAATTGAAAAGAATTAAATAGGAGTTAAGATTGTAGGCTTCTTCCACCTATGGTAGTGGTTGCGCCTTCTGTCAACAACACTTAAGGAAAAGCTGAAGATCCAGCAAGACTTTATGATGGAGCATCCTCTTGATGAACATGCTGTAGTTGAAGAAGGTAAATTATTCACAGAGGTCAATAATGCCCTGTTCATGGAGGCTAGCATGAAGAGACAACAATTGCATAATAGGCGGCTTGAAGAAGGAGATAAAAACACAAAGTTCTATCATGATCATTTAAAGGTCAAGCATGCTAGAGATAATATTTTCAGTATTTTTGATGTTCATGGTACCTTATTTTTCACTGCAGATTCTATTGATAAGGCTTTTGTTGATCACTTCACTAAACTTCTTGGTAATACTGATGGTTTCATCCCTGATATTAAACAAATTTCATCTCTTGCTCTTCCTTCCATATCTTGTCAGCAAGCAGCAAACCTTATTAGTCCAGTTACTGATGAGGAAATTAAGACTACTCTCTTCTCCATGAATCAGCAAGCTTCTGGTGGGCCTGATGGGTTAAATGTGATCTTCTTTATTTCTACATGGAGTGTGCTTGGAAGTTAGTTCTGTAAAGCAATCCATAATTTTTTCAAACACTGCAGGTTACTTGGTGAAGTTAGTAGCACTAACATTGCTCTTATTCCTAAAGTCAACCCACCAACTAATGTCTCCTCTTACAGGCCTATTTCATGCTGTAATGTTCTATACAAATGTATCCCTAAAATTCTTGCTTCTCGTTTAGTAACTATTCTCCCCTCTGTAGTATCCAATAACCAGGCTGCCTTTATTCCTTCTAGGAGTATTCTTGATAATATCCTCCTTGCTCAGGAATGATTGAAAGGTTATTGTAGAAGTAAGGTGACTCCGGCAGCTGCTATTAAAATTGACATATCCAAGGCATATGATTCTATACACTGGGATTCTATTGTTAGGGTTATGGCTGAGATGGGTTTTCCCAAAAATTTTGTATCATGGATATATGTGTGCATCTCCACCCCCTCATTCTCTATTGTTCTTAATGGTAGACCTGTGGGTAATTTCAGAAGTAGAAAAGGCATTAGACAAGGTGATCCAATTTCTTCTTATTTATTTTTGTTGGTTATGGAAGTATTTACAGTTATTCTTCGGTCAAGATACACTTAGAAGATAATAAAGTTTCATCCTAAGTGTGCTCAACATTATATGACATCTATTATGTTTGCTGATGATGTCATGCTGTTTACTAAACCTGAGTTACCTTCCATGATTGGAATAACTGAAGCATCGAAAGATTTCTATAATATGACTGGCCTATCTATTAATCATGATAAATCATCTATGTTAGTTTCTGGTGTTAGTGAAGTTCATGCTGCTGCATTACATCAATACACTGGTTTCTCTTGTATGGACACTGACATGAAGTATCTTGGTCTTCCTTTAATTTCTAAAAGAATAACCAAAGCAGAATGTATTCCTTTTTTTAATAAGATTACTTCCACAATGACTGCATGGGATAATAGGCACTTGACCCAGAGTGGAAGATTAGTGCTCATAAAATCTGTAGTATTCTCCTCTCTTGTGTATTGGGCTCGATCTATGATTCTCCTAGTCAAACTAGTGCTTCTAGTTAGGTCTGCTATGAGTAGATTTTTTTGGACTGGTAGTATTCACAATAGGAAGTTGTTGCCATGTTCCTTCGCTAATTTTGAAACTCCTAAAAATCTTGGTGGTCTTGGAGTTTTAAATGTTAGGAAGTGGAATATTGCAGCAATTAGAAAGCATTTTCATGATCTCATCAACAAGAGAGACAGTATGTGGGTTAAATGGACATGGAATTTCAATGTTAAGAAAAAGAACTTTTGGTGTATGGCCAGTCCTCTGAATAGTAGTTGGTTATGGAGAAACTTGTTGAAACTGAGAGAAGTCTACTTACCCATGATCAAATATTCTGTTACTACAAATTTCCCAGTAAGTTTCTGGCATGAACCTTGGGTTAGTAAAGGGAAGATATTGTCCAAGCTATGTGACTATAATACTATTTTGCAGTCAGGGATTCATATTGATGCTAAGGCAAATGAATATATTTATGATGGCAAAATTGTGCTACCATACAATAGCAACCAACAAATTAGGCAACTGTGGTTTGAGATGCAGCAGAACTACTTTCCTGTTAGACAACTTGAATCTGTTATTTGGGACATGAAACATCACTCTATCAAAGGAGTTTATAATTTTGTCACTGTTACTGCCCCTTTAGCTGCTGCTAAATGGTTTACAGTGATCTGGACAAGTGATTCACAGCCTAAAGATAATTTGATGTTTTGGAAAGTTATTAATCAAGCTTTTCTTACTAGAAGTGTTTTGAAAAAATATGGTTTGAGTTGTTCTTCTTCCTGTCTGTTTTGTAATATGCTTGAAGAAACTCCTCAGCATATATTCTTTGATTGTTTTGCACTGCTTATTCTTTTGGCTAGGATTAGTTCCATACTTGGGATCAATCTTACTACTGATAACTCTGGGCCTGTCTGGGATTATTTATACAAAGCTACTAGGAAGAAAACTGATGGTGGCAGAATTCTTGTTGTCTGTTTGAAAATTTACATGTCTGTGATATGGAGAGAAAGGAACGCAAGAGTATTTGAAGGCCAAAGTAAGAATTGGGAGGTGCTGTGGAAAGAAGTTAAGATTGGCACATATTGCCAATTGGTGAACAGTCATACTACTTACCGTTATGATATGCAGTGTGCTTGGGCATGATTTTGTTTATGCTTTTTAGCTGTTTTTTCCTCCTTTTCTTTTCTTTTCTTTTCTTATGTATCATTTATTGTTTTGCAATAAAACTGGTAGGGGACTAGTTAACCCCGCTGGCTTTGCCAAAATAATCAATTGAGTGTGATTTTCTCATGCTGGTATTCCAGAATGACTCGAGTGTTATTTAACTGTAATGCTTGGGTTAGACCGAGTATTATAGGATACAGGATATGATGCTGTGAAGCTCAGGAGACGAGCTGGATGACGAGACGTATTTCGTACTTGTTTTATATATGTATTCCGCTGTGTTGAGTTGCTGTGTATCCATTTGTATGTTGTTGTGGTTGAGCTGTGACGGGTGCTCTGATGATGTAATATATATATAAACAGATATATTTGTTTTGGTGTAAAGATATACTAATATCTATTATATTTTATTTCGCTGCGATGGTTAGATTCTGATGTTGTTTTCTATTTTCTTCTTCTACCTCTTCTTCTTTATCCCAAATGGTTCGTATTTCTGTAAAACTTGAGTTGATTGTTGTAGAATAGTGTTAACTCAAGGGTTACAGATTTGCGGGTTGTTTCACTTGGTATCAGAGCATAGGTTGGTGATAACCTTGGCTCTGGTGGAAATTACTCATAAAATAGAGTCCGTAGTACTCTAGAATGAGTTTGAGCATATTAATAGATATGAGTGCGTATTTGTTAGTGAATATAAATTATTTTAATATTGTGTTGATTGATTTATTGAGTGGCATATGAACCTTCGTCGACACAGTCTGCGCAACTGTATTGAAGGGGTTTCTAAACACTTGAATGGAACAATCGACACGGTATTGTTTTAAATGTGGGTAAATGAAATAATTTTACCCAAAAATATATTTTCGATATAAAGAAAGTTTTTGTAAACTATTTTAGCTAATATATGGTTGCTTGGATGTTAGAAATGATAATATTAAATTATTATCATTGTTAAGTGAAAATTTAACTAGAAATTGAAAATATAACCAAAGTTTGAAGGAAATAAATTCATTATAAATGTAATTCATAAATATGAATTATAAATGTAAATTATAAATTGAAATATAATTAAATGGGAATTTGTATAAGCATAAACTATACAAATGCATTATACTCAAAATTTGAATTAAAACAGAATTTGAAACTTTAAACCCGGAGATTTTGGAAGTATTTTGAAGATAAATAGTAGCATTGTTGTTTCTGGGGTATTCCTGAAAGGAAATTGTTTCAAATAAATTTTGGGAAGAGATATAACATTGAATTCACTTCAGTAGCTGGAAAATAACTTCGGTGATGACTGCAGCATCATCGATGTTCATTTTCGAGTTTCTAAGTGACAGATTGCTGCCAAATTGATTTGTTCAGGAAAACCTGTTTGTTTTTGAAAATTCAAAGGAAATTTGTTGGGAATAAAATCAGGATTGGTTTAAATTTTTGAGAAATGTGATTTGTGATGTTGGAGATTTCAAAATAATGTGAAACCAAAAGCCGAGAGTTTAAAAATCCTCATGAGATAGTTGTAAGCTTATAGATTAAGATAATTTTAAAATCAGGAAGAAATATAAGTTTCGAATGTTGGAAATTTAAATTTAAAAAAAAAAGTTAAAAATGTAATTAACTTAGACTGGGAATAAAAATTTGACTGGATTGAAATTAATTGAATAAGCTGAAAATAATATCAAATTGTATTCGAATTTAGTTGAAATCGAATTGAGTTAAATAAATTTGAGTTTAAATAAAATTAAATTGGAATATAAATTCAATTGAGTTATCTAAGGGAATTAAATTCTTACCGTAATAAATAGAAATAAGTTGGATAAGAAATAAATTGGATAAGAATTAGATTGAAATAAATAAACCAGAACAACTTATAAAAGAATTTAAAATCCATAGAATAAAATATGCTTGATTTTAAAATAAGCATAAGGCTTGAGTTAGAATTTAAAAGAAGAATATATTCAAGCCTAGAATGAATGGAAATGTGAGAAAAAAAATTAAGTTGTGATTTATAAAATTTGAAGGGTGAGATAGAAAACCCAAAATAAATATTTTTGATGAATTGGAAATAAAACAAAAAAAAAATCCAAACTTGAATTATAAAATAAATTTGAACTTGAGGAAATTAAATGAAGTGATATTTGGAATTAAAAATCAAGTATCGAACAGTAAATAGGGGAGAACTATTTTGTTAATAAATTAGTTAATGAAATGTGTAAATGGAACCTATTGTAGTTAAATAAAATTGAATTATGAGTTCATGAAGTGAATGGTAAATTGAAAATGGTATGGATTGCAAATAAAATCCAAATACGTAGAAATAAATTGAAATGACCTTGTAGTTTATCTAAGTGAACTGAGAATGAATCGAATTTGGAAATTTGAAATTTATAATAACCAATCAAATAAATTTGTAGTTTGAAATGAGATTAGATAGAAATAGAATCAAGTTAAATTGAAAAGAGAACTTGTTTGCAAAATGAGAATGAGCTTAAGTATAAAATTTTAATAAATCGAAGTAAATTGACTTAAGGTAAATAGATGGGGGAGTTGAATTGAATTAAACTTAGAGCTAAGTTTAATGATATTGGGTTGGATTTAAATCAAGTGAACTTAGGTTTGAAGTGAAATAAATTGAGTAAATTAACTTAAGTTGAGAATAATTAGAAGCTCGACTAAGAGTAAAAATTAAAGACCATTAAATTGAAGCTTAGTTTGAATTAATTCGGGAATGGTTAGTAATGTGCAAGCTTGGAATGGGTCGAGCTAAATAAATGGTCGTGAATGAATTAAAATAAAAAAGAAATTTAATTGGTAGTGAAAATGAACCACTATTGTTAATCGTTTCGAATGAACAAGTTTTGCTAATAAAATGAAATGTGAGTGAATGGATTCAAATTTAAAATGCAATGAAAATGAGAATATATGGATTGTGAATAAATTTAAAAATGGAATAGAATTAAGTATAAATTGAGTTGAAATCCATTTAAATTGGTTATAAAACATAAATACTTGTTTATTCACATAGATCTCGTCAAATTGCATAGAATAAATTGTCATTGGATTTAAATACGAGTAATTAAAATTCTATGAATTGATAGAAGTAAAATAAATTGATTTTGAGATCAATTGGGTTAAATATGAGTTCAGTTTCCTTAAAAATAGATTAAATGTAAGTGATTGAGTTTTAAACCATTCAAATTGATGAAGTTGTATACGAATGGATTGAAAACCATTTAAACTGAATGAAAATGGTTATAAATTAATTGGAACAGTGGAATTAGTATGAAAATTGTATAAGTTGCTTACAGAAAAATGTTTGGTGTGAATTTCTTTCAGAATTCATGTGTTTAACCATTGCAACTAAGCGAAATATTGTTAAACTGCATATATTTGGCACTTACATTGTTTAAATTGAGTAAGTACAGGTACCTGGGAGCCGTGTGGCCGGATTGGGTTGCCCTAGCTGCTAAATTAATAAGCAGTTTGCTTAAAAATGCTAAATTAAGGTACACCTACGCAATAAAAATAGGAAATATGAACTGTTTTTGATTTTTCCGACTGTGTGGGTCGATGTATATATATTTATATCTATTTTCAAATTACAAAAGCTCCTCCGTACAAAGGAGACTCTGGGAAAAAATTTCAGAAATTTTGGGAGTTAGAAAATTTTTGAAAATTTTTGGAAAATTTTGTTAACGATGAAACAGTCTAAAACTGGAAAATTGAAATGAATTAGTGTATGAAACTAATTTAAAATAATGACATGAATTAGTTATAAATGGAAAATAAATTCAATATTTAGAGTTAGAGATAAATTGAATTCGTATGGAAATGGAAAGAATCAATTTGAATAGGAATGGATATAAACTAAAAGTGGTAAGATGAAAATAAATATAAGAAACACATAAAATGCTTATACTAACTTAAGTAAGGAATGATGCATTCTCAATTAGGAATTGATATTTCAAATATAATCTGAAGTAATATTTGAATGAATAGATATTGACATTTTGTGAGGAAGTCGATAAAATGTTTGGGAATATTGTGATTGGATATTGGTTTTAAGCAGGATATGCAGGTATTATAAAAAGGGATGGGAAAATTGGTTTTGATTTCAGATAATTAATTTGAATTGCTCGACAAAAAGGTATGTGTTTAAATTTGTATATGAAATTGGATTGGGTTTTTGGATATTGCCACTTGGCGTTTTGTTTTCTTTTTGGATTAGGGAGGCTGTAGAGCCATTTTGTAGTTGTACCGAGCTAGCCGCGCAAAGGAGACGCTGGCAAAAAATTTCGGGAATTTAGAGAGTTAGAAAATTTTTGAGAAAATTTTGATAATTCAAAATTTGATTTTAAATTGAAACTTGAATGGTTAATCAAATAGTATTGTTTGAAACTATTGGGAGGGTTTGGGAAGTTAATAAGAATAATAATAGGTCTTTTATAAAAGATAGTTGGTAAGATGTTGAATTGTTAGAAACTGTTAGTTTTAGGGAAATAATAAACGGGAATTGGACCATTCTTCCTAACTAGTAATTTCGGGAACAAAATTCTTTTAAGGGGGGAGGAATGTGACGACCCGGAATTTTCAAGCATTTAAAATAGGAATATTTAAATGATTTTAAATATTCAATAGAGTAATTTTAACTTAAATTACGAATATCACAGTTTATTTGATAATTGAATTATTAAATTAAATAAGTAAAGTTGGGTAAATTATTGAATCTAGAGTTTTAAGCCTATTAAAAATAATTTGAAGGCTTGAAAAATTTATATTGATAGTACTAAGGATAATAGAAGTTGTAAAATTGAATTTAACAGTGATTTGTTCGGTTTTGAAATTTTATCGTTTAAATTGAATTTTAAAAAATAGCCTTCCGAGGCACAGTCTCGGAACTCGACGAAACCAGTTCCATTGGATCCGTAATATTGTATAATTATCGGATTTCAATTTTCGTAGCGTTTGGAGTTGTCGTGTGAGCGTACGATATATAAACGCGTTGAAAATTTACATCGAAAATTCAATTAAAAGTTATATGTATATTCTCATGTATGCAACCTTCATCAGCCGACGTTCGTTCACATCACATACTCTGTCTTCCTTCGGAAGCTAATGCTTTCGTTCTAAAGTTGAGCCTTCTTCGAGAATCCATGCGCTCGGTTATTAAAAATAATAATAATATAAGGCCGAAGCGTTCATCTTCAAATCAGTATAAACCAAAAAAAAAGAGAAAGTAATGGCCGCCGCTGTTAGTTCGAATGAAATTCAATAACAAAATTAATTAAATTAACAACACATGTCGATTTTCTTCAGCCTCGTGCTACATTCGTTCGGAGCAAATCATTGGTCGATGCTGCGTTATTCAATAGGGGAGGTCGCGATTGAATCACCTCAAGCCTCGCGAGGTCAGAGCGTAGGAGGGTTAGTCGATGACATTGAAGAGGGTGGAGGACCTGGAAGCGTACGAGTGTTGTCGCGATGGCTTTGAATGGGTGCTGTTTCGATCGAAGGTGATATCGCGAGGCAACGAGGATTTTTTGATCAATTCGGGGATGACATCGGCGGAGCTCGCGTACGACATCGCGAATTGGTCACGATGTACCGTTGAGGGAAGCGTCGACGTTGGGTAGCCGGAGTTGTCGTGGGTTTGTCTTCTTGAGGCAGTGAGGTAACTGCTTACACTTAATTCAATTTTTATCGATATACAGAAATAATTTTTATAGACTGAAAAGGAAAACAATTATAGTAAAGTATAAAACATTCCTGTTTAATTTAATATATATATATATATATATATATATATATATAGGATATTTCGAAAATAAAATAAATAATATACTCACCTTTTTAATTTACTAGATTATTTAAGGAAAGAAAATCAGTTGAAAATTTAATCTTTGTTCAAGTTAGATCATTAGATAAAGTAAATTATTTGTTAAGTAAATTAATCAAATGGAATTTTTTTTAAAGTGTTCAAATATTAATGATAATATTCACAGATAAGATTTATAGATTATATAAAAAAAAAAGTAATAGAGATTATTTTACAAATAGATTTTGGAATTTATATAGACTATTTTCATTAAGATATGTGTTTTTTTCAAAGGAAAAAAGGAATATATATATATACATACATATTTTGAACTTATTAATTTATTTCTAGATAACGTATTATATTGATTGACTTTTTAAATAAACCTATTTAATTTTTTTTAGATAATAAAAGAGTTTTAAAAGAAATATTAGTATAACGTTAAATTATTGGATTAAACTAAATTGTTAAATGGAAATTGGTTGACCGATTGTTTCGAATATTAATAAATCATATAAATTGTTATTCAAGGTCAAACATCTGGAAATCCAAGGCAATATTGAAATGGATTGCAAAACTAAGTCAAAGGCGAGTTAATCTCACTCAGTTTAAATTTAAATTTAAATGATTAAATTTAAATAATTGTTGAATGATTGAATTGATTGATGTGTAATAGTATGATATACTTTGGAATTGGCATGCTATATTGTGCTATCAGCTGTGGATGCAGAGAAACGGGTTGGAGGGATCCAACTGGAACCCTCAACATTTATCCAAATTATTTAATGCCCTCTGTTGTGATTATTTTATGTTCTGTGATGAATATTATTGATAATTAGAATATTGGATGTTATGGTTTACTTGAATATATTCCGGTGCACTGAGTTATCAAGATATTTAAAATTGGATTTTGGAAAAATAAAGAAATGAATTTGGAAGTAAAATAATTATAGAAAATTTGAATAAATTTGAGAATGAATTGGAAAGAAAATAAAGTGACTTTAAAATTCTAATAAATGAATCCTGAGAATGGAAAGGAAATTTTGAATAAAAAGGAAGTTAATGAATTTTAAACCTCAATGTTATTGTTTAAAAGAAAAAACATTTATTTAAAATTTAAGATTTAAATTATCGAAAGGAATAAAGAAGAAATTGGGAAAAGCCTGAAATTTGTATATTTCAGTTAAAAGGTTTAAAATCAAACGGAAAATAATAACATTAATAATAAGTCCATAACTAATGAATTTTGAAACGAATTGAGAAATTAAATAAACTTCTTTCAAATAAAATAAATTGGAAATCAATTTTGGGAAAATTGATTTAAGTGATTGAAGTTGGAATTTTCTCTGGATGGCCAAGTACATGTTTTTAAGGTAAAATTGTAAATATAAATTAAATGTTTTAAAGTTGTTTTTAAAGAAAGCAAGTTTTGTAAAATTTATTATTTCTAATATTTAAAGTCTAAAATAAGTATTTTCTTTTAATCTATTTTAGCAGTAATTATTAAGAAGTAACTTAGTATTTTGTTTTTTTAAAAGTAGAAATCTAGTTTTATATTTTATTAAGTAACCTTATTTTCAAATATTCATATAGTATGTATTTTTAACATATTATTAAAGTAATTTTAACTTGAATGTTTTAAAGTGTATTTTGAAAAGTAAAGTGGTTTTAAATTAATTTAGAAAAATCTAAAGTTTTGTGCTTGGTGATTCCAGTAGAAATGGAAATACTCGAAATTTATTCTGAGAAAAAGGAAGATAGTTTGAAAACAGTTTTCAAAGGAATTTGAAAAGTGAAAATATATCTTGTAAAGATATTTTGAGATAAATAAATAATTGGGAAATTATTTATTGGTTGATGGTTGTTTGTGAATATTAATTGATAGTTGAATCACCGATTATCAATATTGGCCAACTACGTTGATTGTTTCGAAGAGACCGGGATCGAGATTTATTTCTCGAAAACCACTTCAATCCGGTTTGTACTGTTTGATGTGAATTTTTGTTTGATGATAACAAATATATATCAATTTATATATGTGTTTGCAGATTGTACTATATACATATAGGAATAAATATTCATATTGAACAATAATACTATTGCACAGAATTTATACAATTCAACCAGTATTTTTATTCAATATAATATTTTATTTCAACACTTATACAGTACAAAGTTTTATGCTCTCTCTATATACGTACACCAGTTCATATATTTCACATTCATATTTTTCTCACTACAACGCTCAATACTTAGTTTCTCACTCAGTCTGCACATCTGCATCTATCTGCATTGTCCAGCTCCAGTTCTTGTCCTGTCTCCTGTGTACCTGTATAATTAGCAAATACAACAGTAATATGAAAATAAACAAATTTGAATTTGCAAAAATATAAATTTGTTTTATTGGTGTCTCAGATATATGGGTTATTGTCATCATTTTTGATTGTATAATATCTGTGCATATCAGTATTCTTATCAGGGACAGGTAATCATGAGTGGCTGCAATACACACGTGTACATTTATACACGTGTGTACTGCCTCGCCAACTAGTGTGCGCATTCAACAAAAAGCAATCATGCACAACATAGACACAGCTGAATCATGCACAACATAGACATAGTCAACATAGCACATGCAAGCTGGATATGCAACATGACAATGCTCAAGTCGAGCCAAAAGACATGAGGAGCAATACAAATGCAGTTATATACACACTGAATCAATGCAACTCAGTACAATGCAGACCAACAAGAACAACTTCAGATGACTTAGACGAACTCATGGCCAAGAGTAACGTCGAATGCACAATAGGCCGAGAATCAAGACCACATGCAAACTGAAACAAGTCTCGACCAAAATCAGTGACTCAATACAAATACAACAACAGAGCACAATGCACCAAGAACTAAACAAGGCAGATTACAATACCAAGTTCAAGCCAGCCCAAGTATACAACAAGTGAATAAACCATGCAACAGAGAGATATTCACAATACAGGCAAAGCAGGATGATCACAAATACATCAAACTTAATGAAACATGCATCACAAAAACAAGTCAGTCAATATGATCAAGGTCATCTACACTGTTCAGAAGAACCAGGTTATACAACTACAAGTACATGTACAATATAATGCAGAGCTGAGTAAAACAAAGGAAGTACATTTTGTCGAGTACATCATGAAGCACTTGCAATAGAAAGTCAATGCGAATGGACACATGCGAAACCAGACTCAAACAAGTGAATAACTATGTGAAACAGTGATGCAAATAGTGAACTACAATATCGCAATGATAACAAAGTCAAGGCCTACAGTAAATCAAGTTATTCAATGCCGAGAAACAATGTAACAAAGATCAGGAGACAAGTTCGAAGTCAAAGCAGATGTTAAACAAGTTGAAGAATAACAATGCAGACGCAAAATAGTCAAACGTGTATCAAAATTCTTGAAAAAGTAAAAAATCAGAAGACTTGGTCAAGAAATCAAATATGGAAAACAAATCTTGGCAATGCAAATATACGAAAAAGATTTTTTCCAGATTTGACTAAATAATTCGAATATGGACCGAAAAAATCCCAGAGCAAAATCAGAAGTTCAAATTTCAAAATTGTGAAAACATATAGGGAATATCCAAAACTGTGGGTACCAAGCAAAATTCGAATCGTATATACCCAAAATGTCACAACAAAATCATGGAAATATTCAACGACTTGGAGGCCAAGCAACAAATCAAATCAGACGCAAAGTATCAGGGTTTCTACCCTATATATATACATACCTAAGATCATCACAGACGGTCAGAAGAGAACAAGCAAGAAAAATCTGAAAATCTCAAATCAAATCATACCAGTTCAATCACCTGAGCCCTTAGCAATTGGAATTCGCTCTAAACGTGGTTGTGCAAGCCTTAACCAGAGGCGAATTAGACATTCGAAGGGAAGAGGAGCAATTGGAGGCAACTCAGAGATCCAATCGAGCCGTAGTTGAGACAAAGCCGCCATTTTTTAGAAACCCTAAATTGCATTAGATAACAAAAGAGGGAAGTGGGCCGTGTTTTCGTTTGGGTCGGGTTGTTTGTTTAAGGGCAAAAGAAAAAAAAAAGTTGTACTCAAGTTTTTAGTTATTTTTGCTCTTATTTTTATTTTTCAAGTCTGTACTTTTCGAATTAAATCTTAGTAAATCACCACCTAGGATTTAGGTTGTGTCAGATTGTCTAGTTAGGATTAGTTCAGTAAGCAGGGTTTGCGAGTTTGCAAAATTCTATAGCGGCAGCAAGGTTTGCGAGTCTGTTAGAGTGTTTGTAAGCGGGAGACTATTTAATTCTAATAGAAATTTGGGAATGCAGCAGTAGGCAGGGGTTGCCGAAGCTGGGTAAATTTTGTGTGTGATTTACTTTTCAGCATATTTACTTCTCTGCGGTTGGTTTTTTGTTTTATTCGAGAAAATTTGCTATAACCCTATTCACCCCCCCTCTAGTGTTAATCTAGATCCTACAAGTGGTATCAGAGCCCGGTATTTTTCTTTAACTCTAGAGTCATGAATCCACCAAATAATGCTTTTTCTGAGGGACAATCTATTGCTAGGCCACCCATGTTTAATGGGAATGATTATGCTTATTGGAAAGTTAGGGGTATTTATCTTAGTTCTGTTGATTATGATGTTTGGGACATTATTGAAACTGGCTATAAATCTCCCACTATAACTGTTGGTGATACTGAGATTCCTAAACCTAAGGATAGGTTGATGCTAACGATAAGAAATTAAAAACTACAAATGCTAAAGTCATGAATGCTTTGATCTGTGCTCTTGATAAGACTCAATTTAATAGAATTTATCATTGTAAAACTGCACAGGAAATTTGGCATACCTTTGAGGTGACACATGAAGGAACTTCTCAAGTCAAGGAATCTCGTCTAGCCCTATTTAGCAATGAATATGAGAACTTTGTGATGGACAAAGGCGAGAGCATAAAGGACATGTTTGGACGCTTTTCAACCTTGGTGTACAATGCTAGAGCGCTTGGGAAGGTATTCACTGAGGTAGAGCTTGTGAGTAAGGTGCTACGAGTCTTACCGATGAGCTTTAAGGCAAAAGTCAAGGGCAATACAAAAATCGAAAGATCTGAGTAAACTAAGCATGAAGGAGTTGATCGGCAACTTGATGACATATGAGCTTGAGCTAAAAGCAAAGGAGGAACGCAACAACTTCGAATCAAAGAAGAAGACGATTGACTTAAAGAGCAAAGAAGAGAGCGATGAAGAAGAAGAAGATCCAATTGAAGAGCTTGCAATGGCTGTCAATAATCTTAGAAAATGGTCAAGATTCAGGCCACGCAAGAAGAAAACAAGTGGTAATAGGTCAAAAGATTCTGACAATTCCGATAATGAATTGACGTGCTTTAACTGCAAGAAGCCTGGCCAATTCAAACAAAAATGCCCACTTCTCAAAAAACAACAAAGGAAAGAAAAAGAAAAAGAAGGCCTTTGCAGTGACTTGGGATGATGAAGAAGGAGAGGAAGTTTCGAATAATAGCTCAGAGGAGGCTAACTTGTGTCTTATGGAAAAATCAGATTCAGAAGCAAGCTCAGAGGAATCTAGTGAGGTAGGTGACTATTCTTATAAAGAACTTGCTTTGATGTGCTGTGATCTTACTAAAACAATTGATTCTCTTGAATCTAAAATTGAAAAACTGAAATCTGATAGGAGAGAACTTGTCCATGAAAATTCTAGGTTAGAAACTGAACTTGAAAATATTCAAAACAAAGACTGTAAAAAATGTAAAATTTTAGATTCAAAATTATCAAGACTTAAGAATAGCTTTGAGAATCTTGAAAAAGAAAACTTGAGTCTCAAGGAAACCATTGACACTAGGAAAAAGGATTTTATAAATAGATGCACCTCACTTGTAACTGAAAACACAACACTAAAAACCAAAGTCCAAAATCTAGAGAAATCTCTGAATAACTTTTCAAGAGGAGAAAAATCATTCGACATGTTATTGGGAAATCAAATTTTTGCTAACAACAGAAAAGGGCTAGGCTTTGGGAAAACACAAGTTGATGATAATGCAAAAGGTAAGAGTGTCTTTGCTAGATGTGAAATAATTGGACATCGTGTTGAAAATTGTAGTCATAGGAACAAGAACACAATTTATACAAGTTTGGGCTCCTAAGAATTCTACAAACAAATTTCATGTCTATTGGAACAAGAATAAAAGGACAAAACAAGTTTGGATTCCAAAGGGATTGTTTATTCACAATGCTTCAGTCACTAATATCATTGGACCTAAGAGTTTCTCTAGGTCATCCTCCTCTCTCTCTATGTAGGTCTGTTGGCGGGCTAAGGAGCAACAAGAATGGTTTCTAGATTCAGGTTGTTCTAGAAATATGACAGGTGACAAATCGAAGTTCCTTAGCCTAGAGAATTTTAAAGGTGGAAATGTGATCATGGGAGACAATAGCAAGTGTAAGATTATTGGTAAAGGTGAAGTAGGTAATGGTACTTTTTCCTTGACTAATGTTTTATACGTTGATAATTTGCATCACAATCTCATTTCTATTAGCCAGCTATGTGACAAAGGTATGAATGTGGTTTTTGATAGTGATACTTGCAAAATCATTGATAAATCTTCTAATAACATTGTTTTTATGGGCAAAAGAAAAGGAAATGTTTACTCGCTTTCGTTTGATAATCTAAATCTTTCTAGATGTTTGGTGGCCACTGACGAAGAGGCATCTTTATGGCATAGGAGACTTGGACATGCTCGCATGAGCCTCTTAGAAAAACTTGAAACGAAAGAATTAGTCAGAGGGTTACCACATCAGAAATTTAAAAATAATAAAGTGTGTAAAGCATGTTCCTTGGGCAAGCTTAGTTGATCATCATTTCGCCCTAAAAACATTGTTAGCACATCAAGGGTCCTTGAATTAATTCACATGGACTTATTTGGACCAAATGAAATTGCAAGCTTGAATGGAAAACGTTATTGTTATGTATTGGTTGATGATTATTCTAGATTTACATGGGTTTATTTCTTAGCCAAAAAGTATGAATCTTTTGATTAATTTTCAAAATTTGCAAAACTTGTTCAAAATGAAAAAGGAGTTTCAATTAAAACCTTGAGAAGTGATCATGGAGGCGAATTTGAAAACTTGGAATTTGAAAGCTTTTGTGAAGAAAATGGTTTAAAACATGAATTTTCTGCTCCACGAACACCTCAACAAAATGGGGTGGTTGAAAGGAAAAATCGTACATTGCAGGATTTGGTTAGATTCATGTTGAGTGAGTATAAACTACCTCTAACCTTTTAGGCAGAGGCAGTGAATACTTCGTGCTATGTAATGAATAGAGTAATGATTAGACCAATACTTGGCAAAACGTCTTATGAATTGTGGTATGAAAGGAAACCTAACATTTCTTATTTTCGTGTATTTGGATGTCCTTGTTTCATTCTTAACAAAGGTGATCAACTTGGAAAATTTGAATCAAAGGCCGATGAGGGAATTTTCATGGGCTATTCAACAAGGAGAAAGGCTTATAGGATATACAACAAACGAACAAAGACAATTGTTGAATCAACCAATGTGAAATTCGATGAATCTGACCTGGAAAGGACGACTGAAAAGACGGTTGACGATGGGGTAGATCATGAAGGCATTGAAGAAGGGACATCCAGTGAGAAAGCTGAAAGTAGGACTGTTGATGCTGGTAGATTGAAGTTCAAATCCAATCATCCTCCTGAATTGGTTATAGGTGAACCTATGGAAGGTATACGCACTCGCTCTTCATTTGATAAAAATTTATGTGCATTTTGTTGTCACAGTGGTTTTATTTCTGAGATTGAACCTGATTCTGTTGAAATGGCTCTTAATGATGAAAGTTGGGTTTTAGCAATGCAAGATGAACTTAATCAATTTGAGAGAAATAAAGTTTGGAAATTAGTTCCTAGGCCTAATGACTATCCAATTGTTGGAGCTAAATGGGTATTCAAAAATAAACTTGATGAATTAGGAAATTTAATTAGAAACAAAGCTAGGTTGGTTGCAAAAGGATATAACCAAATAGAAGGCATAGATTTTGATGAAACATTTGCTCCAGTTGCTAGGTTAGAAGCCATTAGGATTTTGCTAAGTTTTGCATGTTATAAGGGTTTCAAACTTAAACAAATGGATGTAAAAAGTGCCTTTCTGAATGGTGATTTGAAAGAAGAAGTTTTTGTTGAACAACCCCCCGGTTTTGAAAATCATGATTTACCAAATCATGTGTATAAACTAGAAAAATCATTATATGGTCTTAAGCAAGCTCCTAAAGCTTGGTATGACTGCCTTTGTGCATATCTTTTGGAAAATGGGTTTAAAAAGGGGAGTGCTGACACGACACTGTTTCTAGTACATAAAGGAAGTGAATTTTTGATTGTTCAGATTTATGTGGATGATATCATTTATGGTGCTACTAATGAACTCTTTTACGAGAAATTTGAACAAGTCATGCAGGCTAAATTCGAGATGAGCTTGGTTGGAGAATTGAAATATTTTCTTGGATTCCAAATCAAGCAAAGCAGTGATGGTATTTTCATTTCACAATCCAAGTATGTGTTGGAACTGTTGAAGAAATTTGGAGTTGAGAACTCCAAACCATTGAGAACTCCTATGAGCCCATTAACAAAGTTGGACAAAGACGAGAAAGGAATTGATGTTGATCTGAAGAAATATCGTGGGATTGTTGGTTTACTTCTCTATCTTACTGCTTCTAGACCTGATATTATGTTTTCTATGTGTTTGTGTGCACGTTTTCAATCTAATCCTAAAGAATCTCATATGAAAGCCACTAAACGAATTTTGAGATATCTTTCACACACACACACACACACACATATTTGGATTATGGTACCCTTCTTGTGAAAATTTTGATTTAGTTGGCTATTATGATGCTGATTATGCTGGTTCATTGGTTGACAGAAAAAGCACTTGTGGGACATGTTTCATGGTCAAGTCGAAAACAGAATTGTGTTGCATTATCCACCACTGAAGCAGAATATATTGCTTTAGGAAGCTGTTGTGCTCAAATTTTATGGATGATGCAAACTCTTTCTGATTTTGGCTTAGTTTATAAACAAGTTCCATTAAAATGTGATAGTAAAAGTGCAATAGACTTGTCAAATAATCATGTTCATCATTCACGCACAAAACACATTGATGTGAGACACCACTTTCTTACAGATCACATTGCTAAGGAAGACATTTGCATTGAACATATTTCAACTGAGTTTCAACTTGCTGATATTTTCACAAAACCCCTTCCCGAAGACAGATTTCCAGATTACGTTTGGATTTGGGGATTATAGAAATTGACTAATCATTTTCCATTTATTGATTGAAATATTCTTGGATATTTACTTTCAAATTCAATTTCTAGGATTCAAACCAGTTTTGGATATTATTCAAAGATTGATTTGAATATGGTATTCAGTAGTGGAAATTGTTTTATTTCATAATATAATTAACTTGGTAACTTATTCCACGACCATTTCTATTTCTACCATCTTTCTATCATTCATAATGGTTTTGTAAAATGAGAAGAGTGAATTATCTTTTTTTTAAATGAAATAAAATAAAATTATATCTCTCATGCATCCATTCTCATTTAAAAGTCCTTATGGTTATGCATGGATGGAGCATGTGAGTGAATTATTTTTATCATTACTCCATTCTCATTTATAAGTCCTTGTGTTTATGCATGGATGGAGTATGGTAACTAAGTATTTTTCTGGTCTCAAAGTCCGGATGCTTAGACTAATAAGTAACTGCTAATCCCATTTAAAAGTCCTTATGGTTATGCGTGGTTAGTAAGTGCTTATTTTTGTGCTTAAATGTCAAATTATTTTTATAATATCTCTCTTCTTATTATATAAAAACCGAATCATCGATCCATTCTCTACAATGTGGAAATTGTTATCTAGTTATGATATATTATGCTTTTTCCTACTGTTCCATTAGTTTTTGTCAGTCTTTTGATAATGACAAAAGGGGGAGAAGAACAAGATTTTGATAAGGAAGTAAATATTTTTTGGAATACTTCAACAAATTTGTTAAATGTTGTTAGTTAATTTTCTTTAGTTCTTTTATTCTTCTGTAATTTTCTAAATCTTCTAAATAGGGAGTGGTCTCAGTTATAGGGGGAGCATTCATATAGGGGGAGCTAAATATTTCATGCTCAATCTCATTTATTAGAATTTCAAAATCTTTAATATATATATTTGTCGTCATCAAAAGGGAGAGATTGTTTGATGTGAATTTTTGTTTGATGATAACAAAAATATATCAATTTATATATGTGTTTGCAGACTGTACATATACATATAGGAATAAATATTCATATTGAATAATAATACTATTGCACAGAATTTATATAATTCAATCAGTATTTTTATTCAATATAATATTTTATTTCAAGACTTATACAATACAAAGTTTTTAGCTCTCTCTATATACGTACACCAGTTCATACATTTCACATTCATATTTTTCTCACTACAACGCTCAACACTTAGTTTCTCACTCTGTCTGCACATCTGCATCTATCTACATTGTCCAGCTCCAGTTCTTGTCCTGTCTCCTGTGTACCTGTATAATTAGCAACTACAACAGTAATATGAAAATAAACAAATTTGAATTTGCAAAAATATAAATTTGTTTTATTGGTGTCTCAGATATATGGGTTATTGTCATCATTTTTGATTGTATAATATCTGTGCATATCAGTATTCTTATCAAGGACAGGTAATCATGAGTGGCTGCAATACACACTGTACATTTATACACGTGTGCACTGCCTCGCTAACTCGTGTGCGCAGTCAACAAAAAGCAATCATGCACAACATAGACATAGCTGAATCATGCACAACATAGACATAGTCAACAGAGCACATGCAAGCCGGATATGCAACATGACAATGCTCAAGTCGAGCCAAAAGACATGAGGAGCAATACAAATGCAGTTATATACACACTGAATCAATGCAACTCAGTGCAATGCAGACCAACTAGAACAACTTCAGATGACTTAGATGAACTCATGGCCAAGAGTAATGTCGAATGCACAATAGGCCGAGAATCAAGACCACATGCAAACTGAAACAAGTCTCGACCAAAATCAGTGACTCAATGCAAACACAACAACAGAGCACAATGCACCAAGAACTAAACAAGGCAGACTACAATATCAAGTTCAAGCCAGCCCAAGTATACGACAAGTGAATAAACCATGCAACAGAGAGATATTCACAATACAGGCAAAGCAGGATGATCACAAATACATCAAACTTAATGAAACAGGCATCACAAAAACAAGTCAGTCAATATGATCAAGGTCATCTACACTGTTCAGAAGAACTAGGTTATACAACTACAAGTACAGGTACAATATAATGCAGACCTGAGTAAAACAAAGGAAGTACATTTTGTCGAGTACATCATGAAGCACTTGCAACAAAAAGTCAATGCGAATGGACACATGCGAAACCAGACTCAAACAAGTGAATAACTATATGAACCAGTGATGCAAATAGTGAACTACAATATCGCAATGATAACAAAGTCAAGGCCTACGGTAAATCAAGTTATTCAATGCCGAGAAACAATGTAACAAAGATCAGGAGACAAGTTCGAAGACAAAGCAGATGTTAAACAAGTCGAAGAATAACAATGCAGACACAAAATAGTCAAGCGTGTATGTAACGTTTGCGATTTTTCGTTGACGAAAACCGACATCAATACGTCCACTGTATCAACTGCCGAGCAATCGAAAGCCGAAAAACTGTACCGTTAGGGTTTTAGAAAAAGAAAAGGTAGAAGAAGATAGAAAAAGATAGAACAGAACAGAAGAAATAACAGTACAACATCAGAATCTCACAATTCGCAGCGGAACAACATATAATAAATAAATGAATAATCTTTAAACAAAGAACTATTTCAGTTATTACATTTTATACATTACATTTCATTACATCATCAGAGTGTACAACAACAGACAACATCAAACAATGCAGCGAAAAAAAGAAATACTATATACTAGTAATACGCCATGCCCTCCAGCTTGCCTCCTGCAACTCCTGAATTCTCGAATATCCTGATAAGCCTAACTCTTGACTGCCCGTGTGGAAATTGGTGGGCACCCAGAGTTTAGGAAGGAAAACAATAAACTCCGAGTCAGTCATGTGACTGGTGTGAGAACTCAAAACAGTTTATTTATCTTTGAAAACAAAATAGAGGAATACTTTTAAAGTCAATTCGCAATGCTTTTAAAAATTAGACTACCATAAGGCCTCCCGCACACACACACAATGCAAACGCACAATCGGAGGAGATTTCTCCTTATGATAGTCAAAGATGCTTGATACGCATTAAAAAGAACATTTGATATTATTACTAGTGCATAGTGTAGGCAAAATTAATTTCGAAAATAGAATATAAATCTTAGCCAACATAGACATTTCGAACTATGTCTACTATAGCTACCATCTAAACAGTAGGGCGCCACCATAAGTGAATGATATGTTCTACAACTAAAACCGTACAGGGTTTCGTATTGGGAATTGGATTTCCAACAAATGGTCAGGCCAAGGAACTTCCCATTGCCACATGAGAACGCCTCTGGAAGGACGTTCCCGAGAACCAAACCGGATCTCTGCCAACACAAGGCCGGGTTACCCCTAACTGGGTAACTACTGACACGAATATGTCATCCCCCGATCGTAACCGATCTATCCGAGGATCCTCGATTTCCAACAACCACAAAATATGCAGCAACAACGTAGGTTAAATATCTGTGCTCCATACCATGATATCACCTCTATCCAGAAGGAATGACATACACTAAAGGGGCGCTACCCCCTAATAACCTTGCTGCATCCTTCCTGTTTTGACCATTTCCAGGGTGTGAGGTCCGACAAAGTCTCGTCCACAAAAACATACTTTATACAAAAGCCATGCTTTGGGTCAACAAATGATCATAGAAATGATCACCAAGATAAACGATCAAATAAATGATCCTATCACAAATGATCAAACAATGATCATTTCACAGCAACACTTAGTATATCACACTACCAAATTGGGAGTATATCACTAATGACTTTCAACTACATAACCTCTGAGCTCGTACATCTCAGAGAAGGGTGTTAAGCTAAGAGAATAAATTCTCCGCCACCAACAGAAATATATTTGAAAGAAATCAGCTCTATATCTCAATTTGTAATGTCAGATATACAATCCATACAAGTCTGTTCCGGGATCGAACAGAACCGAAGGCACTTACAAAGAAGTCCTTGCAATCCGGATATTCACTAATCACGACCGGACTTCCCGTCACTAAGGGTGATAAAAACTCTATATCGGAGATCAGCCGATGTAGAGTAACTCGACGGTAATCCTTCCGTTTTCACAAATATCCGGTCTTCAACACCGGTCATCGAATGCAATTCATAACGACGTATCACATATTCGGAATGGGTTATACGACCCCAAGGTCCTTTCCCGGCTAACCCGAATAGTGAGCGCCTATTCAAAAATAAGTGTGGCATTCAAATTCAAGCAGTTCACAACAAATACCTATTTAAAGGTAAATATTGATAGTCGGATTTTTAACTATCAATAGGCGTGTTCAACATCACCAAATCCAAATAATTTTTCAAATTATTTATTTTCCAAAATATCTTTACAAGATATATATATATATATATATATATATATATATATATATATATATATATATATATTTCCCACACTTCAACATTTGAAAACAAATTTTCAAATCACTTTTCACCTTTACCACTTTTGAAAACAAATTTCAATCAACATGGTTCATTTAAACCAATTTAAATAATCCTTAACGATTTACTTTATATTTACGTTCCAAATCCCTAAATTAATCCCCATAATTTCAAAAATAAATCAACATTTATTTTTAAACAAATTCCCCTTTTTATTTATAAATTCCATAGTGAATTTACATTCAAAAATATTTATGAATATACGATTTCAATTATTCATTTTCAATTTATCTTCAAAAAGATAAATTCTCAAAACATTTCATTTCACATTGGAAAAACATTTCCATACTTATTTAATAATAAGTACTTCACAAATCTATTTATTTTCAACCTTTGAAAATATTCGATATACTTAGATCGAAATTTGGTATATATTTCATTCCTTAAGGAAATCATTCTCTTAACACATTTATTTGGGTCAAAAACGAATGTTGTGTAAAACATCGTTACGACGACCCAAAATCACTAGTATAGGGATTCAAATTTAAAATAGATATATATATATCCCAATACTATACAAAACATTTCCTTTCGGAAACCATTTACTATAACAACAGTGTTATAGTCCACCATTTCCTTCATTCTCGAAAACGTCTATTTCAACAATGAATGTTGAAATCTATGTATTCGATACTTAATGCATTTTAAACGTTTTTAAAATCATTAACTTCATTTCATAATATTCCTTCCCTAAAACATATCCATTTCATTTAATAATATATTCACTGTCCAAAATCGTGAATATAATTCCTTTCATATATTTCTATATCCAACTTATCAAATTCAATTGATTTCGGATTTATAAACAACGTTTATAAACTCCATTTATATTTTTATAAACTTCTATTTATAAAAATCCTTTTTATATCTCATTTTAAATGCCTAAATCCGATTTATAAGTTGATTACTTATAAATCTTATATTTTACAAAATCTATCCATTTTATAACTTCACAATTTATAAATCTATAAATTGCGTTCACTTATGAAATCCATTTTTATTTCATTTTTAATACTTATAAAAGCTCGTTTTATAATTTCAATATTTTTAACTTATAAAAATAAATTTAAAAATCTTTTATTATGATTCAAAATTACAAATTAAACCATTTTATAAATTAATCACTATTTATTTCGAAAATCTCAAATTTGGTTATAATTTACAAAAATTATAACTTTTATAACATTAAACTTATAACGTTAATTTATTTAAAATAAATCAATTCAAAATTTTAATAAAACGTATACTTTCAAAAATCACTTTAAAAATTCCTTTAAAACCAAAAATCATTATTTTAAAACTTCAAAAATGGATCCGACGATGCAACAACACCAAATAAACAATCAACGCATCCAAAAATCATATATCAATATGATAACAATCAAATATCACAATATCTGAAATAAAGGGTGAGGAATCCAGTTGGATCCCTCCAACCTGTTTCCCTGCATCCACAGAATTAGCACAATACCCATTCCACTTCGAGGTGGAATATCGCGGTATATGGGATTTGATAAAATATTATCCGCTTAATAGGCGGTGCAATAGGGTCTCATCCGCTATATAATGCGGGAAATCAATCAACTCCAATATATACATATGCCAATATGTATATATTGCTATATATATATATCCTAATATATATACTATCACAATCAAATAGCAATCAATCAATCAATCAGCAAATTTTAAATCTAACTATTTAAAATTTTAAATAACCCTTTTTTGAGTGAGACGTTCTCACCTTTGCTATTATTTGCAATCCATTTTCCAAGCGAGATTGTTTCTTCACAATTTTAACCTTGTGTAAACATTTATATAAATTTATTAATATTCGAACTATCGAACAATAAATTTTCCATTTAACAAATTTTTATTTGCCAATGTTTTAATTTTAAACAAATTTCCTAATTTCAAATCAAGATGTTAAAATTTTAATACCTAACTTACTATAAAAATGTAAATACTGGTTTCACATTATTTTTTTCTATTGATTCAACCTAAAAATCAATTAAATAAATTTCCTTACTGCAAACATTTATTATCTTAATTTCAAAACTTTTAATACCTTCTATTTCCCTGTAATTGACAACATCAACCCATTTAAAGTTTAAAAACTGCTTATATACATTATTATTATTTTTCTGTTTTTTAACTTTTGAACATTTTAAAATTCCAAATTTCTTTTTTCAAATCTGCACTTAAGTTTTTTTTTCTTTATTTTCTGAAACCTAGGTATAAATCAAATTAAATTCAAAACAATATTGCTTAAACTTATGAATCCTATCAGTATCAGTATATAAATTCGAAACAAGATAGCATACCCAACATCGAGCCAGACATCGCCAAACTCAACGAATCACGAACTCGAAATCGCGAGCACCGCCAATTTCAAATGTGCGCCCCCCATCTCGATGCGGCCGCTGCCTGCTCCTCCTCGATACATCGTGATTCGCGAATTCCCGAACCCTAGCCTGATGTCGACGCGTCACCAACACGAATCGATCGCGCGCGAGCTGCCTTGCCTGATGCCGCCTTCACCTCGTTCGTTTGCATCGCCGTTCGTCGCCCTGCTTGCTCGGCTCGTGAACCACCTCGCATGCGTGATTTCAGTTGCCGATCGCCCCCCTTTCTCTTTTTTTTTTATTTGTGCTGAAGGTCAAATGAGGGAGAGGGGAAGAAATGAGGGAGACAGAAACTTTTTTTTTTTTCAAAGCTCAGCCATTGATTGTTTTTTTTTCTCGTTCGATTTGGAACTGAGGAGTAGAAATGAAGTTGTGTGATTTTTAAAAGGAGAGGGGAGGAGACAAAGGAACATGGTTTAGCAAAGAGTAGGGTGGCTGGAGTACGTAAATATAGGGTGGTTGATGTTGACAATTTAAATATTTAAATTCAAATTGAATTTGATTTCAATTCTAATGCGTTTACTCACCGTGTGCTCACATAACAACTCCGAAAAATACGAAATTTGAAATCCGATAATAATTCAATATTACGGACCCAATGGAACTGGTTTCGTCGAATTCCGAGACCGTGCCTCGAAAGGCTATTTCCAAATTCAATTTAAAACGTTAAAATTTCAAAACTGAACAAACCACTTTCAAATTCGATTCTGAAGCTTCTATTATCTTCAGTATTATCAATACGAATTTTTTTCAAGTCGTTTGAAATATTTTCTTCAGCTTAAAATTGAAGATTCAAATTCTTATTCAACTTTAAATAGATTAAATTTAAAAATTTAATCGCCAATTTATTGTGAAAATTTGGAATTCAAGTCAAACCATCATTCAAATATTTAAAATTAATTAAATATTTTCAATTTAAATTGTTCAAAATTTTGGGTCGTTACAATCTTCCCCCCTTAAAAGAATTTCGTCCCGAAATTACAAGTTAGGATGAAATGGTCCTTAACTCGTCTACTATTTTTCACAATCGAAATAGTTTTATCAACCTACTAACCTAAATCTTTTTACTAGAGATTCACTGTCATTTCAACAAACTTTCCAACTTCACTTATAAGTTTCAAACAATATTGTTTACTTCACAATTCAAATTTAAATTCAAATTCAAATTCAAATTTCAAACTTTCAAATTTTCTCAAAATTTTTCTAACACCCTAAATTTTTGAAAAATTTCGCCAGCGTCTCCTTTGCGCGGCTCGATCGGTACGACTACAAAATGGCTCCACGGCCCTCAGAATCAAAAAGAAAAGAGAAAGCCAAGTGGCTGGAGAAGAAAATCATCAAATTTCATACTGAAATTGAAATACGTACCTTTTTGTCGAGCAATTCAATTTTATCTTTGAAATCAAAATGCAAATTCCATTTCCTTTAATATACCTGTATAACCTGCTAGTAGTAGTATCCAATTCCAACATTCAAACCATTTTGCAAATTCCATTACAAAATATTCAATATATGCTTCTTATACATTTTTACTTCACTATTGAAGTTACATATTTATTCTTATTCAATTTTACATTTCAATTCAATTCCATTCAATTTCATTTGAATTCAATTCACAATTTCAATTATATTTGAATTCAGTTTATCTTTTATTCTGAATATTGAGTTTTATCAACTATCTTTCATTCACAACTGCACTATTTTAAATTAGTTCCCATTACTAATTCATAACAAATTCCTATTCACTTTATTCAAATTTGTTTTCAATATTCAGTTTCAATTCTTGTTTTATTCTTTTGTTCATTCCCAAAATTTATTTTCAATTCTCTATTTTGGTTTATAACCACTTATATTAAACTGGATTTCAATATTCCATATGAATTCAATTTACTTCATTTACTTGCAATTGTAAATTCATTCATTCATTCACAATTTATTTCCATAATTCAATACTCAATTCCAATTCATTTGCTATTATCCCAAATTTATTTTCAACTCAATAAATTTTCTTTAAGTAATTATTTCACTTCATCTCCTTAGACATTTCTTCAAATTCACATTATTCAAATTTATTCACTTATACTTATTTTAATTTAACTTCATTCCTTTAAATTAAATACATTCAATCAAAATTCAAATTGTATAAGTTATCAATTCATTTATTATTCCCATAAATAGTTTAAATAGGATTCCAGAGTCTTTTCAACTTTTTTTTTCTTTTTTTTTTCAAAACCATTATTGAAAAATTTCAAAACCAAACCCCAAATTTTCCAAACATCCTCCTTTTAAAACAATTTGGCAGCAATTCCTCATTTGGAAACCCGAAAATGAACATCAATGATGCTGCAGTCATCACGAAGTTATTTTCCAGCGACCGAAAAGAGTTTAGAGCTTTTATCTCTTCAAAATACTTTTCAAAACCTTTGAAAATCATTTTCAAATCAAAAAGGTATTTAAACTTTCCAAACTTTTTCAAAAACATTTCCAAAAAAACTTCCCTGGAATTCCATTCCTAATTATAAATCACATTTATAATTTACATTCTCAAATTTCATTTTATATGGATTTCATTTTCTTATCTTTATCTCAATTTTCATATAACAATGATTTCAATTCTATTTCAATTTCAATGGTAATAGTTTAATATCATTACTACCTATCAACCATGCATCCATATACTATAATAATTCACTGAAAATTATTTCTTTTATATACAAAAATAGCTTTGGGTAAAATTATTTCATTTACCCGATTTTCAAAACAATACTGTGTCAGTTTATCTTGTTTAAGAGTTTAGAAACTCCTACCAACACAGTTGGCTAGACTGCACCGACCAGAATCTATAAACAATCAACCGATAAGTCAACACAATATAAAATAATTTATATTCACTAACAAATACGCGCTCATATCTATTATTACTCTCACACTCATTCTAGAGTACTACTGACTCTATCTCTAATGAGTAACACCCAACAGAGCCATGGTTGTCGCTTAACCATATGCTCTGATACCAAATTTAACGTTTGCAATTTTTCGTTGACGAAAACCGACATCAATACGTCCACTGTATCAACTGCCGAGCAATCGAAAGCCGAAAAACCGTACCGTTAGGGTTTTAGAAAAAGAAAAGGTAGAAGAAGATAGAAAAAGATAGAACAGAATAGAAGAAATAACAGTACAACATCAGAATCTCACAATTCGCAGCGGAACAACATATAATAAATAAATGAATAATCTTTAAACAAAGAACTATATCAGTTATTACATTTTATACATTACATTTCATTACATCATCAGAGTGTACAACAACAAACAACATCAAACAATGCAGCGAAAAAAAGAAATACTATATACTAGTAATACGCCATGCCCTCCAGCTTGCCTCCTGCAACTCCTGAATTCCCGAATATCCTGATAAGCCTAACTCTTGACTGCCCGTGTGGAAATTGGTGGGCACCCAGAGTTTAGGAAGGAAAACAATAAACTCCAAGTCAGTCATGTGACTGGTGTGAGAACTCAAAATAGTTTATTTATCTTTGAGAACAAAATAGAGGAATACTTTTAAAGTCAATTCGCAATGCTTTTAAAAATGAGACTACCATAAGGCCTCCCGCATACACACACAATGCAAACGCAGAATAAGAGGAGATTTCTCCTTATGATAGTCAAAGATGCTTGATACACATTAAAAAGAACATTTCATATTATTACTAGTGCATAGTGTAGGCAAAATTCATTTCGAAAATAGAATATAAATCTTAGCCACCATAGACATTTCGAACTATGTCTACTATAGCTACCATCCAAACAGTGGGGCGCCACCATAAGTGAATGATAGGTTCTACAACTAAAACCGTACAGGGTTTCGTATTGGGAATTGGATTTCCAACAAATGGTCAGGCCAAGGAACTTCCCATTGCCACATGAGAACGCCTCTGGAAGGACGTTCCCGAGAACCAAACCAGATCTCTGCCAACACAAGGCCGGGTTACCCCTAACTGGGTAACTACTGACACGAATATGTCATCCCCCGATCGTAACCGATCTATCCGAGGATCCTCGATTTCCAACAACCAAAAAATATGCAGCAACAACATAGGTTAAATATCTGGGCTCCATACCATGATATCACCTCTATCCAGAAGGAATGACATACACTAAAGGGGCGCTACCCCCTAATAACCTTGCTGCATCCTTCCTGTTTTGACCATTTCCGGGGTGTGAGGTCCGATGAAGTCTCGTCCACAAAAACATACTTTATACAAAAGCCATGCTTTGGGTCAACAAATGATCATAGAAATGATCACCAAGATAAACGATCAAATAAATGATCCTATCACAAATGATCAAACAATGATCATTTCACAGCAACACTTAGTATATCACACTACCAAATTGGGAGTATATCACTAATGACTTTCAACTACATAACCTCTGAGCTCGTACGTCTCAGAGAAGGGTGTTAAGCTAAGAGAATAAATTCTCCGCCACCAACATAAATATATTTGAAAGAAATCAGCTCTATATCTCAATTTGTAATGTCAGATATACAATCCATACAAGTCTGTTCCGGGATCGAACAGAACCGAAGGCACTTACAAAGAAGTCCTTGCAATCCGGATATTCACTAATCACGACCGGACCTCCCGTCACTAAGGGTGATAAAACCTCTATATCGGAGATCAGCCGATGTAGAGTAACTCGACGGTAATCCTTCCGTTTTCACAAATATCCGGTCTTCAACACCGGTCATCGAATGCAATTCATAACGACGTATCACATATTCGGAATGGGTTATACGACCCCAAGGTCCTTTCCCGGCTAACCCGAATATTAAGCGCTTACTCAAAAATAAGTGTGGCATTCAAATTCAAGCAGTTCACAACAAATACCTATTTAAAGGTAAATATTGATAGTCGGATTTTTAACTATCAATAGGCGTGTTCAACATCACCAAATCCAAATAATTTTTCAAATTATTTATTTTCCAAAATATCTTTACAAGATATATATATATTTCCCACACTTCAACACTTGAAAACAAATTTTCAAATCACTTTTCACCTTTACCACTTTTGAAAACAAATTTCAATCAACATGGTTCATTTAAACCAATTTAAATAATCCTTAACGATTTACTTTATATTTACGTTCCAAATCCCTAAATTAATCCCCATAATTTCAAAAATAAATCAACATTTATTTTTAAACAAATTCCCCTTTTTATTATAAATTCCATAGTGAATTTACATTCAAAAATATTTATGAATATACGATTTCAATTATTCATTTTCAATTTATCTTCAAAAAGATAAATTCTCAAAACATTTCATTTCACATTGGAAAAACATTTCCATACTTATTTAATAATAAGTACTTCACAAATCTATTTATTTTCAACATTTGAAAATATTCGATATACTTAAATCGAAATTTAGTATATATTTCATTCCTTAAGGAAATCATTCTCTTAACACATTTATTTGGGTCAAAAACGAATGTTGTGTAAAACATCGTTACGACGACCCAAAATCACTAGTATAGGGATTCAAATTTAAAATAGATATATAAATCCCAATACTATACAAAACATTTCCTTTCGGACACCATTTACTATAACAATAGTGTTATAGTCCACCATTTCCTTCATTCTCGAAAACGTCTATTTCAATAATGAATGTTGAAATCTATGTATTCGATACTTAATGCATTTTAAACGTTTTTAAAATCATTAACTTCATTTCATAATATTCCTTCCCCAAAACATATCCATTTAATTTAATAATATATTCACTGTCCAAAATCGTGAATATAATTCCTTTCATATATTTCTATATCCAACTTATCAAATTCAATTGATTTCGGATTTATAAACAACGTTTATAAACTCCATTTATATTTTTATAAACTTCTATTTATAAAAATCCTTTTTATATCTCATTTTAAATGCCTAAATCCGATTTATAAGTTGATTACTTATAAATCTTATATTTTACAAAATCTATCCATTTTATAACTTCACAATTTATAAATCTATAAATTGCGTTCACTTATGAAATCCATTTTTATTTCATTTTTAATACTTATAAAAGCTCGTTTTATAATTTCAATATTTTTAACTTATAAAAATAAATTTAAAAATCTTTTATTATGATTCAAAATTACAAATTAAACCATTTTATAAATTAATCACTATTTATTTCGAAAATCTCAAATTTGGTTATATTTTACAAAAATTATAACTTTTATAACATTAAACTTATAACGTTAATTTATTTAAAATAAATCAATTCAAAATTTTAATAAAACGTATACTTTCAAAAATCACTTTAAAAATTCCTTTAAAACCAAAAATCATTATTTTAAAACTTCAAAAATGGATCCGATGATGCAACAGCACCAAATAAACAATCAACGCATCCAAAAATCATATATCAATATGATAACAATCAAATATCTCAATATCTGAAATAAAGGGTGAGGAATCCAGTTGGATCCCTCCAACCTGTTTCCCTGCATCCACAGAGTTAGCACAATACCCATTCCACTTCGAGGTGGAATATCGCGGTATATGGGATTTGATAAAATATTATCCGCTTAATAGGCGGCGCAATAGGGTCTCATCCGCTATATAAAGCGGGAAATCAATCAACTCCAATATATACATATGCCAATATGTATATATTGCTATATATATATATCCTAATATATATACTATCACAATCAAATAGCAATCAATCAATCAATCATCAAATTTTAAATCTAACTATTTAAGATTTTAAATAACCCTTTTTTGAGTGAGAAGTTCTCACCTTTGCTATTATTTGCAATCCATTTTCCAATCCAGATTGTTTCTTCACAATTTTAACCTTGTATAAACAATTATATAAATTTATTAATATTCGAACTATCGAACAATAAATTTTCCATTTAACAAAATTTTATTTGCCAATGTTCTAATTTTAAACCAATTTCCTAATTTCAAATCAAGATGTTAAAATTTTAACACCTAACTTACTATAAAAATGTAAATACTGGTTTCACATTATTTTTTTCTATTGTTTCAACCTAAAAATCAATTAAATAAATTTCCTTACTGCAAACATTTATTATTTTAATTTCAAAAACTTTTAATACCTTATATTTCCCTGTAATTGACAACATCAACCCATTTAAAGTTTAAAAACTGCTTATTTACATTATTATTATTTTTCTGTTTTTTAACTTTTGAACATTTTAAAATTCCAAATTTCTTTTTTCAAATCTGCACTTAAGTTTTTTTTTCTTTATTTTCTGAAACCTAGGTATAAATCAAATTAAATTCAAAACAATATTGCTTAAACTTATGAATCCTATCAGTATCAGTATATAAATTCGAAACAAGATAGCATACCCAACATCGAGCCAGACATCGCCAAACTCAACGAATCACGAACTCGAAATCGCGAGCACCGCCAATTTCAAACGCGCGCCCCCATCTCGATGCGGCTGCTGCCTGCTCCTCCTCAATACATCGTGATTCGCGAATTCCCGAACCCTAGCCTGATGTCGATGCGTCACCAACACGAATCGATCGCGCGCGAGCTGCCTCGCCTGATGCCGCCTTCACCTCGTTCGTTTGCATCGCCGTTCGTCGCCCTGCTTGCTCGGCTCGCGAACCACCTTGCGTGAGCGATTTCAGTTGCCGATCGCCCCCCTTTCTCTTTTTTTTATTTGTGCTGAAGGTCGAATGAGGGAGAGGGGAAGAAATGAGGGAGAGGGGAAGAAATGAGGGAGACAGAATTTTTTTTTTCAAAGCTCGGCCATTGATTGTTTTTTTTTCTCGTTCGATTTGGAACTGAGGAGTAGAAATGAAGTTGTGTGATTTTTAAAAGGAGAGGGGAGGAGACAAAGGAACGTGGTTTAGCAGAGAGTAGGGTGGCTGGAGTACGTAAATATAGGGTGGTTGATGTTGACAATTTAAATATTTAAATTCAAATTGAATTTGATTTCAATTCCAATGCGTTTACTCACTGTGTGCTCACATAACAACTCCGAAAAATACGAAATTTGAAATACGAAATTTGAAATCCGATAATAATTCAATATTACGGACCCAATGGAACTGGTTTCGTCGAATTCTGAGACCGTGCCTCGGAAGGCTATTTCCAAATTCAATTTAAAACGATAAAATTTCAAAACTGAACATGCCACTTTCAAATTCGATTCTAAAGCTTCTATTATCTTCAGTATTATCAATACGAATTTTTTTTCAAGCCGTTTGAAATATTTTCTTCAGCTTAAAATTGAAGATTCAAATTCTTATTCAACTTTAAATAGCTTAAATTTAAAAATTTAATCGCCAATTTATTGTGAAAATTTGGAACTCAAGTCAAACCATCATTCAAATATTTAAAATTAATTAAATATTTTCAATTTAAATTGTTCAAAATTCTGGGTCGTTACTGTGTATGAAAATTCTCGAAAAAGTAAAAAATCAGAAAACTTGGTCAAGAAATCAAATATGGCAAAAAAAATCTTGGCAATGCAAATATATGGAAAAGATTTTTTCCAGATTTGATTAAATAATTCGAATATGGACCGAAAGAATCCCAGAGCAAAATCAGAAGTTCAAATTTCAAAATTGTGAAAACATATAGGAAATATCCAAAACTGTGGGTACCAAGCAAAATTCGAATCGTATATACCCAAAATTTCACAAAAAAATCATGGAAATATTCAACGACTTGGAGGCCAAGCAACAAATCAAATCAGACGCAAAGTATCAGGGTTTCTACCCTATATATATACACACCCAAGATCATCATAGACGGTCAGAAGAGAAAAGGTAAGAAAAATCAGAAAATTTCAACTCAAATCGTACCAATTCAATCACCCGAGCCCTTGGCAATCGGAATTTGCTCTAAACGTGGTTGCGCAAGCCTTAATCAGAGGCGAATTGGACATTCGAAGTGAAGAGGAGCAATTGGAGGCAACTCAGAGATCCAATCAAGCCGTAGTTGAGACAAAGCCGCCATTTTTTAGAAACCCTAAATTGCATCAGATAACAAAAGAGGGAAGTGGGCCGTGTTTTCATTTAGGTCGGGTTGTTTGTTTAAGGGCAAAAGAAAAAAGAAAGTGTACTCAAGTTTTTAGTTATTTTTGCTCTTATTTTTATTTTTTAAATCTGTACTTTTCGAATCAAATCTTGGTAAATCACCACCTAGGATTTAGGTTGTGTCAGATTGTCTTGTTAGGATTAGTTCAGTAAGCAGGGTTTGCGAGTTTGCAAAATTCTATAGGCGGTAGCAGGGTTTGCGAGTCTGTTAGAGTGTTTGTAAGAGGGAGACTGTTCAATTCTAATAGAAATCTGGGAATACAGCAGTAGGCAGGGGTTGCCGAAGCTGGGTAAATTTTGTGTGTGATTTACTTTTCAACATATTTACTTCTATGCAGTTGGTTTTTTGTTTTATTCGAGAAAATTTGCTACAACCCTATTCACCCCCCTCTAGGGTTAATCTAAATCCTACATGTACATTTCGGGAAAAATGATTTTGGATTCGAAGATGGAGCAGTAAAGTGCAAGGGCTAATCGCTACTAATCCTGAGGATATTTTCAAATGGATGTAGTAGGAATAGTGCCTTCGGTTCCGTTCGAACCCGGGACGGACTTGTATGGATGAATGCTTGCGAAACATCGTCAGGTGGGCGATGGGCATTCTAAGGGATAAGTTCTAAAAAGGTAACGCTAGGCCTCAAGCCTCATCAAATGGGAATGGCTGAAATCAGGGGTTATGCAGCAAGGCTTCGTGGGTAGCCCCCACTGGAGGGTGAGGTCATCCCTGTCTAGATGTCCCTTTTATTTCGGCTTAGTGGGCGGTTGCTGATCCCAACCGCGGGGTGATCTTGCTCGGGACTGTCCAGTAAGGGATGGTTCCGGTCTTGTGTTGCAGGGGAGTTAGGGTGGCTCCTCGGTACGCTGATCTAGACCAGGTACTGTGATAGGTGGTACCCTAGTGCATAGCCATTAGTTGGAATCCATTTTCCTTACGTGCCCGTACGGTTTTGATTGTGCCCAACTATTGCTGAAACGTGAAATGCAAGCATTTCAACTAGATTCTATTTTACTTTTTATAGACACTATTATAATATAAGAGAATTTTAATAAAAATGTTTTAGCCATCGTAAGGTAAAAACCCGACATGTTTATTTGTGGCGTGGTCTTACGAGATGCTTTTGTTTTCTAAAGGATTTTTTGAAACTTTAATAATCAATTGAGTGTGATTTTCTCATGCTGGTATTCCAGACTGACTCGGGTGTTATTTAACTGTAATGCTCGGGTCAGACCGAGTATTATAGGATACAGGATATGATGCTGTGAAGCTCAGGAGACGAGCTAGACGACGAGACGTACTTTCGTACTTGTTTTATATATGTATTCCGCTGTGTATCCATTTGTATGTTGTTGTGGTTGAGCTGTGATGGGTGCTCTGATGATGTAATATATATATATATATATAAACAGATATATTTGTTTTGGTGTAAAGATATATTAATATCTATTACATTTTATTTCGCTGCGATGGTTAGATTCTGATGCTGTTTTCTATTTTCTTCTTCTACCTCTTCTTCTTTATCCCAAATGGTTCGTATTTCTGTACAACTTGAGTTGATTATTGTAGAATAGTGTTAACTCAAGGGGTATAGATTTGCGGGTCGTTTCACATAGGATTTCTCTTATAAAATCTCATTCTTTACGTAAACCCCGTCTATACATCTCGAGAGAATTTATAAATAAATTTTCAATCATTTCAAACTATATATATAACGAGTATTTTTAAAGAATAGTAATTTATTTTTAAAATGTGTTTAAGTTATTATTTAAAATATTGAATACGCTTTTATAAACACCAAATACTCATTTTTAAAGAAACAAATAAATTTTCAAAATGGATTTTAAAAGTTAGAATTTACTAAACAAATACTTAATATTTGAAAATCTACTTACATAAATATTTCAATCTTAACTAGATTAGAATTTCATAGCTTAAATAATAAAATTTTCCTTTCAAAAAAAAACTTACTTCTTAAAATTAAAATATATTTTCAAAATCTTAATAACCAATTCAACTTATAAATTATTCTCGATTTCCATCACATCACTTCCATTCACTTTTCAAAAATAGTGTCCACTATTTTTCTTACCCTATTTCCATACTCTAATATAAATACATCCCATAAATTTATATCCCAATTTATCATCTTGATATCAATTTCCCTTATTTATAAACATCATTTATAAATTTTTATAACTCCTTTGAGTTTTAGTTGTTTATAAACAATCTTATTTATAAAATTCCATTTCTTTTACAAATCCATTCCTTTATAAATCCCATTTATAGCTTCCGCTCTATTTTAATATCCACTTGAACTCCTTTGTATATTTTTTGAATATCATTTATAACTTCTTTTGTATAATTAATTTTTAAAAATCTCTATCTTAAAACTATTTACGAGTAGTTAAGTACAACTTAAACAAAAATCTATCATTTTTATTTTTCAACTCAACTTTCTTTAAAATAATCCAATTTCCAATATAAATACTATTATATCCAAAATTTCTTTTTATTCCTTCAAATTTTCCCAAAAATAATATTTATGGTATTTAAAAACACCAAAATTAAAGGCCAGTGCTACTTTAGCATCCAATAATTCAGATTTCAAAATAATCGATAACAGATTATCTACACACATCATATATCACTATATATAAAAAATAAACAATATATTCGCGGAATCCAGTTGGATCCCTCCAACCTATTTCCCTGCATCCATAGATATTAATATAAAATAAAAATATCAATCCCACTTCGAGGGGGATATCGCGGTATATAGGGTCATCCATTATTATGCGGGGCACATAGGGTCTCATCCGCTATAATGTGCAGGAAAATCACTCTAACTACTAGCATATATAATATATATATAATATCATCCAATAGATAATAAATTTTTATTCAAGCAGACATGTAATAATTTATTTTTTTAATATTTTAAAAATAAATCCGATAATCCAAATGAGTGAGAAATTTTCTCACCTTGATTTTAATTTTGCAATCCAACCCGACTTGTTTCTTTATGATTTTAGACCTCGTATTAAACGTTATGCAGCTTATTGACATTTGAAATCGAGATCGTCGCGCATCGTCTCCGTCCTTGACTTCCAAACCATCGTCACGCATCGTCTCCGTCGCGCGTCTTCAATCAGGGTGCTACCTTCCCCCTACGCATGCGTTCAGTTGTGCCCACCTCCTCAACCTCATACTTGTGTGCCAAACCGCAGTGGCATGCTCGATTTGTTGAATTTATAAAAGAAGGAGGTACACGTTCAATTTTTTTAGATAAATGAACCGTTGTTTTGTTTTTTTGATAAAAAGAAGGAGGAAGGAATGATTTTTGATTTCATCTACTATCCCCTTTTCTTTTTTTTTCAATTCTTCTATTGATCGTTGTTCGAACTGATTTGAAAGAGGGAGAAAGGTTGTCGTGAATTTGAAAGAACTAAAGGGATGAAGGTCGCGTATTCGGATAGATAATGGTACAGTGATTTGAAAAGGAGAAAATAAAAAGTGATGTGAATATTTGACTAGACAATTTATTTATTCAAAATTTCAAAATGTCTCGATTTACGCAACTCAAAATTTCTAACTCCTATCGAGACATGGCGCTAGGCATTCATAATGTTGTACCCATATTCCGAATGCAATGGAAAGGTTTCGAGTCCTGATTCAATCGCATGAAGAAGATAGCATTTTGGACCTAATTATTATATTGAATTTTCGATATAATTTTAGCGCATTTCTATCCCATATGACCAAATGATAACTCCAAACACCATGAAATTTGAAATCCGATGACAATACACTATTACGGATCCAATGGAACTGGTTTTGTCGTATTCTGAGAATGTATCACAGCTCGCTATTTTAATGTGTCAATTAAATTGATGATTTCAAAATTTCAAAATGGCTCAAAATTTCGGTTTTAAAAACTTAATCAATTATAATTCCAGATCCAATATTTAAAACCAAATTAATCATTGAAAAATCCAGGTCGTTACAAACATGGGGGAAAGTTAGTACTTGGTCCATATTTGGTTAGGAAAGCTGTAGAAAAGGCTGAGTTAATTCAAACCAATATGAAGGAAGCTCAGTCTAGGCAGAAGATTTATGCTGATAAGTGATGGAAAGATGTAGAGTTCTCAGTTGGAGATCATGTTTTCATCAAGTATCACCGATGAAAGATGTCATCAGATTCGAAAAATCAGGAAAATTGGCACCAAGATTTGTTGGACCATTTCCTATTATACAAAACACTGGGAAATTCGCATACAGAGTGGAGTTACCAAGTAGTTTGGCAAGAGTCCATAATGTTTTCCATATTCCTCATCTAAGGAAGTGTATTCGATGTCCAGAGACTATTATAACACAGATTGTGTTAAATGACTTAGTAATGGAACCGAGTTTGACTATAGTTAGAGAACCAGTTCGTATAGTCACGGGAGATGAAAAGAGGTTAAGGAACAAGATAGTCAGATTAGTCAAAGTCCAGTGGAGTAATGATGAGAGAGACTGTACCTGAGAAACTGAGAGCAGGGTTAGAGATACTTATCCTGACCTATTTCATGGTATGTTTTACCTTTATGATTGATTATTATGAGTACCTTATCATAAATTCGAGGACGAAAATTCTTTAAGGAAGGAAGTCTGTAATAACCCTAATTTTGACTAACATTGTTTAGAACATTTAATTAGATAAATTAAATGAAATAATGTAAGTGGTTAAGAGATTGAGATTTGTATAATTATAACGTAGTCGTGCCTTAAGTAATGAATAAACCAATGAAAATCTAAAATGAAGTAAGTAAAAGTAATAAGATAAGGTTGAATAGGAATATATTATATCCTTATACCCTAAACCATTATCCTATTCTCATTTTCAACATTCACAAACAAAACTAAACAAAGAGTTTGGCTGGCCACCATTAGAAGAAAACAAGAGGAAGATAAGCTGGAATTCAAATAGGAAACTTAATCAAACCAATACAAGAGCAAATTTAAAACTCCTTAACAACAAACTAAGGTGAATAATAGATTACATCTCATTTTTATTGCTTTCGGTTTCTAGATAAGATCCAAATTATTGTGTAAGAAAAATGCCATGTTTTGATTGTTTAAATGATATATATATATATATATATATATATATATATATATATATATATGCTTGTAGATGATTTGTGTTCTTTCCTATAGATTTTATGACAACATTTGATTTGAAAAACCTATTAAATGACATCTAAATGGCTTGTATTTATGATATAAGGTCAAAATCATTATTTTAGAGACGGGTTTCAAGTTTCATAATTTTCTAAGTTGTTTTGGATTTATTATGAATTTTCTAGTAAAGTAAACGATTAAATTGGGTAAATTATTTTAGGTTATTATATGTTAGCTTTGGATCAGAAATTTAAATATGTTAGAAAACATATTAAAAGTGATTTATGGGAATTTTAAAGAATTTTCCTAAGTATTTTATCAAGGATACAAAATTATTTAAGTATGAAAGTTAAATGTTTTATATGTTTAGAAAAGAAGAAGGGGCAACTTGCTAAATATTTTGAATTGTTAATTATTGAATTCTGCAACACTTTTAGAAAAAGATTTTGTAAAAGAATTGACAACCAATTATACATTGACAAATAAGGCAAGTTAGTTGGAAAAATATTACTTTAAAAGGTTAAAAATCAATTTTGTAATGAATTACTACTTCACCACTTATAGCAGCCACCTTTCGACACCATACATCCGCCTCAACCAAATCGAAACCAATACAGATGGTATCAATGCCTTGGTACGTAGTGGATTGGAGAGATGTGGAAGGTATAGAGTCAAAACGTGCTTTCAAAGAGGTAGAAGTAGCTCTTATAAATCTAGGACTATTTTGGTTATAAATAAGGCTTTTAAAGGGATCAGAGCTTTTGATTGAAGCAACTTGCTTCTATTTATGTAAGAAAGGGCTTTTGAATGGGTTTTCACCTTTTTTTAAACAAGCTTTTGAAGGTGTCGAAACCTCTGCTGCCGCATTCAACCTTTCGAATCAATGCTTTCAAAGGGTTCTTTTGCCTTAAACTTTGAAGCCGCTTCTCCATACTTTCAAAAGAGTTGGTTTCAAAACCATCCACTTTCTTTTACTTAGAAACAACGCTTTCGAAAACAACGCTTTTTCCTCAGCTCTTTCAAGACCCTTTTGTTAAACCCAAAGGTTTTGAAAGGAAATGTTTTAAACGGTTTCAAAGCTATGTTCCATAAACTTTTACTTGGACCCATTGCTTTCGAAAGGTTTGTTTTAAATAAAAAGACTTTACGCTTTTGAAAGACAAATAATGAAGATTTCGAAGGGGAGATTCCCCAATGTTTTCGAAAGATATACTTTCAGTATTTGAATGGAAGGTTTCCAATGTTTTCGAAAGGCAAGTTCAAAGTATTTTAAAAAGAGGATGTCTAAGGTTTATAAACCATTTGAAGGGATACTTTCAATGATTTCGAAAGGTATATTTTTAGAAGTTTTGAAAGGTATGTTTTGGCATTTCGACCTAATGTTTCAATGTAAAGTAGTTATCCTATTTTGAAAGGGGTACTTTCAATGGATTCAAAAGGGACTGTTTAAAGTTTTTAAACAAGGGTTTCGAAGATGATATCCTAGATTTAAAACCTAATGTTTTCTATGTTAAAGAAGGGCTTTAACTTGTTTTAAAGGGATAGATAACCCTATTGATTTAGGTTTTCATCAACATTGTTTTGTGTAAAGCATATATCATAGAAAAGATATTTGAGTAAAACAAAAAGTATATTTTCCTTGTTTAAGTATGATTTAAAGGGTTAAATTTATTCGAAAGAAATGTTTTCAAGGAAAGTTTGATGGGGTAGTTAACCCTAAGTAAATGACTCAGATATTATAATACAAGATGGGACTGGTATAGGGTCACGTGCTATACTTTAGCTATAGCCCTTAGCTAATATAAGTCAGAAATTCCAGTGTGTAGGGCTTTGTCATAAGTAAGACTAAAATGATGTTACACATAGAAAGAAATATATAGAGAAAGATAGGTTATTGGTGAGCCCGCAAAAAAAAATAGGATTGGTTGACCTTGGTAGAAGTTAGTTAATGATAGACCATCCAGAAATGTGTCTAACCGAAATTAGATTATTTATTTTGTATTGTAGGCTTGAGTCAACCAATGATTAGTAGTTAACCAAACACTACAATGTTGGGACAGGTAGTTCCTTGATTACCTAATTTATCTACATATATGATATTGCCATTATTGCTTTAATCAATTTGATTGCAGGTTTCTGATTTGCTAAAGATATGTTTTAAAAAGGGATATTAGTAAGGGAAACCCGTTCCGCTAAGTGGATTGGTGTCACTTAATATCAAAAAAGCGAGATCTAGTAGTATTATTCACACCAGGCTTTATATCTGACTCGAAGTTTATATTTTCCTCTTAGACTCTCGGGTGCTAAAAAATTAATTTGAGTAGATTGAGAGTTAAGGTTTTACAGATTTAATAGGTGGACAAATAAGATTTCGAAGATGTGCATGAGGAAAATTTAGCTATATAGGAATAATCGTTTCCACTGCGATGTATTTAAGACTGTTATTTCTATTTAGTATTCTGATCATCTAAGGGGGCATCTTCGTATGTCGCTCTTGTCATAATTTATAATAATTATATTTCATCAGATTTGAAATGTAATCAGAAAAGATGTTTTAATTCCCTGTCGATTTTATTTTATATTCATGTGCTTTTGATATTATGGATACCATTAACATTACCGTATTTTATCACTAGTAGTTAATACTATGGATGACTGCAGCATCTATAGCGCTTAGCTTTGGGCCTCAAGATAGAGGATGTTACAAGTTTTCAAAAGAATTACGACAATGCCATACCACCTTAACGTCCACAAGCCTAAGACAAGGTCATGACCATGAGTGTCGATGTCAAAGTGAAGGGAAGCATAAGATAGTTACTTTGGTAGTTATTTAATGTTTCTAAGTAGGTCGAAGTCGACCTTATCGACAATATAGTATCGATGACAATGATGTCTTCATGATTCGTCGAAATGTTTTAAAAGTTTATTATCGACGTCGATGACGTCTTTTGTCTTCACCGCGATTTTAGACAATGTTGCATCTCACCTCTTCGTCATTTTCCAAACTAAGGAAGTAAGGCCACATTTACAGACTTCAACTTTGACTTTATACAAAAAGCGGCATAGTAGTCGAAGTAAGTTAAGTATCAAAGTTTATAACGTCACTAATGGTCTTGGGGGCTGATGTATATTAAGGTCGGCGGCCTTATGTGTATTGATGTCTCTTGGCCACAATGCCGCACCTTATCTTTTTAATGCTGAAGAGATTTGTTTTTGAAGTTAAGTAAGAATGTTTTTAAGAAGGGAAAATAAGCCTATGTTTATGAGGGTCGATAACCCTATATCTTCGGGAATGAGCCATAAAACTTATGAAGGTTTTAAGATTTTGTCTTCGACCTAGATGAAGGTCGATGTGGTTAATACTGCATGTGTTAAACTCTATTTTTATATATAAAGGTAAAGAGCCTTAAGTTACCATGTCGACATTATAAATGACATCAACGTTGATACATTTTAAACTATTTAAAAGGCTATATGTTACCTTGTTTTGAAAATGACTTAAGGGGATTAATTATATATTATTACGAAAATGATTTCAAGGATTTTAATTATGAAATAGCCAAAGTTTTGAGTTAAAGATTTCTAGAGAGAATATTTTTAAGGTTAAGTAATCGTAACATATTGAATAAGGGACGTTATATGTTCTTGTGTTTATTTGATCGGTTATTATTGCATTATTCTTATCATGCTCACATTATATATATATATATATATATATATATATATATATATATATATAATCCATAACTGTGTTTTAGGGTATTAAGGGTAAAATAACCTGCTAGGTTGACCCAGTAGTGAGTATAAATAGAAATAACTCTTGAGAGATTAGAATTGCATCAAGAAGATCTGGTAGATTAGAAATATATGATGCCTAGAACTGATTAAAAGATTATTGATTTAGATGTTATTGGAAGGTTCAATGGGTTCATAGTCATTCTATGAAAACCATGGCATGAGAAAAGTTATTGGAAAGGCTTAATAGGTTCGTAGAGGTCCCATGAAAACTATATTCGGATGATGTTATTTATAGAAATCAGTAGGTTCATAGTGATTCCATGAAAACTATTAATTGAGAGATGTTATTGATGGAAAGTAATAGAATCATATTGATACATGAAAACTATGATTCAAGAGATGTTATTGAAAAATCTAGTAGGTTCATAGTAAGCCCATGAAAACTATGATTGGAAGGTTATTAGGCAACCCTCGAAAACTAAAAGGCTCTTAGTCATCCCATGCAAACTATGAAGTTAGATAGATTGTCTTTAAGAATTGAGATAGGTTATTAGTCAGCCCATGAAAATTAATAGGTTCATAAGTGACCCTAGAAGTATTATAAATTTGGACAGATGGTCTGATAAATTAGGATGGGAAATCTAAGGTATATTGCATTCTTACATATCATCATATATTATTATGTTTTAACCATTGTGGATGCAGGAGCACAATATCTAGTTAATGTATTTTGGTTAAGATATCGGTAAGGGGAAAACCTGTTCTGCTCAATGGCATGGTCTTGCTTGATATCTATTTGGTTTGAGATGTTAGGTTATTATTCATACCAGACTGTTATCTGACCCGAAGTTTTTGTCTTTCCCTTAAACTCTCAGGTACTCATTTGAATAGATCGGGAGTAAGGGCTTTTAGGTTCTAATTAGACGAATAAATTAGCTTCTAAAGACATTCAGGAGGAAATCTAGCTATTAGGAGCCTTTTCTTTTTTCGCTATGTAGTTTGGTTTTATCTATTTGGATGTAATGGAAAAGTTGTATATTCTCAAGTATTTGACTCTGATCAACCAAGTGAGCATCTTTATATATCTCTCTTAGAGTATTTTGTAATAATTATATTTTCTCTATACATGAGATTACGAATGGGATTATGTAATGAATATGAAATATCAATTGTGAAGTAAGATTTGAAAATTTATTATTAAAATTTGTTGAAATTGTTTCATATTCATATGCTTCTGATTATTGATATGATTTACATAATGTCGTCGAGAATTAATAACTACGGATGACTGCATTATCCATAACAGTTAGCTTTGAGGCTTATAGTAGAGGATTTACAAGTTGGTGTCAGAGCCAGATTTATGCTTAAAAGAAATTTAAACCTAAGGAGATTTTGAAAACATAATCATAATGAATCAAAGAATAAGATTGGGATATAGGATAACGCTATAATAACGAACTAGTATTTGCTATGTAAATATGTATTCCATTTCTATTCTTTCCTCTTAGATCGTTCTTCTGTATCTTACTAAGCCTCTTGTGTGGACTTACAAGAAAGAAAGATATGGAGGTAGGAAACAGAAGGGTGAATCTAGGTGGAGAAAGTACCACAACCAATGAAAATGCTCGGCCCAATACCATGAGAAATTAGGGTCAACTTGCAAATGCTAATCAAAATGTAAATGCCAATGTAGGTGCCAGAACCCCACTAATAAATATGTGGACTATGTATCAGTTTTTTTGTCAATTTGATGTAAGTTGGAGTAGCTGCAGGAGTAGTTGAAGGAAAGGTTGCTAATGCGGAAGAAATTAATTCTGATGTGCCAGTTGGTAAATACTATGCTAAGATGAGTCGAGATTACACTAGTCTAGGTGGAATGCCTTTTCTCTGGTTGTTGCACTACGAGAGAATTTTCGTTGATCTGGGATTGAATGATGAGTAGAAAAGGAGATTGGCTTCAAAGCATTTACAAGGAGCCACTTTATTTTGGTGGAATGGAGTTACCGTAGGAGTGCTTGAGGAGGAGTTTACTTAGGAACATTTTCGAAGGAGATTTGGGGAATGATTTTTTAAAAGTAGCTAAGTTCGCTTTTCTCAAGATTGTAACATCCCACCTTTTTCGTGCGATTCAAATCGACACACGTGCCAATTCAAACCATACGGAAAGGCAGATTGTTATGGGGTAAATAAGAAAAACAATGAAGAATTAAACTAATAGAATCTCACAGCGGAAGGATAAAATATAATAATCAAATATACAGTTCATGAAGCTGTTTTACAAATTATTTGATTTTACTTAAATGTACATATCAGAGTACACATACCAGAGAATAATAATAAATGCAGCGGAATTAAATAGTGTAGTGGAATAATATAGTAGGTAGTAATACTACAAATCTTCTTCTTCGTCCTCCAGAATAAAATCTTCAAATCCTGAAACGCTCAGACTGACCCGGGCGAATTTGAAAAGGCAAAAACACTCGAGTCAGAACTAAAAGATCTTATGTGAGTTAAATTAACAGAAATAAATATGAGTGCAGTAACTCAAGAGATGCTCAGGATTTACATCTCCTAAGGATCCGTTAAACTATTTACTACGTAGTATACTTCGCTATTATAATAGTGTCTATAGTGAAATAAACTTACTTTAAAATAACGTTAAGGCTTTACATTTTCCACCTTAACACATTTATATATTCCCATAGTCTATACAGTACCGTAATCTCCCCCGTACTGGGCGTCGTCAGAGGGCACTCCATAGGTATGGTACAAAACCAAAATCGTATAAGGCGCCCTAGGGTAGGTGACACGGCACAACTAGGCAATGCCGGGGTAGATATACCAATTACGCTTCCGGGTCGATGGTAATGCGTAGCGCGCAGCTACCGCCCACCTCGAACAAACTCCCCCAAATCAAAGAAATCAAAAGTGAAGGTGGCCACCGAATCAATCCAAAGTCAGAGTATAGTATCGAAGGGAAGTGTTCGATCAAAGGTGCTACCTTATTAACCCGTCAATCGCTCCTGTTTTAGCCACCTTATGCCAACTCACGGGAGTTGGGTCCACGTATTTACCTTACAGGAAACGCCGCCACCAACCTACTTCATTCTGTAATCTCCACCGCGCACACAGTTGTTAAAGTGGTTTTCGGAGTTGGCAGAGAGTATGACAACTTCCAATCCCGGTCTCTTCAACAACCAAACGTTATTATAACACCGTGGTCTTTAAAATAGTTTATACTTTAAAACTAGAATATAATTATCCATTTCAAAACCCATAAATACGACATCAATTCCATTTCCAAAATAACTCATTTTGATATTATTTTTATAAAACCCAAATCAATAATATCATTTTTATTTCACATAATTCTTTTCCAAAATCATACAACTTTAAAATTTATAATACGTGGAAACCAAACATTCGAATTATAACTTTCGAAACATAGTACTTCGAAATTCATAGCTTTAAAACCATAACTTCTAAAACTTGAATGGTTTGGATATTCAACAGTATGTAAAATAGTTGATTTTAAATTACTTTATAAAGTAAATAATTTCCACGCCTTTACCATTTATTCACTTTAAATTAAGTCTAAACCACATAAATTTAGATTCACTTCCAGTTTCAATAAAACACTTCGATTTTAATATATTCAAACCTTGAGTATTTAACCATTTCAAAACTAAGGTTGGAAATTTCTATTTAACAATTTATGGTCCTATTATTTAGTTTGAAACATTCACATAATAAATCCATAAACAAGACTCAAATTTCTAACAACTAAATATTTCCTACAATTTATTTATACTAAAAATATTCATTTAATTTATCTTGAATAAAAATCCAGTTATAAGTGTCATACCTTTAAAATTTCCAATTTTAATAAGTTTACATCACTTATGGAGTTAAATTTTTAAATGAGCTCAATTCCAAATAAATTTCCAATTTTAATAAGTTTACATCACTTATGGAGTTAAATTTTTAAATGAGCTCAATTCCAAATAAATTTCCAATTTATCTTCCAATCTTAATTGATTTGAATCATTTAAAACTCTATATATATACACAAGATTTTAAACTTGTACTTAAACATATAATATAAATTATCAAACTCCATTTTTTCAACTTATTCATTTTTATTTAACAGATTATACATAGCTTAAATTCAAAATTTTAACTATATATGTGTATATAAAATAATATTTATATAATATCAAATTTTAATATTTATTAAACCGTATCCTATCCAAACCATAGAAATCATTTTCAAAATAATTATATATAGACCGATGGTGTCTGTATAAAATTTTCTATCCTATGGTCAAGTGATACGGATATTTATCATTTCAATCCGCAATTTAAAAATAAAAAAATGCGGTTGTATATCATTTCAAACCGCAATCCCAAATGAAATGAAAATGCATAATAACTTACAGTTTATATAATATAGCACATCATCTAATCACCCAATATTAATCATCAACCAATTTATTGCAATCATCATCAATTTAAACAAACTTCAATAGAGCATATAAAATATAACAGGTATCAACGTACAGTTTATATTCAAAAAAAATAACTGTTTAACTAGCCGTGTATATGCAAAATAAATAAATTTTAACTGTCAATTTATAGGCAATAATAAAATTAATTAACAATTAAATTAAATAAATACAATTTAACTGAGATGATGAATAAAATATGAAAAAAGTCATAAATAAATTTCCACTCATATCTTAAATCAATTTAACAAACATAAGAAAACTTAGAAGTTGTGAACCGTTTAAAACACTCATCTTTGGGATTTAAATTGAATTTTAAATTCAATTTAAACCCAAAAATTGGACAGCCTCCTAATCCTTCCAAACCAGCGCCAAAATGTCCAGAATCCCAATACGAACCTAGCGGAGAAAACCGCATGTAAAACGGATATTGCACGTAATAGTTATTAAATTTAAACGAGATGAATTTCAATTAAAACAAATAAAGAAAGAAAGAAGGAAAAAAATTACGTTGAAATCCCCGTCACCTCGTCTTCAGGACCCACGTGGAAATCACGACCCAAAACCCTAGCCGCGCAGCCCTTGAACCCACGCCGTCGCGTACTGCCTCGCCGCCGCAGCTAATGCCGATCACCCTGATGCTGCCTTCGCCACGCGACCATACGTTGAGAGCCCCGACCCCAAACAGACGCAATCGACTCCTCTAGCCGCCGCCGGCGTGATTTTCCTAACCCTAGTTGAATTTTTTAGCTCGATCCAGCCGTCGATTCGACAAATCAATAACTCCGATGAGCAGCACTCAGTCCCCTCTACGCCATGGTACCAACGATTTGTCGATCGGAACAAGTCGATCAACACGATGATGAATGGCCGAAAATGATTCCCTAAATTCTGGAAAAACAGCAATTCGAATCGAAAAACGAACTACACTACTGAATTCCGTTCGTCAAGAGCATCAACATATATTTTTTTGAGAATTTTCTAAGGCCTATGAATTTTTGACTTTGGATCTAGGGTTTGCATCCATTGAGGAAGAGGGAGAGCTGATGAAATTTACGCATAGACAAATGAGAATAGATGGAGGCTAGGGTTTATAATTAACTATTTATAGGTAGGGTTGCAATAGAGTAGATGGACCGGATAAACAAACATGCTGAACGGTAATTGGCCCAAAAAGCCCGTTCTGACTCCGGAACGAAATTGGGTCAACCCATATATCACAATAAGTATTTTAAAAAAATTCTAAATGCGATAGAAAAAGTTTCACGTCCAAATTCCATCATATGAAGAAGTTATGCTGAAATCAATATTTCCAAATAGATTTCAAATTTGATTTCAATTAAATCGATTTCAAGGCGTTTCGCGTTCGTACGATCAAACGACAAGTCCGATCGCTACGAAACATGAAACCCTATAATAATTCATCATTACGGATCCGATGAAACTGGTTTCATCGAAATCCGAGTCCGTGACCAAAATGGCTATTATATTAATTAAATTTAAAATAAATCAATTAAATCAAATTTCAAATTTTAAATTCTGAAATTTGAAATCTTTATCCTTTTATAATTCTCAAAAATTCACAATAATTTAACAATTTTTAAATGTCAATTTATTTAAAGATTAAGTCAATATAAATATTCAATTTCATAAAATTCAAAATTATAGATAAATTTTCAAAATTTCCTTTTAATTGAATTAACCTATATTTATTCCACTTATAAATTTCAAATATAAGGGTTTACCAATGGATTTAAAATTTATTACACAATCATTTCCAAATTTCAACTTAATTTTTAAATTAACGTAATAGTTAAATGTTTGATTTCATTTATTTGCAATCAATCCAATTATTATAAATTAAATAAATCAACTCACTATTAAAATTCAAATTCTATAATTCATCAAATTTATCATCTTGATTTACTTATTAATTTATAATACTTTAAACCAATTCCCACCTCAATTTAAAGTAGTTTCATTCACCAGTTATAGTGTTCTTTCAAATTTCTTAAAATAATCCCTTTCTATAAATTGAATCCAATTTATTCCAATAAGTTTCAAATTAATCGAATTAGATTCAATTTTTAACCTTTTACTTACACTTAAGTTTAGGTCATATTTAATTTATAACGTATTACTTCCCTAGTTATTACTTTACATCTTCCCTTATAAATTTTCAAAATTAATCATAATTATTAAAGTAACGCTTATAATAAATACGATCTTATAATTACTCAACATTTAAACGAACGTTATTTCATTTTCCATTAGTGTAACATTCATTTATTTTATTATCACTTATTACAGATTCTAATTCCATTAACAAATAAGCATGTAATTTATAATATATGTTACAAATTTTGAATTAATCACTATTCATTATTATTGACTTTAATTTAGCATTAATAACCTTGCATTAACATTATTACTTAAAATCCCTATCCAAATGCGATTTATATTCTAATGAGTACATTTACTCTTTCCGTTATGTTATAAATTATCAACAAAGAAACGTTATTATTTTCAACAACACTGTAATTACTAATTACCTACATTGATTGTATACGTTTTCCATTATTATCATTTATTAGAATTTTATTCAACTTTCCATCTTATGCATATAGTTAACCTTTCTATTGATTTTACCTTCAAAATTTCCAGTTATTTTCTTAACTTACAAAAGGCAATGATTAATTACATTTAATCGCTATAAATTAAATGCATTGGTAACGAACAATAGTTGTTACCATTATACAACTTATAACATTTGTAATTTATTCTCTACAATAATTATTTCAACAACTCTCATTAAATACATTTATTCCAATTTCCGTTTCAACGTTTTATTACAAAATCAATTAAATACTTTCCTTTCTCGCATTAAATTATACACAAGTATAATTCTTTCCACTATTCATTATTTATAATTCTATTTAAATTTCAATCTCTTGTAATAACTCATTTATTATGCATTCGCATATCAATAAACAAGGTTCCAATAAATAGGATTTATTCAATTCACCTTATATACAGGTACAATACTTACACCATTTTATTTATTGAAATTTTATTCATATTAAAAATAAAGGCTTTAATTACCATTCATATATTTTATTTTAGCCATCATTTCAATATTTGTTAATAAATTTTTTATTTCTACTAAATCTAATTACACAACTCATTAATTCAACCAAATTAAATCAGCAAAATTACGGGTTGTTGCACTCTCCCCCACTCAAAACTTTTCGTCCTCGAAAAGGAAAAAGAAGGGAGAAGGAAGAATTAAATAAACAATACATCTTATTCAAAATATTAACTTATAAACAATAATTTGCAAATTTATTACTTTAAATAAAATATACCTATTTTATAATCATTATATCCTTTTATACTTGAATAAATAAAGTTTGGAAAAACATTTTTAAAATAATTTCTAAGTCCAAAAATTAAAAAAAATTCGGCAGAGTCTCCTTTGTACGGAGAGGCTCAGGAGAAAATATAATATCAAAATATAAAAATTATACTACATATATTATCCAAAATATTATTTTCCAACCCGGGAAAATATATAAAATAGCGCTATAAACCGAAATTCAAAACGTACCTATTTGTCGGGCCGTTTACGCTTAATTTATGGAACCAAAAGCAGTAGCAGTTGCTTCCATAATATGCATTTCACTTATAAAATCCAAAGGATTAACTATTTATATAAAGTGAATTATTTAAGTGGTTTCAATCACTAATAACAAACCAATACAATAACCAACAATTTCAACAAACACCATACACAACAAATACAAAACAACCATAAAATCAAAACAAACAAATAGTTGTTTGGGTTCAAAACTTTTAAATTGTACGGAATGAAGGATAAACCGTCAAGTGCATCATTTACTCAACAGTCTTAGATTAAACACAATGGATTATTCATTCATCTAATCCAAATTTTAATGTATTTTACCCAAACAACCATAGCCCAAACAACAACGAATCCAAACAACAATCACATTTACTTATTATAAATCTCATTTCATACCTTTGCTGTTTGATTTTCTTTTTATTTATACAGTGATTTATCTTTTTAATTTACATTTACTCATTAAATGTTTGCTTCATTTATTTTTACTTAATTTCATTTATTACAATGTTCATCTTTCTGTTTATTAAAATAACTAACTTTAACATTTACTTAAGTTTAATATTTCTCTTTATTATATTACATTCATTTATAATTGCATGACCTCATTTTTTTACACTTTAATTACTTAAGTTTATAATCATTCATTTACACTACTTCACTTCATTTATTATCAAATTAAACTTAAGTTTATAACATTAAATTCACATTTAACAGCAACTTCATTGAATACTTTCATTATTTCAAATTTCTACTTGTAAAATATTCTATTACAATCTCTTATTAAACATTTCAACTTTTAATATTTGGTAAGTTATATATGTTATTTAAGGGTGTAATTTGAAAGTTATACAAGTTTGTTCCATTTCCTTTAATTAATTCATTATTCAATAAAAAAATTCCTTTTGTCTTATAAGTTACAATTTCAACTTCCTTTTTATTTCCTTTACAACTTAGTATTAAATCTCTTACCTAAGTTAGAGGTTTCAATTATTAATTACTTACCTTTCATTTCACTACACTAATTTGAAACAATTAATTAATGGAAATTTAAGAATTTAATACCGGGTTAAATTTTCAATTTATTTTAAAACAATAGATAAATATATTCTTACAACTTATATCTCTAATTATATTTAAAACAATTCAAAATTTATATGTTTTTTCAAAAATGAATCTGCAGTAAAACTACTACAGTGGCCTTCCCCCTTCGAAACTCGAAAATGAAAGTCGATGATGCAGCCCCCATCACCGAAATTATTTTCCAGCGACAGAGAGGAAAGTACAAAACTTATTTTCTCCAAAATCTTCTTTAAAACAATTCTTCCGAATTATATTGAAATATTTATATCAGAAAATACTTATAAACAATATTATTATATTCCAAAATTTATTCGAAAGAAATTCCAAAACCCCAGAACTTAAGTTCTAAATTTCCAAATTTCATTTATTCTATTTTCAATATTATTTCGACTATTAATTATAAATTTATTACCTAACAACCTATCTATTGCAACCAAATATAGATATCATTTGAAATTTTTTATTTTATATATAGAAAATATAATAGGCAAAATTATTTCATTCACCTATATAAAACAAATATTTTGTCGGTCTGTCCTATTAAGTGTTTAGAAATCCTTAATGATGTCATAGCGTCCCATGCACCAACCAAAATTTATAAATACAAAACGAAACAAATTAACACAATATTAAAACCTTTTTATAACACTAACAAATACGCTCTCTCATATATATACACTCAGCGACTCCCATAGGGTATTACTACCCTATTAATAAAGAGTCAAACACCACAAAGCTAAGGTTTATCACTAAACCTGGCTCTGATGCCAACTGTAACATCCCGCCTTTTTCGCGCGATTCAAATCGACACACGTGCCAATTCAAACCATACGGAAAGGCAGATTGTTATGGGGTAAATAAGAAAAACAAGGAAGAATTAAAAAAAATAGAATCTCACAGCGGAAGGATAAAATATAATAATCAAATATACACTTCATGAAGCTGTTTTACAAATTATTTGATTTTTCTTAAAATATACATATCAGAGTACACATACCAGAGAATAATAATAAATGCAGCGGAATTAAATAGTGTAGTGGAATAATATAGTAGGTAGTAATACTACAAATCTTCGTCTTCGTCCTCCAGAATAAAATCTTCAAATCCTGAAACGCTCAGACTGACCCGGGCGAATTTGAAAAGGCAAAAACACTCGAGTCAGAACTAAAAGATCTTATGTGAGTTAAATTAACAGAAATAAATATGAGTGCAGTAACTCAAGAGATGCTCGGGATTTACATCTCCTAAGGATCCGTTAAACTATTTACTATGTAGTATACTTCGCTATTATAATAGTGTCTATAGTAAAATAAACTTACTTTAAAATAACGTTAAGGCTTTACATTTTCCACCTTAACACATTTATATATTCCCATAGTCTATACAGTACCGTAATCTCCCCCGTACTGGGCGTCGTCAGAGGGCACTCCATAGGTATGGTACAAAACCAAAATCGTATAAGGCGCCCTAGGGTAGGTGACACGGCACAACTAGGCAATGCCAGGGTAGATATACCAATTACGCTTCCGGGTCGATGGTAACGCGTAGCGTGCAGCTACCGCCCACCTCGAACAAACTCCCCCAAATCAAAGAAATCAAAAGTGAAGGTGGCCACCGAATCAATCCAAAGTCAAAGTATAGTATCGAAGGGAAGTGTCCGATTAAAGGTGCTACCTTATTAACCCGTCAATCGCTCCTGTTTTAGCCACCTTATTCCAACTCACGGGAGTTGGGTCCACATATTTACCTTACAGGAAACGTCGCCGCCAACCTACTTCATTCTGGAATCTCCACCGCGTACACGGTTGTTAAAGTGGTTTTCGGAGTTGGCAGAGAGTATGACAACTTCCAATCCCGGTCTCTTCAACAACCAAACGTTATTATAACACCGCGGTCTTTAAAATAGTTTATACTTTAAAACCAGAATACAATTATCCATTTCAAAACCCATAAATACGACATCAATTCCATTTCCAAAACAACTCATTTTGATATTATTTTTATAAAACCCAAATCAATAATATCATTTTTATTTCACATAATTCTTTTCCAAAATCATACTGCTTTAAAAATTATAATACGTGGAAACCAAACATTCGAATTATAACTTTCAAAACATAATACTTCGAAATTCATAGCTTTAAGACCATAACTTCTAAAACTTGAATGGTTTGGATATTCAACAGTATGTAAAATAGTTGATTTTAAATTACTAAGTAAATAATTTCCACGCCTTTACCATTTATTCACTTTAAATTAAGTCTAAACCACATAAATTTAGATTCACTTCCAGTTTCAATAAAACACTTCGATTTCAATATATTCAAACCTTGAGTATTTAACCATTTCAAAACTAAGGTTGGAAATTCCTATTTAACAATTTATGGTCCTATTATTTAGTTTGAAACATTCACATAATAAATCCATAAATAAGACTCAAATTTCTAACGATGAAATATTTCCTACAATTTATATATACTAGAAATATTCATTTAATTTTTCTTGAATAAAAATCCAGTTATAAATATCATACCTTTAAAATTTCCAATTTTAATAAGTTTACATCACTTATGGAGTTAAATTTTTAAATGAACTCAATTCCAAATAAATTTCCAATTTATCTTCGAATCTTAATTGATTTGAATCATTTAAAACTCTATATATATACACAAGATTTTGAACCTGTACTTAAACATATAGCATAAATTATCAAACCCCATTTTTCCAACTTATTCATTTTTATTTAACAGATTATACATAACTTAAATTCAAAATTTTAACTATATATGTATATATAAAATAATATTTATATAATATCAAAATTTAATATTTATTAAACCGTATCCTATCCAAACCATAGAAATCATTTTCAAAATAATTATATATAGACCGACGGTGTTTGTATAAAATTTTCTATCCTATAGTCAAGTGATACGGATATTTATCATTTCAATCCGCAATTTAAAAATAAAAAAATGCGGTTGCATATCATTTCAAACCGCAATCCCGAATGAAATGAAAATGCATAATAACTTATAGTTTATATAATATAGAACACATCATCCAATCACCTAATTTCAATCATCAACCAATTTATTGCAATCATCATCAATTTAAACAAACATCAATAAATTATATAAAATATAACAGGTCTCAACGAACAGTTTATATTCAAAAAAAAAAACTGTTTAACTAGCCATGTATATGCATAATAAATAAATTTTAACCGTCAATTTATGGGCAATAATAAAATTAATTAATAGTTAAATTAAATAAATGCGATTTAACTGAGATGATGAATAAAATATGAAAAAAAGTCATAAATAAATTTCTACTCATATCTTAAATCAATTTAACAAACATAAGAAAACTTAGAAGTTGTGAGTGGGTCAAAACACTCGCCTTTGGGATTTAAATTGAATTTTAAATTCAATTTAAACCTAAAAATTGGACAGTCTCCAAATCCATCCAACCAGACCAGAATCCCAATACGAACCTAGCGGAGAAAACCGCGTGTAATACGGATATTGTACGTAATAGTTATTAAATTTAAACGAGATGAATTTCAATTAAAACAAATAAAGAAAGAAGAAATTTTTTTTTACGTTGAAATCACTGTCACCTTGTCTTCAGGACCCATGTGGAAATCACAACCCAAAACCCTAGCCGTGCAGCCCTTGAACCCACGCCATCGCGTACTGCCTCGCCGCCGCAGCTAATGCCGATCACCCTGATGCTACCATCGCCACGCGACCCTACGTTGAGAACCCCGACCCCAAACAGACGCGATCGACTCCTCTAGACGCCGCCATGATTTTCCTAACCCTAGTTGAATTTTTTAGCTCGATCCAGCCGTCGATTCGACAAATCAATAACTCCGATGAGCAGCACTCGGTCCCCTCTACGCCGTGGTACCAACGATTTGTCGATCGAAAGAAGTCGATCAACATGATGATGAATGGCCGAAAGTGATTCCGTGAATTCTGGAAAAAACAGCAACTTGAATCGAAAAACGAACTACACTACTGAATTCCATTCGTCAAGAGCATCAACATATATTTTTTTGAGAATTTTCTGAGGCCTTTGAATTTTTGACTTTGGGTCTGATGTGAATTTGGATCTAGGGTTTGCATCCATTGAGAAAGAGGGAGAGCTGATGAAATTTATGCGTACACAAATGAGAATAGATGGAGGCTAGGGTTTATAATTGACTATTTATAGGTAGGGTTGCAATAGAGTAGATGGATCGGATAAACAAACGTGTTGAACGGTAATTGGCCCAAAAAGCCCGTTCTGACTCTGGAACGAAATTGGGTCAACCCATATATCACAATAGGTATTTTAAAATATTCTAAACGCAATGAAAAAAGTTTCACGTCCAAATTCCATCGTATGAAGAAGTTATGCTAAAATCAATATTTCCAAATAGATTTCAAATTTGATTTCAATTAAATCGATTTCAAGGCGTTTCGCATTCATACGATCAAACAACAAGTCCAACCGCTACGAAACTTGAAACCCTACAATAATTCACAGTTGCAGATCCAATGAAACTGGTTTCGTCGAAATCCGAGTCCGTGACCAAAATGGCTATTTTTATATTAATTAAATAAATTTAAAATGAATGAATTAAATCGAATTTCAAAATTTAAATTCTGAAATTTGAAATCTTTATCCCTTTATAATTCCCAAACATTCACAATAATTTAACAATTTTTAAATGTCAATTTATTTAAAGATTAAGTCAATATAAATCTTCGATTTCATAAAATTCAAAATTATAGATAAATTTCCAAAATTTCCTTTTAATTGAATTAACCTATATTTATTCCATTTATAAATTTCAAATATAAGGGTTTACCATTGGATTTAAAATTTATTACACAATTATTTCCAAATTTCAACTTAATTTTTAAATTAACGTAATAGTTAAATGTTTGATTTCATTTATTTGCAATCAATCCAATTATTATAAATTAAATAAATCAACTCACTATTAAAATTCAAATTCTATAATTCATCAAATTTATCATCTTGATTTACTTATTAATTTATAATACTTTAAACCAATTCCCATCTTAATTTAAAGTAGTTTCATTCACCAGTTATAGCGTTCTTTCAAATTTCTTAAAATAATCCCTTTCTATAAATTGAATCCAATTTATTCCAATAAGTTTCAAATTAATCGAATTAGATTCAATTTTTAACCTTTTACTTACACTTAAGTTTAGGTCATATTTAATTTATAACGTATTACTTCCCTAGTTATTACTTTACATCTTCCCATATAAATTTTCACAATTAATCATAATTATTAAAGTAACGCTTATAATAAATACGATCTTATAATTACTCAACATTTTTCATTTTCCATTAGTGTAACATTCATTTATTTTATTATCACTTATTACAGATTCTAATTCCATTAACAAATAAGCAGGTAATTTATAATATATGTTACAAATTTTTAATTAATCACTATTCATTATTATTGACTTTAATTTAGCATTAATAATCTTGCATTAACATTGTTACTTAAAATTTCTATCCAATTGCAATTAATATTCTAATGAGTACATTTACTCTTTCCGTTATGTTATAAATTATCAACAAAGAAACGTTTATTATTTTCAATAACACTGTAATTACTAATTACCTACATTGATTGTATACGTTTTCCATTATTATCATTTATTAGAATTTTATTCAACTTTCCATCTTATGCATATAGTTAACCTTTCTATTGATTTTACCTTCAAAATTTCCAGTTGTTTTCTTAACTTACAAAAGGCAATGATTAATTACATTTAATCGCTATAAATTAAATGCATTGGTAACGAACAATAGTTGTTACCATTATACAACTTATAACATTTGTAATTTATTCTCTACAACAGTTATTTCAACAACTCTCATTAAATACATTTATTCCAATTTCCGTTTCAACGTTTTATTACAAAATCAATTAAATACTTTCCTTTCTCGCATTAAATTATACACAATTATAATTCTTTCCACTATTCATTATTTAGAATTCTATTTAAATTTCAATCTCTTGTAATAACTCATTTATTATGCATTCGCATATCAATAAACAAGGTTCCAATAAATAGGATTTATTCAATTCACCTTATATACAGGTACAATACTTACACCATTTTATTTATTGAAATTTTATTCATATTACAAATAAAGGCTTTAATTACCATTCATATATTTTATTTTAGCCTTCATTTCAATATTTGTTAATAAAGTTTTTATTTCTACTAAATTTAATTACACAACTCATTAATTCAACCAAATTAAATCAACAAAATTACGGGTCGTTACAAGGATGTTTATAGAATTGGAGCAAGGGGATATGGCAGTATTGGAATATTCGTCTAAGTTTGATGAGCTATCCAGGTATAGATATGCCATTATTAACACTGTTATCAGGAGGAACAAGAAGTTTATCCAGGGCTTAAGATTGGAGATTGCTAGGGAAACTATGCCACATCTCGGAGATCCATTGAATGCAGTGGTGGAGATGGTTGTTAAGAATAAAGAAATGCTTTCGACCATAGGGAAAGAGAAGTCGGTGAAGATCCATAATTCTCAGAATAAGTAGAGGAAATTATTTAGGAAGAAAGGAGCTCAGAAAGGTAGGGCTGCCAAAAGGGTGAAAGCTGATATAGTTTATTATATGTGACAAGAAGGGGGACTATGCTAACGAATGTCAATCTAGTGATGGCAAGGTGATTGTAAGGTAGCAGAATGTGAAGTGTTTTAATTGTGACCAGATGGGTCATTATAAGAACAAATTTCAATACGTGGCGAAGGTTAATAAAGGAAAGGTACTTACCTTGAAGCCATCTACATCAAGACTAATAGTAGCTGAGAAGGGAAAGTTTGTGATGGAAGGTACGCTTTTGATTCATAACATACTAGTTAGGGTATTATTTGATATTGGTGCATCGTATTCATTTATATCTTAGTTTTTGGTAGATAAGTTATGTTTAGAGCCATCATATCTTGTTACTTCCTCCAGGATAGCTAATCTAACAGGAGGGTACACGACTCTAGGAATGAGTTGTGACTATCTAGAATTTGAATCGCTAGATTATACTTTTGCCTATAGTTTGTATGTATTTGATTTTGCAGGTTTTGAGATTATTTTGAGTATGGATTGGTTGAGCAGATACGATGCTAGGATATTTTCCAGGCTAGAAAAATATAATTGAGACACCTTGATAGTAGTGGCCGAATAGTATATTCGGTTTCAAATTTGAGTCTAGGAATTTATGCTTCATTGGGAGCCACAAAAGTGGAAGATCAATTGAATTGGGTTTTAATTATAAGATAATTTGCGGATATTTTTGAGTCAGTTATAGGACTACCACCGAAATGAGCTAATGTGTTTCAAATAAACCTTATACCAAGAGCCAAATCCATAAGTAGACCACCTAGCAAGAAGACACCTACCGAGATGAAGCAGTTAAAGGTGCAACTGGTGGACTTAGAAGGATAGAATTTTATTAGACCAAGTAGTTAACCTTGGTGAGCGGCCGCGATATTCGTGCAGATACCGGACATGTCGTTAAGATTGTGCATCTGTTATCGTAAGTTGAATGAAAAGATGATTAATAATCGATATCCTTTGCCGACAATAGATGATTTGTTGGAAAAGTTGGGTGATGCCAAAGTATTTCACCAGTTGCATTTGGCAACATGGTTCCATCAATTGAGAGTGGCAGAGGACAACATTCTGTTAATGGCGTTTCGAACGAGATATGGTTTGTATCAGTGGTTAGTGATGCCATTCCAATTAAATAATCGCCCGCTTTCTTTGTGGATTTTAGGAACCTAATTTTCTGAGAGCACTTGGATAGGTTCATTTTGGTATTCATTGAGGACATTTTGATATATTCTAAGGATGAAAGCGACCATGAGATTCACCTTAGAATAGTGCTTGAGACATCGAGGCAACACCAACTGAAAGCGAAGTTTTTAAAGTGTCATTTGTGGAAGAAAGAAGTAAATTTCTTGGTCATGTAGTTTTAGAAAAAGGTTGTTAGTTGATCTGGCCAAGATCGAACCTATTAACACCTGTAAAAGACCAAGATAGTGACCGAGATAAGAAGTTTTTTAGATTAAGTAGGCATTATCGAATATTTATCAAGGATTTCTCACAGATATGACTAAGCTGACTAGAAAGGACGTGAAGTTCGTTTGATCCAATAAATGTGAGGAAGCATTCCTTAGGTTAATGCATTTGTTGTCCAATGCGCTCATTTTAGTTGGTCCAGATGGGAATCAGGATCTAGTGGTGTATACGGATGCATGTAGAACAGGATTAGGAGATGTATTGATGCATAAGGGTAAAGTGATTGCCTAAGCTTCTCGACAGCTCAGGCCATATGAAGTTAGATATTTGAATCATGATTTGGAGTTGGTAGCGATTTTCACATTGAAAGTGCATGGACACTACCTCTTATGAGAATGATTCAAGCTATATATGTATTATATGTATTCGAGGTATTCGTTCTCTTAGAAAGAGTCGAATATGAGACAACAGAGGTAGTTGGAGTTTTTAGCAACTTATGATTTTGGTATTGTGTATACACCAAAGAAAGGAAATAAAGTTGCAGATGCACTTAGCAGGAAACATCAGAATGTGATGTTAGCTTTGTTGGCGGAATGGAAGAATCTAGAGGCTTTGACTACTTATAGTTTGCAGTTAAGATCGACTACTAGTTCTAGTCAAAGTACCGCCATGTTGTTTTGTTTAGAAGTCCGACTGAATTGATTGAAAGGATTGCTTCTAAACAAAGAGATGATCCAGTATTAACGGATTGGACCAGAAGACTATAAAATGGAAATGAGATTAATGATCTAAAGTATTCTTGAGCAGAAGGGATGGTTGATAAAGAAGGGACGATTGTGTGTTCCAAATATTGGTAGCCTAAGAAGGGAAGTTCTTAGGGAGTGACATCAATCAATGTTTATGATCCATCCTGAGGAACCAAGACATATCAAGATATGAAGAGAAGTTTCTTTTGGGAAGGTATGAAGAGGGATATAGTCTTATGAGTAAAATAGTGTCAAAATTGCAAGCAAGTGAAAGCCGAACATCAAAAGCCAAGTGGATTGCTTTAGCCATTAGATATACCAGTTCGGAAATGGATTCGATATCCATGAAATTTATTGACGGGTTTCCATAGTCGAATATGGGAAATGAAAGCATATGGTGGATAGATTAACCAAGCATGTCTGTTTCGTTCCTGTCAAGTTTACTAGTACGACGCCTGTATTAGGTAAGTTATTTATGAAGAATATTGTTAGACTGCATGAGATTCCTAGTAGTATAGCCAGTGATAGAGATGCATTGTTCGCTAGGGAATTTTGGAAAAGTCTACAGGAGGTATTAGGTATCAAGCTTAAGATAAGTACCGCTTATCACCCTCAAACAGATGGACGGCGAGAGAGAGTCAATAAAGTATTTGAAAATTTATTGATAGCTTATGTACTAGACTTCGATGGGTTGTGGGAAGACCACTTGCACTTGGTTGAGTTTTCCTATAATAATAGTTATCCGACCAGTATAGGAATATTGCCTTTTGAAGTTTTGTATGGAAGCCCGTGCAGATCACCAACATGTTAGTTGGAGACTGAAGACAGATTAATCCTTGGTTCAGATAAGGTAAGAAAAGTCATAGAGAAGATTGAGTTAATCCGACGTTGGGTGAGAGAACCCTGGTTTAGGAAGAAAAGTTACATAGACAGAAGCTGTAAAGATTTAGAGTTCTCTGTTGGAGATCGTTTTTTTATTAAGGCATTACCGATGAAGGGTGTGGTACGATATGGAAAGACAGGAAAATTAGCACCAAGATGTGTTGGGCCATTCCCTATTGTAGAGAGGATCGGAAAGCTCATGTACCAAGTAGTTTGGTAGGAGTCCATAATATGTTTCATGTTTCTCATCTTAGGAAGTGTGTGCATGATCCAAAGACTACTATTGCTCCGACTGTATTGGAAGATTTAGTAATAGAATCATATTTGACATTTATGAGACAACCGGTTCAAGTTGTGGAAAGAGATGAGAAGAGCTTGAGGAACAAGACAGTTAAGTTGGTGAAAATCCAGTGGAGTGATGAGAAAGACTGTACTTAAGAGATAGAGGACATGAGAGATACTTATATTGAGCTATTGTTATGGTATGTTTTATATTTTTTGTATATAGACTAGATATTTGGTAAGGTATACCATCGTAGGTTGTTATGGACGTCTGCATGTTTGATATGCTTTTTTTGTGGTCCTTACTTAATTTTGAGGACGAAATTCTTTTAGGAGGAGAATAGGTAATACCCTTAATTTTGATTAACATTATTCGTAAGATTTAATTATATAAAATAAATAGTATAATGTAATGCGTAGTCCGATAAGGGAATTGAGATTTGACAAATATTAAGGTCGGGCTTTAAATACACAAATTGATAAGATTGTTTTGATAACTTTAAACATTTGAGAATACGTGGAAGGGGTAAAATAGGAATAGATAAACCCTTTATATCTTAAACCACTACCTCACATATCATTCACGTTGTTGGGCGAATTCTCACCCAGAAGATCTAGGGACCAGGAAGTCACAATTTCACCCGGGCTCGCAGCCTCCACTTCGTTCGACAGCCAAGAAGCTCAACACTAACCTAGAAGTCCATCCAATGTTCAACCATCACCTCATTCGGCATCAACTCATTCGGCTCCTCCATTCAACCATCACCTCGTTCGGTATCGACCCATTCGGCTGGGTTCATTCGGCGAAGCACAGCCCTCACCTCCACCGGACCAACCTTCTCCACGTTCCATTCGGCCTCCATCATGCATGCCGAACCAGGGCCATAACCGGACCATGCCCATCGCCGAACCAGCTACCTACCTCGATGCCGAATGGATCTCCACCACAGCTCCACGACCGGACCACCAATACCGAATCATGCACGGCCGGACCAACGTCACCGAGCCAAACCATACCTCACCACCGAATGGACCTCCGCCGAACCAGATGATTGCCAGTCCAGATTGCTTCAGCCCGGGCCCACCAGCAGCTATATACCTCCAAGACCTCTGCCTCCTACCTCACTCTATAAATAGAGGGGCAGGGGTACAACAATGGTAGACAAGTTTGAGAGCTCAGGCAAGGAAGGAACTTTCAAACTACTTTCATATACTGATATACGAAGCATTGTACCTGTAATCTGAAAGAAAGAAGATAATAACATATAAAGTGGACGTAGGCACATTCTGGCCGAACCACTATAAATCTGTGTGTCTTTTACATTTCAGCCCCTACTTCTTTCATATTTACATACTCATCTAAAATCACTGAAAATCACATATAATCAACTAAATAATACGACTTGGAGGTGTTTGTCCATTTTTTGTGCAAACATTTTTGGTGCTTTCACTGAGAATAGAACTCAAGCTTCATCTTCTCCCACTCAACCTTCTTCCTAACAACATCACTCGTTGCTTAGAAATCATGCCTTCCAAACAGAGAAGGGATGTTAACAAAGGAAAGAACATCGCAACTAGCAGCCTTCCAGATCCAGCAATCACAGATCAGCCCACTTCAACAGCAGTACCAGATGAAAATCAGGAAAATCCAACTGGTCCCGCAACGGAACAACCAATCACTAGGGCAGATCTGGACAGGGTTGTGGCTGAAGTAACTAACCGCTTCACATCCCAACAAGAAACTTTGGTGGACCAACTCATGACACGCTTAAGGGATGCTGAAGAGTCCAACCGCAACACTGAATCATGGGGTGAATCCCAATCCGGAGGATCCCGGAGGCAACAAAGGTCTTCACTCTTCGAACAAGCTATCAACAGGAAAAACGATGATAGGGGCCGCGCCCGGACTCAGCCCGAATTCCGACTCGAGGAAGCCCTTGGAACCGAACCTAGCGGGGGAGGCACCAGGCGAGGGTCGGATGTAGCTGAGCCAGTCATGCCACCTAATCATAGAAACCCCGCTGAACGGAGCCGAGCTAGAACCCAGCCCGAAGTTGACCCCATGGATGTGCTCGAAACAGAACCCCACAGGGGAAGATCAAGGCAGGGGGCAACTGTAGCTGGTCCTAGCGTGCATCCAAGCAGCCAAAGACAACCACTGGATAATGCTAGAGGTGATAGACTGTACCATCCCTACAGGTCATCTGGACGAGATAGATCCCACAGGGAAGAACCGAGCTCATTTTTGTCCGCTCCAAGTTCTGACGAACGAATGGCACGATTATTCAGAGAATGTGTCCAACGGGAGCAAAGGGACCGGGGAATAGGCGCTAGGGTCACCAGTCCCTTTACCCAAAATATCGAAACTGCCATCACTCCCCGGGAATGGAAAATGCCAACCATGGAACCTTACAAAGGAACTTCCGACCCCATCATACACCTGCAGAGATACACCCAGCATATGCTCATGAGTGGAGCAACAGAAGGAGTATTATGTAAATGCTTTCCGCTATTCCTATCAGATCTAGCTACCTCCTGGTTCTGCCATCTACCCCAAGGATCCATCGGCTCATGGGAGATGTTAAAAGAAAGGTTTATTAGCCAGTTCCGCATCCATGTGGAACAACCCAAGGATGCTTATTCTCTAACCAATGTCAAACAGAAATCCGGAGAGACGCTGCAACAATATCTAACACGGTTCAACGCCGCAGCGGCAGCAGTTCAAGATGCCGATGAAAAAATCACTCTAATGGCCCTCTGTAGTGGTGTACATCCAGACTCCAAGTTTGCCAGAAGATTAACTAAGGAAAAACCAGCTACCTTGCCTGATTTCTTCCATGAAGCTGGAAAGTATATGAGACTTGAAGACGCTGCTACGGAGAGGCAGTCAGGGCAACAAGGCAAGATAGTTCAGGACAAGGTTCCCACTGCAGCTAAGGACGCTCGAAGAAATGAATCTAGAGACAATGCTGGGGGCAGAAAGGTTGAGAAGCGCCAATATCGACCAGGGCCAAGATTTGACTCCTACACTCCTTTGAATGAAACAATCGAAAACATCTACCTAGCCACTCAGGGCGAACTCGGATACAAGCGCCCCCCGCACAAGAAAGAATCAGATAACGCACTCAAGTCCGGAAAGTTCTGTCGCTTCCACGAATCCCACGGACATGACACCAATGAATGCCACCATCTTCGGGACTTGATCGAAGAACACATTAGAAGAAGAAGACTGGAACGTTATGTGAAAGGTCAGAACAGGACTCCAACTCCTGCCAATGAGAACTCAAAGCAACCCCTCCCAGAAGTAGGCGGAGGGAATCGCAACAATCACAACACCAGTGGCTCTAGTCAAGAGAAGATAGTGGTCCTTACCATCTCAGGAGGACCACACATCGCCGACAGAAGTTGGGCAGAGATGGAAAGGTACGGCAAGTCGCTTAGAAATGCCGAAGGATATGTTAAATCCATTACGGAGGAACGCCACCCGAAACGAAAAGAAAACAATGACATTGTATTCAGTAGGCATGATTTGGAAGGAAGACAGTACCCACATATGGATCCCATGGTCATCTCTGCCTGGTTTGGTCCAGCTAAAGTTTTTCGGATTCTAATAGACACGGGAAGCTCCGTAAATATCCTGTTCAAACATGCTTTCGACAAAATGAAGTTATCAATGAAGGATGTATCCCCCTGTGACAAACCACTGCACGGTTTCACTGGAGATGCAAAAATGCCCCTCAGGCAACTTGACCTCTTCGTCGAAATAGGAAGTCATCCCCGCTCCGTTGTGCGAAAACAAACGTTCGTACTAATAGAAAACCACTCGGCTTACAACGCTTTCTTGGGAAGACCAGCCTTGTCTGACTTTCAGATTGTATTAGCCCCCTGGTGCCTGAAAATGAAATTTCCAACAGACAACGGAGTAGGAGAAGTAGAAGGAGATCAAGATGCTGCCCGAGACTGCTACGTAACTGAACTTCGCAATAACCGCAGAAAGAATAAAGGAAAAGGTGCAGAGACCACTCTCTGCATGAAAAGCTTGGAGGCATAGCAACTAAAGAAAGCCCCTCCTCTTCGATACACAAGCGATCCCTTCAATGAACTAGACCCCAGGGATAAAGAGGAGGAGGCTACCGCCGAGCCTGCAGAGGCTATGGAATTCGTATCGGTAGATAAGCATGATTCAAGTAGACTATTAAAAATCGGATCTCAGCTGAAAACGGAATTGAAGGATCAACTCATTGACTTTCTCCGCCACAACTTAGATGTATTTGCGTGGACCCATGCCGATATGACAGGAATCTCCCCAGACATAGCATGCCACATGTTGAACATCGATCCCACCAAGGTACCAGTAAAGCAGAAAAAGAGGAGCATGGGGGCAGAGCGATCAGCAGCCCTTGATGAGGAAGTAAAAAATCTACTTGCTAATGGCTTCATACGAGAAGCCATCTACCCAGAATGGATCGCTAACCCAGTGCTAGTAAAAAAGGCCAATGGAAAGTGGCGAACATGTATTGACTTCTCCAATCTGAATGACGCTTGCCCGAAAGACTGCTTCCCACTTCCCCGAATTGACCAACTCGTAGACAGCACAGCTGGGCACGAACTCCTATCTTTTATGGATGCATACTCCGGATATAACCAGATCCCCATGCACGCTCCCGATCAGGACCACACTAGCTTCATCACCGACCGCGGATTATATTGTTACAAAGTCATGCCTTTTGGACTCAAAAATGCTGGAGCTACCTATCAACGCCTCGTCAACAAAATGTTCGCAGAACTGATAGGACGAACTATGGAAGTATATGTGGATGACATGTTGGTGAAGTCCAGGAAAGCCAACGACCATGTAAGCCATCTGGACGATATGTTTCGGGTACTTCGCCGATATGGAATGAAGCTGAATCCTCTAAAGTGCTCCTTTGGAGTATCATCGGGAAAATTCTTAGGATTCATCGTCCACGCCAGAGGAATCGAAGCAAACCCTGAACAAATCCGAGCTTTAAAAGAAATAAGGATACCTTCCACTCGAAAAGAAATGCAGAGCCTAAACGGAAAGGTGGCCGCCCTAAGCAGATTCATTTCCAAGGCAACTGACAAGTGTGTCCCTTTCTTCGAAGCACTCAAGAAAGACAAAGGGAGGTTCGAGTGGACCGACGAATGCTTAAAAGCCTTCCTCAACCTAATCGAACACCTTCAGAGACCACCAGTACTCTCAACTCCAAATGAAGGTGAAGTGTTATACCTATACCTCGCTGTATCATCTCATGCTCTAAGCGCCGCCTTGGTAAGAGAAGAAGACCGCACACAACGCCCGGTTTACTTTGTAAGTAAGAGATTTACAGGGGCAGAGGCCAGATATCCTAAACTTGAGAAATTAGCATATTGTTTATTGATCGCGTCACGAAAACTGCGCCACTACTTCCAGTCTCACTCCATCAGGGTTCTAACCGATCAACCACTAAGACAAGTGCTCCATCGTCCTGACACTTCTGGGCGACTCCTCAAATGGTGCATCGAACTAAGTCAGTATGATATCACCTACCATCCTCGCGCCGCTATCAAAGGACAAGCCATGGCTGATTTCATCGCCGAATTCACTATCAACGAAGGCAAGGAACAATCCGAAGTAGCAAAAAACATCAAGTGGAACCTCTTTGTAGACGGAGCATCGAACGAACAAGGCTCGGGGGCAGGTATTGTGATCATCACCCCCAGGGGAAGAAAGTTGTACTATGCATTAAGATTGGAGTTCACGGCCACTAACAACGATGCTGAATATGAAGCAGTAATAGCGGGATTGGAACTGGCCCTAGAAATCGGAGTCAATTCCTTATGTATTCATAGTGATTCTCGGCTTATCGTAAACCAGGTACTAGGAGAATTCCAGACTCGAGGAGAACGACTCACAGCATACCTAAAGAAAACCAAACTGCTGCTCGATCAATTGGACCATTATCTAATCAAACACATTCCTCGAGAAGAAAACCAAGAGGCAGATGAACTTGCAAAGCAAGCTAGTATAAAGAACAGCACCATCTCCGGAGCACTAGCAATCTCAAGGCAGCTAGCCCCGAGTTTCGAACAAGTGAATCTGATAACTGCAATCGAAGAAGGAACCTGGATGACTCCTATCCGGAAATATTTGCAAGATGGCATACTACCCGACAGGCGTGACGAAGCCAAGAAGATCTTGAGGAAAGTTCCCCACTACACAATACAAGAAGGCATCCTCTACCGGCGTGGCTTCTCTAGCCCCCTATTAAGATGCGTCGCCGGAAGGGAAGCCAAGGAGATATTAACAAACATCCATCAGGGAGGATGCGGAGATCACACTGGAGGACAAACTTTGGCAAGAAAGATACTCCGATATGGATATTACTGGCCCACACTAAACAAAGATGCCCTAGACTTCGTTAAGAAATGCGACAGATGTTAGAAGTTCGCCAAGATCCCTCGACTACCCACAAACGAAATTACTCAAATGACCAGCCCTTGGCCCTTTGCTGTATGGGGAGTTGACTTAATTGGCGAACTGCCAACGGGCCGAGGCGGAGCCAAATATGCTATAGTGACAGTCGATTATTTCACCAAATGGGTGGAAGCGGAACCTTTAAATAAAATATCTTCAGCAAAAGTTATCAACTTCTTGATCAAAAACATTCTGTGCAGGTATGGAGTCCCCCTCAAGATCGTATCAGACAACGGGCTCCAATTTGACAGCGAAGAATTTGCCGACTGGTGCCAAGAGCATGGAATTCATAAAAGCTTCTCATCAGTAGCTTACCCTAAGGCAAACGGACAAGTTGAAGCTGTCAACAAAATTCTCAAAACCCTAATCAAGAAGAAACTTGAAAAGTCAAAAGGCGCTTGGGTGGACGAACTTCCTACGGCACTATGGGCATACCGCACATCTTTCAGAACATCAACGGGACATACTCCTTTCTCTTTGGCATATGGATCGGAGGCAATGCTCCCAGTTGAGACTGTTGTGCCTTCTCACCGTAGGATCCACTACAACCCAGAAGAAAACGAAGAACTCCTCCTCATGTCTTTGGATCTGATTGAGGAAAGGAGGAACCATGCAGCACTCAAAGCAGCAGCTCACAAACAAAAAGTGGCAGCACTATACAATTCCAAAGTCAAGCATCGCAGCTTACAAGAAGGAGATCTTGTCCTCAGGCGAATCTTTCCGCGCCCCGGGGCACTGGACCCCATCTGGGACGGACCATATGTAATTCACAAAGATCTCCACAACGGAGCTTACATTTTGTCAACAGTGGACGGAGAGGTGTTCCAGAGGGCATGGAACATCCGACACCTCCGTCGATACTTTTCTTAACTTGTACTGCCCATATGAAGTGAATTAACAAAGAGAATCAGTGGACGTAGGCATTTTCGTGCCGAACCACTTTAAAAAATCTTGTCTCTTTTTAACTTGTTCCTTTATGTCTTGGATACTTGTTAAGTTTTATCCCTTTCTGTTGAACAAAATCCTATGGCATCTCCACTCAAGACGCACCGCGGCCTCATCTGGACTAGGCCTAACAGGTACGCTACGATTCTATGCACTCGCCAATGAGACTCTTTTGCTCCAGCATCCCTCTGCTGCGGGTTAACTCATTGCGCGCCTGCCCTCAAAGCCAACTGTAATGAGCCGATTATAAGTCATCATAAAGGCCGACTATAGCCGATGGCAGCTCATTACGGCGTTCGGCTCGCCGGTAACTGTGAACCTACTTTAAGCCCCAACATAAGGTGTGGCCAGCCAGGGGTAGTTCACGGCCAACGGCACCCACGCTAGCCGGCCACGGTAAATCGAATAATACCCACGATTACGGACCATAATGGTTCGGGTAGTTACCGTGCGCGATCTCGGCTCCGATGTGTCTTAAGTGCGGCTGTGGTAAAAAAGAAAACTCCCCGCGGAGGCGTAAGATGGGTGACAAATGTCTCCAAGACCCACAGCTAGGGAAAGTGACTACAAAACCCGTTTGCCACGAACTTAAGCACATCGACGGCCTTCCGTGACTGGAAGTTTTACTTTTACTATATTTCCATTTCATTTAAATATTTTTCTCCTATCCTGTATAACAAACTCTAAAGTACAGGAAACCAAATAGGAAGCATTCACTCATGAGGCTCTAAGCCTGTGTACTGGGTGGCAGGGCGCTCAGCTATACCCGTGAACAGTTACACAAGACACTCAAAGCTACCGCCTGCGAATAAAACATGAAGGGCGGTACTCTCTTCACTTGTACATAAATGCGTAACTATAGCTTATTCATACACTGACATTGCAAAACGTGAAATTATATTTCAAGCAAAAACTTAACTAGAATCACAGGCATATACATAATTATACTTCTCACACAGCACATAAAGATAGCAACAACATTTAAACATGACAAAATCAGCTTATATTATAAGATCACACGAAGTTATTCTTTGCAAATAATTTTATTACAGTTGCATATCAAAGACTAACATAAACAGTGATAAAAAAGAAACAAAAAGATGGCGGATGCCTCCACACTCCATACCCAACTTCCCCAGTCTACTTAGCCGCAGGATCAGAGCCCCCAGCATGCGGATCAGAAGTCCCGCCTGTCCAATTCGGAAGAAGAATTCATTAAACGAACAACCAAGTTATGGAAACACGGGAAGAAAAGAAAGGGAAGAAGAATAACTCACCAGCATCCGCCGCTTGATCCTCATCATCCAACTGCACGCCCGCTTCCTCTGCAGCAAGCAGCCGCATCCCCTCTTTCACCGCCGCTTGCTCCTCCTTTGAGAACTGAGCAGTAACCGCATTCAAGTTGAAAGCCTCTCCGCCTTCCTTACCCGCGTTCACCCTGGCCTCCTCTAAAGCCTGGAGATACACCTTGGCCATGACTCGAGGGTAATCGTCCATCCAAGACAAGCCGCCCTCCTTCCAAGTGTGGAAGTACATATCCTGCAGCATCTCATCCATCATCCCCTCGTTTTCCTCAAACTCCCTCACCCGGGCCTCGGAAGCTTGCAACTTGGCGACGGCGACGTCCCTCTCTGACTGGTATCTCAAGCAGTCAGCCTGGAGTGACCTCCTCAGTTCCTCTTCCTTCAACCTGAGGGACCTCCTCATCTCCTCCATCTCCTCCTTCAACTCGGCCTGAGCCATCTCCGCAGCCTCGAGCCTCCCCGACAACTCCTCTACCCGCTCGAGATCCGCATTTCGAACCTCATCCACCGTTGCGATAGCTATGTTAATCCGTTCCCTGCAAGCGACCTCCATCTTCCGTAATTCCGCCCTACTGGCCTTCTCCATGGTCTCTTTCAGCCGCTTGGAGGCTTCCTCATGCTGGGAAATCTGGATGGCTTGGTCGGCGAGCTGCTTGGCCTGATCGGCAACCTTTAACCTCAACCGAATGTTAGCACTCCCGATCTCTTCCCCGGCCTTGACCAACTTAGCATGATGCTCCATTAACTTCCTGGTCTCTGCGGCCACCCGGTCGATATTAGCCTTGGCCTCATCCCCCATGGTGACTACCCGTGTAGTAAGTAAATCAAGATCTAAAGATTTGGCCTCGTCCAGCACCCTTACCATGGGGTTGCGGGGAAGGAGATGCTCGCCCGTGGTCTCATCGAATGAAATGTCCCGAAAGCTTGGGTCTAAATCAGGATGACCAGCAAAAGGGTCACGAGGCACGGGGCGAGGCACATCGGGACGCCTTATATGAATGACAGTAGGACTCTTGGAAGGAGGAGGAGGGGGGCCGGGCTCCGTGCTCTCCTCCGTAGTATCACGAGGAGGCTGAGTAGGGGGAGGCTGAGTAGGAAGCTGCGAAGCAGAAGAAGACTCAAATAAGGAACGGCTCCGCTTCCTTTTCTGAATACCCTCTTCGATGACCCCAAGAAGAGGGCGGTAACTGACTACATCCCCAGTGCGATCGGTAGGAGGTTTCGCGGAAGCTCTCCTCGACTTAAATTGTTCAAGGCGGTGTCGAACATCCGACGTTTTAACCGCCTGGCCTGCCCCTGGAATAAAGAACAAGTGTTACGAACATACAATAATCCGCAATTCAAAAAATGTGCTAAGTTAAAAAGAAAGAAAAGTGAGAGGACACATCTATTATACAAACCCGGCGGAGGAGTGGGATACTGCAATAAGTCCTGGATCTCATTCCAGGACGGAAGTGAACCGTAAAAAATTTCTAAGTCCCTATCGAAAATGGAATCGGCAGAAGACAAAAGTTCACCTTGCGTCGCCGGAGTCACCCTAGCTGAAGCCACAGCTTTGCCGGTTTCCTTTGCCTTCTCCGTTTCTTTCTCCTTTTCCTTCTCCGTTTCCGACTCTCCCTCCGACTCCCCGAAGGCCCGACGGAGAGCCTCATCCAGTTCGAGGTCTTGCTCAGAGGTTAAAGCGGCAACACCACTACCACCTTGACCGTCGCCATCTCCTCCACCCTCCGACCCTTCTCCAACTTCGCCTCCTTCCTCCTCTTCCACACCTTCCTCCTCCGGGACAGTCGGGCAAGTACTTGGAGAAGGGCCATCAGACTTCTTCAGTTTCTTCCCCCCGACCACGGGACGCTCTGCGAAAGGCTCCCTCTTACCGCTCTTTACCGTAGCCCCCTCCTTAGCTTTAGCAGCCCTCTCCTCAGCCGTATCCCTTTGCTTAACCACAGACTGGTGCGGTAAGATCAAATTATACTCCAAGAGGGTTGCGTTCCTGATCAAGAAAGAGGCCGACCGGTCCCGTGCCGGAATAGCCTTTAGTTCAGCAGCCATTCGCACTAAGGAATCGTCCTCCACGACTGCAATACCACCTGTCGCTAGCAATAGAAGCATGTCAGAAAAAACACTACAGTCAAAACACATGAAAAATATAAATGAAATCAATCTTACAGCCGGAAGTGAAAAGGCAGAAAGAAACAGTATCGTCCTTGACGAAGAACCACTCTTTCTTGAACATGGTGAACTTGGAATACAAGTCCAGGACTGGTTTGAAGGGCACGGCCGCTTCCAGGCTAATATACGGAGACCCCTTCTTATAGCCTCTCAGGTTGTACAAATATCGAATTTCTTGGTTAGAAGGAGGACGCCCGTACCTCCTCTGGAAGATAACAAAGAGGCTCACCAGGATGGCGTAAGAGTTAGGCTGAAGCTGGAAGGGAGCCACCTTCAAATATGTGGTGAAGCTTACTATCCAAGCGTTGATAGGGGGGATAGCGCCGCACATGCAATGGTATCTGCTAAAAGCGAAGTAGCCCTCAGGAGGATTATATGGCATCACTCCATCTCCCGGCAGCAGCATAAGAGCCCTATCTATCCCGAAGGAACGGGATATGACGTCAAGTTGCTCCTCCTTTAGGGAGCTAGGAAAGCAATCCGGGGGAGAGATCAAAAGTTCCTGTGGACCATATCCGTCCACTAGAGACCTCGGAATAGGTCGGTGTTGCCCGGACCCTGGTTGGACTGGGGGCAAGGAAGAAGAAGGCTCTCCTGTGCCTCTAGACTTCTTTCTGTCCGATCGTGTTTCCGCTTTGCGAGACATTTTCTGCAGCACAAGAAAGACTTGAGGTTAGAATAAGAAGTATAGAAACATAAACAGCAAATATATAAGGCAAGAGTGTAAAAAAGTCCAAGATTACGCTCAATGACCAAGAATGAACTCTCATTCGGCGTTGCCAAGCAAGTTCATTCGGCATAAGAAGCATACGATCATTCGGCTCTATGCTCATTCGGCGTATGTTTCATTCGGCACTTAGGCCTAAGTCTCGTTCGGTACAACAATACCCTCCGTGTGCGTTCGGCAATTAAGTTCATCCGGTAATAACAAACCATTCGGCAATAGTGTACGAACCTGATTCGGTAGAGATTTGGTTCGGCAGGCGATTTGATCCGGCAATTCAGTTGATTCGGCTATCTGGTTCGGTAAGGGAAAAACAAGGGGGGTACGGCCTCTATATATAGGCGAACTCAGAACCACCGAACCAAACGATTCGCCCAACCGGACCAATAATACCGGACCACCAGAAGCCGAATGAGAATAGCCGGACCAACCGAAAACCGAATGAAACTCTCTCTCTACCGACCAAGACCAGGAACTAGTGGCGTGCAAAGCGCCTCCCTCAGATAAGTACCGAACTCTAGAACTAACTAATAAAATAAGATTATGATAACGATGAATAAGTCGTAAAATCCTCACCGACGTGGATTAAATCGTTTACACGTGTACGCGACCTCGAATGGTCCATAGGCACGCTCTGAATGGTTATTAACCCTACCGTCGTGGGAATTTACACTTTGACACGCATTTTTAAACTCATAGGTGAAACGGATATTTGATTCTGATAATTATGAAATGGCTAAGCTACTTACACATGTACGGGGTCGCGAACAATCCCTAGGCATGCTCTGAGCTGGCGATAAACCTGCTTGGCAAACGACCCGGGGACCCACTCTAACGTGAACCTGGCATCGACAATGCTAAGCCCCTTCGGGGCACACTTGCTCGTCCCTAACGACACGATTAGCTTCATCTCAAATATCTCGATCCCGAACGATCGTTACCTAGAACCGCACTAAAACTATAAATTAAATTCCTTTGCAGGACAGCAGCAGGATACGAACATCCAGCCCATGGCGTTACGAAACAAGCCTTTCTACCACAGGGAAACAAAGCGCGACACACGCAAGCACGTGCCCCACTTTGGGGGGCAAATGTTGGGCGAATTCTCACCCAGAAGATCTAGGGACCAGGAAGTCACAATTTCACCCGGGCTCGCAGCCTCCACTTCGTTCGACAGCCAAGAAGCTCAACACTAACCTAGAAGTCCATCCAACGTTCAACCATCACCTCATTCGGCATCAACTCATTCGGCTCCTCCATTCAACCATCACCTCGTTCGGTATCGACCCATTCGGCTGTGTTCATTCGGCGAAGCACAGCCCTCACCTCCACCGGACCAACCTTCTCCACGTTCCATTCGGCCTCCATCATGCATGCCGAACCAGGGCCATAACCGGACCATGCCCATCGCCGAACCAGCTACCTACCTCGATGCCGAATGGATCTCCACCACAGCTCCACGACCGGACCACCAATACCGAATCATGCACGGCCGGACCAACGTCACCGAGCCAAACCATACCTCACCACCGAATGGACCTCCGCCGAACCAGATGATTGCCAGTCCAAATTGCTTCAGCCCGGGCCCACCAGCAGCTATATACCTCCAAGACCCCTGCCTCCTACCTCACTCTATAAATAGAGGGGCAGGGGTACAACAATGGTAGACAAGTTTGAGAGCTCAAGCAAGGAAGGAACTTTCAAACTACTTTCATATACTGATATACGAAGCATTGTACCTGTAATCTGAAAGAAAGAAGATAATAACATATAAAGTGGACGTAGGCACATTCTGGCCGAACCACTATAAATCTGTGTGTCTTTTACATTTCAGCCCCTACTTCTTTCATATTTACATACTCATCTAAAATCACTGAAAATCACATATAATCAACTAAATAATACGACTTGGAGGTGTTTGTCCATTTTTTGTGCAAACACACATTTTCATTAAACTAAAACAGCCAAATAGAAAAATCAAGGCCGACCATAAGCAAGAACAAAAGAGGAAGAAAACCTAAGAAAACAAGTTAGAGCTACGGAGAATCAAACGTACCCACTCAAGTCTCAATTCTCATTATTGAATCAAGGTGAATAATGATAGATCATATCATTTTTATACCTATTTGGTTTCAAATCTTGTTCGGGTTGGTTCGTTTTTGATGATTTGTTGTGCCATTTTGATTATATCCTTATCCGGGTAAAATATTGATTTATGGAAATTATATGAAATTATTTATATGGATTTTAAAGGTAAAATCTATTATTTTCATTTCCAAACGATTTGTTTTTTGGGTATAATAAGTATAATATTATTTTGGAGATGGATTTTTAATTTCATAATTTTCCAAATTAAAGAGAATACTTTATGAATTTCCAAGGAGGAAATAGCTTAATTTCGGGTTTTAATTACTTAAAATAAATAAATATGGATTTTGGCCTAGAAATTTTTATATTACGAAGAATATCAGGTTTCTAAATTTTTAGGATTTTTCCCAGCTGATTTCAATTTATGGTAAGTTTATTGTGCTAGATAAGCATTTTAAAGGTTAATTTATTATGGATATTAATTAATTATTTTGAAGTATGTTTTGGAAATGAAAAACTGATTTGCGATAAATTTTCAAAAAGGATATATGTAAAGTAATATCCAATAGAAATTGGATAAGAAGAAAGATTTGGTGAAAAACAATTACTTTTAGTAGTAATAAAATAGTTTTCATAAGAATTACGACAATGTCATACCACCCTAACATTACCAAGCCTAAGAGAAGATCGTATCCATGAGCTTCGATGTCAAAGTGAAAGAAAGCATAAGATAGTAACTTCAGTAGCCATGTAATATTTCTAAGTAGGCTGAAGTCGACCTCATCGACAATATAGTATTGGTGGCAATGGTGTCTTAGTGATTCTCCTAATTGTTTTAAAAGTTTAATGTCAGTGTTGAGGATGTTGCTTGTTTTCACCACAGTTTTAAACAGTGCCACATCTCACCTCTTCATTTTTTTTCCAAATTAAGGTGGTAATGCCACAATTACTAACTTTAACTCTATATAAAAAGCGGCACAGTAGCAGAAGTAACTTAAGCATCAAAGTTTATAATGTTGCCGAGGTTATTGGGGTCGATGTACATTAAGGTCGGTGACGTTATATGTGTTGATGTCTCTTGGACATGATGTTGCAACTTATCTTTTTAATGCCGAAGAGATTTGTTTTCGAAGTTAATTAAAACTATTTTTAAGAAGGGCAAAGAAGCCTATGTTTATGAGGGTTGATGCCCTTATATCTTTAGCATTGAGCCGCAAAACCTATGATGGTTTTAAGACTTTGTCTTCAACCTAGACAAAAGTCGACATGGTTAATATTGCATGTGTTAAACTTTATTTTTACATATAAAGGCAGAGAGACTTAAGCTACCATGTCAACATTATAAACGACGTCGACGTCGATACATTTTAAACTATTTAAAGAGCTATATGTTTCCTTGTTTTAAAAAGGACTTAAGAGGATTAATTATATATCGTTATGAAAATGATTTCAAGGATTTTAATTATGAAATAGACAAAGTTTTGCGTTAAAGATTTCCAAAGAGAATATTACTTGAGATTAAGTATTTGGAACATATTGAATAATGGATGTTATATGATCCTGTATTTATTTAATCAGTTATTATTTCATTATTATCGCCATGCTCATATCATATATATAATCAATAACTGCATTTTGGGGGTATTAAGGGCAGAATAATCGGCTAGGTTGATCCAATAGTGAGTATAAATAGAATTAAATCCTAAGAGAGTATAATTGCATCCAAGAGATCAGGTAGATTAGAAATATTTAATTCCTAGAACTGATCGAAAGATTAGATGTTATTGGAAGGTTCAATAGGTTCATAGTTATCCCATAAAATCCACGACATGAGAAATGTTATTTAAAGGGTGTAAGGTTCTTAGGGATCCCATGAAAACTATATCTGAATGATGTTTTTGATTGAAATCAATATGTTCATTGTGATGGCATGAAAATTATGAATTGAGAGATGTTGTTGATAGAAATCAATAGGTTCATCCCGGTCCCATGAAAACTATGATTTGAGAGATGTTATTATAAGTTCATGGTAAGCCCATGAAAACTATGATTGGAAGGTTATAGTCAGCCCACGAAAACTAAAAGTTTCTTAGTGATACCATGAAAATTATGAAGTTGGACAAATTGTCTTTAAAAATTGAGATAGGTTATTAATCAGCCCATGACAACTAATAAGTTAATAAGTGACCTTAGAAAAATTATGAATTCGGATAGATAGTCTGATAAATTGAGATGGGAAATCTAGGGTGTATTGCATTCTTGCATATCATTATATATTATTATGTTTTAACCATTGTGGATGCAGGTGCACAGTATACTAGTGAGGAGAAAATCCATAATCTCACTGGATATCTATTTGGTTCGACATGGTAGATTATTATTCACACCAAATTGTTGTCCGAGCCAAAAAATTTGTTTTCCCCCTTAAACTCTCAGGATACTCATTTGAGTAGCTCGGAACCAAGGGCTTTCAGATTCCAGTTAGATGAATAAGTTTTCGGTGACATACAAGAGGTAATATAGCTATCAGAAGCTTTATCCATTTCTACCATGTAGTTTGGTTTTATCTACTTGGATATATGGAAAAATTGTATAATTGTGAAATATTTGACTCTGATCAACCATTAGGGAACCTTCATATGTCAGTCTTGGAGTATTATGTGATAATTATATTTTCTCTGAACATAGGATTACAAATGGGATTAAGTAATGAACATAAAGCATCAATTGTGAAATGAGATGTGAAAATTTGTTGTTAAAACATGGTGAAATTTTTTCATATTCATATGCTTCTTATTATTAATATGATTAACATAGCCATATTTTTTCATCGAGAATTAATAACTATTGATGGCTACATCATCTGTACCAGTTAGTTTTGAGCCTCAGAGTGGGGGATGTTACAGAGAGTTTCTCATTTGCTTTAGGATCGAAGTGGATCTTCCGATGAGAAGGCACCTCTAATTCCATTGGGATCATGGCCTTTGATCCATGGGCCAAAACAAGGGAGTATGACCAGTTGCTGACTTATGGGTCATTCTATAAACTCAAAGCGCTAGAGGTAATTCATCGACCCTCTTGCCCTTTGAATTTATCGGCCTTTTTTCAGATGGACTTGATGATTTTATTGACCAGTGGCAAATCTTTTCTTTATTTGATATTTGCTGTAAAAATTCTTGAACTCTATGTTATCAAATTGGGTTGAGTTATCGAAAATGATGGTTTACGGAATTCCAAATCGACAGGTAATGTTTCTAACTATGAAATTGATCACCTTCTTCGTGGTGATCATTTCTAGCAGCTGCACATCGGCCCATTTTGTAAAATAGTCAAATGGAATAATGGTGTACACCACCTTTTGACATTGGTAGCATACCGATAATGTTAATCCCCCGTACCACCAATGGCCAGGGAATGGCTATCTGCTTAATTTCTATAGGCCGAACTTTATAAATCTTCATGAATCTTAGGCATTTGTCACAACTCTAAGTGTAATTAGCCGCATCCCCATTGTCGGTTGGCTAAAAATGTCCATAGCGAAGAATATTTCTTGTCAACATCTGCCTCCTGGTGTGATCGCCACAACCTCCTTCATGTATATCTTCCAAGATCCTTTTACCTTCTTTATTGGTGACACACCGTGGCAAGGGAGTCGAAAATATTCTCATGAACTATACTCCCTCCTAAACAACAAATTGTGAAGCTTTGCATATGAGTTTTCTCCATTCATTTCCTCCATCCAGAAGGGTTCCTTTTAGCATGTGCTCCTTCATTGGAGCCATATTTAATCCTTTTCAACTTTAGCCTCCAAGATTCAATAAACGACGTCCATTTGGTCTATGCTCGAAGCTGACAACACCTCCATTGGAACTAAGCCCATGAGATGTGCATCCTTGAAGATAGCCAGCTTAGTTCGTGACTCGGCCTTTGTGTTCTTCTCACTAAGGACAGGCATTATCATGTAATACTCAATAATATTGAGTAGTCCTAGAACTTTCATCAAATAAGGGCCAAGCCTTGCTCCTTTGGCTTGAAACACTTTCCTCACCTAGTAGATTGATGAATATCAAATGATGCATGTTTTAAATGCATAGTTACACATTTTAATATCTGTAAGGTAGTATTTCTTGGTCGTTCTGTTGTGTTTTGTTATAGGATTTTGATAATTAGAAAATGAAGAAATCATTAGAAAGATGATTCAAAAACAAAATTTTAATTCAAGACTCTGTAGTAGAAGAAAAGTGTCTATTCTTGAGCAAAAGCTACTATAGCTCAACCAGTTTTGGGACTTGCATTTGCTAGGAAGTCGTTGGTTCGAATCCCACGTAGCACACATTTTTTCTAGCCATTCACATCTCCAAAAGGGACACTTCTAGAACATACCAAATTAAGAGGCTTTTAGAGTATGTTAGAGAAAGAGATTTCTAAAATGATATGGAACATATGGAGTAAAGAAACTTCTAGAGAAAGACCGAGTCAAAATTTCTAGAACATTCTTATTTTTAGATTTGGAAGTATAAGAGCTCTATAAATACCTCTACCTAGGACATTTATGGCATCTTAGGAATTACTTTTAATTCTATTTCTAGTGTTTATATTTAGGACTTCCAACTCTTTAGTATCTTTCAACTTTTCTATTTATTAAATTAATCAAAACTTGTTTCTTTGTTCTTATTCTATTCTCTTTCATTTTTGTTTAGTTTCTTCTTCATAGTTTTTATTGTATAAGAGATCTGTTAATTTGCCAAGATATTAATAGATCTCAACTTTTCAATTTCTTTACATGATTATTAAATTAAGGTAAGCTTTTATTTATATTTTCTTTGTTTTCTTATTTTTGCTAGAGTTTTTTCTTTTCTTTTCTTGTAATTTCCTGTTTGAAATTTAGCAAATTTACCATCAAAAATCGTCTAACTCGTGTAAAAGTTAGATAAACATTGGTAATTAATAATTCCTCGTAGAAGTTAGATAAACATTGGTTACTTATATAAGGTGTTTTAACATGTTTAAACCAAAATTCAAATTATTTTCAAATTGTCATTTATTCATCTTCATATGGGGGTAAAATGGTCATTTTTGTGCATATATTAATTTGAGAATATTTATTTGCACATTTTATTTTTATTTGTAGGAAAACTGGATGAAAATTACAAAGAAGCTTCATGAAGAAATGTGCATGCACAAGGGAATGAAATAAATGAAGATGGAAATAAATCATTTCATACAACATGAAGAACTCCACCTACCCACTTACCATGATCCCCTATTAAGATGCTAATGCACATGATTAAAGCAACATGCACATTTAAATGGAGGGTTATGCTTAATGCTAATGATTACTTGGAGGTAACATTTCCTAAGAGGGCAGTTTGGATAGTCCCTATAAGTATGCATTAGGGTTTCAAACTTGTACAATTACCCTTTTGTTCATGTAATTAAGCTCTTAGCCTTTAAGCCTCCTCTTTAGTTAGATTAGTTTTAGGCTCATAAAAAAATCTCTTTTCTTTTTCGTGGCTACTTCGCCATTTTCTTTCATATAATTTTCTTTTTTATACAATTTTAGTTCATTCTCTTTTCTATTTACATGTTTTCTTTCCTTTTATGTTAGTAGTTTAAATTTTATTTTATGCAAGTAGATTAGTTTTTATTTTATTTTAATTAGCTCTCTTTTTAATTAGCTTGCATTTTTCCTCTTGTTTTTGTTTCATGTTGTAATCTACATTTATTGAAGTGATAACAAATATGAGAGACTAAACCCCTTTAATTTAAGGGTAATGAAGTTCTCTAATTATGTAGATTCAACATAATTTTCTCATTTATGTTCCCCTTTTGTGCTTAATGGAAAGTTGCATGTTGATGTAAGTTTATTAATGGATTTGATAGTCTATGATGTTAATCACATATAGGCTATTCTTACTCAAACAAACATAATTTACATCATTATCTAATTAATTGATTTTGGTAATGGAAGTGGATTTAGAATCAAAATTTTATGGTCTATATTTCTACTCAATAGTTAATAGGTCATGCTTAAAATATATTTTATTTTTAATTTCATTGTCATTTTCATGAGAGTTAAGAAGTGGTTTAATGGATGTGTTATAATTTGAAGGTTTATATTGGGCTAATTAATAGCATAAATATTCCATATTTATGATAAACACATCAATTAAATTTACTAATGATCAAAAAAGAGATATCATAATTTCATGTTGTGTTGATTTATGTGATCATGAGAGTGGATTTATCTCTAAATTGTCTTTTCATCTCATAGTTTTCATTCAATTTTGTAGTAGCTAGTTTTTGCAATTTTTTAAAAAAGTATGCAAATGCCAATAGAAAAGCAACAAACACACAATCAAAATGCAAAAAAAAATCACATAAACATATAATAATTTTTTTTAAATGCAATACACATAAAACTAACACACAATAAAATCAAACAAAAATAATTCGAAGAATAGAAATTCAAATCAAATTAAATCTTCGACAATGGTGCCAAAAATTGTTTGACGGCCAATTTCCTATCGGATTAGAAAATATCCGATCAAATTTAAATTTAAATTAACCGTGATCACATGGTGTACAATTCTAGTACATGGCGAGTATGGATCGATCTATAGAGAATTGTTTAGATTTTAAAATTCTATTCAACCAAATTAAAAACCAAGATTTTAAGTGTTAAGCTAAAAAATTGTAAAAACTAATAAAAGCTAGAATGTGGATAAAAATATGAGAGTAGAAGGCAATCTAGAGATAAATCCACTCTCTTGATCACATAAATAAACACAACATGAAATTATGATCACTTTTTATGACCATTAGTGAATTTAATTGATATGTTTATCATTAGTATGGAATATTTGTGCTATTAATTTGCCCAATATAAACCATCAAACTATAAGACACCCATTAAACCACTTCTTAACTTTCATGAAAAATGCAATGAAGTTAAAAATAAAATCTATTCTAAGCATGACCTATTAACTATTGATTAGAAATATAGACCATTAAATTTGGTTTTAAAATCGCTTCATTGCCATAATCATATGTAGATGAAGAGGTAATTTGTGTTTTGTTTGTTTAAGAATAGCCTATTTGGTGTCCACAACATAGGCCATCAAATTAAAAGCTAAACAACAAAATTTAACCACATCCACCAATTCCATTAAGCAAAAAAAGGATTACAAATTAGCAAAATGTTAAATCTACATGATTAAGAGAGCTTCATTACCCATAAATTGAAGGGGTTTAGCCTCCCATATTTGTTATTATTTCAACAATTGTAGATTGCAACATGAAACAAGAACAAATGGAAAATGCAAGCTAAGTAATAATAGGGCTAATTAACATAAAATAAAAGCCAATCTACTTGCATAAATAAAAAGATCTACACTAGTAAAATGAGAGGAAAAAACATGCAAATAAAAAGAGGTTGAATTAAAACTGCATTAATGGAAAATTACATAAAAGAAAATGGCTAATTAGGCATGAAAGAGAAAAGAGAGTTTTTTTTTGAGCCTTAAAATAAACTAACTAAAATGGAGACTAAGGAGGTTAAGAGATCATTACATGAAACATAAGGGGTATTTATACTAGTTTGAAACCCTAATCCTATTTTTGGAAACTACCCAAACTACCCTCTTAGGAAATGCAACCTCTAAATAATCATTATCATTAGCATAATCCTCCATTTAAATGTTCATATAGCTTTAATCATGTGCATTAGCTCTTAATAGAGGATCATGATCAGTGGGTAGGTGGGGTCCTCATGATACATGGTTTGAATTATTTCCATCTTCATTCCTTTGTTTCCATCCTTGTGCATGCATTTCTTCATGAAACCCTCTTCCATTTGAATCCAAATTCCCACAAAATTAATATAAAAATGTCCAAGTAAATTTCTCAAATTAATATATGCACAAAAGTGTCCATTTTACCCCTATATGAAGATGAAGAAATGATGATTTGAAAATAATTTGAATTTTGGTTTAAACATGTTAAAAACCCCTACATGCTCATTTATTTAACTAAATTATTTTAAATATGGAAGCAAAAATATGCATATTTATGTGCATATCACCGTGCGCTTGCAATAAAATAAAATCGTGGTTTTTGTTCACATCAAAAACCGTCGATCAAGTTTTTGGCGCCGTTGCCAAGGAGTTCGAATATGTTCTAGTGTTCATCTTTTATTCGATTTGTGTTAGTTTTTTAGTTTTGCATGTTCTCTTGCTCAATTCAATTTTGCATTTTCTGTTTCTACTGTTGTTTTTTATTTTCTTCACACAAAAAAATCACCCATTTTCTATATTTAATCCATTTTTGCATATACCAAATAATAATAATTTATTTATTATTTTCCACTTACAATATTTTTTCTATATTAAAAAAATAACATTTTTTCCTTCTTCTTCCACCTTCTCTCGTGCACTACACCATCTCCAATTTACAACAATCCCTCCACTCTCTGTACCCCTTCACTAGTCCCCACCACCAACTTCCACCTCTCTGACACCATCTCCTGAACCATACACATCACACAAACATCAAGCAACCATCTTCCCTCCTCGCATGCTACTCCAGCACCAAACCATTTCCCGAACCTCCACTATACCATTTACCGTCCGCATCAAACCCCCTCCCCAGACCAGAGCGCATTCTCCATCACGTGAATACTGAAGGATGGAGAGAAAAAATGAGCACCAAATTAAAATTTATAAAAGGGAAGGGAAGAAGAAAAAGGTACGAACTTATCAAGCGGTGGCTCTTTTCCGAACTTCAAGAAATTTAGCAGGGTTGTGTTATATTTTATTTGGCTAGGCTTTAAAAAAATAACCTAGGCCTAAATAAAAAAAGAAGAGTCCAATTGGGAGTGGAGTGTTAAAGAAAAATGAAAAGTATTAAAGACCATTGGAGCACGAATTGTGTGCACGACAATTGGGAGTGGAGTCAATAAAGCATTATGATCGGACAATTGAGACAATTGTGGACAATGATTTAATTTTGTAAGCGTTCATTTCAAAATTCAATTTTTAATAATAAAAGATATCTGAAAATCACTGCAACAGATTGACCTCAGAAGATTATCCAAAAAAAGAAAAAACTTTAAGGGGGCAACTTTATGGCAATGACCAAAGTCAAAATTTTAAAATAATCAAAATTACAGATTTTATCCTAATTCAAATAATTTTGATTATGCATTTAATCTATGTCAAAATAATTCTGAAGTCGAGAATGATTTTTCTCAAAACCAATTCATGTATGAAATCACTTTGAGATAATTTTGGCAGTGGAAGAGACTTTCATAATAGTACAAATACTTTTCAAAACAAACAAAATTTTCAAAATAATCCAAGTCAAAATTCTGAAAATGACCAAAATTATTCATTTTCTTCCACTTTAACAGTTTTGGTTACGGACCTAATTCCCATCATTAGAATAATTTACACTATCAAAATAATAATAATTTTCATTTCCAAAATGATCTTCACTATCAATATGATCTCTCTTGGAAATGGAAATCAAAGTAAGTATACAAATAATTTTGATAGGTAGGATTATTTCGATTCTAATAATTTTTTCATAAAAAGAGATAGCGAAGATTTCAACCAGAAGATTTGGAATATGATGAAAAAAGTTATACAGAACTCTTAGTCAAAATTTGTCGTGATTTTATTGGGAAAAGAAAGAAAACTGTCATATCCAATAAATCAGAAAATAAATTTTCTCAAAACAGTATAGGGACAAAAAATCATTGTGAAAACAATTTCCATTGTGAAGAATATTTTCAAGATAATTCAAGTCAAAACTTCGAAAATGACCAAAATTCATATTTACTTCTATAACTTTAATGATTTTGGTTGCGAAATTGACTCTCAATATCTAAATAATTATCAAATGGATATCCATTGCCAAAATGTTTCTCCAAACCGATATGGTTTTCATCGAAATTAAAATGAAAATGAATTTGGAAATAATTTTGATCATGAAAATGACATGATTATAATTTTGAAAATAACTCTTCCTATGAAAAAAGAGAAATCCCAACATGCAACGAACCAGATGATAATCGAAATCTTATTCACAATGATAATTTCCAAATAACAACTTATGAAACTGAAAGTTATAACCCTGATGAAGTTGTTTGAAGTTCACAGATTAATTTTGATTTAAATTCTTTTGAAGAATCTAACACAAGTTTGAATTTCAATCTCCCTTTTCTGGACATGAACAAGATAGAAACAACAAAAATTAAAGTTAAAAATTACAAAGATAATAAATTTGTTGCTAATTAAGTTAAAGAAGATGAATATAGTGAACATGTATTTTTTGGATTGTTCGAGAATGAATTGTCACGAAAGGATGAGTTAAATTTAAATTACCAATTTGGCTTTGAGAATTTGAATTTTGAAGAACTTATAGTTGAGGAAAAGCATGGACTTTTGTATGTGAAACTAAAATTTCAATTAATAAAACTGGTGGTGAATGTGAACTCAAACTTGATCTAGATATTATTGAGAATGTTGAAAATGTCAACTAATGAGATCCTTGATATTGAGCTATCTCTTGTAAAGCAAGAACCTAAGCCATATAAATTGTTAGTAGACTTGTAACATGTTGGTTTAATTGTTTCAATTATACTTGTGCACGATCACTTATTTTTGAAGGATTGCACTAAAAAATTTGTTGAGTACATAAGTCACATTGTAACGACCCAGAATTTTTAATAATTTAAATTTGAATATTTAATTAATTTTAAATATTAATAAGTGAATTTTTGGAGTCGAATAAATTTTATTTTGAATTTTGGATTTAATTTTGCAATTAAATCGATTTATTTAATAGTGAAATTCCACAAATAATTAGATATTGGGTTAAATATGATTGAAAATGGTTTGGAAAATTTTGTTATATCATATTAAAGTTATAGAAATATTTTAGAACTTGTAAAATTGAATTTGGAGTAAATTTGTAAAAATTGAATATTTTAATATTTAATTATCGACTGAAAAATAGCCAATTTTTGAACAGTCTCGGAATTGAACGAAACGAGTTTCATTGAATCCGTAATAGTTAGTTATTATCGGATTTCAATTTTCGTAGCAATCGGAGTTGTCGTTTGACCGTGGCAGCTCGAAACGCATCGATATCGTTTTAATATTAATTTAGCGTGTTAAAATAGCCATTTTTCAAACGGTCTCGGATTTCGACGAAACCAGTTTCATCGGATCCGTAATGTGATATTATTGTAAGATTTCAAATTTCAAGTCGATCGGATTTGTCGTTTGTCCGGTACAAGCCAAAACGCCTAGAAATCGCTTAAATCGTTTTTAATTTAAATCGACTGTTTATTGCCGTATCTCACACATACTTCCGAATTAGCTTACGAAACCTATTCCATTGTGTCCGGAATGCGGAAAAACCTTAGGATCGCCTGTCGGATCGCGTAAATCGGAGTTCGTTTGCATGCGTAGTTAAATTGAGGAAATTCTATAAATAGGCAACTTTTATCACAAAATAAAAATAAAAAAATAATAAACTAGGGCTTAGAGAACCATGGCCGGCCCTAATTACTTCGACGACCAGAAATGTCCCAACTTCCCCTTCAATTATCTTTCGATCCGATAGCCATTTGCAAAAACTTCAAACTACAAAGATGTCAAGCACACCGAGATCTTTCGATCCAACGGTGGAGATCGTTCGAAACAAGGTAGATCATCGGCAAATTGAGGTGGAAGGGGCGGCATTTGGGCACGAATTGCATGGCCATGCCTTGGCCGAGTTCATCAAGGTTATAGCCGTGGGTAGCTAGCTCCAAGGCCTTCGGCATGGCGTCACTTGATCGGTGTATAAGTGGTCGTGGAGGAGGCGATGTGTAACCCTTGGTGCGGTTTGTAGTGGGTTCAAGTGCGTTGTTTTCACGTACTGGAGCAAAGAGAGATGCGCGCACGGAAGATGGATGGGGGGGCCCGCTTGCGTGAGTGAGGTGTTTTTTTTTTCTTTTTTCTTTTTTGTTTAAATTTAAAATTCGAATCGTGTCAACTTTAAACCGCAATAACTTTTGCATGCGAGGTCGGATTCGGACGAGATTTTTTGCGTTGGAATCGTATCGTCGTGCTCTTCGCAATGCAACTGGTTTGGAGTCGATTGGAGCACGTGTGAATTTCGGGTAAAATTAAACGTTCGTTTAATTTTATTCGAAACGAACGACGAAACCGGAATAAAATCAAGGTGAGAACTCCTCACTCAATCGAAAGGTTTTGTTTTAATATTTTGAATAGTTAATATTGATTGTTGATTGCTGATTGATTGTGTTAGTAGATATAGTAGGATATATACTATATATAGCGATATATATATATTGGCATATGTATATATCGGATTTGATTTCCCGCCTCGTATAGCGGATGAGACCCTATTGCGCCGTTATTAAGCGGATATTTTATAAAATCCCATATACCACGATATTCCACCTTGAAGTGGAATTGGTATTGTGCTAACGTCTGTGGATGCAGGGTAACAGGTTGGAGGGATCCAACTGGATTCCTCACATATTTGTTTATTTATAAATATTATGTTGATCGTTGATAACCATATTGATATATGACACTTATTCCCGTGATTGACCATTCGATGTCGTTGCATCATCGGATTCAAATTTTTAAAATTAAAAATAACGGTTTTGAATTTAAAAGGGGTTTTAAATCGATTTTTCAAAGAATATGGTTTATTAAAAATTTTGAATTGATTAAATTTTAAAATAAATAGATGGATAAATTTTTATGTTTTAAAAATTTATATCTTTATAAAATATAACTTAAAAGAAATTTTTAACAATAATAGGTTTTTATAAAATAGTTAAATTTGGTTTTTGGGAAGTTATTATTATTAATGGTTTATATAAAGGATTTTATAAATGGATGTTTTTAAATAAAATTTTTTTGAAGTTATAGAATAAATTTATAAAGTGTTAAGTTGATGTATAACATGAATTTCACTAGGATTTATAGATTAATAAATGTGAAATTTATAAAACGAATGGTTATTGGAAAATTTTAAGTTTATAAGTTATTAACTTATAGAAATGGATTTGGGCATTAAAAAGGGGAATTTTATAGAAATTGTTAATAAATGAAGATTTCATTAGTTGAAATTATTATAAACCATAAAGAAATCTTGTAAGTGATAAGATTTTAAATTGGTGAAGTTCAAAGGAACGATTTGGTAAATAAATAATATTATAAGTATTTAACTTACAATATGGCTTTTGGGTATGAAATTGGGTTATGTAAATTGCATCGGATTAATAAAGGGATTTATAAAATTGGGGTTTATAATAGAAATGGAATTTATAAACTATGTTTATAAATTTGAAATCCATCGAATTTGATAAATTGAAATATGGGAATTTGTTAAGTGGGCTATATTCACTATTTTGAATATTGAATAGATTATTAAATAAAATGGGTTTGTTTTTAGGAAAGGAATGTTTTAAATGGAATTTAAAACGAATTAAAGGTGTTTTAAAAGGTATTGAGTATTGAAAACATAGATTTCAACATTGATTGTTGAAATAGACGTTTTCGAGAAACAGAAGGGGATAATTTGTATAGTATCGGATTTATATATCTATTTTTAATTTCAAATCCATATACTAGTGTTTTTGGGTTGTTGTAACGATGTTTTACGCAACATTCGTTTTTAACCCAAATAAATGTGAATAAAAGAATGTTTTCTTAAAGAGAATGGAATAAAATACTTAACGGTAACTTAAGTATATTGAATATTTCCAAATTGTTGAAAATAAGTTAAATTGTGAATTACTTATTATTAAATAAGTATGGGAATGTTTTTTTTTTCCAATATAAAAGGAACGTTTTTGAGGATTCACCTTTTAAAGGTAAATCGAAGTGAATAGTTGAAATTGATTTGAAATCGTGTATGTGTAGATATTTGGGAAATTGGAAATTCACTTTGGAATTTATAAATAGGAAGGGAAATTTGTTTAAAAATAAATGTTGATTTATTTTTTAAAATATGGAAATAAAATTTACGAAATTGGAACGTAAGTTAAATTAAATCGGTAAGGATTTATTTGTTGATTTGAAATTTGTTTTCAAAAAGGTATAAAAGATGAATTGTAGTTTGAAATTGGTTTTCAAATGGTTAAGGTGTGTGATTTGAAATTTGTTTTCAAATGGTTAAGGTGTGTGATTTGAAATTTGTTTTCAAATGGTTGAGTTGTGTAATTTGAAATGGGTTTTCAAATGGTTAAGTGTGGAAATTTTATCGTGTAAAGGTGTTTTGGTAAACCAAATAACTTTGGGAAATTATTTGGAAATTGTGTATATATATCTTGTAAATATATTTTGGGGAATTAAATAATTTTGGAAAATTATATGGAATCTGATGATGTGGCGCATCTTTATTGATAGTTAAATAACCGACTATCAGTATTTACCCTTGGATGGTATTTGTTGTGATTGTTGTGATTGAATTGCCACACTTATTTTTAAAATAAGCGCTCGCTATTCGGTTTAGCCGGGAGAGGACCTTTGTGTCATATATCCCATTCCGAATATGCGATACGTCGTTTGGATTGCATTTGAAGACCGGTGTTGAAGACCGGGTATTTGTGAAAACGATAGGATGACCTATCGATTGTCTCCGCATCGTTAGCTACGATATGGAGATTTCCTTTGTGATGGGAAATTTTATCGGGATTGTGAATACCCGGATTGCAAGGGCTTCCTTGGAAGTGCCTTCGGTTCTGTTCGAACCCGGAACAGACTTGTATGGTTACGTGTCTGACATTACATTTTGAGAGATAGAGCAGATCTCTTTCAAATACATTTCTGTTGGTGGCGGAGAATTTATTCTCTTAGCTTAACACCCTTCTCTGAGACGTACGAGCTCAGAGGTTATGTAGTTGAAGGTTATCAGCGATATTTCCCAATCTGGTAATGTGGCATGCTGAGTGCTGCTGTGTGATGATCATTGGTTGGTCATTTGTGATATGATCATTTGTTTGATCATTTATCTTTGTGATTATTGCTTTGGTCATCTGTGGACCCGAAGCATGGCTTTGTTACACAAAGCGTAGCTTTGTGGACGAGACTTCGTCAGGACCTCACTCCCCGGAAATGGTCGAAACAGGAATATGCGGCAAGGTTATGAGGGTCGCGCCCTTTAGGGTATGTCATTCCCTTCTGGAAAAGGGTGGTATCATGGTATGGAGCCCAGATATTTACTCATGTGGAAACACTATATCTATTTCTGTGTGGTGTTGTTGGTATCGAGCGCTCGGATAAAGGTCCCAAAGGACCGGGGGATGACATATTCGTGTAGTAGTTACCTAGTTACAGAGGTAACCCGGCCTTGTGTTGGCAGAGATCTAACCGTAACGTTAGTTCTCGGGACGTCCCGCCAGAGGCGATCCCATGTGGCAGTAGGAAGTTCCTTAGCCTGACCATTTGTTGGAAATCCATTCATCCAATACGCGCCCTGTACGGTTTTAGTTGTAGAACCTGCCATTTAACATGGCAGCTATAGTAGGCATAGTATCATGGTACCTATGCTGGCTAGGATTTATATTATACTTTCGAAATACTTTCCACTATGCACTAGTAATAATATCAAAGAATTTTTCTCGTAGTAAGCATGTTTGACTATCATAAGGAGAAATCTCCCCCATGTGTGCGTTTGCATTGTGTGTGTGCCGGGAGGCCTTATGGTAGTTTCATTTTCCAAAAAGCATTGCGGATTTCAAAATTTAAAATTTTCTTGTTGCTTGTTTAAAGATAAACTGTTTTGAGTTCTCACACCAGTCCCACGACTGACCTGGAGTTTATTGTTCCTTTCCTAAACTCTGGGTGCCCACTATTTTCCACACGGGCAGCCTAGAGTTAGGTTGTCAGGTTATTCTGGATTCGGGAGTTGCTGTGCAGATCTGGAGGCGAGCCAGATAGCGTAGTCTATTATCTATTGTATATAGTATTCTTTCCGCTGTTTTATTGTTGTACACTCTGATGATATGATGTATTGTGATGTATGTATAAAATGTATAGTTCTTTTGTTTTAATGATATTCATTTATCTATTATATGTTGTTCCGCTGCGATTGTGAGATTCTGATATTGTTACTCGTTCTGTTACTGGTTTTTCTGTTTTCTCTTCTCTTTCTTTTCTTTCTTCTTCTACCTCTTTCTTCTTCAAAAACTCTAACGGTTCGATTTTTCGGCAACGAAAAATCGCGATCGTTACATTTGGTATAACCATATGCTCTGTTGGGTATTACTCATTAGAGATAGAGTCAGCAGTACTCTAGAATGAGTATGAGTGTAATAATAGATATGAGTGCGTATTTGTTAGTGAGTATAAAATTGTTTTATATTGTGATGATTGGTTTGTTGAGTGGTATATGAACCTTCGTCGGCGCAGCCTCGAAAACTGAATCGAAGGGGTTCCTAAACACTTGAATAGAACAATTCGACACAATATTGTTTTAAATTGGGTAAATGAAATAATTTTACCTTGATTATATTTTGTATATAAAGAAAATAATTTTTTCAAGAATTATTGAAGTGTGTATATAATTGATTGCTTGGTTGTTGTAAATGATATATATATATAAAATAATTAAAAGTTGTTTGAATGAGCTAATAAAAGCAACTATTGTAAAAAGAATAATGGTATAAACCAATGAATCATAAGATGAAATTATAATTAATAATGATTTACAATTGTAAGATAATCATGTATGTATATAAGAAGAAAAAATTATATAAGTAAAAGGGTTATAAAAGTGATTTATGAATAGAAAGAAAACTTTTTGAAAGAATAATTAGCATTGATTTCACTATTGTCACTGGGAAATAATAAGGGTGATGACTGCAGCATCATCAGTATCATTTTCGAGTTTCTATGTGATGGATTTGCTACAATAATGAATTTAAAAATTGAAGTTTTGTTGTAATAAACCAATTTGAAATTAAAATTCAACTTGAAATTGATAAATATAAGTGAAAAAGGTTTTGGACTTATAATAAATGTTGGAAGTTGAATAATAAATTGTATAAGTTATAGAATGGAAAATGTAAGTAAAACCAGTTGTTGAAGTGGTTAAACAATTAAGTTAAGTAAAATGGAATATGAATTTGAATATCGATATGAATTTGACTTAAGTAAAAGTTAAATAGGATTTACTTTGGAATTTAAAATCCGAATTGAATTGATAAGTAAAACTTAAGTTTAATTAACAAATGATGTTAAATGGAGTATAACTTAAGTGAAGTTGAATAAAAAAAAAAATTGACCTTTGTATCAAAGTTAAATAATCAAGTGAATTAAATGAGGTAAATAAAGTTGAAATGGAATATAACTTAAGTAATATTGAAAGAATTGATGTTAATATCAAAGTAAGTGAATAAAGTGAGTAAATGAAATTGTTAAAGGTGTGAACTTAAGTTATATAAATGAAATTCAATTTTATTTGTAAAAAAAAAAAAAAAAAAAAAAAAAAAGAACTAGCAATTGAATTAAAGAATGGATTGAATGTTAATCAATCGAATGTAAGTAAGTTGATATGAAACGATGTATGTAAGTGTAAATTCATTGAAGTTAGTTGAATAATTGGATGAAAATCAATTGAATGCTAAACCAATTGGAATTAAAACAGTTGAACCAAATTGAATGTAAGTAAAATAAATAAATTTGGTTGTATTGGATGTACATTGGTCGTTATTGCTTGTTGGTTGGTTGTATGTAAATTCATTAAGTGTTAATGAAATTGAATTAGTAAAATTTGAAAGCTATGTAATTGAATTCAAATGAAAATTGAAATGCAAAGTTGAACGAAAATGAATATGCAACTTTAATAGTAAGCTAAAAGTGGTATAAGAAGCACGTATTGGAAATTTTATAATTGAATTGGCAAATTGGGTTGAATATTATAATTGGATATTATGCTAGCAGGATATACAGGATATAATGGAATTGGGATTTTGGTTATGAAGTTAAATTGAATCGCTCGACAAAAAGGTACGTATTTCAGTTTTTATATGAGATTTGATGATTTCTTTCTCTAGCCACTTGGCTTTCTCTTTTCTTTTTGATTCTGAGGGGCCGTAGTGCCATTTTGTAGTCGTACCGATCTAGCCGCGCAAAGGAGACTCTGGCGAAATTTTTCAAAAATTTAGGGAGTTAGAGAAATTTTGAGAAATTTTGAAAGTTTGAAATTTGAATTTAAATTTAAATTTAAATTGTTAAGTAAACGAAGTTGTTTGAAACTTATAATTGAATTGGGAAAGCTAATTGAAATGATAGTAAATCCTTAATAAAAAGATTGTTTTGAAAAGTTAGTAAAACTAATTAGCTTTGGAAAAATAATAAACGGTTTAGGATTATTCTCCTTAACTTGCAATTTCGAGGACGAAATTCTTTTAAGGGGGGAAGATTGTAACGACCCAGAATTTTTAATAATTTAAATTTGAATATTTAATTAATTTTAAATATTAATAAGTGAATTTTTGGAGTCGAATAAATTTTATTTTGAATTTTGGATTTAATTTTGCAATTAAATCGATTTATTTAATAGTGAAATTCCACAAATAATTAGATATTGGGTTAAATATGATTGAAAATGGTTTGGAAAATTTTGTTATATCATATTAAAGTTATAGAAATATTTTAGAACTTGTAAAATTGAATTTGGAGTAAATTTGTAAAAATTGAATATTTTAATATTTAATTATCGACTGAAAAATAGCCAATTTTTGAACAGTCTCGGAATTGAACGAAACGAGTTTCATTGAATCCGTAATAGTTAGTTATTATCGGATTTCAATTTTCGTAGCAATCGGAGTTGTCGTTTGACCGTGGCAGCTCGAAACGCATCGATATCGTTTTAATATTAATTTAGCGTGTTAAAATAGCCATTTTTCAAACGGTCTCGGATTTCGACGAAACCAGTTTCATCGGATCCGTAATGTGATATTATTGTAAGATTTCAAATTTCAAGTCGATCGGATTTGTCGTTTGTCCGGTACAAGCCAAAACGCCTAGAAATCGCTTAAATCGTTTTTAATTTAAATCGACTGTTTATTGCCGTATCTCACACATACTTCCGAATTAGCTTACGAAACCTATTCCATTGTGTCCGGAATGCGGAAAAACCTTAGGATCGCCTGTCGGATCGCGTAAATCGGAGTTCGTTTGCATGCGTAGTTAAATTGAGGAAATTCTATAAATAGGCAACTTTTATCACAAAATAAAAATAAAAAAATAATAAACTAGGGCTTAGAGAACCATGGCCGGCCCTAATTACTTCGACGACCAGAAATGTCCCAACTTCCCCTTCAATTATCTTTCGATCCGATAGCCATTTGCAAAAACTTCAAACTACAAAGATGTCAAGCACACCGAGATCTTTCGATCCAACGGTGGAGATCGTTCGAAACAAGGTAGATCATCGGCAAATTGAGGTGGAAGGGGCGGCATTTGGGCACGAATTGCATGGCCATGCCTTGGCCGAGTTCATCAAGGTTATAGCCGTGGGTAGCTAGCTCCAAGGCCTTCGGCATGGCGTCACTTGATCGGTGTATAAGTGGTCGTGGAGGAGGCGATGTGTAACCCTTGGTGCGGTTTGTAGTGGGTTCAAGTGCGTTGTTTTCACGTACTGGAGCAAAGAGAGATGCGCGCACGGAAGATGGATGGGGGGGCCCGCTTGCGTGAGTGAGGTGTTTTTTTTTTCTTTTTTCTTTTTTGTTTAAATTTAAAATTCGAATCGTGTCAACTTTAAACCGCAATAACTTTTGCATGCGAGGTCGGATTCGGACGAGATTTTTTGCGTTGGAATCGTATCGTCGTGCTCTTCGCAATGCAACTGGTTTGGAGTCGATTGGAGCACGTGTGAATTTCGGGTAAAATTAAACGTTCGTTTAATTTTATTCGAAACGAACGACGAAACCGGAATAAAATCAAGGTGAGAACTCCTCACTCAATCGAAAGGTTTTGTTTTAATATTTTGAATAGTTAATATTGATTGTTGATTGCTGATTGATTGTGTTAGTAGATATAGTAGGATATATACTATATATAGCGATATATATATATTGGCATATGTATATATCGGATTTGATTTCCCGCCTCGTATAGCGGATGAGACCCTATTGCGCCGTTATTAAGCGGATATTTTATAAAATCCCATATACCACGATATTCCACCTTGAAGTGGAATTGGTATTGTGCTAACGTCTGTGGATGCAGGGTAACAGGTTGGAGGGATCCAACTGGATTCCTCACATATTTGTTTATTTATAAATATTATGTTGATCGTTGATAACCATATTGATATATGACACTTATTCCCGTGATTGACCATTCGATGTCGTTGCATCATCGGATTCAAATTTTTAAAATTAAAAATAACGGTTTTGAATTTAAAAGGGGTTTTAAATCGATTTTTCAAAGAATATGGTTTATTAAAAATTTTGAATTGATTAAATTTTAAAATAAATAGATGGATAAATTTTTATGTTTTAAAAATTTATATCTTTATAAAATATAACTTAAAAGAAATTTTTAACAATAATAGGTTTTTATAAAATAGTTAAATTTGGTTTTTGGGAAGTTATTATTATTAATGGTTTATATAAAGGATTTTATAAATGGATGTTTTTAAATAAAATTTTTTTGAAGTTATAGAATAAATTTATAAAGTGTTAAGTTGATGTATAACATAAATTTCACTAGGATTTATAGATTAATAAATGTGAAATTTATAAAACGAATGGTTATTGGAAAATTTTAAGTTTATAAGTTATTAACTTATAGAAATGGATTTGGGCATTAAAAAGGGGAATTTTATAGAAATTGTTAATAAATGAAGATTTCATTAGTTGAAATTATTATAAACCATAAAGAAATCTTGTAAGTGATAAGATTTTAAATTGGTGAAGTTCAAAGGAACGATTTGGTAAATAAATAATATTATAAGTATTTAACTTACAATATGGCTTTTGGGTATGAAATTGGGTTATGTAAATTGCATCGGATTAATAAAGGGATTTATAAAATTGGGGTTTATAATAGAAATGGAATTTATAAACTATGTTTATAAATTTGAAATCCATCGAATTTGATAAATTGAAATATGGGAATTTGTTAAGTGGGCTATATTCACTATTTTGAATATTGAATAGATTATTAAATAAAATGGGTTTGTTTTTAGGAAAGGAATGTTTTAAATGGAATTTAAAACGAATTAAAGGTGTTTTAAAAGGTATTGAGTATTGAAAACATAGATTTCAACATTGATTGTTGAAATAGACGTTTTCGAGAAACAGAAGGGGATAATTTGTATAGTATCGGATTTATATATCTATTTTTAATTTCAAATCCATATACTAGTGTTTTTGGGTTGTTGTAACGATGTTTTACGCAACATTCGTTTTTAACCCAAATAAATGTGAATAAAAGAATGTTTTCTTAAAGAGAATGGAATAAAATACTTAACGGTAACTTAAGTATATTGAATATTTCCAAATTGTTGAAAATAAGTTAAATTGTGAATTACTTATTATTAAATAAGTATGGGAATGTTTTTTTTTTTCCAATATAAAAGGAACGTTTTTGAGGATTCACCTTTTAAAGGTAAATCGAAGTGAATAGTTGAAATTGATTTGAAATCGTGTATGTGTAGATATTTGGGAAATTGGAAATTCACTTTGGAATTTATAAATAGGAAGGGAAATTTGTTTAAAAATAAATGTTGATTTATTTTTTAAAATATGGAAATAAAATTTACGAAATTGGAACGTAAGTTAAATTAAATCGGTAAGGATTTATTTGTTGATTTGAAATTTGTTTTCAAAAAGGTATAAAAGATGAATTGTAGTTTGAAATTGGTTTTCAAATGGTTAAGGTGTGTGATTTGAAATTTGTTTTCAAATGGTTAAGGTGTGTGATTTGAAATTTGTTTTCAAATGGTTGAGTTGTGTAATTTGAAATGGGTTTTCAAATGGTTAAGTGTGGAAATTTTATCGTGTAAAGGTGTTTTGGTAAACCAAATAACTTTGGGAAATTATTTGGAAATTGTGTATATATATCTTGTAAAGATATTTTGGGGAATTAAATAATTTTGGAAAATTATATGGAATCTGATGATGTGGCGCATCTTTATTGATAGTTAAATAACCGACTATCAGTATTTACCCTTGGATGGTATTTGTTGTGATTGTTGTGATTGAATTGCCACACTTATTTTTAAAATAAGCGCTCGCTATTCGGTTTAGCCGGGAGAGGACCTTTGTGTCATATATCCCATTCCGAATATGCGATACGTCGTTTGGATTGCATTTGAAGACCGGTGTTGAAGACCGGGTATTTGTGAAAACGATAGGATGACCTATCGATTGTCTCCGCATCGTTAGCTACGATATGGAGATTTCCTTTGTGATGGGAAATTTTATCGGGATTGTGAATACCCGGATTGCAAGGGCTTCCTTGGAAGTGCCTTCGGTTCTGTTCGAACCCGGAACAGACTTGTATGGTTACGTGTCTGACATTACATTTTGAGAGATAGAGCAGATATCTTTCAAATACATTTCTGTTGGTGGCGGAGAATTTATTCTCTTAGCTTAACACCCTTCTCTGAGACGTACGAGCTCAGAGGTTATGTAGTTGAAGGTTATCAGCGATATTTCCCAATCTGGTAATGTGGCATGCTGAGTGCTGCTGTGTGATGATCATTGGTTGGTCATTTGTGATATGATCATTTGTTTGATCATTTATCTTTGTGATTATTGCTTTGGTCATCTGTGGACCCGAAGCATGGCTTTGTTACACAAAGCGTAGCTTTGTGGACGAGACTTCGTCAGGACCTCACTCCCCGGAAATGGTCGAAACAGGAATATGCGGCAAGGTTATGAGGGTCGCGCCCTTTAGGGTATGTCATTCCCTTCTGGAAAAGGGTGGTATCATGGTATGGAGCCCAGATATTTACTCATGTGGAAACACTATATCTATTTCTGTGTGGTGTTGTTGGTATCGAGCGCTCGGATAAAGGTCCCAAAGGACCGGGGGATGACATATTCGTGTAGTAGTTACCTAGTTACAGAGGTAACCCGGCCTTGTGTTGGCAGAGATCTAACCGTAACGTTAGTTCTCGGGACGTCCCGCCAGAGGCGATCCCATGTGGCAGTAGGAAGTTCCTTAGCCTGACCATTTGTTGGAAATCCATTCATCCAATACGCGCCCTGTACGGTTTTAGTTGTAGAACCTGCCATTTAACATGGCAGCTATAGTAGGCATAGTATCATGGTACCTATGCTGGCTAGGATTTATATTATACTTTCGAAATACTTTCCACTATGCACTAGTAATAATATCAAAGAATTTTTCTCGTAGTAAGCATGTTTGACTATCATAAGGAGAAATCTCCCCCATGTGTGCGTTTGCATTGTGTGTGTGCCGGGAGGCCTTATGGTAGTTTCATTTTCCAAAAAGCATTGCGGATTTCAAAATTTAAAATTTTCTTGTTGCTTGTTTAAAGATAAACTGTTTTGAGTTCTCACACCAGTCCCACGACTGACCTGGAGTTTATTGTTCCTTTCCTAAACTCTGGGTGCCCACTATTTTCCACACGGGCAGCCTAGAGTTAGGTTGTCAGGTTATTCTGGATTCGGGAGTTGCTGTGCAGATCTGGAGGCGAGCCAGATAGCGTAGTCTATTATCTATTGTATATAGTATTCTTTCCGCTGTTTTATTGTTGTACACTCTGATGATATGATGTATTGTGATGTATGTATAAAATGTATAGTTCTTTTGTTTTAATGATATTCATTTATCTATTATATGTTGTTCCGCTGCGATTGTGAGATTCTGATATTGTTTCTCGTTCTGTTACTGGTTTTTCTGTTTTCTCTTCTCTTTCTTTTCTTTCTTCTTCTACCTCTTTCTTCTTCAAAAACTCTAACGGTTCGATTTTTCGGCAACGAAAAATCGCGATCGTTACACACATCATGCGCAAAGCTTTGGTAGAAAAACTTCTACTTTCAAGATACTTGATATCAACTTATTTGACTATAAATCTAGGTATAAAGATGAAATGTTGATAAAAAGAATTTGATTATTAGATAACATACCCAAATACAATATGTAGAGAACACGATGGTGGTTTTATTTGCATTACATTCATCATAAACATATATATTATTTCATATATAATCCATTTTTCATGTCGTTAAATTGCATTTTATATTAGAAATCATTTTGCATTTCATCCAATTATGGGTACTTCCTTTTACATCTAGCAAACAACGAGGACACTGTTAAATTTAAATGTGAAGGGAGTCTCATGTTGCATCCGTTCAAGTATTTTTTTTCTAAAATTTCACATTTATTTTAGTTTTGCACTTTTTTAAAATTGCATTCATTTTTCTTGTACATTCACATTTCTTTGAGGCATACGCATTTAGGACATAGTAATTTTTCCATATATATCTTTAAAATAGTTAGTTGAAATCGATTTATTTTGAATAGGCACAACGGAGTACTTGCACTATATTAGTCATTCGAAGAAATTTCTTTGTGAATAACTAGCTTCAAATGGAAAATAAAATGGAATGCTTGAATTGCATGTGATAAAAGTAAAGCTAGTATATTAGTGATTTATAGGCGATGATTATGAAGTTTGTTGAAATTTGTTGTCATCGTCTAAAAGTAGATGTCTAAAGTACGTGCGTTAACAATTTTCAAATCCTTATAATTAAGAGATGCTAAGATGATTTTGCATTGCTCTCCCTTTATCTTTTAACAAAAAAGAAAAAAATAGTAATAAAAATGAAAATAAACACCAAGGGTATCCAAATTTCTTGTACATTTAGCATTGGTGTGCACATCCGCCAAGCTTTATCCCACTCTTAGTTATGCTTGAAAGGCAGTGCATAGGTAGTACATCTTGGTCTCATTCTATGAGTTGGGTACCTAAGGATCACGGACCTATACTGACATTATTAGAGTCGGCTGCACGATCTACCAAGCTTTATTCCATTCTCATGTAAGCCCTAAAAGTGGCGTATGGATGGTATATCTTGTCCATGGGATAGGTGTATTCGTATAAAATAACGACAACAATAACAACAATAATCATAACAACAACAATAGTGATAAAATAATAAAGAAAAAATGACAGTTAGCGATTGAATTTAGGGAATTCTCTATGGATTTATTGGTTTGAAGTTGTTACAAAAGTGGAAATAGGAATATCACTGTATAAACTTTGACACTCAGATAAAAAAACTAATTTCATAGCCGCACCATGTTTTCAATTGAAACAACTAGTGAGTTAGAGTCGAGTGTGATGAGAACTTGATTTTTGTTTAAAGTTTGTGACTAGGTGTGGAACTTAGATTTCTAGATTTTGACTAAAATATATGTACATTGCAATGTTGTGACTATTGAAAAATAAATCGATTTGTTATTTTTAATAACCTTTTGCATTCATATAGCTGCATTAGAATCATAACATCCAACATTTGGATTTTGTGGGTAGTATCCACTAAAAACCATCACGAGACACAACTCGTCCTACTAGGGTCACCTAGGGGTTTAAAGGCTTATTGCATATGCTAAATGCTGCTGTGTTTCCCTACGAAAGTGTGGCTAAAAAATTTAGTTAGTATTCCAGATAGATAAATTTCTAGTGTGGGGATATTTAATGAACATCAAATGATGAATATTTTAAACTGCATAGTTACACATTTTAATATCCATAAGACATTATTACTTGGTTTTTTGTTGTGTTTTATTGAGCATGATGCTTAGAATGTGAAGAAATTATTAGAGAGATGGTTCAAAAATAATGTTTAAACTTCAAGACCTTGTAATAAGAAGAAAAGTGCCTATTTTTGCACAAAAGCTACTATACCTCAACTAGTTTGGAACTTGCATTTGCTAGGAGGTCGTTGGTTCGAATACCATGCAGCACACATTTTTTTAGCCACTCCCATCTCCTATAGAGACACTCCTAGAACACACCAAATCAAGGGGATTCTAGAGTATGCTGGAGAAAGATATTTCTAGAATAATAGGAACAAACGGAGTAAAGAAACATCTAGAGAAAGGCCGAGTCAAAGTTTCTAGTACATTCTTATTTTTATATTTTGATGTATGAGAGCTCTATAAACACCTCTACCTTGGAAATTTGTAGCATTTTAGCGATTATTTTAAATTCTATTTCTAAGGTTTTGTATTTAGGACTTCCAACTCTTGTAATACTTTAAACTTTTCTATTTAATAAATAAATTAATCAAAACTTATTTGTTCCTTTGTTCTTATTCTATTCTCTTCCATTTTTGTTTTGTTTAGTTTCTGCTTTATAGTTTTTATTCTATATGAGATTTGATGATTTGCCAAGAGATTAATAGATCTCATCTTTTCAATTCTCTACAAGATCTATTAAATTAAGGTAAGCTCTTATTTATATTTTCCTCGTTTTCTTATTTTTGCTAGAGTGTTTTCTTTTCTTGTAATTTCTTTGTTTGTAATTTAGCAAATTTAACTTCACAAATCATCTAACTCATCGAGAAGTTAGATAAGCGTTAATAATTAATAACTCCTTATGGATTCGACTCGTGTTAGCACAACACTACAATGCACGCCGTGCACTTATGGTAAAATGAAATAGTGGTTTTTGTTCACATCAAAAATCATCGATCATAAACCACTAATTGCGTTTTCGTATATATGTAAAGTTTTGACTCCCACTTCCTTGGTGATCTTGAGCCTTGCGGTCAGTGCTTCATATCCGACTTCATTGTTTGTTATGGGAACTCAAGTTTTTAAGGCACAGCAAATTGACCATTCTTCAGGTGTTACCAAAACTACTCTTACCCCCGAGTAACGTTCATTGGATGCCCCCATCACTTATAACTCAATTAAGCACTCTGTATTGTACCCTTCTCTTACTCATCGTCATGAGTGATGAACTCGGATCAGTCAGTGCTTGTCCTTGGATCACTCTCCTAGGATGATATGATATATCATACTGACTTAACTCGATGTTCCATTATAACAACCTTCCTGAAGTTTCGGGTCGTTGCACAACCTCTCTTAAAGTTTGGTCAGTCGGCACCTTAATTGGATAGGATTGGAAGTAGGGATAGAGTTTCCATGATGTAATCGGCAAGTAATAGGCTAGCTTTGCCAACTTTGGATAATTTCTTTATGCTCCTGCTAAATTATTGTTGATATAGTGTACCAACCTTTAGATTCTGGACTCTTCGCATACAATGGAAACCCTCAAGGCATGAACATATACTACAAATAAACAAACAAATCTTCCTCTTGCATAGGCTTTAACAAGACAGGTGGTCTTTCTAGATGATCAAATAAGGCTTGAAAAGCATCCTTACACTCTTGCATCAAAAAAAAAATTCTTTTCCACACTTTAAAGACATCGAAGAATGATATACATTTATTTGTAGCCTTTGAGACAAATTAGTTTAACGTGGCTACATTTCTGTTCAGGCTCTGTGCCTCCTTTATCGTCACCAGGGCCTCAATATTCCTCATGGCTCGTTATTTTTGGACCGGCTGCCATTTCCCTTGAGTTCACTGTGAATCCAAAGATTTTCCTGATGTGACTCTAAACAAGCTTTTTAGTGGGTTGAGTTTCATCCCATATTTTCGGAGCATATCAAACATTTCTGATAGGCCTTTTAAATTGTTCATTGATCATTATGATTTCACCAGCAATCATCCACATATACCTTTATCGTATTCCCGATTTGATTTCTGAACATTGAATTTACTAGTCTATGGTAGGATGCACTAACATTCTTCAGACCAAATGGCACAGCAAGGTAGCAATACAATCCTAGTCGATTATGAAGCTTGTATTTCTTGATTTGAGATGTGCATTTCAATTTTTTATAGCCAGATTAGGCATTCATAAACGATAGCAATCCATGGTAGGTCGTCGAGTTCACCATTTGGTCGATTTTTGGCAATAGGAAGCTGTATTTTGGGCATGCCTTATTCAAGTCTAAATAATCGATACATGTCCACCACTTCCCATTAAGGTTCTTGACCAGCACAAGGTTGGAGACCCATGCTGGATGTAGAGCATCATGGATAAGGCCTTTGAATCTTAGCTTATCCACTTATTTTTTAGTGTAACATATCGCTTCGGACCCAAGCTACTCCATTTCTGCTTCATAGGAAGACATCTGATGTAACGGCCCACTATTTTGTACCATTCAAATTCGACAATAAATTAAAAACTTGTCAAATTTGAATAGTTCAAAACAATATATTGTAAATAAATTTGGAGCAAATGAAATCAAATCACAGAATCACGGACATAGAATCAGAATACTCGCAGCGGAATTTAAAAATAACTTAGTGGTTCATGAAGCCACTATCAATAGTCTCAAAATAAGTATAAATTACATAGTCTTAAACCAAATATAGTTTGAAATCTCCACAGAAAATCTCAATATTAGATTGTATTGATTACAAAGCCTAATAAGAACTGAACAGAAACTTGACGGCAGCTTGAAAAGAGATGATCAGCAGAAGTCCAAGCTCCGGAGGTGAAGTCTGAACTGAAACTCAGGCTGACCCGAGCGTAAAATAAAACATAAACACTCGAGTCAGGACATACATACTTATACAGTGTAAGCTAATTCAAGTGTATTGTAATATAAAGCAGGTAACTTAAAGGATGCTTGGGACCGCCCATCCTCTATTGATCCGTTAAACTATTTACTATGTAGTAATAATTTCGCTATTATAATAGTGCCTATATTGAAATAAACGTACTTTTAACTAGCGTTAAGGGGTTACCCATATAGCCCTTAACACGTAATAGTCCCCGTCATCCATCCAATATCATAGTCCCTCCTGATCGGGAAGCCACCAGCGGATACCACATGGGCTACGGGAGAAAACCAAACTCGTACAAGGCTTGCTATGGTAGGTGACACGACACAACTAGGAAATGCCAGGGTAGATATACCAATTACGCTTCCAGATTGGTGATAACGCGTAGCTGCTACTACTGTCCACCTCGAACAACACTCTCGAGTCAAAGGTGCGCACCAAACAATCACAAAAGTAATAGAATGGCATACGAAGAAGTGCGTTCGATAAGAGGTGCTACCTCCTTAGCCCGTCAATCGCTCATGTTTTAGCCACCTTATGCCAACTCACGAGAGTTGGGTCCACGTACATACCTCAATAGAACGTCACCACCATCATACTTCATTCTAAAATCTCCACCGCGTACACGGTTGTCAAAGTGGTTTTCGGTATCGACAGAGAGTATGCCCATATCCGATCCCGGTCTCTTTGCCAACCAATCGTTATTATTACCCGTGGTTATAAATTTCAAAAATAGTTTATATTTAAATCAAAATACTTCATTTTAACTTTCAAAACTGAAGTTATTATATTTTCAAATCAAATATTCGAAAATCTCATTTCATCCAACGACAACACTTAACAAGTGCTATTGTAGCCCTTTTTTTGTTCGGGTTTAGTTTTAAATTTCACAACCACAGCATTACCAAGTACTGCAATAGCCTTTAATTAATTTTAGCCTTTAGTTCATTTGCATTAACTATGGCACTTACAAAGTGCGGTAATATCCCTTACAACAGTATTTAAGTAAATTAAATTTTTGACTTAAATATAAATTTATCAATAATTAAACTTAAATTTGACCAATTTAACTTATAAAATCATATTTCCACTTTTAAAATAGTCATTTAAATTCTCAAAATTTATGATTTACATAAGGTAAATTTCACAAATAAATATCAACTTCTTAAGGCTTCACTTATTAAAGTCAAATCAAATTGTCTATTCTTTGCATTCAAAATTTACTTAATAATTAAATTTGATTTATTATTCTAAAATATAACTATTTTTCAATTTATTCCTTAACTTACCCATTTTCTTAAACTAAACTCCACTTCTCCTAAGTTTAGTTATATTCAAACTTTTATCTTATGTATTTATTTTATTAGCCATTCAATATAAATTTTTTTAAATAACACCTTATTTATCCATTTAAATTCAATTGCATCAAATGCATTATAATTTATTTACTTAACTTGAATTTCATTCCTTTACAAAAATCAATTTCCAAAACAAATTATTTTCCACATTCCAACTTACCCATTTTTTCTTTATATATATATTTGTATAAATCACTAAAATCATTTTAATTCAATTTAAATCAAAATAATGCTATACCAATTTAAATTACTTAAATTTTTCCATATATATATTACCATGGTTCTGTATAATATTTTCTAACCTAGGTCAAGTGATACGGATAATATATCATTTCAATCCGTAATTTACAAAGAAAACCGGGTTCTATCATTTCAAACCCGCAATCCCAATTTAAATAATAAATAAATATCGTTCAGGCCTATAATTTCAGCCCGTAACGTTTCTATCTTTCAGGGAACTTGTGGTGTGATAAACAGTAAACAATAAATAATATAACAACATAAATATAACAGTAGATAATATTACTGATGAGGTGTTAATTTAATAATAGGGTTTTAACATCATAAATTTATATCACAGGCAAGTAAAATAAAATATAACTATTTTACATATTTGCTTGTTATTAATTTACGAATCTATAAGTACGTTTTGGTCTGGTGAGAAATACTCACCTCTATGCTGCTGAAGATTTAGATTCAAAACTAAGATAACTAACCCGGAAACAGTGTACAACAGGCACGATCAAAATTTAGCGGAGGCGATGATCAGATTCAATTTCTTGAAACAAAATGAATAAACCAATTACGTGGATTTTAAATACAATCATCAAATTCATATTTGACATATAAAAATTTGATAAAGTACTGGAATTAAATCGAATAAGAGGATATGAAACAAAATGGCTCAACCACTCCACCATACGACTCAACCCCAACCCCACTGGCTCGAACATGATTAAATTTTAGATTTGGAACACGCAACACTTACAATAGTGTGATGTTTTTAGCATACAGGATGTTGAAGAAAAAAAATTCTAAAACGCAAACAGAGGGGATAAAACAGTTTAATCTTGGGCTAACTCACAGATGCGCATGCAAACAAGGAAGTGGTGACTAAACTATATACAGGCGCATGCTATTTGCATCCTTTCCAAACAGAGATGCGTGCCTATACTCCTTTAAGTATGCTGTGATATCATGGGATATGTGTTTAAATTTGGCAAAGGTGATTCACTCATATAAATATCCCTACTCCTTTCCTGTTAAATTTTTCTTTCTTTCTTTGTTTTTTTACCAAGTGGCATAACCATTGCATGGGTTTACGCGATAGCCTTGATCATGACAGGTGAGGGAGGGGTTTTGTACTAGAGGGGAGAATAGGGAGAATAAGGTGCAGGTCGGTGCTGGCGGTGGCGGAGTAGTCGAGCACGGTGGAACTGGAAGAAGAAAATAAAATGAAAACTAAAAAAAGAAAAATAAGAGAGGAGAAGGAGGGAGGCCATACCTGATTTCAAGCTTCCACACGCAGAAGATAAATTTGATGAAAATGAAAATTGCGTGGGTTATAAAAAGATTTATCAGAGAAGTAGCGTGATTTAAGGAGGAGAAAGAAATGGCAAGCGAATATGGAATTTAGAACGTAAAGGAAGTAAATGATTTTTTTGCATTATTATAGGGTGTGCAAATCAAGTAGGCCAAAATTTCATGCGTGAAAACAATTCAAAAATAAAGCAAGCAAAACTGATTGACACGTGATTACATCTTTATGTAATCAGGAAGAAACATGCGTTGATTTAGATGAGAAGTTACAGGCAAGAATTTAATTGCGTTGATTGATAAAAAAATGGCTAGAATTATTTGTCAAACATTTGTATTCTTTTAAAAAAATTTAGGAAGAGAATGCGTTGATAAGGGGAAGAAACGGCAGCGAATTAGATTTTGGAATGGTAGGGGAAAATCAAAGATTTCGTACCAAATTTTAAACAATTTTGAACGTGTTTTGTAAATAAAACTTGCGTTGATTTTGGGAACCATGTTAAGAATTAAAATGTGAATGGTTATGGAATTTTAACAATTTGCAACATACTTAATAATGAGAAGAAACTAGCATTGATATCGGAGGAAACAAAAATAATATTAGATTGGAACGTTACTTTATTCAAAGATTTTATACTAAATAAAAATAGTTGCAGCAAAAAGGGAAGTGGGATATCTTTAAAAAGGTAAATGTCCAGTCATGGTCAAAGGAAGAATTGAAACGGATATGCTTCTCTCCTACTCGAAAATGCACGTTTACTGATTTATTTAACCATTTTCAGTTAAGGTATATATTTTTGGAATGCGCACTATAGATGCAATAACCAACTCAAAAATTACGCTCATATTTATAATAAAAATAAAGCTTAAATTTTTATACGTTTTAAGAATATATAATATAAAACGTATAATTTATGTCAATCAAATTTTATCAAAACGGATATAAACATACAACTTAAAGGTGTAATTAAATAGATTATTTATCCCATAATTTTTTTATAACTTAATTGACCTTTGATTTATTTACCATTTACTAAGAACTAATGTGTATGCGTAAAATTATATTTCTTTCACCCAATATAAATTACTTATATTAAAGGTATATAACCAAATTTTGAAAAGGAAAAAAGTGAAGTTATAGAATGCTGTTACAGTCTCCCCCACTCAGAACTTTAGTCCTTGAAAAGAAACGAAGGAAGGAAAACAAACGAAGATAAAATAAAAGGGTAAAGTACCTTAAACGAATAATTCTGCATTGGAAGCATGAATGCTCTCCTCCATCTCCCAGGTGCAATCCCGTTCATCAGTGCTCCATTGCACTTTGACCAGGCGGACAGACTTTCTTCTTAGCTGTTTCGTATCTCGATCGACGATACAAAGCGGCTTCCTTTCAATAGTTAGGTCAGGCTCGATGTCCAAACTATCAAGAGCGGAAGGCTGGATAATAAGAGGTGGATCATGTGGACATTGATGAAGATGGGATATATGGAACACGTTGTGTATTCCAACGAATTTCTCGGGCAACTCCAATCGATAAGCAAGAGCCCCAATCCTTTCCAAAATGCGGAATGGACCGATGAACCTAGGAGCAAGCTTCCCTCTACGCCCAAACCGAACCACAGTTCTTAAGGGAGAGAGCTTAAGAAAAACCAAATCTCCGACTGCGAACTCCAAGCTTCTTCTACGATGATCCGCGTACTTCTTCTTCCTATCCTGAGCAATCCTTAACCTTCTCTTAATCTCCTCGACTTTCTCAGAAGCTTCTAGAATAATATCGGGACCAAGAACTAAGCGGTTACCTGATTAAATCCAGCAGGATGGAGATCTACATGGTCGCCCGTAAAGAGCAGCAAACGGGGACATCTTAAGACTAGCCTGAAAAAAGATAAAATGAGATAGATATGGAATTAAGATAAGATAAGAATAGAGGATTGGAATTTATCCTGATAACCATTGTTATAGTTGAATTCCACAAGATGGAGATGATCTTTCCAAGATCCTCCATAATCCAAAATACAGGCACCAAGAAGATCCTCCATAATCCAAAATACAGGCACCAAGAAGATCCTCTAGAATCTGATTCACCCTTTCTGTTTGACCGTCAGTCTGTGGGTGGTAAGCAGTGCTCAGATTCAGACAAGTACCCAAGGATTCCTGGAAAGCTTTCCAAAATTTGCTGGTGAAGATAGGGTCTCGATCACAAACTATGCTAAGGGGAACACCATGGAGGCGAACAATCTCCCTCATTTAAATCTCAGATAAGCTCGAAATCGTACGAGTAGCCTTGATCGGAATAAAATGAGCGGACTTGGTCAGTCTATCCACGATAACCCAGATGCTCCCATTTCCCCTCCTAGATCTCGGTAAACCATCGATGAAATCAATAGAAACTTTCTCCCATTTCCAATTGGGAATCCCCAGAGGCTGCAACAAACCCGGTGTCTTCTGATGATCCGCCTTGACTTGCTGACAAGTCGCACATCTACTAACAAAGATAGAGACATCGCTCTTCATACCCTTCCACTAATAAAGTTTCTTCAAATCCTGATACATCTTCGCTACACCAAGATGAATGGAAAGTCTGGATTGATGATGTCCCCGAAGTAACTCCTGTCTTAAACCATCAACATTCGGAAAACAAATCCGATTATTAATCCTTAAAATCCCTTTATCATCAATCTGAGCTCCGCTACCATCAAGACGATTACCTCCAACCCTGCTACGGACACTACCCTTCATACGCCTAAGCATCTCGTCCTCATCCTGTTTAGCCATGATACGATCCAAAAGAGGAGAAGAAACAACCAGCACCATTGTCCCAGTGGTTAAGTGATTCGGCTTTGGTGCGAGAGGTCACAAGTTCGAAACTTGCATAGTGTGATTCGAACGTTTATTGACATGTGTGTCTTCCATTGCACTTGGAGGGTGCAGCATGATAGGGGGTTCTCGCTTCCTGGTTTGGTAGTGAACGGTTGACTCTTATCCTACATGTCCCCGTGGGGGTTGGTGGTGCAGTCGAGAGGCTGGTCGTAAAGCCAGAACATAGGTACCAATGTATGCTATTGTGGGCGTTACCCCACTATCGCGGCCCGTTTCATCCGATGTTCACTTCCAATGTGTGGTACACTATCTCTAGCGATATTCCACACTTGTCAGAATGCATCCATGTAAACATATCCAGGTTTGCTCAGAGGAAGCATGTCAAATCCTTCTTTATCTTCATGATGAGCAGAGATTCGATCTTTAAGACCCGCGTAGGATCATCCTGGTTGATGGGGATGTTGATCGTCAGCATGGTCGGGGCTGCCCTCGCATCCTCGGGCTCTTTCCTCAGATCCATAGCTTTGTAGAGTTTGCAACGACAATCGAGTTAGAGCTAAGGTTGTGGTTGCTATGCGTCAATTGACTTGACGCAGAGAGTCTTCACTACGCCTTTTCCCTTTTAACCTCGCTTCTCTCAGCTCCCTGACACAGCACTTGCCTCCCATATTCTGGTTGCCTTAAATCACCCCTATTCCGTTCTATGTGGTGTATTTCATCGTCAGGCACCATTGGGATAGGGCCACTTGGAATTTGGCAAGGGATGATTGGCCCAAAAAAGCATAATATGCAAAAAAATATGCATCACCACGAAGGTCACAATCCACATTCACTTATGGTCACTTCACCTAAAACAACTGGTAAATCCCTAAATCCACAATTTGCATAGCTTTAGGCCCTGACTGTCCACCGTCACCTGATCATTACTTTTTAAACAAGATATTAACAAAATTTCCACAATCAACGAGAATTTTCTTCATGATTGTTAGCCCAGTCATGGCCATTATTAATAAGGGATCAAGTTTAGGTGCTTCAACCCCATTCGTATCATGGTTTTTGAACACAATGTCATTTTTCATATGTTTCAATTGCTTTGTTGGAGCTCCGTCTTCGATAGAAAATCAACTTTCATGCACAACATGTTTTAAAGGGTTTCCATACATCTCCATCTCATTCCAGCTTTTTCAGTCGGATGAGGTCCCCTAGTTATCGTGTTGATAATATGTCTTTTTTCAAGCTGCCTAGGCTCACCACCACTAGGCCCAATTTTGCCTCATTGGAGTGATTGTACCTAGGGATGAACACTTACTTGCCCGCCATCCTATGGGGCATTCACATAATATTGGAGTTTTTTCTTTCGGATTAGATGTTCAATCACATCTTGCAAATGTCTGCACTTATTTGTATTATGACCATGCCTTTCATGGAAATGATGGTACTTCCTGGACCTCTTCTCCCTTTCAGTTGATTCCCTTAGAGCAAGTTTCTTGGAATGTTTAGTAACCTGTGTCGCAAGGTAGATATTCTCAACTGTATTATTCAATGGCATATAATCCTCATATTTCGAGAACCTTAGGCGGTTCTTGGAGTTTGACTTTCTACCTTCACTGCCTTGCTCACTTCTTTTTTGGTTATTATTTTTATTTCCATGTTTGTAGCAACATCCCTGGAACTCTTGTCGGTCTATTTCGTAGCCATGTTACTTTGAACCATATTAGTCGACTATGTACCACCAATTTTTCTAGAAGTTGCATTTGCCTCTTCCAAATACAAATATCGAGTTGTTTTTCGATAAAACTCCTCCATAGTCGATGGAGATTCTGTTTTTAACCATCTATCGAAATCAATATCTGGATGTATCCTCCTTATCAAAGTAATCAAAATAATGTTCTCCTTATTTACCTCAGTTACAACCATGTTAAATCCACTCAAAAAGTCAGTCAATGATTCTCTAAAATTCTGAAAGAGGTTTGATAACAACATTGAAATCTTTTGAATGAGTCGCACGCAGTCGGAACTGCTCCATAAATTTCCTAGCTAGTTGATCGAATGAGGATATAGACATCGGTGGAAGCTAAGTGAACCACATCATAGTGACAACCTCCAAAATATTAGGAAACATCGACATCTAACAGGTCTGTCACCCTTGTTGTGTCCACATGTCATTTATATTTTAATAAATATCGTCTTGGGTCTATCATCCCATTATAGGACAACATCGTTGGCATAGTAAATTTCTTGGGTATTCTCCTCACAATACCACCTCTGAGTAAGGGTTCCTACTGGGAGAAGAGCCACAATCATCATTATGCCAATGCTAGTTTTCGCTCACTAGCTTTTTTACCATATCCACTAAAAACTCTAGTTCTATCGGGTGTATTGAACGACGATAATCATGGTATAACCCAAGTATTTGGTTTTGCAAATGGTCTTGGTTGGTTCCATGATATCAGGGTTCTCCCACCTTTGGGAGAACCGTTTATTCGGATGAATGATTTCCATGATCTTTACACAAATTTTCAATAGTTATCATTTCAGTATCAGCACTTTGCCAATTGACAACTAGATCATCTCCAACACTAACATCAATATCCAAATCAACAATGCCTCCAAAACCCAAACCACCAGAGTGGGATCGGTACCAATATGAAGAGATGGTTCGGTACCAATCTACGCTAGTGCTTTTTAAACTTTAACTAGCCTATTTTTTGATGTTCCAGTCTTCTTCCTTCTTATTTGTTGCTTCCCTTCTTTGCGATTTTCATTGGACGAGGAGGAGCTGTCCTCTTTTGATTCGGAAGGCGATAATTCCCTCTTATTCCTTCTGTGACCCGAGGAAACTAGGTCATCAAATCCAGATTTTCTTTCATTTATTTTCTCATTTCATCCTGAATTTCAATGCAACTTGTCGTTCAACTCTTTCATCAACCTATCCATCTCATCCCGTGCAATCATATTCGAAACACTCTAAGTTTCAACAATGTTGGGTTGAGCGATTCCTTCAATGTGTTGGGAACCAAAATTTTCAACATCAATAGTGGGTTGTGAAGCGGTTGATTTTATCTTTAGCATTCCTTGGAGCCAATATTCCGATTGATGCTATGATGGACTTAAGGGAATTTATACAATTATGGATCGTAGGAATAGATTTAATAGATTTTAACAAATTTATTTGTCAACCATGAAGTGCAAGGGTGGGAGCCGTGGCTGAGTGTGAAATTTGGAGAGCCTAAGTTTGGCCTCAACGAGTGTAAGCATAAGATGGCACTTGGTTGAGTTAAGGTTTAAGAAGAGTGGCAAGCAAGTTTAGGTTCATACAGAAATCATATGTTAGGCTAAGTGAAATCTTATATGTTTAAAGTAAATCGATATTAGACATTTATATGATTAAAAAGAGAAATTAAGTATATGAGTACTTTTGGAATTCAAAGCAATCTTTGATTAGCAAATCATATATGCTTTTGGATTTGAAAGTAAGTCATAATTCGAGATATTTTATCTTTACTCAATACAATGTTGAAGGAACAAAAGTCTAATAGTCCAATAGTTAAAGTGCTCAATTGGTTATAAATCTCCAAATCAATTTAGGGTTACAAAGTTTAAAAATGTAAGAAGAGAGATAACGAGGACCCAACTCCAGTCCAATCGTTCTGCATTAGCCGACATCCCAACTCCAGTCCTAAAAGTCTTTTGCTCCTTTTCCTCCCTCCAACCAAGAATAATGAGGACCGACCAGAAAAGAAAGGAACTCAGATTCTTATTCTACAGTCTCGTGTTCTCCTGAGAGAAGCAGCCACAGTCTCGTGTTCTCCTGAGATGTGGCCCCTTCTGCATCCTTCATCCCTCTTGCATCCTTACAGTGCGCTCTACGGACCTCTAGATACTGCACTGGATGGCAAAGCACTCCTCGCTTTCCTTCGTTCTCCCTTGTAGTACCAACAGGTGCCCGAGGGTGGTACCTCTCAACACGAAGGACGGGACATGGAGTTCGAATCTGAGGAGCATCTTCCCTGCACCATCAGCAACAACCTTGAATTCCAACGCTTGGCCTTCTCCTGAGACCATCGGTAGCGGATTCGAGTACTAAAAGGAAACCTTAGAAAATCCCCTGGATTTGCAAGCATCTCCTCCTCGGTCTTATAAAGTACTCTCTTATAGTGGCATGGCGAGCAGCAACATCTTCGCCTCTCTGACGGACCGCCATAGCCTCCTTTAAAGCTGGCCTGCACGCCCTACTCAACCCATCATTTTAGCGTCCATAGCACATGTATGACTTCAATCAGAGTTAGATTCTTGAAGCGGTCACCTCTTTAGCCATTTCATCCAAGCAACTCGGGCAGCACCAACATTCTTACATCCCCCATCAACGCCCTCCTCCAATTCCAAGGGCATCCACCACTACCTAGGAGAGTCTGGTGAAAGCTAGCCACGGTAGATTCGGGGTTTCACGAGGACCTCCCGTGATTATAGAATGCATCGTATCACGCCTATCATATTCACATGGAATAGTATGTGGGCTATAACACGCTAGTTCGACATGTGTTTGACTCAAACTCAGGATCGTATATCCTTTAAACCAATGGTGCATCCCCATCGCAGACACCGTAGGCAGCCACGCGCTTCAACTCATGCCAGGAAGCTCCAAACCAGTGAGGTATCCGTAATGTGCATTCCGATTGGTACCCGATGTTTGCTTGGAGCCGAAATTAGATAGATCCCTCAGACAGGTCCTCCTCCAGCACTCCTACCACTGCCCGCGCCCATCTTCTGTTAGGTCTCCAAATGCCGCATCACCAAGATGCCCGAGCCCACTTGAGCAACCATGGACTTTAACAGACTGCATTATTCAGTCCTACCGAATCGAGCAATGCCCTAACCGCTCCAGGCCGGGTAAATAATGTCCTCCTAGTGTTCGCCCTTAATCTGTAGTTAGTAAGAAGGCAAACACACCAGTTAGCCTCTCAATCCGCACTCCCATGACTCAGAGGCATCCCATCATCGAAATCCAAAAAACAACAAAGGAATCCCCCCAATTCCGCTTTTTAGTCCCCAGCCATTCAGTTCATCAACAAACCATGGTCACTCTTTCCATGGATCCAGATCAGCCTAAACTATTCAAGTCCACCGTTGCAAGAAAAGATAGACTTCAGGGGAAAAATGTTACCTAAAATTTTGGGTAAACAAAAAATTTCTGAAAAAGCTCCCAAAGTTAGTTCATCTACCGGATCCTTGCTCAGCCAATTGTTTACCTCTGTCAACGGGCGACTAGTTCTTCGTCTTTAGCAACCAGCCACGCCTATTTTGCATCCGGAGACACCATAGATGGAAGCTCAGCCCTTAGGTGATGTGCCAACTATGGGGAATAGGCTTACATTGTTAACTCTAGCAAAACTTCTCCATTATTCCATTATTCTGGACCATCATCAAATTTTAGAGGAGCCATCAATAGTCAAATATAGTGCATGAGGAAAATGATCGTTAGTCGTAGGCAAATAAAAACCCTTTACTTCTAATTCTCTAGCTCAATCTGAGATGCTTGCTAAGATATTATTGCATTTTATATAAAACCTCTTGTGGAATCCTCTTATAAGCTCTTCTTATTGATTTAGGTTCATCTACTCTGGCCATCACTTCTAAGAAGGCGATAGCAAGTGATTGTCCCCAAGAAAAGTAGAGTAAAGATTGCACTTTTGCCTTGAATCAAGCTCCTAAGTCTCGAGCTTTAAAGGATATCATTGCTAGCTCATTTAAATCTATAAAAAGGAAAATAGGAGATGGCTCCGCTGCTGCCACATTTCCTAGCAAGGAGCCTAACGTCAAGAGCACGCGCACCCCTTTTATTATGGATGAAAAACCATTCATGGATATCAGCTCAGGTCCTGGGATCTTAAACCTTAACATTCCTAGGGAAAAAGCCCAACAACTTAATGAAGCTGAATAGTCCTAGGATCAACTTCTTCATATTACCTTTCCAGGTTCCGTTGGAGCTATAAATCATCTTTGTGAAGAGCTTGGATTGTGCATTTCTTCAGAAGTCCACTTCTTTTCAAGTCTCAATCTCCATCCCCGGTTAGTGGTTTTGATAACCTTCGCCAATTGGGCAACTAGTCTCTTCCTTTCCTACTCTTAAGCCATCATAGCCCTCATCTTATTATCAAGATCATCGCTTTACTATCCTTGAGCAATTCTTATCAGTATGTATGTTCCTTATATTAACTATTTCAAGCTGTTAACCCTTTATATAGTACTCTGATTCATACCTGTTGTTTATTCCAAGTGGCTAACCATATGTTTCTTCTACAAAAGGATGCTACAGGGACTTCTAATGAAGTTTCAAAAATTAATGAGCATTTTCTAATAATCATACAATTGACATCTCAGCCGCAGGAGACAAAGATGTAAAAGAGAAAGAAAACTAGCTTCCTCGTATAGGGAAGTAGAAACTTTACTTAATAAAGAAAGAAATGCCAGATAGATTTTAGATGCAAAAGTGAAGGATCTAAAGATAGGGCTTGAAGAGGCTAGCATGTAGAAGGACAAGCTAGTGGAGGAGAATGAATTTCTCAAGAAAATTGCGAAGAAAAAAACCCATTGAAAAAATAAGCTGTCGTGATCAACGATGCAAAACAGATGGTGTCCAATTTCCTTTGTTTGACTCTTGATACTATTATTAAGAGTTCCTACAAAAAGCACTTTTTATAGCATATGTCGACAATATTCACAAATGCTTGGATTTGGACTTCCTTTATCTTCCTCCAACTTTGGATGAGAAATTTACAAAGAAATTTGAAGCCATGCTAGATAAAACCTAGGCACATGGAGAGGAACCATTTAAGGAGGAGGAAGAGATTGATTCTAAAATGCTTTTGTCCTTTGATGACCCTCTAGCGGATGAAGAAACAAATTCTGCTGAAGAGGACGATGATGGCTATGATAATGATGGTCATGACAATGAAGATAATAATGATAATGGCGACGGTGATTGAAAGGGTCCCACTAGGTCACCACATGAGATAGATGGGCCTAGAAACGCTGACCTGGATTTGGCAGCTTCTGGTGTGGATGCTACAAAAATTCCTCATTCTCTCAGTAAAGATTCCCCTTAGAAAGAGAATGCCCTTAGATTCACAAACCCAAAGTGAAGAAACAGAGTCCTCTATCTTCCATTGCACACTCTCAGGTATGGATCTCTCTACTTAAATGTTTTCAATTACCAAATAGTTCTTAGTTAATACGTTGATTATTTTAGTTAAGGAGAAAATCAAAATATTATTATAATGTTATGCTTGAAAGAAACTAAATGGAAATACATCGATTGAATAGACAGTTGGATAAACAAATGAAAGAGTACAATAAGTTATTTGCGAAATACAAGAATCTCGTAGCCAGCACATCAAAATTGAAAAAAAATTCAAAGAAAGGCAAGTACCTCCGTAAACGAAGAAGGTATGCCATCATTGGGAGAAACTCTTAAAGAATGCAGAGCTAACAATGCTCTTTTGGTTGTTAGTTGATGATAGGAATTCCTTGGAAGAATTTCTCTACAAAATTTACTCTAGTGACATTTTCATCGACTTCTCCTATTTAGGTGACAATAGCGAGGGTTTGCTTAGGCCCTTCCATTGTAGGTGTTTGAACGAATATGGGTCAGATCCTCACCTTAGGACATCTTGGAATCTCCCAAAAGTTACTCCTATCCCTCTTTTTTCTTCTTCTCTTCCCCTTGAAAAGTTCAAATACAATAGGAAGAGATTTATTTTTGAGTTTTATAAGGAATCAATATTGTATGAGCCCAAATGATTATATGATTTTAATGTATGACTTATGTAATTTATAGTTTTTATTACTTTTATTCCCTTGCTCTTAGTTTATTTCCCATGTAATATACAAATTAGAGGATCTCCAAATAGTCCTACTTCTATGGAATTTTTGAATAAATTTGTCAAGCTAAAGAGGGATTTTTAGGAGAAGTCCATAATCCTTAGAACTTCTTAGTTAGAAAAACATTGCTTTCTTAGATTTACAGGAAGTTTACACAAGAATTCCTCTACTTCGTTTTGACTTTTTGGGCAATGAAAAAGATAAATTTCTTAGCAATATGCGGACTTGTCATGCCAACTTGTTATGTGTCCATACTAGCCCTCTGGTCGGGAAGTGGAACTATCATCAATTCCCTTCGGTTAATACTCTAGGTGAAATTAAAAATTCTTTAGACTCCTCTATCCTATCATTTGGGTTGTTCGAAAAGGCTAAAACTGCTATTTCAAAACTTTAAAAGTTAGCAAGAATTAAAGTATGATGTAATCCAAGTTTGCTTGTTGTTTTCAAAAGTTTTGTTGTTATCAATAAAAGAACTTGTTTTTCATGTACTAATTCATGTTTTACTTATTCTTAATAGGAAATCCAGTTAATGCACGCATCTGATTCTTTAGATGTTTTCTCACGAGTGATTGGAAGTAAAGTTAACTTCTAGCTGATATTGAAAAGAGGTGGTCTTCACAAGATGCTTCAGCTTCACGATTTCCAAATAATCTAGAGGTACGAGAATGATATAGGGAATACTTCCCCTTGAAACTGGCCATTAAAGGTCTAAAGGAACAAATCTCTAGCTTAGCAGAAGAGATTAAGAAAAAGATAAAGGAATCCCTCAGTTGAAAGAATAGATAGACTCAGCCTTAGAATTCAGGCCATCAGTTGATATTGACACCGAAATGCCTAAATTTCATTAATGAATAAATGACTTTAAAGTGGACTTAATGAAGATTCAAGTGTCCTATCAATATGTGGAACTCATTATCAATGAAGGCGGTTCCAATCTTCCTACTCCTACTCCTACTCCTACTCCTACTCCTAGAAGGACAACGAGATCTCAATCTTTTGTTAGTCAAGAATTTCTTCTTTATTGAATCCTCCTTCAGCTCTAAGTAATGATATGATCTCCAAATAGAGTAGACAAGTTGAATTCGAATGCATGCAATTTTTATATAATAATTGGAGTGAAAATATATGCCAACATCGTAATAAATATGAAAGAAAAGTTCAAAAGCTTGAGCGCAGGGAATATTCTCTTAAATAAGAGAAATAAGAGTTGAAAAGGATGGTTCAAACTTTGAGAGGGGCTAACAAGGCTCTCTAACATGCTTTTAAAACTCAAATTGATTCAGTTGATGATGCAGATATTATTTGAAGGAATGAAAATAAATTCAAAGAGCTTTTGGATGTGGCCTTTCACTATATCACCGATCCTTAAATTGCCAAGGATTTGGACAAAGACGGCATGAAGCCTGAAGCTTTGACAAAGACTAGATTTAAACAGATTATTCTTTTATCTGATTTCTATACCTGTAATTCTGTATATAATAGAATTTGTATTTGAATGTTACCACAAATGTAAAGTATGTAGCCTTGAATCGAATATTGGTTCTTATTCGAAACCGCTTAACGGTCAATTTCGTTCTTTCCCGCATTTTGAGCTTATAATGAATACGCTGCTCATTAAGAAAATTAAGAACCTTGCTACTTGAGCTTTGAGAACTTGATATATGAACTTTCCTTTCCATTAATAAATATCAATTAGCTTATTTAATGATAGACATTCCTGTTAGATGAGTTCAAATCTAGATTGAGAGTTGATTCAATAAAGTTCGTTCGTTAGAAATTCCTTTTGATAATAATTTGAATGGAGTCCCAGAGAACCATTCTGGTTATAATGTGAGGAGAAGACCAGATAACCGATTTGATAATTAATAAGGAAGACCAATCTGGCAACAAAATTCAGAATTAGTAGTATAAGACCAGAAAATCCAATTGGTAATAATGATAGAAGACCAGAAATCCTCATCTGGCAACTGAAGATTATGGTTATTAAGGAGCACAATTGGTTCGTATTATTCGATCTTACTCTAAAAGTTTGATTGACCTGGAGCGCTACTTGGCTCTAATTTTGATTAACTTGTTTGGCACCATCTTAGGTGACGATCTCTACTTGAATCGAACCCCTTATCACCATCTTAAGTGATGATTTGGTTAGCTTCATCAAGCAGGACCATAGACTTAGCCGACCTCTCTCTAAGAGGCACTTTGGTGAGGTCTTTGATGTTGGCACTAAAGGATTTGTTCAATGCATTTCGTTAGCTATATCAGGCAGAATCGTTGGCTTACCTGATCTACCTCTAGGAGATGCATTAATAAGGCCTTTAATGATGACACTACAGGATTAATTTGACACTTTGCACTGGCTAAAGGCTTATCTGCCCTCCCTCTAGGAAGCGCTCTAACTATGCCATGTGGGCAGGTGTTGAAGGTTTGCAGATGCTGTGGTTAGGCCTTGTAGACGGAACCAAAGGCTTAGTCTGACCTCCCTTTAGGGGGTCCTTTGACCAGCCCATCTTGGCGGAGACACAGGTTTTAGCCCTATACTACCATCTTAGAAAGTGGTTTAGGCTTTCCATTATTTTAGAAGAATTTTGTTCCTCAACCATGTAGATATACTCATTTTGCTAAGAAACTAAGTCGTTATTATGGACTTGTTCAATATTCTTGTATAAATTCATCAAGATTTCCTTGCCCTAAGAAATTGTGGATTGTCCTCTCCAAGCTTCGGTAGTGATTGATGTCATAGTTGTAAGAGTGATGGTAATGACAACATAACCCTTCGAGATTCCTGTTATTTTTTGGTCGCGTCTTTTACGAAGGCAATAATCGAGCTTGTCTTTAGTCAAAAAGTAGATATTCTCATAACAGGTGGTATGGGAGCAATTTTTAGAAAGCCATGATCTTTTGGATGTCGATCCTTTTGAATTCCTTTAGCTCTCTTATGCATGATAGGCTCTTTAACTTCCATAATAAGTTTTCTTTTTTAAAGAGTTTCGCGTTTCATGTGATTCTTAAGGGTGGTTAAGGGAAATTTCCCACTTCCATTGAATCGATCAAAGTCCTTTGTTATGTCTCTTTTAAAATGGTCCTTTTGGCTTTGATTTGACTCTCTTTCCCCATTTTCAAGAAGATGCTATCCTTTCTGTATTGCCTACTCAAGGCAAAGATCGGTGTTGTCCCCACTTAAAGGGGATTCAAACTCCATTTTTCTGGATTATGTGAAGTCACTTCTCGTTCTTCTCTTCCATAACTCGTAATGCTACGAGTTTAGATTCTTTATGAAGACGATGATCATTAATGTTTTGGTAAGCTAGCTTAGTCATTTGAGGCTCGGAGTATTCCTGTTCAGAGATTTTAACACAATTAATTGGCATAACTAAGAAGAACTTAGTTAATGCGTTAATTGGTGTTAATAATAAAGGGTAGGTTAGCTTGGAATGAGATATGCTTGGTTTGTGAAAGTCCTTTAGGCGTTAAGTATGTAAGCTAGGGTAGTTTCCACTTAGGGTTTCGGCGATGTCGGAGGTTTAAGCCTTCCTTTTAGCGCCAAAGTGTTAACGAATTTCTTTACCAACCCTAAAAGTGCAAGGGTAAGAGCCTTGGCATAATGTGAAATTCGGAGAGCCTAAGTTTTGCCTCAATGAGTGTCTACAAAAGGTGACACTTGTTTGAGTTAAGGCCAAAAAAGGAGTGACAAGCAAGTTTAGGTTCATAGGGAAATCGTACATAAGGCTATGTGAAATCTTGCATGCTCGATGTAAATCCATAGTATACATTCATATGAGAAATCAATAATATGGGTAATTTAGGAATTCGAGGAAAATTTAATTGAAAATTCGTATATGCTTTGGAATTCGACAATAAATCATAATTTGAGATATCTTTACTTTATTCAATACAATGTTGAATCAATAAAAGTTTAGTAGTCCCATAGTTCAATTGCTACAATCGGCTATAAATCCTTAAACCAATTTAGAGTTACAAAGTTAAAAAATGTAAGAAGGGAGATAAGAATAATTTGCCCCTTCTTCAAAGGCCCTAGGTCCGTATTTATAGGGGTGGAAAAGCGGCATGCTTAGCAGCTTCGTTCATGTCCTTCGGTCAATAATGCCACATAGTGCTAGGTCTTTATAACCTTATGCATTGAAATTCTCTCCATTGGTCGTTGATAGCATCGGTCAGAAGCGGCATTAAGCTTTAGAGAAGTGCGACATTAATATATAGAAGTATTGATAAAGAATGGCATAGCAATCTCCACAGACATTGATGATTCCCGACATCAACGTTGCATGTACATATGGATGGTATCTCCTAAGATTGATGAAAAGCGATGTCATCAAGATGCGGCACTGGTTACGAGTGGCATCGTCTTATGAAAGTATCACTGGAGTGGCATCGTCCACCAATTAACTTTGATAATAATATCATACGACATAACGTAACATGTGACATCATTTGACAAGTGCCGTTGACATTAAGGAAAGACGACATGGGTGAGAAGTGGCATCACTTCGGACGGTGACACTGATAAAATATGACATCAGTGAGATGCGACGTAGGTTGTATCGATATTCATTATTGGCTTACTGTATTGACTGTAGTCGACATCATTATTTCTTTAGAGGGATGCGGCATTGGTTCCATGTGGTATTGATAACACTCGATATCATTACGCCATTAGTTGCACACGACATTGTATATGTCCTTTTATTGATGAAACGTGGCATCATGTTCCTTCGATGATAATCCACCTTCATGCTTCTGATATTGATTATTGGTGCGGCACTGATTAGTTGCAATATTCGTCTTATTTTCACAAGAGGAAGGCAGTATTGGTAAGATATAGCATCGATGAGATGTAATATAGATGGGAGGCGGCATAAAGGAGAAACATTATTGCAACATGCGTTATTGATCATATGCGGTATTGAACGAGGTTGATAGAGCATGGTATTACTTCCATCTTGAAATGCCGCTTCATATTCTTGACGCACGTTGCATATTTCCAAGGTTAATAATGGTGATAACAATTGATTTATTTTGTGGATTAATGCAATCCAAAAATTGAAAATAGATCTGAACTGTGAGAGAAAATGAAACGCCCTCTTAATTAAATTACCAAAATTTTTATGCCAAAATTTAGCACAAATACCCTAAAGATTTGTAGAAGAGAATAAAATGAATAAATAAAACAAAGCAATAGGGAAACTACACATAACAACGACAAATCACCGGCCTATGTCCATTCAAGCTTTGTTAATGATTCTACAAAGTTTTTACAAATGTCATCTTATGGATTAATAGTCTATGGATCGTTGATGATATAAGAAATCACTATATCATTATAGAAATTCAGAATATAGAAAAAAAGATATCAAAATAGTGTCTAACCCCTCTATTTATAGATGAAGATCAACGGATTTATCTCTATCATGTTCCCATCACGTTTCCGGTAACAAACCAGAATTTTGTCATTTGATTTTTGGTTATTTAATAAATTTTAAAATTGGAATAATTGATTTTTAAGTTTTATAAACTAGAATTTAAATATAAGGATTATTTATATATTTGAAATTATGGATTTAATATTTGAATAGTGATTTAAATATCGAGATTTTGAATTGAATATTTATCTTATGGATATAATGGTCTTATTAACCACTTTTGTTTGTGCCAAAATTGGCCACAAACCCCAAATATCCTGAAAGCACCAGTTTATGAACACAAATCAGCAATAAATGATCACAAATCGTAGATCTAAGTAATGTAGAGGACAAAAAATGAAGAATAATAAACTTAAAACGGAAAGAAATAGACAGAGACGCAAGATTTATAGTGGTTAGGCTATCTTCGGCCTAAGTCCACTTCAAAAGTTAATCTTTATTGACTTTCCTTCTTGGTTACAACTGATTACAGCGGATTACAGTGATGAAATTCGAGTACAACAGCAGCCTTGTAGTGCAAAGATGTTTTCGGCAAAGTATGGGCGTCGGATAGCCAAAAGATCCCTTTTCTGTTGGCTCTAAGTTGCTATTTATAGGTGTAGACTGTAAATATCTCGCTCAGATCTTGGGAGACTTCTTCTGGCATATGAGTGGGCCCACGCGATCGATCCCAGGTGATTTTGACTCGATCCGTGATTGATACGAATGAATTTCTTATCTATCAAGATTTGACCCATTGATCCGAAACTTGGCATGAACATTTCTTAGGTCATACGTAAGCACCTGTGAAAATTTCATAGCATTTGGACTTGTGGGTTGCAAGTTATGATCGATGCAAATTTTGGTTTTTCGACAGGCTGCTTTGTTCGAATCGATACATTCGTATGAAACAGTTTGAATCGTTATCGGTTACACGGCTACAAGTTGATGTAGCACTTGATTTTAGGATTGATTCGAAGTTCATGCCAAATTTATCGAGTCTCCTCTATGCACGTGCCTTGTTCGAATGATCAATAGTATGTCGTTCGGATCGATCGCCTGTCCTGTTCGTATCCGTCGGAGTGGGTCTACTCGACTCGAATCACCGTGGCATTGTTCGCATCGGTTGAAGTCGTTCTGCTTGTGTTGGTGGACTTGGTCTTGTTCGTATCGATCAGAATTAACTTCAGTTGATCGATACGAAGTTGAACCGGTGGCATGGATACGAACAAGTGATAACAGGATGGATTTGAATAGATGGACGATGCGATGGATTCGAACAGATGGATAGTGCGATGGATTCGAACTATGGATTTTTGATGGATACGAATATTGTATGTTTTACTGATACGAACAAGGCATGTGAATCATTCGATATGAATTGCGCTAAACCCGATGGATACAAATGAGAACAATGTTCAATTTTGCATCGATCATATCTTGAGCTTACAGACTACGATTAACCTAAAATTTTGGAATGCTGGCTTCCATAGCTTTTCTTATCATGTCTTGTCAATATCCATAGTAGATGTGCATTAACAATCTCCAGGACAAGCTATCCTAGGTTTCCAGTCAAGTTCTTGATGTCATGGCTTCGCCAAAAGGCGGGATAACACTTTTATTAATAAATAATATGGGTGAATTCATTTTGTAAATTTATTTACAATAATATACTTCTGAACAAATAATAAGAAAATTCAATTTTTAATATAATGACTCAGATTCTTGAATATTTTACATTTAATATTGGAATTAATTAAATAATGGAATCTTGAATTCAATTTGAAAAAAATGATTTCAAAAGCTCATTTAAACTCTTGTTAAATAATAATGATGATAGTAAATTTTTAATAATAATTAAAAGTGATTAACTGATATGTGCAGATGAGTTTCGTGATGATTCGATGCACCGTATAGTCATGCAAGGTCGAAACACATAGTGATTAATTAAGTAAATTAAAATATAATAACTAAAAAGATAACTTTTGTATACGTTGGAATTAGGCCCTGGGAATAGTTCCATTGATTTTGGTGCGCCAGTGAGCATGCCTCGATTGAGTGCGTAAAGTTTTGGACGTGAATAGTGTCGCAAATATTTTCTACATAAGGACCCATAACCCCTCATTTCTTCCCAAACCCTAAACTAAATCCTATCCTCCATTAATCACCCTCATCATCCAACGACTATAGTTCTCCGAGCCACATGGGCCGTTTAATGTCTCAACCCCAACTAGGAACTTTAGCGACTAGGGAAGACGAGTACTTCGATTGGTGTAATTAACATGATTCGTATGGAGGTGGCCAAAATCTCGAGTTAATCATGATTTGGTTTTAGAGCTCATTCTCAGCGATCTGACGTTGCACGAAAACAAGGTCAGTGTTACTGGAAGCATCTCGGTAGGGGCTACTTGTGGGTGAGGTGCGGTGAGTCGGTGGTGGTGCAGGTGGTGGTGTTAGGGAAGAAAGCAAATGAGTCGAAGTTCATGATATTTCAGCCTGGAGTTGTAAATAAAGGGATTTAAGTTGTTAACTAAGGTTAATTTGATGCTAATGATGTAATTAATTATATTACTAATTCATAGATCTTACAATATCAATAACTTGTTCATACAAGGTTCAACTTAGATGCAGTCAATGCATTAGATTCGTAATGATGATATCCATGTTATGGAATTAGATTGATGGAAATAGGAGCTTGTAAAATTTCAAAGTAGATGGAACCAAAATGCTTCTTCGATAACTGGAATTTTAGTGAGTTAACTCACCTCTAAATGAATACTATAAATGTTATATAGTAGATAAAAATGGTTGATTGCATTTTGGATGCTTGTTTGATCGATTGTTGGTTTTTTTTCAATTGTCTCTTTGGAAAGCGGTCAATATATATAATATTTATATGGAATTTATTTGGTGTGACAATATACTAGAGTAGAGATCGGCTCTTAGCCGTTTAAGTGGATGGATTTCCTAATCATTTGTCTTAGAATTACATATGGTTTATACGTACATTATCAAAAAAGAAAACTGTACCATATGGATTTTAAGTTTCTCCTAGACATTTCCAGAGTTAAAAATTTGTTGAGATTTGATAGTCGATTATTTGAGTATCAAATAAACAAACAATCAAACATGGATTTAATTCCATAAAATATCCACTAAGCCCATTTTATAAACCTTTCATTAGATAAACTGTTTTAATAATTTACAAAAAATATTCATATTCTTATCTCACCAGTATAAGTATATTCCCAAAGCATTTATGAACGATTTCCTATTTTCAAAATCATATTAAATGGATCAAAAATATACCATTCAAACATTGTTTACTATATACCCAAACCATTATCCTTCGGTGTTAAGTAAGGAAAGATATTTCCATTCCACCATAATTAAGAAGGATTAATTATTAATTTCATAAACTTGATTTTTATAAGTGATCCAATTTTGTACATGGAAATAATACTTATATAGCAAACATAAATCTCCATATATTATTCATTTAAAGTCAAAATTTACAAATCAAACTTCTTTTCTCATTCCTAAGACCTCTTTTGCTTCTATAAACTTTAATAAAAACCTTTACTAAAAATAATTCTCCTCTATAAAATAATTTAGTACATTATATATTTTTAATAAATAATTAATAAATTTCAAAAACATCATTATCAAATAATTAACTAACTTCAAATATCATTCATAAAACAATTAATTTACTTTAAAATGTCTTTAATAAACTGATTAATATAATTAATCAAATTTAAAACATTGTTAATAAATAGTTAAATAACCTTAATTATTATAAATGAAATAATAATAACTTAACCATCTAAACAAAGAAATGCTTTACTTTGAAATATTATAGAGTTAAAGTAAATTTAAATCCATTTTCTTTCAGAATTGGAAAGAGGCTTAGCAACCCTAATGGCACCTAAACAAGTTACCACTTATTTCCAGTTCAATATTCCAAGTCATATCACTGATATTTACATAAGCACCCTATATGAAAATAAAATCCATAAATATCAATCAACAGCTATTACATCACTTAATCCAAGTCAACTTACATGTAAATAAATGTCCAAATCGACAAAGTGGAAGATTGGGGATTTATTCCACCAAATAGATGTCTAAAAATGATTTTATTAAAATATAATAGAACACTGTTTTATTCTTCTAACAGAATGACAGTGATAAAATATAATTACCTAACTATGTAATTATATTTTTTACCACTATTAATTTATCATCATATTAAACATCATTAAAATTATCAACCATTTAAATCATAGTGTTGTACTCCTCAATACGATTCTTGTTTAAGAAATCGGGGGCTAAACGGATCTAAAATGAGTGAGTTATTCAATTTCAAAGTTGACCACATTTTAAATTAAAATAATTCAATTAGCAAAATCATATTAAACTACAACCACTCCTAACCCACCCGACCCAATAATCTTACTCCACTCGAACCCAAAATAACTACTTCTTCCCAAATCTATTACCCAAAATCAATTTTCAAATTTAAAACTTGGTGCCAAAACACGGTGCATGCACGTCTACGCATGCACGTTGCATACTGCCTCCTTCCTTCGACCTCCCGCGTCGAACACCTCCATAAACTCCCCTGGCCTCACACAGCTCGCCCACACCACACCGTTCCCTCTAATTCCCTCGATCAAAATCCAACCCAATCCCTAAATCGTTTGTGTGCTTCCAGAATTCAACACCTTTCCACAAATCGAGCTCGCCACGCCGCCTCGACCCCATACCCGACCTTACCACCACCTCCATCAAAATAGCCCTAACCCCTCACTTCCGACCGAAGCCACGTCATAGTCGATGCCTGCACCTGCCTATAGTAAAGTCATGTTTGAACTAAAGAAATCCACATCCTTAAACCCAAACTCAAACTCACTTAGCCACCACCATCGACTAGAGACCACACAACTTCACCAGCGGCTTTATCATAATCCTAGCCTCCCATTTGGGCCACTGCTCCACCTTCAACTAATCACATCATCAAAACTTCTCAAATGATAAAAATCAAATCGTCTAACCAACATGACACCTCCACACCCCATAGAGTCATATGATGTGTTTCAAAATTTGATTTCCAACACGAACGTAAATGTTTAACCTATTCGACGAATCGAGCTCGCCAAAGAACTGATATTACCGGACTCCTTACTATCATTGAGAAATCTCCCACACCATACTCAATGAAATGCCACTCGACTAATTTAAAAAAAACCTAGATACTGTGATGAACAGCTTTCCAGTTGGAGATTTTGGAAAATTTTAAACGGTTACGGGGAATTTGAATGTGAGGGAAGAAATTTTATATTAAAACAAACAGAGAATAGTATATGTTTTTGCTTTACTAGTAAACCAATTTTTTTTCATTTCAAAACACATATAAATAAAATTATGATTATTAAACCAATAAGAGGATTATTTAAAAGATCACAAACAAGCTTCGAGTAAATTTATACAACATTTATTCCATAAAAATAGTAAACAATAATTAAAGATCTCACCATCCCAGATTTGTTGCAATGCTTGAAATTTCAAAGCTTTTAAATGAAGTAAGGATTTTTGAGTTGAAAAGTTGAGATGTTTCAAAAATGATAAAAGGTAGGGAAGATGGAAAAAGAAAACAAGTGGTATCAAGTTGAAATGAAATGGGAAGTGAATATATACAATATGAAGCAAATATATTATAACTAAAATAAAATAAAATGGTTAAAATCCCAAATTTCCCTTAAATAACATTTTAGAACTCCCATCATTTCTTAAGCCTTCAAAGTACCGTTCATTGGAAAACATATTGGATCTCAGAGTGTTTTCACGTACCTCTGCTCATTACCATACTTAAGGAATCTTACTATTTCAAATCCATTTTTTCATTTGAAATGTAAATGTTTCTTTTTTTGCAACTAAATTGGTCATAAACTCCCAAGAATAGCTTTTGTAGAGAAGTAAGTGAAGAAAAACAAAATTAAACTGAGTAATTGAATTAATATGTAACAGAGAATGAACTATAATCAGAGATACGAAAATTTATAGTGGTTCGGCATTGTATGCCTACATCCACTATGAAGATTATTCTTTACTAATCACTTATAAATCTGATTACAGTAGTAGAAAATAGCAAATGCTTGATTATAATGGAGTCTAGAGTAACAAGCAGCGTAAAGATCCTTAGAATGACCCATCAAGAAAGTACTTATGATGAAGACGACCATGTATCTTTATGAAATTTTGGCTGAAGGACCTTCAAATCCACATGGCCCTTGCTGGGCCCAATTCCCAAAGAGGAGAGATCGATGCGGTCCCATCTTTGGCTGAATTTTGGGGAGCGATCCCTTTGTGGCTTCCTTATGCAAAAACATGCTTAGCCTCCAATTTGCAAGGCATTTGGATCATTGGAACTCGAATTGTTGCTTGAACTCTGATTTAACACGACTTGATTGCGGTCTTCTGTCAATCCCTCCCAAGGGATGTATAACTATCTCCCCAATTGTCCTTTTGATGTGCGATCCCTAGGGTAGGTTCCTTAGGGTCCTTATATCTTGATCCTTAAATTTCATATGATTTGGACTTGTAGATCTCGAGATAGTAATTGTTTTCTACAAGTATGCTCTTATACTTTGATGTATGTCGATCCCTTATTAGAGCCAAACTATGCTGATCACTCCTATGCATTGAACCATACCCCCTAATATGAACATTCTACGTTGTGCACCTATCAATTCCATTCAATCCTAACTTCATATTACCATCTATACTCAACGTCTGGGCCTCAAAATCATCACTCTAGAGTCATAGGCCGACCATTGAAGCTAACTCATGCAATCCGTTCAATATAGCCGCCCTAGAATGCTGGATAATGCTTGCTCCCCAAAGTACATCTTATAATGAATATAACATGCTTTGAATCGTCGAGAAGAGATCCAACTTGCTTCCTAAATGATTTCCATTCCCTTGTCAAATTGTTTTTTCTAGGTGCTGAATTTCTCATTGATTGTCATGACGCTTGGTGGATTTCAAGGGCTATATTTCGTCAATTGATATATAAATCTGGTTCCATGAGAATAATAAGCTTTTTCCATCTTGTTCAGCCTCGAACTTAGGGATTTCTTGTTTGATTTCAATTTCTATCGGTTTTAAAAATTGAACTTTCCAGGCACTCACATGCATGCTCATATACAAGTTTTTATTACTGGCTCCCGAATGTGTTCGTACACTCATGGGTCATCGCCAATTTTCATGGCATTTTGTATGTATATGCTTTCAGTAACCTCTATGCCTATATTTATTTGCGTATATACCTATAGCCAATCCCTATCATTCATCATTTTTTTTAAAAGTGTTTGTAGGTATGGGCATACTTTGTGTCGATCCCTCCCTTCCATCTCTTGTATCTACTAGGATCAGCATAACTATTGTCGATGCCCTCTGTCTTTATATACCAACGCATCTACCCATGTGGCTTGGCATATGCATAGCCGATCCCTCCTATTAATGCCTTTTGCTTACAGAGATTAGTATATTAATAGCCGATCCCTCTTTTTTCGCTTACAACTATGGGACGAACTCCCCATTCATTACACCATGCCGACACCTTCTTCCCTTATATAAGCCATCACTTTAATTTTTTCACTTTACTTATCCAATTTTCTAATTTCCAAATTTACACCAAACCCCCTTCCTCCACTTGCAAAACCAAACCCTCCAATCCTCAGCTTGAAATTTCTTTGTAATCTCGCCTATCCCACTAACTTATCTCTTCTCCCCTTTCTTCTGTACATTCTCAAACACTTGCCCACATGCTAACTCAAATACTCATATAGGTAAGCCTTCTTGCATTTACCTTTTGGTTATATGATGAGATAAGGGATTTTAGAGTTTGGCACAATGATTTTTCAATGGTAAAATTTGTTTAGGAGAGATGAAACATTGGATATGGATGGATTCAGTGGAGCAAAGAAGGAGGAAGGGAGAAGAAGATAGATCGAAGGAGGGGTCAGCGTTGGAGTCTTGGATCTATACTGATCCTTCGGCATAGAGGCTTGATGTTAGTGGGTGAAGTAGAGGGATCGGTAGGATTAAGGATCGGTAGGATTAGGGATCGATAGTACTTGGTGTGAGAAAGGTAAGGATTAGGGATCTGTAGTCCTTGGTGTGAGAAAGGGTAGATTAAGGATCGGTAGTCCTTGGTGTGAGAGGGGGATCAGTGGGATTCGTAGAAGTGAAGGGATTATGTTATGGAGAGTGATCGATAGAAATGCTTTAGGACAAGGATCGGTATAAAAGGTTGGCATATAAGGATCGACAAACATAATTTGTGAATTCAAAACCTGATCCAAATTGACTTATTTGGATAATTACTACAAATTCACCTCAACGAACTTAAATATATGATGACAACAGACAATAGAACTTGCATATTCATCATCGAACTTGAGATTCAAAATAATCAAATCCTTGGAACTTTTAACATGAACTTAAACGTAGCATATGGAATTGATGATAGATTTTGCACTTTGATATGCCGGTAGTCTATCCAAAATCTTTCAAAACCGATCAGTCTCCTTGTTAGTTGAGATTCTCAGTAATGATGGTCACTTTGATCAGAATCCAAAGTCTCATCATTTAACTTCATTCTCTTATTTAAAGTTATTTATCTTTGTTAAACATAACACTACACCATACTAGTTTACAATAAGTATGGGGAAAAAGGTTATTTTTTCTAATCTGGAGTGTCTACTGAGTATAGTTAATATGGAGTTCATATGCTCAGAACATTTATCTGCAATGTCTTCTGAACTGGCTCTACAGCATAGTGATCCTGAAGCAAAATCAAGCTCCGCAACTATATTTTGCAGGCTTTCTCCTTGTCATCAAGTTGAACAAATGGACGTTTCTAGCCCATTAGTCAACCTTTTTCAGATGTTTCGGTCCTCCCGACAGAGGATGTAAATCCTGCTCCCAACAAAGTAGAAGGGACCACTCTCTTGGATAACTCGATAGATTCTCTAGCCTCTCGAATTGGTGAGGCTGCCTTTCATAGGCTATTTTCCATACATGGAATTCCATTCATGGACGCCCTGGTTCTTTCGATAAACAACATAGCTCACTTGCCCTCGAAGGGGCACAAAGCATGTAACAAATTTATGTGTTGGGTCGGATGCTTACCGCCCTTCAATTCGTTTATTCGGAAGATGTTAGTATATCTTAGAATAGCTCCCACTCAACTTCCCCTGAATAGCTATGCCTTCCTCTATGGAACTTTTCAACTATTCATTAGTGTTCTGTTTCGCCCACCAACTTCCAACAACATAAGATTCATTCATAACTCTAAATGACTATCGGGAAGTCCTTCCTACGTCTTCCGTGAGCCACACCTAACTGCTAAGTCCTAACGAGTGCTTGGAATAAACTTTCTCTTTACAAACATGAGTGGTTCTATGTTCGATGTCCACCGCGCTTCGCAAGGCAATGGCAGAAAGGACGTAAGTGTTTCCTTCACTTCATTCTTAAGTCCGTCAATCCAACTCCTATTTTGAATCCACTAACATCCTGAATGTCTACAGTGTCTACCCATATCCCGAGGGCATTAATTTTTCAAGAGCAATCTCGGCTATTTGCACTACTCCTGCTGAAGATAGCAACATCAAACTTCTTGTAACAAATGAGTTAGTAACTCTATTCGGGCTGTTGGAAGAGGATCATAGCATTGGGCGCCCAAAAAGTGTAGCATTACCGAGAAACATCGCAGAGCAAGGAAGAAATGTTAACAATCCTGTCGAGCCCCCAGCCGAAGGGACTTAGGATGACACTGAAGAAGACGAGATTAGAGTTGCCCAGGCCAATAAGCCCAGTGATGTTGATGCAAGCCTAGGCAAGGCTCCTGTGGTCGAACCGCCATAAGGAGTGCAGTCCCAAACGCCAACCAAGAGAAGGAAGAAGCTGGCATATAAACTTCGCAGAAGAAAAACTGCTATTGGTCCTAAATTTGTCATCACTTCTATTGACGAAGAATCATCTTCCCATCACTTAGAAAGTTCACTAAAAGGATTTTCAAATATCCAAATTCCCGATGACATTATGACCTACGACTCTCCAATCATCAATATTGAAGGGCTCAATTCTTCTACTAGGAGTGGAAAAGGCATTCTTCCTACCAATAAAGGAGAGAAAACAGCCATAAGCGATGCTACAACTACTGGCTTGTCAAGGGGGAGCATTAGGACACTCACAACCACGTGCACCTCACTACACACTCTTCATCAGTCCTTTACATAATGGTTACTTACATGTTCTCATTTGGTCTTTGCAGGTGCATTGACTCAATCTTGGGTTTTTTTATCGCCTACGGGGCTCTTCGATGCATTATGGATCTAGCCGTGGCTCAAAATATATTAGGCGAAGGGAAAAAGAAGACAGACGAGGAAAAAGTTGTCGTTCAAGTGAATCTTCTTCTTCCAAGCATAAATCCCAGTCTCAGTCATCCTAACACGGAGACTAGCCCAATCTTCATGTTTATAAAGGAGATCAGCCTTCGTTCCACGACCCACAAGTAGCCACATCATAAGAGCAACACTCTAGTTTTTCTCTCTAGGCAATCTCATAATCGCAGATCGAGCAAGCATCCAATTGACACTGTTCATCCATCTTTTCCAAATGCTGACCCTGAAACTTCTACAGTAGAGAAATTGGCTGAACTTAAGCCCAGTTTCCCTAGAATTTGTTTCAATGGGCTTAAATTCCTTCCCACGGTTCATTTGATCCTGGGGAATGCCAAAGCAAGCTCTCTTGCATGTGCTAATGATGTTTTCGTGCAACATGAGTCATTCAAGCGCTTAGTGGAAAATATCTTCGAAGTGTCGATTGAGCGATAATATGAAATAGATCATCTCAAGCTAGTGGTGATCCATAATAAAGACATAATCAAGCATCAAAATAATAGGCTATCATAGTTGACACCAAGACTTGTTGAGGCAGAAAAGAGTGCCAAGGAAATGTCAAAGGCAGTGAGTCATTTGGAAGCCTCCCATAAGAAATAACTCAATGCTGCCCTCAATCGCAGCAGCGCGCTAACTTTGGAAAAGAATTCCTTGCAAAAAGAGAAAGGTATCTTGGTCCGCCATGTTAAGGAGCTTGAAGAGCTTCTTAAGAAAGAAAGGGAAGAAAAGATTGAGGCTGGGAAGAATCACAAAGGTACTACGACAAGGCCGTTGAAGCCAGGAGCCTAAAAATCATACTCGACGAGAAATTTTCCTAAATAGAAGTCCTTAAAGAGGAGGCAGGGGCCGCAAGGAGATGATGGAACAAATTGAAACCCAAGCAGAAGATGCTAAAGAAACCAGTCGAAATGAAATTAAGGACATGTTTGGTCCACCGATCATTGAATACAACACCGAAGTCCTCATCCACCGCGACTTGAATTTTCACGGTGAAGGTTATCTTGTGTCACTCATTAAAGCCTGGGTGTACACCATCAAGATGAAAAAGAGGGAGCTGGGCGAAGCTGAGTTAGATGAAGAGAAATTGGTGCAAGAGATCCTCTGTGGAAATGAATCCCTAGATCTTGTCGCAATGAGAGTCCAATACTTTGACATTTTAGCGCCTTCCGATAAAGGGAAATATATTACTGAATCATCAAAAGAAGAACCTAAAGGTCCCTCTTTCTAAGCCGCTGACCATATTTAGAAGGGGACACTCCAGCAGCCACCGAGAGCCAGCCGGATGTTGGTACTTTACTCTCTACTCTATGTTTTGTTCTTCATGCCCAATTGTTTTAGGATTATCTCCTTGTTTTAACAAATCTGCAGGTCTGTTGGGTCCCAGTCAAACTCCTAAAAGTGACACTGCCATGGTGCAATAAGAGAAATTATTAGAGATTCCTATGGCCACTAATGTACCAGGACCTAATGCTCAAGTCATCAGAGAACTCTTCGATGATAAGGTTGAAGATCCGCTACCGACGAATGAATCCAATGATGTTATGATTACTGGCACCTCTGAACGCAATGATGAGATCATCCTGAAGGAGCGTATTGAAAAGGAGGAGTTGCTGAATAAAAAAGCTAAAACTGAGCATACCATGGTCGACATTGGTGATCCACACCTTATCCCACTACTGGTCATTCCACCTGGTGGGTCGATCTCTAAAGAAATGCCTCTAAGCTTCAAACGCTCTCCCACCAAAGGCGGTATGGGATCAAGGAAGAGAACAAGCATAAGTCAAGATAGCGTCTCTCCCGAAATCCTCTCCCGAAATCCTAAAAGGAGAGAAGATCAAAGAAATAGCCATCATTTTGGCTTAGTGTGTACATTGTTCGCATAACTATTTGTTCATCGTTTTCTCTTATTAATTTTGGTTGTACGGGTGTGACTCCTGGTTTTTTGAAATAACTTATACCACAATTTTGACACTTATCATGTGATTAAACTTTTTGTTTTCTATTGAGCTCTCATGTGAACTGCTATTTAAGTTTCTGAACTTTTACTTTCTATTCGATGTACTTGTAATTTGTTGTTCATTAATTCTGGTAACAATCCGCTAACACTATCCTAGGGCCTCAATGTGGTCGGGACTTGAGTTATGTCAAACACTAGGATCGAGCCTTAGTGTTACGCTATCGAAGTCAACAGTTTTGAGTAATTATACTCCTGCACCCAATCTTAGGTTAGTGGGGTTAGATGGTTGATGGTCAAACTCTATCCTCAATAGGTTTATACTCTTCTTGTCGATTCCAGCTCAGAATTCATGGAATAGTGAATGATCGAACCTCGCTCATCGATCTTTTTATACTCATTTCCTCACTTTGGGGATAAGAGTTAGTTGATGGGCGGTCGAATCACAACCAATTTATGTTTACACTCCAATCTGAACTACAGGGACTTAGATTTATTTCGCATGTGGTCGATTCACACCCAATTTATGGCTATAGTCTAGTTCACACTCTGGGGCTTAGAGTTATTTCATGGGTGGTCAATTCACATCCGATTTATGTTTATACTTTAGTCTGCATTCTAGGGACTTAGAGTTATTTCGAGGAGTAATCGGATCGTACTCTCCTTAACAGATTGATTTCCTCCCAGGGTTCGAGGTTTGATTTAGCAAGCAATCATTCATGTCATGATTGATCTTATTTTATTTTAGTCCCATCGTTCGGTAGGATTTATTTGATCATCAAATGGTCAAGTCATATCCATTCCTCATTGTGTATCCCATCCACTGGATTATGGACGAGAGTTATCAAACAAATAATCGAACCAGGCTCATCTTGTATAGTCCCATCGGGACTAGCATAATTGATTAGGAACCTGTTCGGACATATCAACATTAATCAGTTTTGTCATGTAACTAATACAAAATGCTACAACAAATATAAATATAAAGGAAGTCCAAAACTTTATTTGCTAAATGGAAAGGAATGACATAATCTGTCTTATTACATATTTGGAAAATCAAATGCTAAAGAAAATTCTAAAAGAAAATACAATTGAATGAAAAAGAAATAGACTAAGTGAAATAGCATCGTAAATGCTTTCTATTCCATGCCATTGGGAGTGTGATGCCGTCAGTAGTTGCTAACTTTAAAGTTCCCTCCCCAAGCCTCTGTTCAATGACATACAGTCCTTTCCAGATTAGACTTATGTGTGATGGGGTAGGAATTTTTTTTTCAAGACTATATCGCTGATTTCAAAGGTTCTAGGCTGAACTTTAATGTTATAGTATTGGACAACTCGGTATCGATGCACAGCTGCCTTCAGATCAGCTTCCTCGCGCTTCTAGTCTATAAAATTGAGAGATTCCAAGAGGAGATCTTTATTTTTTTGGGAACGTAGTAAGTTACTCGATGCGAAAGAACTTCAAGCTCAACAGGAATGATAGCTTCTGAATTGTAAGTAAAGGTGAATGGAGTATGGCTAGTCGCGGACTTGTGGGTGGTTCAGTAAGCCCACAGTGCTATAGGGAGTTCATCCACCCACTTGCCTCAAGCCTTTTCCAAAAGCTTCTTTAGAATGGACTTTATGATTTTGTTTACAGCTTTAACCTGTCCATTCGCTTGAGGGTGAGCGACTGCTGCAAACCTCTTTTCAATATGATATCTCCGATAGAAGTCTTTGAATTCCTCGGTGTCGAATTAAGTCCCATTATCTGTTACAATATTTCATGAAAGACCAAAATGACATATGATGTTTCGAATAATGAAGTTGATCACTTTCTTGGTTGTAATTATAGCTAAAGTTCTGCTTTGGCCCATTTGGTGAAGTAATCAACTACGACGATAGCGTACTTTGCACCACCTTTAGAGATCGGTAAGGAACCAATAATAACTATACCCCACATGGAAAACGCCTATGGGCTAACCATTTACATGATTTTCGTCGGTGGTACACTTGGAACTTTTGCATACATCTGGCACTTATCGCATCGTCTTACATAGTCAACGATGTTTTGATTGATAGTTGGCCAATAATACCTGTGACAGGGTATTTTCTTTGCTAGAGTTAGTCCCCTGTGTGATTGCCACGTTCTCCTCCATGAACTTCGTTTAGGACACGTTTTGTTTCATCATGAGCGACATACTGGAGTATGGGAATAGAGAAACCTTTCCTATACATAATTCCTCCTTACATGACATATTACGAAGCTTTATAAAGGACTTGTAGCTTTTTATTTCTTTGATCAGGTAAGACTCAATGTAGCAAATAGTTTTTGATCGGAGTCTTCCAGGATTCCCTCTCAGATTCTGCTTCTAGTGTCCGATGACTTTCTATCAAGTTTATACTCGGGGCATTTAATACTTCGACGGGTACCAAGCCCATCTTCTATGCATTGCCGGTGCTAGCAAACTTTGCCAATGAATCAACCTCTCTTTTTTGATCCCGTGGATTATGTGAAATGTCATAGTACTCAAATTCAGTCATCAACTCTTGGACTTAGGTAAGGTATGGAGCAAGCCTTTGTCCTTTAGCTTGATAATCTCCCCTGACTTGGTATACTTTCAATTATGAATCTTAAAAGATTTCAAGAGACTTTATTCCCAATTCTCTAGTGAGTTTAAGTCCAGCAATCAAGGCTTTGTACTCAGCTTTATTGTTTGTCGTTAGGAAATCAAGCTTTAAAGAATAATAGATTGATCGATCTACAGGAGTTACAAGCATAATTCTAGCTATAAAACAATGATCATTGAATGCTCCCTCGGTATACATTTTCTACTATATGATGGGGATTTCGCTGCTCTCTATGGAATTATCCTATGTAGTGAACTCTGCTATATAATCAGCTAGTGCCTGACCTTAGATAGCCCTCCGAGGGAGATAAGTGATATCGAATTGACCGAGCTTGATATTCCACTTGAGTAACCTTCCAGACATCTCAGGTTGCTGTACGACCTATCGTGATGGCTGGTTGGCGTAAACATTGATTGGGTGTGCCTTGAAGTATGGGCAAAGCTTTCGTGATGCAATCGGCAAACAATATGCTAGTTTTTCTATTTTCGGATAGTTCCTTTTAGCTCCCGTCAATCTCTTGCTAACGTAATACACCGACCTCTAGATTCAGTCCTCTTCACAAAGTAATGCGTCACTTATAGCGTGTACCGGCATGGCCAAATAATGTACAAATCTTTATGATCCACCAACTTTGACAAGATAGGGGTCTCTCCAACTAATTCATCAAAGCTTGAAATATGTCTTTTTAATCCTATGTCTATTCGAAGTTTCTTTTTCGTTTCCTAACTAAATCAAAGAAAGGAATGCATTTATTGGTAGCTTTGGAAATAAATCGCTTAAGGCTGCAACTTTCCCATTCAGACTTTGTACTTGTTTAATAGGTTTTGTCGCTTGTTATATTGGATAGCGTAAATCTTCTTGGGATTAGCTTCTATTCAATGGGTGTTAACAATAAATCCCAGGGATATCCCTGATGCAACACCAAAAGAACACTTCAAAGGATTGATTTTCATCTTGTAATGTCGGAGGATGTCGAACATTTCTGCCAAATCTTTTATATGGTTTCTTGATAGCCATGACTTCATGAGCACATCATCCACATAAAATTCCATTGTTTTTCCAATCTAATCTTTAAATGACTAGGTACTGGTAAGTAGCTCCTACATTCTTTAGTCCAAATGGCATCACCATATAGTAATATGATCCAACATTAGTAGTAGAACTGGTGTGGTCTTGATCGAGAATGTGCATTGTGATTTGGTTATATCCCGAGTACGCATCCATGAAAGATAACAATTCGTGTCCCGCGGTTGAATCCGCCAGTTGGTCAATCCTCGAAAGGGGAAAACTGCCTTTTGGATATGCCTTGTTCAAATTTGAGTAAGCAATGCATGTTCTCTACTTCCTATTTACCTTTTTCACAAGTACAAGGTTATACCCACTTATGGTAGAGGGCATGGCGGATAAAGCCGTTGTCTTTTAGTCTATCCACCACTTCTTTAAGAGTGTCAGATCTCTCTGGACCAATGCCGCATCTTTTTTGCTTCATCGGGACATGCCCTGGCTTGATATCCAATGCATGGCTCATGATGGTAGGCCCATACATCTCAAAATGAGTTCAAGCAAACACGTCAAGATTCGCTTGGAGAAAACCAGCAAGTTCTTTCATCATTGGGGGGTTGAGCTATGATCCGATCTTTAGGACCTATGACGAGTCGTTATGGCTGACCATGTTATCAATCGTCAGTTCAACCAGAGCAGCCTTGGTCTCTTTGGGTCCCTCCTCATCATCTCTTGGATCTATATCTATGTAGAACTGACTATGACATCTGAGCCAAGGCTCATGCGCTAGTTGTCAATCTTCGGTAGCTTGGATGTGGATAGTCTTGTCCACACCCTTACATTTCTCTTTACGCTAAGCATCCCTTAACTTAGCTACATAACAGGCATGCTCAGTCGCTTGATCACCATGAACAACTTCAATACCATTATTTGTTGGAAACTCCAAAGTCAAACACCATGAGGCAAGGACTGCCCAGAATTCGGCTAGGGCCGGTTGTCCTAGAAAACATTGTAAGGAGAGTCAACATCCAAAAAACAAACTGCAAGATTCATACTCTCCAACCGTCACCTTTTCCCAACTCTGCAGGTAATTCCACATAATCAATAGCTTCAGTTGCAATGCCGTTAAAACTGTGTATGCAAGCTTTAGACGAATTTAAGTCCTTAGCTTCCATTTTCATCTGATCATATGCTTTTTTAAAAATTATACTTACTGAAGTTCAACAATCAATCAATATCCTTCTCACCAAAGAAGGACCAATCATGCCCAAAATGACCATTGGGTCGATCTTCAGAGCCTCTATCTTGTCTGCATCTCTATTTCTAAACATGATATCATCTAGTATTGTACGTTGCTATTTTGTTGGAGCACCATCTTCTGTATTCGAACAATATTCAAAATCCACATGTCTAATCGTGCTAGCATAACACCCCATCTCTTTCCAACTCTTATCTGCTGGATTCGGTCCTCCAACTATTGTATCTATCACCAATCTTCTACGGTTCGTGTAGGCTCCTCATCCCTGCATGGTACTTATCCTTGGTTGGGATTGGATGTCCTTTGTCCACCATCGTATAGGGTTTTTACAAATTGCTGCAGTTTCCTCTCTCGAGTCAGCTTTTCAATAATGTCCTGGAAATACCTGCGTTTATTCATGCCATGTCCATAGCATTTGCGGAACTGACAGTATTTTCTGGTTTGTTTCTACTTCTCAGTTGATTTTTTGGAGGCGACTTCCTATATTGCATTTAATTGCAAGTAACAAACAGATATTCTCGAACGATGTATTCAACGATGAGTAAGTACCAAACATTCGAATCCTAGGCTTCCCTCTTCTAGGATCCCTCTTTCGTTCTCGGCCCCTGTCTCCACTTTTATTTTACTGATTCAACTTGTTTTGGACATTAACTTGAACTTTTCATGAGCTATCTTCAGACTGTTTTACTGCGATGTTACTTTGTACTCCCTCACTGCTTGGTCCCCTAACATTCGTTTTCCTAGAGGACCTAGCTTCCTCCTTTCTCAAATACCGAGTTGCCTTTGCATAAAAGTGCTCCAATGTTGCGGGCTGCTTGCCGGCTAGCCAATCGCCAAAATCAGAATCTGGATCTATCCCTCTTATCACATCCATAAATATCGCATGATCTTTCATATTACTGATTTCCATAATAGTTGTATGAAATCTCTCCAAATAATCTTTCATCGATTCTCCTAGAGCCTGAATCACACTGGACAAGGACATCACATCTTTGGGACGAGTTGCGTAGATCCGTAATTGTTCCACAAACTTTGTTGCCAAACCATTAAATCTAGCAATTGATCGTGGATGTAGTCTTGTGAACACATCATTGCTATTCTAGAGAGAGTTATGGGAAAACACATACACGTAGTTGCATCATCCGCTCGCGCAGAATCCATCGGCCATTAATATCTCATGATATGCTATTTGAGGTCGATTTTTCCCTCGTTAAAATTAATTTATGGCATGTTGAACCTCCTTGGATACTAAGCATGTAGAACATTATCAGTGAATTGGGTATGGCTTCTCGAGATTCCTTAGTTATGTTATTTAAGCCCTAGCTCTCTCTCACCAATTGTCTGACCACAACTAATAAGTCTGACTTTCGGATGGTTGATGCCAAGTAGTGGTCGCGCTCTACCTCACGTGAATGATTAGGTCGATGTCTATAGGCTATTTGATGCCTTATTGGATCACCATCTTCCCAATATGTATCTTATAAATTCACTTCATCGCCATTTCCGAGAAGGGCTTGGTCAACATTTGTTTGGATTCCAAAATCCAAACCAACTGAAGCAGCTCCAACTTGATTTCCATGAGACGTGGGTGGATTCCCCCTTCTGGTGGAGGGATCGACGCTAATCGATCTTGGCAGACCACGATGGTCTACCAATCGATGCCTTGATGTTTATACACGGTATTCGTCTGTTCTACGATGCTTATGCCTGTGATACCCGTCTGATGAGTTTGAACTCTCCGATGCCAAGAAAGGAGTGGGGTATCTCCTAGCTTTCTCCCGTTGCTGCTGATTGAGTTGGTTCATCCAGTTGATATTGGTCTGAATTTGTTGGTTTAATTGTCGACGGATATCCATCATCTCTCTCATTAAATTATGAAATTCAGCTCTTGTAATAGAATCAGCGGGAATATGAACTTCAACCAGTTTAACATTAACATTCATTGGTTAATTTCTTAGGTCCACTTGCTAGATGCTAGTATTCTCATTTCCTTCCATGTTTTGAGAAGTAGATCTATTTTTCTCGCTATTATTTATAGCTTTGCTTAGATTTCTACAAATCTGAGTAGTATGATCCACTTTTGGATGATAACTGTAGATCTTCTTTGGGGGATTTGTCCAATCCAGTAGTAACAATGGAATCCCAATAAACAAAGAACCAAGGTTCTCAATAAAAGCACAAAAATGTTTGCATATAAATTGGTCACAAACACCCAATAATAGTTTTTGTAGAGAAGTAAGTGAAGAAAAAATTAAACCCAGTAAATAAAATAATAAGAAATAGAGAATGAACTATAATCCGAGGTACATAAATTTATAGTGGTTCAGCGTTGTACGCCTCTATCCACTCTGACGATTATTTTTACTAATCGGTCGGTTATAAATCTGATTACAACTGTAGAAAAAAGCAAGTGCTTGATTACAATGGGGTCTAAAGTACAAGCACCGTAAAGACCCTCAGATTGACCCATTATGCTAGTATTTATAGATGAAGACGACTATGTATCTCTTTGAAATTTTGGCTGAAGGACCTTCTAATCCACATGAGCCCACTAGAGGATCTCTTGGCCCAATTCCCAAAGAGGAGAGATTAGTATCGATCCCTTCTTTGGTCCAATTTTGGGGAGCGATCCCAATGGCGGCTTCCTTATGCAAAAACATGATTAGCCTTCAATTTTCGTATCATTTGCATCATTGGAACTCAAGTTGTTGCTTGATCTCTGATTCAACATAACTTGATTGTTGCCTTCTGCCGATCCCTCCCTAAGGATGTATATCGATACCTCCAATTTTGTCTTATTGATGAGCGATCCCTAGGGTTGGTTCCTTAAGGTCCTTATATCTTTCTCCTCAAATTTTATATGCTATGAACTTATAGATGTCGAGATATTGATTGTTTTCTACAAGAATGCTTTATTACTTTGATGTATGTCGATCCCTTTTGCTAGAGCCAAACTATGACAATCCCTCATATGCGTTGAACCATATCTCATACTTTGAAAATTTTACATTGTCCATCTATCAATTTAATTCAATCCTGACTTCATATTACCACCTATACTCGACTTTTGGGACCCACAATCATCACCCTAGAGTCATCGGCCTTAACGGCTATCGAAGCTAACCCGCGCAATCAGTTCAATACTAGAATGCCGGATAACAATATTACATTTACAAATCCTTATTATTATTATTATTATTATTATTATTTTATTTATACATTTCAAGATAATTTTTTATACATTTTAACTTTTATTTTAAAGTTTATACAAGTGTATTACAACTTTCAATAACTTAACATTCGATAAACAGTTGAAAATTCAAAAAGCATATTTCAGTCACACTTACAATTTTTCGTCGAACCACCTATTTATGTAAACAGAATCCAAAAATGAATAATCTATCATTAGTTATAAATTAAAAGAGGGTTATTTAATTATTAATACCATTAATTGAATATTTAAAAATTAAATATTTAAAAATCAAAGTGATAAAATTTTAGGTCATTACATTCTTCCCCTTTAAAAGAATTTCGACCCCGAAATTTCACCACAATCTAAACCCACCGAAAGCAAGGCTTAATAGAACCCTTAACCCATCAAAAACTATTTACTAAGTAAAAAAGGAAACCTTTAAAAGAAGGCTAATAAACATAACGTACTAGAAAAAGTTCAAACACAACTACTTGTAACCAATCCATACAAAAAGTATCTACTAAGGTACCTAATCAACATAACAGTCATAAGACAGATACATAGAATATCTAGATACTACAAGTATATCGTAACTTGACAGGACATAAATATCACAAAGAACTAACCATCAGAATGAACCTAGACTCTCTTAAAGAGAGCTCTCCTCATCGAAAATAGAAAAGTCAATAATCCTATGCTTCTCAGCCCGCCTACACAATGGACTAGACCTCCTCATCAAATCTTCTATGACAGCTCTAGACACCATCCTAAAACAAATATAACAAGAAACCTAGAATCATATACTAAGCTCTACTAAATTTTTAACAATAGAACATACACTTCTTATGAACATACAAATAGCCTAAGCGCTTTACTTATTAAATTTTACTTTTAGTTTGCTTGGATTTGAACTCGTCTTGATCACACAATGATAAAGGGAATAATTTACTAAGTGCACTATAACGTTTGCCTAAGAAAACATCTGATCGTCACTTAGAAGATTATTCAGATTATCAAAAAACTAATCGAAACTTTTTTCCCAAACCATCTAAAGAAAATATACACTACTTAAAAATCATTTTGAAATATGCTTATACATATTTTCAAGTAATACTATTATCACTTCTTCCTAAACGTCATTTGAAGCCTTTTTCCAAAAGAATGGAATTTTAAATTTTCAAAAATTCTTTTTAATTTATAGATCACACCTTATAAACCAAATATATAAAATCATCTTTATATAATAATTTACCTCATTAGAAACCCATTTAATGTAGTAAACTTGTTAAGTCTACCTTATTAACGAATGTTTGATAGTCAAATTGTGAAACTGAATTAACAAGGCGTTCGTATTTAATTCAAATAAACGATAAATGCTTGTAAACTAGCCGAGCATAAGTAAACAACCAATAATGATGATAAATAAATACTACCATTCCCCAACAACGATCATCATAAAGTAACTATATAGATTTTGAAAATTATTCTTTTATATAAAATTTAATCCTAGGTAAAATTATTTTATTTACCACTTTAAAAACAATACTGTTTCAGTTGGTCTTGTTCATATGTTTAGAAATCCCTATCGATAACATTGATCAGACGCAACGACCAGAATTCATAAGCCACTCAACAAATGAATTAATAGAATATAAAACAATTTTATAGCACTAAAAAAATACATGCACTATATATATGCATGCTCAAACTTGTTTTATTGTATCACTTACACCATCCTTACCAAGTTTACCCCACCGGGGCTAAGGTTCTTGCTTAACCTTCAACTCTGATACAAACTGTAACAACCAACCTTTTCGATCATCGGAAGCGGACACAAATACATCTATGGTATTCACATGCCAAATATCCAAGTTTCAGAAAGATAGATTATTGGGGATAAAAGAAAAACAAAAGACAAAATAGAATTTTAAATCGCAACGAGTAATATATAATATCTGAATTTTCTTTTTTATAAAGGAAATATTTAATATTCAAAACAACATCAGAGTTTAGCCTATCATCAGCCTGGATTGTTATAACTGCATGTCCTTACAAATGCAGATAAATATAAAAAAGCAACACAACGAGAATAAAAATATGGAAGTACGTCTTGGAGGCATCCAACTCGTCTTCTGAAACTCAAAAGCATCCAAAGCTAATTCTGGAAAATACTCAGGTCTAACTCGAGTTTATAAGAACATCCAAATCAGTCTGGTAAACCAGCGTGAGAAACTCAAATCACTTTAATTGTTATAGTTGAATTAGTCTTTCAAAAATAAAGGTCTCTTGTAAGACCATGCAACACATAAACACAAACGAGTTTTGCCTTACGATAACCAAAACATTTTTACAGAAAATTCAGTGATATTATAATAATATCTAGAGTTTTGAAATAAATTATGAATAAACTGGAATTCTTGCATCTCACGTTCCAGCATAGTGGGAAACAACTAAGTCCACACGACACTTAGAATGGATCCCATCAACGAAAAAGCTACTATGGTACCACCTGTCATAGTACACCTCTAGATAAAATGCAACGAGGGCCTTGCATGGACCCCCTAAATGGCAAGACCGGCCTGGCCATTATTGGATAGTATTGAATATTTTATCACCCAATTTCTTTCCAACCGTTTCCCTTGAGCAATGCACAAATCAAATCCATAAATAATAATCTAGAAGGATAATGACAATACCCTAATGGTTGCAACCCACATAGCCTTGCGGCATATCCTCTTTATTAGTCATTCCCGATTATTGAGGCTTGAGGCTAAGTTTTACCATTTTGGCAAATCCCACTTGGAATGTTACACTGCCCTCCAAGCAATAATGTAATACCGTCATTTATCCATACAAGTTGTTTAGGACATGAACAAATTGAAGGCACTATTTCTACTAAATCCCTTTTGGAATCACCCTTAGGGTTAGTAGCAAGTGGCCCTAGCACTTCAAGAGCTCCATCTTCAATTATATCATCTTCAAGATGTCTTTAATTCGAATGCATAAGTTAGTTCGGAGTGGTTTTTAGATAATTCAAATTTATTCGATCCTGGTCTATTCAAAACAACATTCGTTATTGTCCAATAAACTTAGCTCCAGCTCTTTTGGAAATAAAAAAAATACATAAGTGCAGAGATCACCTTTTTACCATTTAGTTGGAGGATTTCCTTATCATTTTTTCTATATGAAAAAATGAGTTTATTCATCCAGTATCAACAAAGATAATTGTATCATATGATTCTCGTGTTTCTCCTAGATATTTCTAGAGTTAAAAGCAGGTCAAGGTTTGATAGTCAGTTATTTAACTATCAAATAAACATATAATCAAACATGGATTTAATTCAATATGGAATCCACTAAGCCCTTTTTATAAACCTTCCACTAATTAAATCTCTTTGATAATTTACAAAAAATTATTCATATTCTTGTCTCATTAGTATAAGAATATTCCTAAAGCATATAAGAAAGATATTCTATTTTCAAAATCATATTAAATGGATCAAAATAATGTCATTCAAACATTGTATGCTATGTACCCAAACCACTTATCCTTCGGTGTTAAGTATGGAAAGATGTCACCATACCACCATAATTAAGAAGGATTAATTATTGAATTCATAAACTTGATTTTTTTTAAGTGATCCAATTTTGTATACGTAAATAATACTTATATACCGAACATCAATCTCCATATATTATTCATTTAGAATTAAAGTTTTATAAATCGAACTTCTTTTCCCATTCCTGGGAGTTTTACAAATCAAACTTCTTTTCCCATTCCTGGGATCTTTTCCCATTTTATAAACGTTGCTAAAATCATTCATTAAAAGTAATTCTCTTTTAATAAATAATTTATTACTTTAAAACACTTTTAATCAATAATTAATAAATTTAAAAAACATCATCATTAAATAATTAACTAATTTAAAATATCATTAATAAAAAAATTAATTAACTTTAAAATGTCCTTAGTAAAATAATTAAAATAATTAATTAACTTTAAAACATCATTAATAAATAATTAAATAACTTTAATTATTATAATATAAATAGTATTAACTTAACCATTTAAATATAGAAGCACTTTATTTCGAAATAATATAGAGTTAAAGTGAGTTTAAATCCATTTCTTTTTAGATTTAGAAAGAGGTTTAGCAACCCTAAAGGGACTAAAACAAGCTTCCACTTATTTCCAATTCCGTATTCCAAGTCATATCATTAATATTTGCATAAGCAACATACATGAAAATAAAATCCATAATTACCAATCAAAAGATAATACATCACTTAATCCAAGTCAACTAACTTATAAATAAATGTCCAAATTGATAAAGTGGAAGAATGGGGATTTATTCCACCAAATAGATGTCTAAAATTCAATTTAATTTAAATATAGTAGAATGGTGTTTTATTTTGCTAATGTAATGTCAGTGATAAAATATAATTACATAACTATGTAATTATATTTTCTACCATGATTAATTTGTTATCAAATTAAACATCATTAAAATTGTCAACTATTTACACCATAGTGTTGCACACGTCAATGTGAGTCTAGTCAAAGAAACCGTGGTTGAACGGATCGAAAATGGGGGAGCTATTCAATTTCAAAATTAACCCCATTTTAAACAAAAATAAATAAATTAGCTAAATCATATTAAACTAAAACCACTTTAAACCCACCCCAACGCAATAACCTACTCCATAAAAAAATTGCTTCTTTCAAACCTGTTACCAAAATCATTTCCAAAATTTTAAACCTGGAGCCAAAACACAGTCCTCACACAGGAATGCACCTTGCACGCCGCCTCCTTCCTCTGGCCGCCGTGCCAACCACATTCACTATGATGCCCCACCTCTATAATGATAGTAGCCAAGGACACTACTGGGTAAAGCTGTCAACTAGCACAAAGAGTAAGGTTGTTGAGAAGCGACCATCTATGTAATTGCTTTGTGCTCATACCAATATGTCAGATAGTATGACGTGCATTTCATTTCAAGAGGAAATCTGAGATATCAGATACAAACTCAAAGCCACTACATAGTGCCTATGTGTCCTTCAGAAACAAATATAAAATAAGCATAACACAAATCAGTCACAGATATTCATATTACTAAGGCAGAAACAGACAGGAATATAACATATAGAAGTGAACATCAAAATAGTGGTCATACAAGATCCACTAGACCACAAAAGAATAGGTACAAGTGTTAGATAAAAGAATATGTATACATCGAGGAGTCCCTATCTCAAGTGTATAAAAACAAAAAAAACTGCTAAGCTAAAGTAGTTAGCTAAAAGTTAGAAGCTAATCCCTACTAAGAAGTCAATTGGAAGCACCTGAAACACCTCGGTCTGACCTGAGTATTATTTAAGAAGGAAAATAATAAACAGATCAGTCTAGATATAATTATCTTATAAGATGAGATAGGATAAGAGATATGACAAATAAATAGATAACAACAAAAATCATACAATATTTCTTATTTTCTCGAACGCCAAAAGGAATGTCATATTCTTTATTTTTATTCACCAAACCACAAAAATTGATAGAGGTTATTAATGCAAATCACAAAAATAGGCAAAACACAAATTCTAGAAATCAATAACTAGAATTCGAAAAACACAAAGGAGTAGGCCTTTCATAAACGGGAGCATGAAAACTCACCAACATGTGTATCATAAATGGGGCGCTATCCTATAGGTAACTAACCCATAGAGCCGGTGTAACGACATAGTCAACGGTACGTCCGAGGGACCTGAAACTCGAATAAGCCAGAACAACGACGTAGTACAATGGTACACTCGATAAACCGAACTCCATAAAAAGATCATGGGTTGTTAGCCCATAAAAATGAGATGAAACTCTACAGAACGGGGTACAGTCCCCCACGCGAACTTAGATATGCTGCATATCGCAAGTCTAAATCATAAAATGATCATCATAGATCAATAAGTCTAAATTACACCAAGCTAGTAAATAAATGAGTTTGGTTTCATGCCCTATAACCACTGGCTTAACTTAAATATTTACAAGTAGATTGTAGATCTCCACTCGAAAATTGTCATAAGATTTCAATCGAACAAGTCTAAGAATTAAATGCAAGTGTTTTATACCACTTTCTTTGCTAACTCGTTTAATTGAGTTTCTCATACGAACGTGGGAACAGTATGTATTTACTAATAGATTGAAAAACGATTTTAAGAATGAGCTTTTTACTAAAAGTAATGTTTAAATCATTTTTTGTGAAAGAATTTGAGTATTTACTAGTTTTGAAACCATTGTATTTTAAAGTGACAAATCACAGAAACGATTGTGAAAACAATCTATCACCCAAAACTCACATTCGACGACGTGAATTAAAATCATGAAAATCGATATCGATTCCATCAAATGGATATTTTTAAAAATCCAGAAAAGAAGTCATTAAAGTCGTTAATAAATGATAACAAATAACTGGATCGGCAAAAATCGATTGAAACGGAAAGCTACATAAATATAGGCAAAATGGCTGAATTTAACAGCGCCAGATTTCTAGGTATTTTGCCAGGCGTCTGAGCTGTAGGTCTGGAATTTTCACCTAAACCGCTTAGATGTCTGGGAGAACCTCTTATGTCTGGCAAGTAGGTCTGGAATTTTTATTCCATAGCCTTAGACGTCTGAGTATTTTTCCCCGACGTTTGAGCTGATGCTCTAGGCAAAATTTACCCAGGCGATTGATAGCCAAATCAATTCGAAAGCGATGGAACGAGTGACAGAGGCTAGGAATTTATGCCAAGTGGCAAGCTAGCCCTATAGGCTCTTCAATAAACTCCAACAACATGTCCAAACATCCATAGTAGGATTTTCATAGATTTTGACTTCAAAATACCCAAATTGGAAAATTCACCAAACCAATTCAATTCAAAGCATTAGACATGAAATAGGCATTAGGAATTCATAGCTAGCAATAATGAAAGCTATAGGCATAGATGTGAGTTAAAGAACTCACCTTTAAATTCAAAAAACAAGGAACGAGAAGCTCTAAAACAAAGCAAGGTCAATCTCTCTTCAACTTCACTTTAAGAACCTTCAATCTATGATCAAATATAAAGTTTTTTCTATTTTAGGATATAGGAAAAATCAAGAATTAAAGAGGAATTGAGATGGATAAGATGAAGAGCATGCTTACTTAAGCTTCTCTTTGATTTATAACTTGAATTTGAATTTCCTAAGAGAACTAGGGCTTAGGAATTTTAATATCCTTTCTTTTCCCCCATTTTTCCTTTTGCTTGAGAGTGGTAGGAAATTATAAAGGGAATGAATGAAGTGGAGTGGGGTTAGGGTATTTGGCAGAGGAGTTTGGGTTATCTTGTTGGGTTGGTGGGCTAGAACCAAACCCAAAGCCCAAATGAAAATACCAAAATCCTAATCAACCCCAAACATATCGTTGTTTATAGGTAAATAAGTTATAAACGTCGTTTTTAAATCAATAAAAGTGGTCTCGAGTCCATATTCAACTATTTACAAAAAGTCACTTTTTGGACTTTAAATTCAAATAACGATGCTATATTTAAATACAACATTTAAATATATAATCGTTAAAAATGCGAGTTGTTATATACTCCCCTCCTTAAGGAAATTGTATCCTTGCAATATGTATGGAGAAAATAAAGAGTAACAACCACTCTAAGGCGTAATAACACAAAAGAGAATTTGTAGTGAGAAGTTCACCTTAAGGAGCATGAGAGAGTGAGTCTGGATGTGTTCGCTCAATGAATTCTCTGGATTCCCAAGAATAATCCTCAGGAATTGTGGACCATTGAACTTTCTTGAGCAGAACATCTTTATTTTAGGAGACGTTTAACCTCCGTAGCAATGATACGAATAGGATGTTGCTCATAAGTCTAGGTGAAACCTCAATTTCTTTAATAACATCGGGCTCAATAATAGAATCAGAATCTCTAAGGCATTTCCGTAGTTGGGAAACTTGGAATACATCATGAAAAGCAGAAAATTGAGCCGGTAATAAAAGGCGATAAGCCACGGAACAAATGCGTTCGGTGATGGGAAATGGGCCGATGTATCGAGGTGCTGATTTTCCCGAATGGCTGAAATGCACAACACCCTTCATTGGTGAAACACGAATAAATACCAAATCTCCCACAATGAATTCTAGTTTCCTTCTTTGGTTATCAACATAGGATTTTTGTCTATTTTGAGCTTCTCTCATCCTGTGACGAATAAGGTCAATCTTTTTTGTGGAATCATGAATAAAATCTAGACCTAAAACTAGTTTCTAACCGACTTCAACCCAACACGAAGGAGATCAGCATGGTCTTCCATAGAGTGCCTTGAAAGGTGTCATACCAATTCTAGATTGGAAGCTATTATTATAAGAAAACTCAACATGAGAAATATGATCTTCCTAACTTCCACCAAAATCAATAATACATACACGAAGAAGATCTTCAAGAGTTTGATTTACACGCTTTGTTTAATCCATTGGACCGAGGATGATAAGCGGTGCTAAAATTAAGCTTCATTCCCAATGCTTTTTGTAGACCCTTCCAAAATCAACTAGTAAATAATGGATCACGATCGCTAACAATTGAAGTAGGAACACCATGCAATTTAACGAATTCTTAACATAGAGTTTGGCCAAAAGAGACACGGTTCAATTGGACCGAATGGGAATAAAGTGGGCATGTTTGGTAAGTCTATCTAAAATCACCCATAAACTGTCATGACCCGAACGAGAACGGGGAAGACCATCAATAAAGTCCATGGAGACTGATCCCACTTCTAAACTGGAATGTGCAAAGGTTGCAATAACCCGCTAGGCCTTTGATGCTTGGCCTTAATGGGTTGTCAAGTCATTCAATGCTTAATGAAGTTAGCAATATCAGATTTCATTCCATCCCAATATAAAGTCGCTTCATGTCCACGTACATTTTACTACTACCGGGATGAATGGCAAATTTGGAACGATGAGAATCTTCTAAAATGTCTTTACGAAGATCACTAATATTTGGCACAATAAGTCTATCAAACTTTCAAATGCCTCCATAAGCATCAATATCAAAGTCTTTTAGACCATCAACATCAATTTTATCCCTACAACTTTGGCTAAGAAGAGCCAATTCAGGATCTTGCTTTTGAGCTACAAGGATGCAGTCTAAAAGAGATGGAGAGCCTCAAGGCTAAACAAAACAAGAGATGAACATAAATCGAATTCTCGATCTCCAATATCAAAAGTGGACAGAGTCTCGAGATCATTTCATTCGATTATCATCATGGAAATAGCCGCTTGTTGCTTATGACTAAAGGCATCGGCAACGCGATTTCTCTTTCCGTGAGTAAAAAGAATGTCAAGATCATAAGATGTAAGGAATTCGAGCCAACTTTGTTGACGCAAATTAAGTTCCATTTAAGAAAATAAATACTTCATGATTTATGATCGGTGTAGAGAATAAATTTCTCTCTCAAAAAATAATGACGCCAAATTCTAAGAGCGAAAACAATAGCCGCGAGCTCTAGATCTTGAGTGGCATTTCTGGTCTCGGCAGGCTTTGACTGCCTAGAAGCATAAACAATAACACATTCTCTTTGCATGAGAATGGCTCCCAAAACAACACGACTAGCATCGGTATAAACTGTCAAGTCTTGATTCCCTTCGGAAATCGTAAGAATATGAGCATCGGAAAGGTGTTCTTTTAATTTTTGAAAAGCAGCTTTACATTTGTCTGACCAAATATATTTAACTCCCTTCTTTGTCAAACTAGTATGAAGTAAGGAAATTTTAGAGAAGTCTTTTACGAACGTACAATAATAGCCCGCCAATCCAAGAAAACTGTGGATTTCCCTCATAATCTCCGGTCTCTTCCAATTTTGAATCGCTTCACCTTTGAAGGATCGATGGAAATTCCCAATTCATAAATAATATGTCCTAAAATTTCACATGGGATTGCCAAAAGTGGCACTTAGAGAAATTTTCTTTCAAATGATTGCTCCTAAGAGTTTCCTACCCAATTCGAAGATGCTTTTCATGCTCTTCCTCGGTTTTAGAATAAACAAGAATATCATCTATAAAGATGAGAACGAAACAATCGAGGAAGTCTTTGAAAACTCAATTCATAAGGTCAACAAAGTAAGCTGGAGCATTCATTTAACCAAATGGCACAACAAGCCATTCATAAGATCCATTACGAATACGGAACGATGTCAAAGGAATGCTATCCTCTACAATACGAAGCTGATGAAAACCGGTTGCTAAGTCTAATTGTGAAAAGACTCAAGCACCGCTAAGTTGATCGAATAGATCATCTATCTGAGGTAAGGGACATTTCTTCTTGATGGTGAGATCATTAAGCTTACGGTAGTCAATGCAAAGCCTAAGTGTACCATCGGATTTCTTCACAAAGACGGCTGAAGCTCCCTAAGGAGATGAGACGACCCGACTTCCTATCTCCAGGAAATATCATCATCTTGAAGAAAGAAAGGGATAGAAGAAGAAAAGAAAGAGAAAGAAAGAAACCACAACATCAGAGAACTCACAGCGGAGCGAATAAAATATAATATATCACATAAAATATTACATAGTATCTTAATACATCAGAGTACACAACTTAAAACAAGCAGATATTAGACAGTTATAAACATCTGTCTAAATATACAACTCAAGATACAGATAAAATGCAAACACAGCGGAACCATAATGTATCTACATGTGGAAGCCTCCTACTCCATATCTCCTCCAGAATTCGTCAAGTAATCCTGAATCACTTGACTACTCATACAAAATATGAGTACCTAAGAGTTTAATGAAACAAAAAATAAACACTTGGGTCAGACAGGGGTCTAGTGTGAGTAAACGGGTTAAAGTTGCTTAACTTCAGAAAAACCTTTGAAAAGAAAAGGTATCACGTAAGACTTTCCACACATAAACATGGAAAAGTTTTTACCTTACGCTAACCAAAACATTTGATAGGAAATCCAGTGATATTATAATAGTGTCTAGGGTTTTCAAAATAAAATACAGAAATAGATGGAATGCTTACATCTCACGTTCCAACATAGATGGGCACAATCAAAACCGTACAGGCACTTATTGGATTTTGGATTCCATCAATGGCAGGGCTACTCGGGTACCTCCCGTCACAGTATGTGGCCTAGATCACCGTACCGAGGAGTACGCCCACTCCCCTGCAACACAAGGCCGGAACCATCCCTTACTGGACAGTCCCGAACAAGGCCACCCCGTAGTTGGCGCGACCAACCACACACTAAGCCGAAATAGAAAGGGACCTCTAGACAGGGGTAAATCTCGCTGTCCAGTGGGAGCTACCCACGAAGCCTTGCTGCACCTTCCCTGTTTTAGCCATTCCCGGTTGATAAGGCTTGAGGCTGCGATTACCTTTATAGAACACATCTATCTTAGAATGCTCATCGTCCACCTGACGATGTTCTGAAAGCATTCAATCTATACAAGTTCGTTCCGGGTTCGAACAAAACCGAAGGAACTATCTCGTTGCACTCATTATTGGAATCACCCTCAGAGTCAACGACCATAGCCCTTGCACTCTGAATCACCATCTCGAACCTATAAGTACTATTCCATCAAACCCATTACGGAATCACCCACAGAGTTATATTGACGTATAGTCCTTACACCTTGAGTCTTCACTTGCTCCACTGGATTCACGACCTAACGGTATCAATGTGGTTTTCGGATCCCAAATATGGAAACCCAATCCCGGTCTCACCGAAACCAAATGCCATTTTAATGTCCAAGTAATACTTAAGGGTTTAAACAATTTAAACTCATATTCAGGGTGATATATAAACAGATAGATGAATCATAATTATCACAATAGATAATTCATAACATCATTCATCTTCACAAAGCATATCACATACCATAGATACTTAAATCATCCAATATAAATCAATCATTCAATATAAATCAATCACCCAATATCAATCATCAATATTAACCAATCAATATTGTTCATCCAATATCAATCAATCAACCAATATTAATCAATCGTCCAAAGCAGAATTGATTTACTCATAATCAATTGGATTAACCTTAAATCGTTCTTTATTTATTTATTTCAAATAAATTAATCATCTCTAATGATCTTTCCCAAATTAACCTTCCTTGATTAATTATATTTAATTACATTCAAGTAATTATCCTTAACCATATACAGTAATTAACCTTCAATTACTATCATTAATTACAATAATTAATGATCATACATTTACTCATTAACTAATCAATTATAATTAGTTAAATTAATCCTTAATTAATTATAATAAATTAATCACTCCTGAATAAATCACTTATATTAGTCAACCTTGATTAATATCATTAATTACAATAATTAGTGATCCTTATTAATTAATAATTACTTTAATAAATTAAACAATTAAATGAAATTAATCATCTCATTAATTCATAAACAGTAATTAACAATTTGTATTTACTTATCTTAATTAATTAACTTCTAATTTAATTATATTAATCCTTGATTAATTAATCTAATTAATTAAGCCTTAATTACTTCATTAAGTGATTATTAAACAATTAAATTAATAAATAAATCCTTAATTAATTAATTTATTACTAAATTACAATTTTAATTAATTACACCTAGTAATTAATCTTAGTTAAATTCATTAATTAATTAATTAATCACATTAATTAATTAACTAAATAATTAAGTAATTAATTCTTAATTAGTTAACAAGTAATTATTTCTGATTACTTCATTAATAAATCTTGATTTCTCCCTTAATTAATTACTTAACAAGTAATTAATTCCATTATTAAATATTCCTTAATCCTTTAATTAATTACTTCATGATTAATTTCTACAATTATATTAATCAATTCTTAATTGATATCAATAAGTGATTACCCAATAATCACTTCAACTAATTACTCCTACGAGTAATTACCATTAATTACTTCCATAAGTAATTATCCTCCTTAATTACAATCAATAGTTAACCATTAATTACTTTATTAAGTAATTGCTCTTAATTGATCAATAATTAAGAGATTATTTAAAATTTAATAAACAATTAACTAATTATTCAAAATTTATTAAACAATTAATTAATTAACTTATTTTATCTAAAATCCTTAATTAATTAAGAAAACATTATTCTTAATTAAACTAATCAAATCATATTAAACAAGTATTCTTAAGTTAATTACCTAAATAATTTAACCTTATTTATTTCCATAACTAAATTATTTGAATAATTTAAATCTTATTTTTTCAAAGGCAAGTTATTGCACTTGGTTTAAAAAATCATAATAATAATCTTACTTGAATAAAAAGCATTTATAAATCATTTCCAAATTTAAAACACTTTAAATTATCAAATTTTAAATTTATTTAATTCAGTATAAATTGAAAATTCTGTTATTAAAACATTGCTTCAAAACTTAACTTAAATCTTTGATTTAATAATTAAATTCAAATTCTCTTTTAAATTTGAATCTTAAACTTAATTAAGATAATTATTTTTAAAATCAAACATCTTAAAACATTTTTAAATTTAAATATAGATTAAATTTTTACTTTTAGACGTTTGATTTACTTTCGTTTTTAAAATAACAAGTTTAACTTTATATTTCATTACCTTCATAAACTTGTTCTTATAGGTCTTAACTTGATTTATACTAATTTACATATAAATCTAATCTATATATATAATACACAGAGTAAATCAACAAACTCGAGTACGAACTCGGCCACTTCACGCGTCATCCCCGAAGCCAACACAACCTCATCCTTCTTCGAGTCGTACACGAGCATAACACGAGAGTTCCCTCGAGTTCCATTCGTCTTCCCTAACCTGAAACTTCCCAGTGCACAACCCAATCACGGTGCACATGCACCTTCACCGCCGGCATCCATCGTTCATCGCGACGACCTACTACGGTCACAACCTCACTCGCGAGCACGATCCTATATACAGATCAATCACAGCAACATCGAATCGAAATTCGATCATTCGAACCAAACTGCGAAAACAACTGTAGAAAACATCTCCCCTAAATTCTATCGCCGTCGACCAACCCCACACCGATGGGCCTCGCCATTCCCTCCATAGTACCGCCACGACTCGAGCTACACTTTCCCCCATGTGCGAACACCCCCCATCCACCACACACCACGCAATCACCTCGGCAACCAAACCGCACCGACTACAGACTTAAACCCTAGATTCTGCAATTCCCATCAAATTATTCATTGAAAAACAACAAAAGTATTTTTCCCATAATATATGACAAACATGCTAGCTACGATTCAAAAATCAAATCATCAAGTATAACATCCACAGTTCATAAAAATCCTTAAATCCTTCAAACCGAAAATTCAACTTAAATACACAATTAAAAATTATGATACCAACTCTAAAAATCATAACTTTCCTATTGTAATCCAGATATACATTCAAAACTAAAGTTTGAAATCATAAAATTTTGTCTAAGTTTTTGTTTTTACTGTAAATTAAAAAATAAATAAATAACTAATTCATTAAAATTCCTACAAATATTTTTAGATGATAAATCACTTGATTACAAACAATTTTCATTCACAAATCACATTCCAATTCGTGTTAAAAATCAAGTTATTGAGATTTTGATGGATTTGGGACTGTTTTAATAAACACAGTATTCATTTTTAAATCTTACAAGCAATTAAATATCTCAATTCAACATGCAATCCAATTTAAATAAAATTTTCATATAACATCATGATATCATCATAAAATCAAGATGAAATCTAAAATTAAACTGTTTTTAACAATAGTTTACTCACCTTTTTTTTCATTTTGCAGAAAACAGGATAAACTTCCCAGGCCTTTGAACAACTACAGATAAATTTTTCCTTGCTGCTGAAAAGTGATCCATGCATGCCTTAAATTAGTTGTTTTTAAAGTGTTGCAAAAGATCTGCACTTCCCAATGAAATGCAAATTGAAGGTTGTAGTTGATAGTTGCAGATTTGAACCTCATTTGAAATGCAGGTTTGATGAATTGCAGTTTTCATTTCCAACTGATTCTAAAGCATGATGTTGAACTTGAAGTTTGAGGTTGAAACTGAATCTTATTTGCAGATTTGATTTAAATTTCAGATTAAAGAAATTTTCTAGAAGCCACTGATTTGAAAATATTGAAGAAAGAAAAACAAGCTTCTTTATGTTTGAATTTCTCAAATAAAAGTAAAAGAAATTAATCTTCAAAATAAAGACACTTGTCACATAATTACAAAATCTTCTTACATGTGTTTATTAAAGTAATTAACATGTTTACACATGCCTTTGTATCTTAATAAACTTTTATTTGATTTAAATGTAAGCAAAACTTACTTTCTTAAGTTACAAAATGAATAAATGTTTACATAAGTATTTATAAATTTACTTTTAAAAGAAATTATTCTAAACTAATAAATACAAATATAATCATACATCTTATACATGTTGTTTAAAATCTAACATTTACATTCATACACTTATAACCATTGTATAATAAGCATTTTAAAAGAAACAAAAACAAAAAGTTTAAATCTTTTTTTTTAAACTATCATATTTAAAAATAAATAAAAAGTCTTTTTTATTTTAAAACAAATGAATTAATCTTTAAATTAACTTTTGAAAACATTGATTCTAAAACAAAGCTTCAATCTATAATATTCATACATTATAAATTATCAACTGATTAAATTAAATTTCAAAATAACTCAAATTATAACATATGCAAACATATATTTGAAAATTCAATGTTTTATTTAAAGCACAAGATCTTTTATTCACAATATATATATCATATGTATATATTATAAATAGAATAAAATTTTATTAGCTTTGAAAAATAAATCTTATCCATTTTAATTTATTAAAAAATATTGACCATAATTATCAGATTAAATATTTATTAACCTTAAAAAGAATAAATTTATCAGTTTAAATTAAAATTATAAATAAAAATTAACAAACCAATTAAATTATTTATACAGATTATTAAATTTATATTGCCCAAAATTCTGGGTCGTTATAGGAGAGGAACTAGAACGAATGAACAGTTTCGCTTCTAATTCAGATAATTGTTCGCTCATCTCCTCAGTTTCCTTTTTGACTTACGATAAGGAGGACGAGTGATAGGTATAGCTCCAGGGATTAGATTAATTCTAAACTCAATTTCTTGCTTAGGTAGTAACCCTAAAACGGGGTCAAATATATCGGGAAATTCATGAACAACGTGAATGAGGGAAATGACATCTTCCTCGTCATCATTATCGCCATCATGTGGATTTAGAGAATATAAGGGTGCCATCGAATTGGATTCTGAACTTTAAGAACAATAGAAATCTGCTTAACATATTGGAGATGTCGAAGATGAATAGTCCTTTGGGGACATAGGATGTGGGCTTCATAATGATTAAGCCAATCCATTCCCAAAATTATTCCGAAACCTAAGTAGCGCATAACATGCAAATCGGCTCGCAAAGCATAATCACATAAGATAATGTCGACATCTTTACAAAACAAACTAAGTGTTGCGGATCCATCAACTGGATTCATATTTCTCAATGAAGTCATCAAACCCATAACATTTAGAGATAAAGTATCAACAGGTTCTTTTGATATAAAAGAGTGAGAAGCACCCATATCAAAAAGAACTCGAATAGGATGATCACGGAACATAATAATGCCGTCAAGGATAGAATGAGAAATACCTTGACCTAGAGAAGTGTTACTACGGGCTTGCACAACATATATCTTTCCTTCTTTCTTGCTTTGAAATTTGAGATATAAAGATATAAGATGACTTGAACTTTTTCAATAGCGAAAGTAAAGGGGTTTCGGACACCTATTTACATAATGGTCCTTAGGACCACAATTGTAGCATTATCTGTGATTAGGGGTAGGAGTCTTTGCTACCAAAGTTTCTTGCTTCCCTTTCTTGTTAGGATTAGGAATTTAGAATTTACTATCGAGTTGCCTCTTGTTGTTGTTGTTGAAGTTCTTCTTGGCACCCACAACTTCAACATCGCTTTCTTTGTCGGCCTCTACAAGTCGAAGAGCGATATCTACAAGATGACCGAAAGGAACTTCTAGTTTCAGAAGTAAATCCTTTTTGAGATTCTTATTCAACCCATAGATAAAGCTCTGATTTTTCTTTAATGGGGTATTAATATACTCGACCCCATATTTAAAGGGGGATTCAAAAGATGCGACATAATCTGTCATGGAAGATTCACCTTGAATAAGGCCAATAAAGCATCGAGCTAAAGTTAATTTTTCTGCTTCGGGCACAAATTTTAACTCGAACCTTTCCTCGAATTGCTTCCAAGTTTGATCCGCTTCAATAAATTCTGAAATTAAAAGCTCATACCAATTTAATGCTCTCTCCTAGAGCATGCTAGAAGCCACTTGGACTCGATGTAGATCCAAAAGATTCATGCGAGGAGAGATGCGATCGCAAGTTCTAAGCCAATCTTTGACTTCTATAACGCTTTCGGAACCCTTGAATGGCGTTCCACCAAAATTGGTATAATCTCTACACAAGTGTGCAAACTCGAATTTAGGATGAGTAGGCTCAGGAATGGGTCCAGCAGCTTAGGCATTCTTTAGAAGATCCAAAAGCTGTTGGGCAGACATGAATACGCCATCTTAAGGAGCAGCACTGGATTGACCGACGCTGGGACGGCCAGGTCTAACCATTTCTCTTTTTTAAGAAAGAAAAAAAGAAAGAAGAGGAAAAGGGTTATTCTTAGAATGAAATCAAACAAACTTAGGATAATGATCCTTGCTAGATTATTCTACATTGTTCCGAAGTTTGGCTCGAATACCAAGCTGTGACGCCCCACCTATATAATCACACTAGCCAAGAACACTACTAGGTAATGCCGTCAACTAGCATAAAGAATAAGGCCATTGAGGAGCAACCATCTATGTAATTGCTTTGTGAGAGTACCGATATGTCAGATAATATGACATGCACTTCATCTCAAGAGGAAATCTGACATATCAGATACAAACTCAAAGCTATTGCACAGCTGCTATGTGTCCTTCGAAAACAAATATAAAATAAGCACAACAAAAATCATTCATAGATATTCATATCACTAAGGCGAAAATAGACATGTATGTAACACATAAAAGTGAACATCAAATTAGTGGTCATGCAAGATCCACTACACCACAAAAGAATAGGTACAAGTGCTAGACAAAATGTATACATCAAGGTGTCTCTATCTCAAATGATGAAAACAAAAAACTACCAAGCTAAAGTAGTTAGCCAAAAGTTAGAAGCTAGTCCGTACTAAGAAGTCAAGTGGAAGCACCTGAAACACCTCGGTCCGACCCTAGTATTATTTAAGAAGGAAAACAATAAACGTATCAGTCTAGTTATAAATATCTTATAAGATGAGATAGGATAAGAGATATGAGAAATATATATGATAACAACAAAAATCATACAATATCTTAAATTTTCTCAAACACCAAAAAGAATGTCATATTCTTTATTTTTATTCAACAAACCACTATCAATGCAAATCACAAAAATTAATGAATCAAAAATTCTAGCAATCAATGACTAGAATCTAGAAAACACAAAGGGGAAGGCCTATCACAACGGGAGCATGAAAACTTACCAACACGTGTATCACAAACGGGGCGCTATCCTATCAGTCGCCAACCCATAGAGCCGGTGCAACGACGTAATATAATGGTACGCCCAAGGAACGTGAAACTCAAATAAGACGGAACAACAACGTAGCACAATGGTACACCGGATGAACCGAACTCCATAAAAAGACAATGGGTCACTAGCCCAAAAAATGAGATGAAACTCCACAAAATGGGGTATAATCCCCCACACGGACTAAGAGACGCTGCATATCACAAGTCTAAATCACAATATGATCATTATAGATCAATAAGTGCAAATTACACCAAGCTAGTAAACAAATAAGTTTAGCTTCATGTCCCATAACCACTGGCATAACTTAAATATTTACGAACAAAATGTAGATCTCCACTCGAAAAATGTCACAAGATTTGAACCGAATAGGTGTAAGAATTAACTGACAAAGTAAACGCAAGCGTTTCATACCACTTGTTTTGCTAAGTCGTTTAATTGGATTTCTCATACGAATGAGGTAAAGGTTTGTATATACTGATTGATTGGAAAACAGTTTTAAAAATGAGCTTTGTATTAAAAGTAATGTTGAAATCATTTTTTTGTGAAAGAATTTGAGTATTTATGTGATGACCCGAAATTTTCAAGCAATTAAAGTCGGAATATTTAATTGATTTTGAATATTCAATAGAGTAATTTTAACTTGAATTACGAATATCACGATGTATTTGATAATTAAATTATTGAATTAAATAATTTGAGATTGAATAAAATATGAAATCTAAGATTTTAAGCCTATTAAAAATAATTTGAAGGCTTATAAAATTTGTATTGATAACACTGAGGATAATAGAAGTTGTAAAATTAAAATTAACAGTGGTTTGTTCAGTTTTAAAAATATATCATTTAAATTGAATTAAAGAAAAATAACCTTCCGAGGCACAGTCTCGGAATTCGACGAAACCAGTTCCATTGGGTCTGTAATATTGAATTATTATCGGATTTCAAATTTCGTTTTGATCGGAGTTAGTATGTATGTATACGAGATATAAACGTGCTAAAAATTTAGTTGTTAATAATCTGATTTAATTTAATTTAAATAGTTGAGCCTTCTAATATATGCTTCCTTCCTTAACTTAAAATCGAATCTAAATCGCTTCTTGCAGAAGCCATTTTCTTCCCCACTTTCTCTACAAAATTTTTAACTTTCTTACTCCCTTCTTTCTTCAATCCTATCGCAGAAAAGATATAAAAAAATATAATGGCCGAACTTATTGTAAACGACAATCAAGCTGCATCCTTTTTAATTAGTTCGCCGGCCCCCTTTTTCTTCTTCCTGTGCAAATCAAAATTCGTTCGAAAAAAAGGGGAAAAACTAAATCAATTCGCGATTGGGCTCGGAATCGCACTGGCGATCACCTCGCGATATGAGAAGAACAGCGACGTGGTGAGGAGCGGTAGCGTGGAGGGTCTCGGAGTGAGTCGTTCGAATAGGTCAAATCTCGAGATTGATTGACGCGACGGTGGAAGCTTGTTCGATTGTCTAGGAATCGATGTGGCAGGGGAATTTGTGGCGTGGGCTTCGTCGTTGCGCACGACTGTGGTAAAGAGGGATTTGAATCGAGTAAATGCGCCGATGAGGGTCGCGTCGTGACTTCTGGTGGCGAGCAACGTGAGCTCCTGCTCGATTTCGCTTGGCCGAGGCTGGGTTGAGGAGTTGTTGTCAGGAAGCTATGCAGACGGTTGGGTCGCGTGTTTACCAGTGAGGTATAATTCTTTTGTTTCCCAATTTATATTCATAATAAAAAAAAATTTAACTGGTAGTTAACTTAATTGATAATTAGGGTGACGAACAAAATTTTTATTTACAATGGAGGAGGCAGAAATTTTGAATTTTAAATTTACTGATCTATATTAAAAATAAATTTGTAAGGTGATTAGTTGTTCTATTAACATATTTAATTTATTTTAGTTTATAAAGTTTAGTTATTTAAACGAAAAAATTAGTTTAAATAAAATTATTTGTTAATTAAATTAAATTTATAAAATGGAAATAAATTGTTCGATCAACTAAAATATTAATAACCACATAAATGTTTATTCAAGGTCTAATACTGTGGGGAAACGAGTCGAGATGGATCAGATTGCTAATTTTAAGATCAAAGGTGAGTTATTCTCACTTAGTTAATTTAAGTTTAAATTTAAATGATTAAATTTAAATAATTGTTTGAATGGTTGAATTGGTTGATGTGCTATAGTATGGTATATTTTGAGAATCGTATTTTATGTTGTGCTAACATCTGTGGATGCAGCGAAAACAGGTTGGAGGGATCCAACAGGATTCCTCAAAATTATTTAGAATTGTTTGATATTCTCTGTTATGAATATTTGATATCCTGTGATAAGTTTATTGATAATTGATGTATTGGATGATATGGTTGGATTGAATATTTGGTATACTGAGTTATTAGAATCTATAGAATTAGATTTTTGAAATGAAATAAAAGAGTAAAGTTTTAAGTAAAATAACTATAGAGAGAATTTGAATAAATTAAAGAATGAATTGAAGGAAAATTTTTAAAATTCGAATAATTAAATTCTAAGTATGAAACGATGGAATTTGAATAATCAGAGGAATAATAAATTTTAAAGCTTAAGTGATATCATTAAAGGAATAAAGGATAAAGAATTAATTTTTAAATATCCAGTTTAAAGTTAATTAAAAGATACAGAAGAAATTGGGAATTTGAATTGGTATTATCAGTTTAAGAGTTTAAATCATAATAAAGAAATAAAAATCTTAAAGTTAATAGATTTTGAAATAAATGAAGTAAGGGAAGGAATTTATTTCAAAGTGAAGTAGGTCAGAAATAAATTGTAAATTTACTTAAGTGTTTGGGATTGAAACTAAAGAAGAGTGAGATTTTAAAATTTATAAACTGGGGTTATAAAGGTGAAGTGGATTTGGAAATATAAATTCAAGGTGTGAATTTATTAAAGAAATGGTAAATTTGTAAAAAAATAAATGGATATTTATTTTTAAAAGGATGTGAAAGGGAAGAGTATTTCCCTGGATAGCCAAATATTGTTTTCAAAGCAATTTTAAATATAAGATAACGTTTTAATGTTGTTTTAAAAGCATGTTTAGAAATTTATTATCTCTAAACGTTTAACTTCTAAAGCAAATGTTTTCAAAACTATTATTGTGGTTATATTTTATAAAGTGGTCTTGTTTAAAGTATCCTTAAGTATACGTTTATAACAAAGTATTAAAGTAGTTTTAATTTCAATATTATAAAGTATATTTTATAATAACGTGATTTAAAATTATTTAAAATCTAAAGTATTTTATACTTGGCATTTCCGTGGAAATAAATAATTGCAAAAAGTATTCTGTGGGAGGAAAACTGGTTTGAAACTGTTTTCAAAATGGATTGAAATTGAAAATTATATCTTGTGAAGATATTTTTGGGATTAATAAATAATTTGGGAAATTATTTATTGGTTGATGGTTGCTTGTGAATATAAATTGATAGTTAAATAACCGACTATCAATATTGGCCAAATGCGCTGATCGTTTCGAAGAGACCGGGATCGAGATTCTTTCTCGAAAACCACTTCGATTCGGTTTGTACGTTTCGTGTAAATGATTTTGGACTCGAAGATGGAGCAGTGAAGTGCAAGGGCTGGTCACTACTAATCTTGAGGATATTTCCAAAATGGATGTAGTAGGAATAGTGCCTTCGGTTCCGTTCGAACCCGGGACGGACTTGTATGGATGAATGCTTGCGAAACATCGTCAGGTGGACGATGTGCATTCTAAGGGATATATTCTAAAAAGGTAACGCTTAGCCTCAAGCATCATCAAATGGGAATGGCTGAAAATCAGGGGTTATGCAGCAAGGCTTCGTAGGTATCCCCCACTGGAGGGTGAGGTCATCCCTGTCTAGATGTCCCTTTTATTTCGGCTTAGTGGGCGGTTGTTGATCCCAACCGCGGGGCGATCTTTCTCGGGACTGTACATTAAGGGATGGTTCCGGTCTTGTGTTGCAGGGGAGTTAGGGTGGCTCCTCGGTACGCTGATCTAGACCAGGTACTGTGACAGGTGGTACCCCAGTGCCTAGCCATTAGTTGGAATCCATTTGCCCTACGCGCCCGTACGGTTTTGATTGTGCCCAACTATTGCTGAAACGTGAGATGCAAGCATTTCAGCTAGATTCTATTTACTTTCTATAGACACTATTATAATATCACAGGATTTCTATAAAAATTGTTTAGCATTCGTAAGGTAAAAACCCGACATGTTTATTTGTGGCGTGGTCTTACGAGATGCTTTTGTTTTCAAAGGATTTTTGAAACTTTAATAATCAATTGGGTGTGATTTTATCACGCTGGTAATCCAGACTGACTCGGGTGTTATTTAACTGTAATGCTCGGGTCAGACCGAGTATTGTAGGATACAGGAGATGCTGTGGAGCTCAGGAGACGAGCTGGACGGCGATACGTACTTCCGTACTTGTATATATATATATATGTATATTCCGCTGTGTTGAGTTGTTGAGTCTTCATTTGTATATTATTGATGTTGAGCTGTGATTGATGTACTCTGATGATGTGATATATGTAAACAGAGATATTTGACTTTTGAGTAAAGATCATTTATTATCTATTATATTTTATTCCGCCGCGATGGTTAGATTCTGATGTTGTTTTCTATTTTCTTCTTCTACCTCTTCTTCTTTAACCCACATGGTTCGTATTTCTGTACAACTTGAGTTGATTTAGGTATAATAGTGTTGATTCAAGGGGTACGGATTTGCGGGCTGTTACAATTTACTACTAGTATTGAAACCTTTGTATTTTAAAGTGACAAATCACAGAAATAATTGTGAAAATAATCTATCACCAAAAGTTCACATTCGACGATGTGAATTAAAACCACAAAAATTGATGTCGAATCCATCAAATGGATATTTCAAAAATCTAAAAAAGAAGTCATTAAACGTTAATAACTAAAAACAAATAACCAAATCAACAAAAGTCAATTGAAATAGAAACCTACGCAAAAATAGGCCAAATGGCTGAATTTAACTACGCGAGACATCTGGGGATTTTGCCAGATGTCTGAGCTATAGGTATGGAATTTTCTTTCAGATCCCTCAGATGTTTGGGAAAACCTCAAATGTCTGGCAAGTAGGTTTGGAATTTTTTTTCCATTGCTTCAAACGTCTGAGTGTTTTTGCCAGACATCTGAGCTGAAGCTCAGTGCCGAATTTGCCTAGGCCAATAATGGCCAAATCAATTCGAAAGCAATCGAACGAGCGATGGAGGCTAGGGATTTATGCCAACTGACAACCCAGCCCTATAGGCTCTTCAATACACTCCAACAACATGTCCAAACATCTATTGTAGGGTTTTCATAGATTTTGACTTCAAAATAACCAAAATTGGAAAATTCACCAAAAAATTCAATTCAAAAGCAATTGGACGTGAAATAGACATTAGGAATTCATACTTAATAACAATGAAAGCTATAAACATAGATTTAAGTTAAAGAACTCACCTTTAGATTCAGAAAACAAGGAAGGAGAAGCTCTAAAACAAAGCAAAATTAGTCTATCTTCAACTTGACTTCAAGAACCTTCAATCTATGATCAAATACAAGGTTTTTCCTAAGTTAGGTTATAGGAAAAATTAAGAATTGAAGAGGATTTGGGAAGGAGAAGATGAAGAGCATGCTTACTTAAGCTTCTCTTTGATTTATAACTTGAATTTGAATTTCCTAAGAGAGCTGGGGATTAGGAATTTTAATTTCCTTTGTTTTCTCCCATTTTTCCTTTTGCTTGAGAGTGTTAGGAAATTACGAAGGGAAGGAATGAAGAGGAGTGGAGTTAGGGTATTTGGTAGAGGAGTTTGGGTTATCTTGTTGGGTTGGTGGGCTAGAACCAAACCTAAAGCCCAAATGAAAATACCAAAATCCTAATCAACCCTAAACATATTGATGTTTATACTTAAACAAGTTCTAAACGTCGTTTTTAAATCAACGGAAGTGGTCTCGAGTCCATATTCGACTGTTTACAGAAAATCACATTTCGGACTTTAAATTCAACTAACGATGCTATATTTAAATAAAATATTTAAATATATAATCGTAAAATATGCGGGTTGTTACATCCACATACTCCCTTGGCCTCACACAACTCGCATGCACCACCGCCATCCCATATAATGCATTCGATCTAAATCCGACCCAATCCCTAAATCGTGCGCACACTTCCAAAATTTGACACTCTCCAACAAATCGAGCTCGCCAAGTCGCCTCAACCCATGCCCAGACTCGCCACCGCCTTCCTCAAAACTACCGCTGACCCCCTCACCTCCGATCGGTGCCAGGCTGCACTTGATGCCTCCACCTGCCTCAAGTAAAATCACATTCAAACCAAAGAAACCCACTTCCTCAAACCCTAATTCAAGCTCACCTAGCTACCATCTTCGACTAGAGACTCCATGACTTTCCCACCGACTTCACCATTATCCCAGTCTCCCCTCTGTGCTACCTCTCCACCTTCAACTAATCACATCACTAGAATTTTCCAAATGATCAAAATCCGATAATGTGACCATCACGACACCACCACACCCCTTAAAATTATACGACTTTCTTTAATCCGATTGTATAATCTATTCGACAAATCAATCTCGCTAAAAAACTAACATTATTTGACTCTTTATTGTCATCGAGCAATCTCTCACACCATACTCAATGAAATGACACCGGACTAATTTTAGAAAAATTAGATACTATGGTGAACAACATTCCAGTTGTTCATTTAGGAAAATATTAAATGTTACGATGAAAATGATTTTTGAACATAAGGGAAGAAGTTTTATATTTTGTTTTCCTTTACTGTAACTCTCTTTTTTCCATTTCAAAACACACCTATATAAAAACATAATTTTCAAACCAATTACTTAAAAAAGAGAATTAATTAAAAGATCACATCCAAATTGCAAATAAATTTACATAACATTTATTACACAAAAATAGTAAACAATAGTCAGAGATCCCATATTCCCAAATTTGTTGCAATGCTTGAAATTTTAACCTTTTGAGTAAAATAAGAATGTTTGAGTGAAAAAGATGAGAATTCTCAAAAATGACAAAAGGTAGGAAAGATGGAAAAAAAACAAGAGGCATCAAGATGAAATGAAATGGGAAGTGCATATATACGAGATGAGGTAAAATAAAAAAATAAAAATAAAATAATAAAGTTAAAAACACAAATTGCCCTTAAATCACTTTTCAACCCTCCTATCATTTCCTAGCCTCCAAAGTACCATTCATAGGAAAACACATTGGACCTTGGAGTGTTTCCCATACCTTTGCTCATTATCACAATTAAGGAATCTTACCATTTCAAATCCATCTTTTCATTTGGAATTTAAATATATCTTACATTTATAAATCCTTATTATTATTATTATTATTATTTATACATTTCAAGATAAAATGATTAAAACATTTTAAATGTTGTTTTAAAGTTTATATAAGGCTATTACAACTTTCAATAACTCATCATTCGATAAAAAGATGAAAATCTAAAAAGTGTATTTCGGTCACACTTTTTTCGGTTGAACTACCTATTTATGTAAAAAAATTCAAAAATGAATTTTCTATCATTAGTTATAAATGAAAAGAGGCTTATTATTGGTAAAACCATTAATTGTATATTTAATATAAATTAAACATTTACAAATTAAAGCGCTAGAATTTCAAGTCATTACACTCTAAAAATGATATTTAAATTTTGAATCGTTCCCTAATCTTTTTAGTGCTATTTTCAAACATATACTTCAGTACTTTAAAGTTGGTTTGAAGTTTAAATGTATTTTAATATTTATTTATTAATTCTCGAAGTAAAAAGGGATTTTAAATTATAAAACACGTTCTTATTTATTTTCATCAAATTAAATTAGTTATTTTCAAGTAACATTTTTCACATATATTTAAAGCCTATTTACAAGTATTTTTAAAGTGTGTGTATATATATAAGTTTTAGAAAAGGAAATTAATTATGCTTAATACTAAAAACCAACGAAGTAGGCTGACCTACTTGTGAGACTTAATATTGATGTCCGAGTAGGGGCAGTAGCAATAGTGCTCTAACCACTCGGTTATGAAATTTACTAAAACCGTAGTTAACATTAAAAGTCGACAAGATAGACTTATCTATCTATGAGATTTAAGAATCAAGTGTCTAGGAAAGGTTTTGTTATGCAACCAGTGCTCTGATTTATCTATATTCACTTTTAAACGAGGGATAGTATAAGTTTGAATGTCAGAAATGAGTTAGTTATATGAACTGTGCTTTCTATAAACGATCATTTTTAACTAGATAGTCAATTAGTCGACTATCGATCTTAACGAAATATTAAATTAGATCTTTAAAAGAATGTTTTAAAGATAATCATAAGCGAAATGGTTTTGGGTTTGTTGTGACAATAAGTCAATAACATTCGTTCTTTAACCTTTTTCTATTATACTAATGAATGTATATAGATTTGTAAAAGAGTGTTTTAAAGATAAGCATAAGTGAGATAGTTTTGGGTTTATTGTGATAATGTTTAAGTACACTAGTATTATAGCATTTTGAATGGATTTGTGAAAGTATTTAGATCCTTAAAGTGAATATTTTGAAGAAAATTATAAGTATAGAATCTTTTGGAAAAAGATAAAAAAAGCTAAGGTTTAAAGTAAGAAATTTTATCAATGATTTGTTAATATACTTACATCGTTTGAGATAAGTATATGAATACCTCAAGTATTGAAAGAGTACAGATGGAAAGTAGAAATTCATAAATGAAGTTTTATTAGATAAAAGAAGTTTTACTAGTAAAAGAGGTTTTAATTTATAAAAGTATTAATTAAATAAAAAGGTTATTAGAAGTTTCTTATGTGATTTAATCATGCATTGTGTGACTTGGTCATGCTTTATATGTTTGTTTGTGTATGGAAAGTATTTAGTCATATACTTAGCACTAAAAGTTTGAAAATGTGATAAGTATACGAGACATAGTTTCAATATGCGACCGCTCTCATAATTGTTGAATATGACTAAATTCATCGATTCAGTCTTGAAGAGACCAGGATAGGTAAGTGTTTTACTTATCGGAAACCACTTCAAGACTAAGATACTTGTTTTGTCTCTTAGAAGTGAATTTGTTTAAGATGCTGGAATCCATGTGTGGTTTCAAGATCTGTTCGAAATATGGAAATCTATTTAGGGATTCATGTGTTGTTTGAGTGATGAAGACTCATATGAGAGATGCCGAACGTTACCTCGATGTCAGAAATAGCTAAAGACAGAGTAGGCTGCACAACCTAGAGTTTAGCTAACCCATGATAAGGTATACCAACTCCATATCTAGAATGTGTTTATCGATGTTGCATATGAGATTTAATGGTACTTAGTTCTATGTGTTTGGGCATGAGCTAATTGTGTTTTTCTTATAGTATATTTTATCTTAGGATATACGGCGCTTGGAAGGTAACGTTTGATTCTTGTGCATGGAGTTTGATCCGGCTTCATTTGAGAGATCTCCATGGAAAATCCATTACATGAACGTACCTTATTGGTTTTGATTGCACCCACTAATATGTTGTTTAATGTAATCAATGTGATTATTTTGGCTATGTTATATATTTATATTCTTCGCCCTAGACATTATCTATTGTATCTTCTTATGTACTTATTAAATGGTGTTTCTTTTGAGGGGATAATCATTTTCGAATGGTCTTAAAAGCACTGTTATATTATGATCACATATTTCTTGAGTTTCTCATACCAGACTTATGCCTGATTCATGGTTGTTGTTTTTTTCTAAATTCCTCGTATTCTCCATCGAGTAGTCTAAGAAAAGCAAGTTTTCGTTAATGCTCATTGGAGCTCGACGAGACGAGCTAGATGGTTAACATACCATAGTATTTTTATTTGCACTGCATTACTATATTGTACAAATTATCATTTATGAGGACATGCTGTTATAACTATCCAGGCTGATGATAGTATTTAAAATTGTAACTCTGAAATGCTTTGTTCTTAGAGTGATAGTTTGCGCTGTATTTTGATATTATATGTTATTGTTCCGCTATAAGATTCTGATATTGTGTTTCTTCTTCCATATTCTGTTTATTTTTCATTTTATTTTACCCTAACAATTTGTCTCTCTAGCACTTGGATGCTCGACACACGAATACCATGGATGTATTAGTGTCGACATGTGAGAGTCGAAAATATGGGTCGTTGCTCCTATAACCACACTTAACGTTCAAAAATAAAATATATAAATAGCATAATTTGCTACTATATACATATTATTTATTAACAACATAATAATTAACGAACTAGGATTTATGGACTTTAGTTACAAATTTAACCAACAATAAATTTATAATTAAAAAGTGTTAAAAGAGAATTGAATGAGGATTGATTAGGGAAATTAATATGGTATTTATAGGAAATGAATAGGCATAATTAGTTGATTTTGAAATTAGTAAATAAATGTCATTAGAAAATTTAGTATGGAATTATCAGAAAATAGATAGGTAGATTTTGAAATGTGTACGTAGATTAAAGGAATTAATGAGGATTAATCAGAGATTGTTCGATTTTTTCAATTAATGACCTATTATTATGGGTAATAGAATTTTATTAGACATTACAAGGAAATAAAACCCTAAGCGTATAAATTAGGAATAATAACGTAGCAAATAAGTAAGTATTAATACTATTAATTATACGTAGGAAGTAGTATAATTTTCATGGTAGGAAACTATATACCTTAAATTATATATTTAGGGCAAACATGAATTAGTGGGCCAGCCCAACACTTAGGCTTTGGGTGATAGGTTTGTTTTAGTGGATTGGGATGTAAGGTCAGTAGAGTTGTACAACAGAAGTCTACCTTCATCTAGAGGCTACCAGTAGTTGTGTATACTTATTACTGATATGAGACATCTCCAACCATAGGACCCATGGGGAAGGGATATGCATTGTGGATAGGTAGAGGAAAATATACCAACTATTGCTCAGATTTGAAGTATTAAATAGCCCGGTACTTGTAGTGAAATGAGGTCTGTTTCAATTCTGATAAGAGGTAGTAAGAAATTGAAAGGTAAATTATCCTTGACTTACTTAGGTTAGTCTAAATAGGATGTCAACCGTGGAAGGTTGGTGGGCTATGTCAGTAGTTGTACCAGTATTTGGTAGTAGGTATGACATATAGACTATGAGCACCAGTGATCCCGAGCAAGCAATATCAAAGACTTAGGTTATGCCGTGAAGGATTTCATTTCGTACCAGTGTAGAATCCGTGCAGGAGATGCACGAAACTCAAAGTAAATTGTTAGACGAAAAATAGTTTAGCGGAGGTGGGCTAGTTAACCCTTAGATGAGTCTTTGAGTTGCATTAGTAGTACAACAATTAAACTATATGTTATATTATGGAGCTGTATATATAATCCTCGGTCTCTGTTGCTAGAAGTGATTGACTAGCATTGACATTGCAGAGGGCCTGCTTAGGGATTTGAGGTATTAAATGGCCGTTGTGCTGCCTCATCCGTATTTAAGAAATATTAAGTGGTTGGGGTTTTGGGTAGTGAAACGATTAGAGGTAAATGAATATAGTCATATATATATAATGATACCTTAAAGAAGGTTAGGATAGACATATCATACATGCACATAACATTTAACGGATTAGCCATAAATAATAAACATAAATTTTATATAAAAATCAGTTGGCATAAATTAATGGGATAGGTAAAGTATGTACTTTTTCAGTTATCTAAATGTTGTTATGACCCCTTCCTCATATCGAACCACGGGTTAGAATTAAAAGGACTGGATACTGGAGAAAGATGGGAATGGTAGATGGTGAAGTCTTGTTATTCATGCTCGATGCTAACAAGTTAATTAAATATCTTAGTAATGATATTCCAGGCAGTAACCTTAATCAATATGTATGTTATATTATATTTTTCAGTTCTTCTATAAATTTATATTGATTACATTCTGGCGTACTTTTGTTTATTACTGGTTACCAAAACAATTAATCTATGCCCTAATGGACTGGGGTTTCGATTTAGTTGAAATTCGGGCCCATTAAAGTGTGGGTTATTACACCCTTGCAATAAAGTTTTCATCGTTAAAGGTTATTTGTTTGTCTTTAGTTTGTATTTCTAAGATTATTTTCTCTTCCCATTTCAATAAACCATTATATTATAATTTATTGTCTTCTATGGTCATTTCATCCCTATAAAACTTTCAGTCATCACTTTGGAAGGTGGATTCCAAAATGCTATTAAGAATTCACTTATTTTACTTATAAAGTCTTTGCATCATCGGTTATCACATGTTAACACTGTAAAGCTAACGCGTGTTGACATAGTCCTATTACATGTTAATGTCACGAAGTTATTGCATGCCATAGTTCAAAGCTATAGAAGGTTGAGTTATTGCATGCCAATTTATTGCACGCTAAGCTATCACAAGCCATATTCCTAAACTATTGAAAATTGAGCTTCTAAAGCTAATGAATTTTAAGCTATTGCATGCCAGGTTACCAAAGGTTGAGCTTTAGGGCTATTGCATATTATCTGTGAAAAGCTATCACGGGTCAAAACCTAGCACATGTCACAAGCTATTGAAGGTTAAGCCTTTTATAGAAGTCATCTAATGCCACATTCTAAAGCAATCGATGCTAAGTCTATAAAGCCATCGAAAGTTTAACTCTAAAATTATCCAATGTCTAGTTTTTAGGCTATCGAAGATTAAGGCTTGGAGCTATCGCATATCTAAGCAGAGCTATCATAAGTCATGATGGAAAATCTGTTATTAAGTGAAAATTGATATTTTATCTTAATAATGTAAAAACTTTCAACCTAACATGTACACATGTAATTTGTTCAGTGGTTACTTTCATCTTATAACAGTATTCTCTGACCAATTTGAATATTTAGCACCATTAATTAGTATTTTCCTTAATTATTTTCATCGTGTAAGGTAATATTTTATTTGCCAATTAATTCATAACAATTTGAAAACTAATGGATAAATGCCCAAAAACTCACCAAAATTCCTATACATTTTCTTCTTCCTTTAGTAAAATTTTGAAATAGAATATTTAGTTTTAATACTTTTAATTTATATTAAAGTTTAGCCATTTTCTATTTTGAAAATTCATATTTAATTATAGCTTCGTCCAAAAATTATGTAATTTAAAACCCATCCCTTTTTTCATATTTGAAACATCATGTTAACATTTTGTGACATTTAGTGAAGGTTAAATATGTTTTTCTCACAAAGCTTGTGGAGTTGAGTCGGGATTAATTGAGAAAACTAAAAGCGTTATAGGGAAATCTGGTTATGTGCATGATGTGATCGACTCGAGTGATGTGTTTGATGTCTCCGATGATATTGGTACTGATGTTGGTCAGTTTGGACGTGATAAGCGTATAACATCAGCTGATATTTCTAGATTTGAACGACGCTGCTCTAGTGTTTATGTTAATGCCTATGAGAATTATGTTCCCAATCACCGTGATAAGGGTTCTGGGTTTTCTAACTGTATTGCCTTTGTTGGTAATCCCTATCATGAGCATCCCGGACCTTCAATTCATAATCTTTGTCCTACTGTTCCTTCCCTGGCTTGCTCCAAATCTTGGCCCTCTCATTTTTCATCTCTGCCCCATAATGCGGGGGATTACAAGCCGATTGTGTTTGAAATCGTTGATGAAAACGGAGTGATGATCCCTCCTCCAATTGTATTGCAAGCAGGTTTGGACTATTGGTAAGAATATTTGGTTGGTTTCTTTTTGGAACCAAATCACTGCTTACAAGATGCATGTACAGTTTTTCAAAGGGCTTGGAAGCTTCGTGGTGATTTACGTGTTAAGCTGGTTGACTCCATGTATTTCCTTAAGTTTTCCTCCTTCAAGGAATGCCATCTAGTTCTTGAGGTTGAACCTTCTTTTTTTGATGGGCAACCTTTTATTCTTGGTCCTTGGTCTCTAACTGTGGCTAGTGCTCGTGAACAAGTTCTTTCTATCCCCGTTTGGATTTACTTTTCGCAAATTCCCTCTGCTCAACAACCTTTACTTGTTTTGAATTGGCTAGCATGTAACGTAGGAAAATTAAAATGTTTTGACTCAAATACAGTTGCACGTGAAAAATTGGTGTATGCTAAGGCACTTAGAGATTTCCCCTGATAAGCCTCTCCCTTCCTCTATTCCTGTTCAGCTAGCTGTTGGGCATGTAGTGGAAGTCCGTATTCGCTACGGTTGGGTTCCAGATATTTGTACCACCTGTCACTCTTTTGGCCACCTGGCTATCGCTTGCGCGCATACCGTTGTCTTTGCAGCAGCTCCTAAGATCACTCTGCCTCGCCCCCCACTCAAGGAATGGGTTCCTAAGGTTTCTTCCTCTGACTCTCAGTTTGATCCTCCACCAGAAGTTCCTTTATCTATCTCGGGTCCGGCCCTATATTCTGTTGTTAGGCCTGCCTCCCCTACTGCTATGGTGGTCCCTTGTGATGTTTTAGGAATTCCTGTAGCTGCTCCAGATCATGTTCCGCCTCGTCTGCCTGTCGTTTGTGTTGAGACCGAGAAGTGTTGGGTTGATCTCAAATCTAATATGAGATTTAACCCTTGGACGATTCTTTCTTTAGATTTGTTTCCGATGATCATCTAGACCTTAGATGCCTTCACTGCAGACCTTCTGGTGATTCCTTAGTTCTCGATATGGACGGTCAGTATGCGAGGTCGAATTCTGCCATGCTTGCTGATTCTACCTGGGATCGATCTTTTATATACTCTTCTGATGCTGTGTTTTATGATCCTCTTCTTGCTATCCTTTTCCGCCCCTACGCTGGTCTTGTTGGGAATGTCCCTTTGGTATCCTCTCAGGTGTTAGCGGATGTTGGTGATTCTTCCTCTCCGGGGGAGACCTAGTCTAGGTAAAACTTCTAGTAGCTATGGCATGTCTGTCACACTCTTGTGGTCTGTATTTTTCTTTTTCTTAGTAGTTAAGATGCTTTTACCTTACTCCTGTATTCAAGTTTTTATTACGTTCGTAATAAAAAGTGGACGGTCCACTACAAAACCGACTGGCTTGCCAAAAAAATCTGTTTTTCCCTTGAACATGACAATTTTATTTATTTTAATTATTAAACAGATACATAATCATTTCTAATCATTAAAACATGTTTAATAGTGTTTGAAGCAGCCAAAACATACCAGATCCAAACTAAAATGGGTATGAAAGTAAATAAGAGAATGTTTTACTCATCTAGATTTGTAGAGTTATGTTGAAATCCTTGTTCTTCTAAGATATGAAAGCTTTAATATTTTAGTTTTGATTTCCATTCCCTTCTCTTAGAAATGGTGGCTGCCTATGGTTGATGATTTTTGTTAGTTTTGCGTTAAAATGAAGTGAACGTCACATGGAGAGATGAATAAGTTAAGGGATTATATAATAATGATATATATATATATAGTCGAGTTCTATTGCACTAATTATTCTCATTCATTTAATTACCAACGTTATCAGTTCAATATACAAGCAAGAACCACAATCACACTAGTTCTCTATTAATGTAAATCATAAATAAGTAACCATAATGTATTAGTGCCACTACTAACATGTAATAATATCATTTGACAAAATCATACCAGTGTCACACTTGTTTTATATAACAAAATATACATGCTGAATCATACATGTCAAAACAACCCGAGATAGATATTCTTTGTCTTATCCTATACCTCTTAGGTATAGTCATTTGTATCATCACTTCGCCAGATGCGAATAAGTGTAATAAACTTGTCCTTTCACTCTTTGGTAATATGATCCCTTTTGGTCATTTAACATAAGTCAAATCTACTACTATAGATAAGTCCTCGATCACCAATGATTCCACTATTGTATTTAGATCATGCACACATTTCCTAAAATATGATATGTGAAAAACATTATGCATTCCCATAAAAATACTTGGTTACTCAACTTGGCATGGGAGTTTACCAATCCGCTTAATCATTGGAAATGGCCCTACATATCTGGATGCCAATTTTCCTACCTTCCTAAAGCGCATAAAATCTCGCATCAGTGAAACTTTCACATAGACAAGATTGCCTACTGCGAACTCTAGTTCTTTATCCTCTTATAAGCATGATTCATCTACTTGAATGTGCGGCCTTCAACCTAGCGCGTATCAATTCTACCTTCTTAGTAGCATCCCTTACCAAGTTGAGTCCTAATACGAGCCTATCTTTCATATCCAGCCAACAAATAGGTGACTTACACAGTCCATCATAAAATGCATCAAACAGTGCCATTTCGATACTCAATTGGTAACTATTATTATAGGAAAACTCTACCAAATGCAGATGATCTTACAAAGATCCTCTAAAATATAAAACATATGCTACCATCAAGTCTTCTAATAGTGGTTCACCCTTTATATTTAACCATCTGTCCATTGTTGATAAGTCGTACTTAAATTTAATTCTGTACCCAATGCACTATACAAACTTCTAATAGGTCTCTATCACTAATAATACCACTCAAATCCATGCAATCTTATAACATACTTTATGTATAGCTTTGCTAAGCTAAATACCATCCTTGTCTACTTTATGGGACAAAATGAGTGCAATTAGCCAATCTATCAACTATTACCCAATTGATATCATTTTCGGTTCTTGACCTTAGTAATCCGTCTACAAAATCCATAGATATCGAATCCTGCTTCCAAGTTGGTACTTCCAAAGATTGAAGTAAATTGCTCCTTCTGATGCTTAGCTTTTACTTGCAAACATGTGAGACACTTCTTTACGCACTCTTCGACGTCCTTCTTCTTTTCATCCTAAAAGAAGACACACTTCATATTATGATAAATCCTTTTTCCTTCATGATGAATTATAAACTTAGACCGACGAATCTCCTATAAGACTTTATTCTGAAGATCTCCCACATTCAGAACATAGAGTCTTCCTTTCTTCCTAAGCAATCCTTTCGAATCAATCTCGAACCCTTTTAGATCCTGAACATCTACATAAATCTCCAATCATCTTTTTCCATCAGCTAACAATAGGTCTCTCTTTGCCTTGTAGCAATATATATCCACAAGTTTGGGATGTACTTCCAAACTTGCTACAACTTCAATCTCGACTTGATCCTGTAGTCTTTCTACAATGCACCCCCTAAGACACCAATGTATCTAATGTCAACTATTCCTCAATCATGGCTAACATTATATTCTGCTACTTTCTACCTAAAGCATCTGCAACTTTGTTCCCCTTTCTTGGTGTATGCTGTGCTATAGTCAGATGCCGCCAAGAATTCTAACCATCTTTATTGCCTCGTGTTCAACTCTTTCTATGAGAACAGATATTTAAGAGACTTATGATTTATATACAACTTGAACCATTCTCCTTAAAGATAATGTTCCAAATATTCAACATAATGACTACCACTGCCAACTCTAAGTCATGAGTCACGTATCTAACTTCATGCGGTCTTAATTCTTAATGCGTAAGCTATCATTTGATTTTTTTGCATCAGTACTACTCCTAATTCAGTTTCACAAGCATCATTATACACTACTAAATCCTGATTCCCTTTAGGTACGATCAAGATAGAAGCATTTGCCATGATTTCTTTAACTCCTGGAATGATGTTTCGCACTTATTAGCTAGCACGAACATTTTGTTCTTCTGGGTTAACTTAGTCAAGGGTGCAGCTACACATAAGAAATCATTAATGAATCTGGAGTAATAGCTAGCCAATTCCAAGAAACTCCTTATCACCATAAGCATCTCTGGTCTCTTCCAATCAGTAACGGTTTCTATGTTCGATTGATTAACTACTAACCCATTCTTTGAAACTGCATGACGAAGAAATATAACCTCTCGTTACCTAAGGTGACACTTGGAAAACTTCGACTTCAATTTGTGCTCTCTCAACATATCCAACACCAATAGAAGATGGATCTCTTAGTCTCTCTCATTCTTAGAGTACACTAAAACATCATCAATGAACCAACACAAATCTACCCAACTTATGGAGAAAGATTCGATTTATAAGATCATTAGTCCAAACGGCATGACTAACCATTCATATGAACCGCACCCTATTCAAAATACGATCAACAGAATACTATACTCGGTACCCTCTATTGGTGGAATCCCGCTGCCAAATATAGCTACGAGAATACTCTAGCTTCACTTATAATCAAATAAGTCATCTATCCAAGACAATGGATTATAGTCAACTTATTCAACTTTCGGTAACTGATACACATTCAATGATCCATCCGACTTCTTCACAGATACCATGAATGCTCCCCATGGAGAGGTACTTGGTTTAATTAAATTTTATGATAAAGTTCCACCAACTGCTTCTTCAAATCCTCTATCTCCTTAGGCAGCATTCTGGTAGGTGTTCTAGCAATAGGTTGTGACCTCGATATCGAACATATATGGAATTCAATCGCTCTACTAAGCAGTAATCCCATGACCGGCTCAAAAATATCAATAAACTCCTATATAACTAACATTCTATTAATCTCATCTTCTCGATCTTCATTGCATACATCATCGACCTTGGCTTTACCCTAATCACATACAATGCCACCATGATCCCTTCTCCACCCTTTGGATTTTGTAAGGCAATAACTCTATCAGCACAATAAATCCTTGCATCATTATGTACTAACCAATCTATTCCAAAAATTACCTACTACCCTATATTGTCGGGAACATATGGGATGCGCAAAAACAAATGCCCACACAAAAGCAAACTAAAGATATGCAATTTAATCCGAGAGTGGTATACCCCCCAATTAAATTAATTACATACAAAGAAGTAATCAAGCAGACAGTCTCTAATTCTAACATATTTATTAAATCTTTAGAATAAAGGAGTGTGCAGCACCAGCATCAAACGAAACCCTAAATAAAGTACCAGATTGAAATCGTACTTTCTAGCACAACATTCTTTCCATTTTCTATAGCCATTGGTCCGATATATGGTCATTCCAAAGTGAAGACCGTTTCCTATCTTAGCTTTGGACAATCTTTCTTCTTGTGGCTAAGTTTATCGCAATTGAAGCACTTGATTTTAACCATTCCTTTGGGGTTTGTGCACTTAATTTCATAATTCCCTAGCTTCCCGCAACTATAACAATTGATCTTCAAAATTTCCTTCCATGCCTCCTCACCCCTGATCCTTCCCTTTCGACTATGGACCCTTCTTACCCTTGTAGTACGGACCAAACTTCTTCTTCTTTCTATTAATTTGAGACTTTTACTCCACACCTCTCCAATGCATACATAATTTAATATCTCTTAGCTGTGTCTACTACCTCATTGAATGGACGTGCCAAATGCGCCATCATCCAGTCATTCAACCCTGACCTCAATCCCAAAATAAACTTCTTCACCTTCTTCCTTGAGGTTGTAATCAAGTCATCCCCATACCTAGATGAAACGTTAAACTTCAGCACATAATCGAGCACAGTCATGTTCCATAATTCAGTAAATTCCCAAAACATCGCTAACCACTCCAAACCAAAGATCAAATATTCCTTGAACATCTTCCTAAACCTTTTCTAAGTAACTCCTTGCTCTAGAACCTCTGCCCACACTGTATCCTATAAGGTACTTGCCAATCCTTCAAACCAACTAGACACCAACTTCACTTTCTAAGTATTTGTAAGCTCTAGGTCTTTACAAATTTGATCACATGTCACCAAACAATCACCAACCTCTAATGCTAATTCATTCCATCAAACATCCCTCCTTCTAGATTGTAGGAATCCTCGTTCATCTTAGAAAAGTCCCTAATTGGTTGCATCGAGCCTCTTGTCACATTCAAGGCATGTGGCAGTACTTGTTGTTGCGCTATGTTTGCCAAGAATTGTTGGAAGAGCATATTCGTACCCATCTTTCCCATAGAGTTGGCATCTATATTGCAGCCTAAACTCCAACATTTTGAGCCTCGCCTCCTCTTTGGCTATTAGTTTGGGTACTCTCTGCATCTCTCCATGCGCTTACTCCGCCTAATGTAACTTCGCACTCCTCACCTCCATCTTGCTTTTTCTGTTAAGTAGGTCACCATTAGAATTGGAAGCAAAAAGAGCGAAACAACAATTTAAGAATAGATTTATCTACCTGTATATCTATATAGCAAGATGAAGTTATGTAATAGCGTACCCTTCTAAAGGTGTTTTTTTTTACTAATTACTTATTTCTAACTCTATTTTACTTGAGTATCCCCTAGCATAATCTCTGATATCAAGTTGTAACATCCTAATTTCAAGGCCCAAACATGAACACCGATGATGTTGTAGTCATCACCAGAATTATTTTCAAGCGATAAAACATGGTCAGTTTTTTAATAACATTAACTAAACAAAGCATTTAGATAACTTTCATTACATAAAATTGCCTTAAATAAATGTTATTACATTTTCATTAACCCAATTAATGCCAACAAAAGAGTAGATATAATAAAACATAAATAGTTGTGTTATTCCAAACACATGAAGATGCCAATATAGACACTTAACCAGTTATACAATCTAGTTCACACAATTGAAAATTTAAAACAATCTCCATTAAAGAATAAGCTCCTGCTTCATCTTTGTAGCTTTTATTCATACTTTCTAACAACAACATGTCTAGATATAAACTTAGCCTACTTGAATCAGTAGCCACGAGTATATGGGAAATAATATAAAAACAGGTCATAGATAAAACCTGGTATGAGTAAAACTTTTCCCTAAACAATTCAATCATATAGAGAGATTGTGCTATTGAAGCATGAAATGGGTTTTCTACTCACTAATAAACATAAATTTATCAAGAAGATTGAATATTGTCACATAGTCATAATTATAATCATCATTACATTAGTAGTTTCACCTTTCTTACTTAATGTATCCTGACGTAATTCATTAGTCGAGATGTTCATTTCGCCTCCTTGAACTACCTCCACTATTTAGGAATCGTGTCGTGAAAAGGCTTTTGGTTTCCATTAATGGCCTTACACTACCTAATTCATTCTCACACTAGAAATAGCTTCCTGGATGCCACATATGACCTTATGTAAAGTTTTTTTCATTAGTTTTTGCCAATTACAGTGAATAGACATTAAGATGCCATTATGGCCTCACATCATAGTTCTCGTCATTTGTTGTGAATGGACATTCAGATGCCACTTATGCCCTTATAACGAAGTTCTCTTCCTTTATCGTGGATAAAAATTCAGATGACATGTATGGTATCACATCGAAGTTCTCGTCATTTGTCATGAATAGATATTTGAATGTCGTTTATGGCCTCACACCAAAATTCTCGTCATTTGTCGTGAATAGACATTTGGATGCCGCTTATGGACTCATTTCGAATTTATCATCATTTATTGTGAATAAACATTTGGATGCCACTTATGGCCTCAAACTGAAGTTCCCATCATTAAAAGTTATTCGGATGCCACTTATGGCCTCAACTGAAGTTCTCATCATTAAAGGTTATTCGGATGGCTCTTATGGCCTCAAACTGAAGTTCTCATCATTAAAGGTTATTGTTTGTCATTAATTGTCCTTTCTAAGATTAGTTTCCTCTTACCATTTTAATATGTCTTCATATTCTGACTTATTATCCTCTGTGGTCCTTGCATCCCTATGAATTTATCAACCATCATTTTGGAATTTTTCCTCTAAAGGGCTATTAAAGTTCTCATATTTTACTTAGAAAGTCTTAGTTTCATTGGCTATTACATTTTACAATTGCAAAAGTAACATAAATTGGTGTAGTGTTATTGCAAGCTGACATTACATAGCTATCACAAGTCATAGTGTAAATTATCAAAGGTTGAGCTATCGTATGCAAACTTACCACATCCTAAGCTATCAAAAGAAATATTCCTAAGCTATCGAAAATAAAAACCCTAAAGCTATCGCGAGTCACTAACTCAAACTATTAAAGGTTAAGCTATCACATAGCAACCTATTGTTTGCCAAGTTATCGAAGTTTGAGCTTTAGGTTATCAAATATTACCTTTTAAAAGCTATTACAGGCTAAAACCTATGGCATGTCAAAAAGCTATCACATGTCACATGCTATTGAAAATTGAGACTTTTATAGAGTTATCGCAAGCAATATTCTAGAGGTATCTAATGCTAAGTCTGTAAAGCCATTGAAAGTTTAACATTAAAGCTACTTAATGTCTAATTTTTAAGGTATTAAAGGTCAAGTCATGGGGCTATTGCATGTCTAAGCAGAGCAATCATAAGTCATGGTGAAAAATCTCTAATTAGGTGGAAAAAATATATTATTTTACTTTAATATTTTAACCTAACTATAGACATGTCATTTTCATTGATTACTTTTATGTTATAGCAGTATACTTTAACCAATATGAAATTTAGCCCTATTAGTTAATCCTTTCCTTAATTTCTTTTCAACGATTAAGGTAAAAAGAATTTAACAAGGCTTGCCGGCTTTATAGTGAGCTGTGTTATTACTAATATTTAACATAGGTGTTCGGCGCATAGGCCAGAACAACTAAGAAAAGAAGATGAAAGGACTAAAATACTATAAAAAAAGTAGTCCCCTTCCAAAGAGGAGGAACCACTTCCTTCGTCCTCTGAATCAGGTCAAATGACATGAATATACCCTGAAAACAGCACGACCAACTTAGGAAAAAAATCCACTAAATCACTGGAGTATAAACATTTCCTATCCCAAGAGACATCTTCCGGAACAATTCTACTACCATCACCATCTTCACCAAGGGAAGTAAATTCAAGACCATCCCTAATTACATGATAATATAACTAACGTTCCTTACCATCACCTCTAATAAACATATGGTAACTATCACATATGCGAGTATATCTCATTTCAGTTTTCTCATGAACCCAAGCATGTTTGTAATAATTCCACAAAATCACATTACTGGATGAAGGAACCACTTCAAGTTCAACTAATGTGAAAGCTCAGTAATAGCAACCGAGGGCTCACAATAAGTCAAAGTAATAGAAAGAGAAATGTCAGGATATAGGCCTAAGGAAGAAATACCAGGAGCATTAACTAGAGGAGGACTAGAGATCCTAGGCTTAGGAACCCACTTCCTAACAGGAGGTCGAGGAAGGGAGATCTGACTGGAACATGCATGGGGCAATCAATTGTCTCAAGATTACAAGTTTTAGCAATGTGCCCAAAGGAGTTGCATACCGAGCAATGACAGGGTTTTCAATTGTAGTTAACATCAAAAGATACATATCATCCCTCAGAGATTCTAACTTTACGCCTAGAAGGCAGTGGCTTATCTAGGGTAATTTCAATCAAAGCCTTAGCGTATACTAGCCTCTTTCTAGCCACATTATTAGCATCAAATTATTGGAGCTTGCCAATAAGACTAGCTAACCAATTCAACCCAATCATGGGTTAGAATACAGTAGGGATATGAGTGAAATGAGCCTGCACTAAAGTAGACAAAACCTGATCCCTTAAACTATCTACTGCTGGACTCCACAGCATAATTGTAAAAGGCTTTCCTACAATGATGAATGGTTTTACTCCAAGAACGTGAAGCCATACTACTTTACTGGAAAATTTGAAATAAAACATAGATACATCGTAGTAAACCTATAGTCCACCTCTAAATTTCTAGACCCGACGATTATGTTTTCTAATAGCATAGTATGATGGGTTAGAATCAAGACAAAAACAAACCAAAAAATCCAACCAAAAATCAATCCCTTCTTCCAGAACCTCAATAAGAGGCACTATAACTCCATCATTTTTGACAATATAAAAAAATCAGGGAGAGTGCTCATCCATATTTTTTGGCAATGTTGCAAACAAAGAAGGTCGATTGTTTAAATCAACAAATGAGGCTAGCAGATTGGCATTTAGCGGATCCTTCGCACATTCAGAAGAGACTGTGTTGAAAAATGGCGCACTAGATATATAGGGTTAATGTTTTCAAAAAATTCATAGGAGAATCCAGAGCAATCAGAGACGGATTAGGATTACCCTCAAAAGTTGATGAAGCTTTAGAAGTCTCCATCTCAAGAACTCTCTCGAGAGCAATTGGATGAGATAAAAGATATAGTTTCATCATCCAATTTCGTTCTCAAGAGGACGAGAAGCTACCTCCCTTGTCCATATCAACTCCCCTATAAGAAAAGCATAAATGGGTATTATGGGCTATTCCATGCATTGAAAGCATGAAACTATTAACGGTAGCAGATTTCGAATGGGCATTTTTGCAAACATTTGGAGTCCAATCAACAGAATTTGACAACATAGCCACATCATCTACCATATCACCTTCAAAAGTATTACATAAACCCAATTCTCCAAACTGGATACCATCATTATTCCAAGTCCTAGCATCACTACAAGTAGCGACAGCAAGCATAGGAGAAATTAGTGAAGTTGAAACTAACACACGTTTAGAAGCAAGTAGCCGATAAATTGGAGCACTTGTTGAATCATAGCATTTGAGGGACAAATATAAAGAAAATAGAGGGTTAGACATTTCATATCGAAAGATTGGCCTATAATTAGGCGTAGAAGAAGGGCAAGGAGGACGCACGCCAAGAGGGGAAATTCAATAGTAGAATCAAAGAGTGATGGAGGAGTTCTTACTATCATTGGTTGGAACAGAAGAAACCATACTGAAAACATGATAAGATCTAATTGAGGAGAGCTCCTCATATGGAGACGTCAGCTTTGAACAGCAGCCTTTAGAGCACGGCACCAAGAGAGAAGGTGGAGAAAGGATGCGCAGAGCAGAGTAAAGAGAAGAGAACCAGCATCAAATAATTAAGGTAACTTTTTTTACTATATAATTCATGACAATTTGAAAATTAAAGCAAAGATTCCCAAAAACTAACAAAAATTTAAAAAAATATTCTACTACCTCAAGTAAAAGTTTCAAAACAAAATATTTAATTTTAATGTTTTCAAATATTTATTTATACCCAAAATTAGCCTTTTTCCACTTGGGAAACTCATAATTAATAATGGCTTCATCAATAAATTACTAAGTTTAAAACCTGCCTCTATTTTAATACTAGAAGTACCATTTTGAAATTTCGTAACTTTCGTAGAAGAATAAATCTTGTTTTACCTTAAAAAATTACCAAATTTTATTCATTTGAATCACTACACGCATACAATATCATTCTAATCATTAAAACATGTTTAAAGCAGCCAACACACATCAATTCCAAACCCAATGAATTTGGGAGAAAGTAGATAATGCTTTACTCACTTAGATTTCTAGAGCTTGATTTAAATCATGCTTTTCTTCTTAGAGATGAAAGTTTAATATTTTAGTTTAGGTTTTCTCTCCCTTTTCCTTCCATCGGTGGCTGCCTAAGGTTAATAAGGATTTTTTTTTAAAAATGAAGTGAGTGTAAAATAGAAAGGTGAATAGGTTAAGGGCTTGTAAAATAATGATATATATGGTCAAGTTCTATTTCACTAATTACTATCATTCCATTAAACTACTGTTATTTAAAATGTCCCATATTTATTCATTCAAATCACTTTAATAATTCCTCCAATTGAATTTCTTTAATTATTTCTTACTAATTCTTATTAGTAATTTAATTCAATTTCCCATATTATGGCACTATAAAATATGGGGTGTTACACCAGGACTAATCAAAATTAACAATCAGAGCATGAGAGACAAAAAATTCCTCATATTTAAATATTTTCAATATAATCTAGGTAAAATCTATAATGATTGATTATAATGGACATGCCAATAGTTTCGTAGAAGATATCAACTCTGAGATTCATCCGAAGCCTTGAATAAAATAACTTATTTGAATCAAGTGATATTAGTTTAGGATGGTATATTAAGTTGATACTAATGTATAGATTCATTGTAAAGTAAATTCATGTAATTAATATTTTAATTTTTAAAGGCGAAAAGAAGAGAGTGTCAAATAGATGGAAGTTGTTTTGGAATTTATTTGTCATGTAGAAGAGAAATTGATATGCCTTTAGTAAAAAACGAAATATGATGCAGTCTGACATAAGTAGATTAGTGTATAAATTTAACATAAAGGAACAAGAAAAGTCAATAAAGATTAAATAGATAAGAAAATAATAACTTGTTGTTTAAAGGACTTTATGGATTCTAAGAAACCATGTGGCAAAAGGAAATAACATAATTTATGGATAAAGGAGAATTGAGAATATATAACTCATCTAGTATAGTTCAGACTTGGAAGATTTCAATGACATTGCTCAATTTTCCTAATACAACACATATCTACTTGTAGATTTTGTGCCATCTTAGCTTATAATCTGATTTGCATCACTTGATCCTTATATTATAGAAGAATATATTGTATAATTCAATTCATGGTTCTTTGTTTACTTTAGTTACCAAAGTATTTTGATTATTTCTTTCCAATGATTTTTGCAAGATTACTTGTATACCTGGTATATTTTTATAGCATATGCTATATCTGATCTGGTGCAATTCATAACACATATGATGCTGCCTAATATATGAGAATATTCAACTTGGTAAATACCTTCGTTAGTGTTCTTCACCAAACTTTGAGTCTACTAATGATTTTATAATAATTATGTTATGTTTGAATTTTCAAATGTTTTTTTAGTGTAACGTGATTAAGACAATGCATATCCTTATGGTGTCTTAAGGGTCTTAACACCTAGGATTGTATTGGTAATTCCTAGATCTTTTATATAAATCTAGAGGTTAATATATCTTTGGTAGATTTTATTACTTCCAAGTATCAATAGATCATCTACATATAGATAGATAATGACATATTTAATGTTCATATGCTTCGCATAAACAAATTTGTCACATTCATTTGTTTTGAAACTAGTTGATAATATTGTTTCATCAAAATTTTCAGGTTATTATTTCAGTTCTTGTTTGAGACCATATAGTGATTTCACTAATTTGCACACCTTATTATCATTTCCTAATGTTACAAAACCTTCAAGCAGTTTCATGTATATTTAGTCCTATAATTTACCATTTAAGAGTGTTATTTTGACATTCATTTGTTGTGCTTTCAATTAAAATGGATGCAATAAATAATAATCATCCTAATTAATGTTATTCTAGTTTTTGGTGAGTGTAGAAACCTATGTCTTTATACATACCGATTCAAAGCCCTAAAATAACATATGTGTTAGAAATGCAGATTACGGATCTTAAGGCTAGGATAAACACTAGAGGAAGGGGGGTGAATAGTGTTTTAAGAAATACTAAATCTTTTAGAGTTTTTGTTTATTTAAACACAAATGTATGCAATATTCAGATACAGATACGGTCACAGAAACAAACAAAGATGCAGAAATAAAGTAAAAGCAGTAAAGGAAAGAACACACCGGATTTTATACTGGTTCGGAGTTACCCTGCATCCAGTCCCGCACGCAAGTACGGATTTCCTTTCAAAATCAATTTTTACAATTACACCCTCAATTTCAAGGCTATAAGGTACACCCTCCAGATTCACAATCCTATGGATAGAGATACTTGATTTCACGGGCAACAAGTTCACCCAGTTGATTTCCTAGGCTACAATCACACCATTTACACTTGATTGATTTCCAAGGCTACAATCACACCTTTTACACTTGATTGACTTCCAAGGCTACAATCACATCTTTTCTCACTAAATTGATTACGAAGAAGTCTATAACTCCGAATCGCACTGAGGATCTTTAAGATAGTGATAGAGAATTAAACTAGAAATGATCAAGTTAGATTCAATGTTAATTTTGACAGAGTAATGGTAAGAATATGTATATAAGAAATGTGGAAGAAGAAGAGGAGTGAAAACCAAAAAAATATGATCAGAAATTCGTTGAAAACGGCCCCTATTTATAGAAGAACAACAACCATGTCCATTCGTGAAGGGATATGACGAATAGACACTTCTTTCAAAATTCAAAATTTTGAAATCAACTGACATTGTGTCGACATGGGTAACTTGGGTATGTTGACATCCCAAAGGAAATTTTGGTATTTTGTTTTTCTTTTGAAAATAACTTTTATCTTATATTAAAACTATTTTAAACTTTTATAAATATACTTAACTATAGTCAAAATACATAAATAAATATAGAGAATAATATTTTGGTATATATAAAATTTTACTATAATTTCATATTTAAATCTAAGTATAAATATTAAAAGTTAAATATATTATTATTAAAAGATAGTTTAAAACTAAGGATAATTTGATTTTGAAATTAAAGATTATTTTGAGGCTAAAAGTATTTAAAACCAGGATAGATGATTTTGATTCTTTTAAAAGGAAGGTTTTGAAATCATTTTGAAAACAAGATATAATTTTGTAAAAACATTTTGAATAAAATTTAGTGGATAAAAAACAATGTCGCACTAAATTTTTTGTAGGTTCCATCCTACTTAGGATTCCATCCCTATAACAGGCTCGAAGTGGATTCCGTTCCACGAATAAATTGGATTTTAAGATGCCAGTGCTTTTCTTAGAGTTTAAACAAAATTTCTAATTAAATCACTTATTCTTGAAATCTCAAACTCTTGATAATATTGATATTTTTGATACTCATGAGTTTTCAATCTTGATATCTTGAATCTCTATACATACAGTCTTCATTCTTGGTACCTGCATGGTTAAATCCTGCATATACATATATTTCTAAACTACAATGTTAGTATTTATATTTTATAATCCTATTCTAAGGTTGTTGTCATCAAAACCATCATGTCAAGGACTAACAATCTCCCCTTTTTTGATAATGAAAACCTTTGTTTATAAAATATTACTTCTATCCTAATAACTCCCCCTTAATCTATGCCTAACGATCCTATTTTATATTTCTCCCCCTTTGTTATCAACAAAAACTAACTCCAAACTATATAACTCCCCCTTTATCTAATACTCTATGACATGTGATTATAATGATAGTGTTATCATAAATAATCAACACTTAAGTCTAAAACTTAAAACTTAGTCCTAAACTACTAACTATCCTATCTAATTATCCATATAATAATACTTTTAATAGAACACATATAAGACCACGAACTATTTATTAATTATATAGTTATATTTACATTTTCATAGAGAACATAAGAAAGAACATACAAAAACAAGAAAAAGAGAAACGAAACTGATGAGCATCTTTGAAAATGGGGGATCTATGAATCGAACAATTTGGATAGTGGAAATAGAAATTTCCACGTTGTTCGACAAGAGTTCGATCTTGTCAAAGCACACTTCGCCAACACAAACGACCTTGTCATCTTCTTTAACATGCTTTTCTTCCATGAAGGCTTCTTCTTCTTCTTCCTCGCTGCCCTCTTGCACTTGATCTCCTGAAGAATCTTCGGCAATCAAGATTGGGTTAGCATGATTGTCCATTAGAAATTTTTGCAAATTCCTAAGAATTATGCCTTACCTCTCTTGTACTTTTGCCATTCTAAGTTGCACCACTTGAATTTCAGTCAATAATTACAGTGCATCCTTCAGATAAACCTCCATTTTTGTCACTCGAGCGAGCATAGTTCATTGAAATGGTCCAGAAGTAGGAGAAGGGAATGAAAAGGTTGAATATTTGTTTGATTTGGAAGAGAAGTTCATGGTTTAATTTATTTCATAAGTTGAAACAGAGAGAGGACAGAGAGAATGATCAAAATTTCGAAAATAAGAAGAATATATAACCAATTATTTGAATTTTGGTGGAAAAAATTTCAAAAAATAAAAATCGTTATATGTCGACATGGGTTGGGGGGTATGTCGATATGGTCCTTGAAATTTTCAATATTTGAATTATTTTGATTAAATTTTTAATCATACTTTGTTATTTATATTTTTATATTTCAGTTATTGAACAAATTCCTAAGTCTCTTCTCAATTTAGTAAATATAGATTCATTTAAGGGTTTTGTCAAAATATCAGCAATTTGATTCTCGGAATTAATATAATCTAGAGTAATTACTTCCATATTTATATTATCTCTGAGAAAATGATGGCTTATATCAATATGTTTAGTTCGAGCATGTTGTGTAGTATTTTTGGATAAATTATCGCACTACTGTTATCACAATAAATTGGTGATTTTGAGATATTTAAACCATAATCTTTTAAAGTTTGTTGCATATATATTACTTGTGAATAAGCCAAAGTAGCAGAAATATATTCTTCTTTAGTTGTTGATAAAGAAACTGTGTTTTTCTTTTTACTAAACCAGGAAATCAGAGAATGCCCCAAAAAGTGACAAGTTCCACTTGTACTTATGAATAAGCCAAAGCAGCAGAAATGTATTCTGCTTCAGTTGTTGTTAAAGAAACTGTGTTTTTCTTTTTACTAAACTAGGAAATCGGAGAATGCCCCAAAAAGTGACAAGTTTCACTTGTACTTTTTCGGTCTAATTTACAACCAGCATAATCAGCATCATAGTAAGATATTAAGTCGAATCATTTTTAGGGTAAAATAAGCCATAATCAGAGGTTTGTTTAACATATCTTATGATACATTTTACGGCTTTTAAGTGGGTCTCTTTAGGTTGGGATTGATATCTTGCACGGAGACAAACACTATGCATGATATCAGGTCTACTAGGAGTGATATAGGATAATGATCCAATCATTCCTCTACAATTTTTGATCTACATCTTTCGATTGATTTTCTTTACTAAGGTACTCATTGGTTTCCATGGGAGTGGGTTTTCCACTCGCAGTAGTCAAACCAAATTTACTAATTAGGTCTTTGGCATATTTTTCCTGACTAATAAAGATACCATTATCTAATTGTTTTATTTGTAATCCTAAAAAGAATTTTAATTCACCCATATAACTCATCTCAAATTCTTTTGTCATTATTTCAGAAAATTCTTTGTTTATTTGAAAATTAGTTGATCCAAAAATGATATCATCTACGTAAACTTGTACTAGTTGAATATCATTTTTATTTCTTTTAATAAAAAGAGTATTATCTACTTTACCAATTTCAAAAATTTGATTGTAATAAGTAAGACCTTAGTCTATTATACCAGGCTCTAGGAGCTTATTTTAGACCATATAGAGCTTTCTTAAGTTTGTAAACATGATTTGGTATTTTTTATTTTCAAAAAGTGGTGGTTGTTCAACATATACTTCCTCTTTTATAAATCCATCTAAAAAGGCACTTTTAACATCCATTTGAAATAATTTGAAATTATTGTGATTTGTCAAAGCAAGTAGAATCCTAATAGCTTCTAATTTTGCTACGGAGCAAAGGTTTCATTAAAATCTATTCCTTTTTCTTGACAATAACCTTGAGCGACTAACCGAGCTTTATTTCTAACAACCTCTCCATGTTCATTCATTTTATTTTTATAAACCCATTTAGTTCCAATTATAGTTTTATTTTCAGGTCTAGGAATAAGTTCCCAAACATCATTTCTAGTGAATTGATTTAATTCTTCTTGCATAGATAAAATCCATGATTCATCGATTGATGCTTCTTTTGGACTTTTGGGTTCAATAGTTGATATAAAAGCTACATTACTCATTTGACTTAGTTCATTTTTAGTTTTAACAACAAATTGCCTATCTCCTAGCATATTTTCTATAGGATGATCTTTTAAAAGTTTAGTCTTTTTATTACGATGATTAGTTTCATTATTAGTTTCAGTTAACTCTTGATTTTGAGTGATTAAATCCTCTTCATCATTTGAATCTTCAAAAAAATTTAGAGTTTCATCGAATGAAACAAGCATTGTTTCTTAGATGGTATTTTTTGTTAATTTAAACACAACTGTATGCAATATTCAAACACATATATGATCACAGAAACAAACACAGATGCAGAAATAAAGTAAAAGCAGTAAAGGAAAGAACACATCAGATTCAAATTCACCACCGTGATCACTACGGATGGTTATAATTTTCAGATAAAGTTGATTTTGAATCCTTTTTTTAAAAACATTTTGAATAAAAGTTAGTGGATACAAAACAATGTCCCACTAGATTTTTCGTGGGTTCCATCCTACTTAGGTCCCGTCCCTATAACAGGTTCGAATGGATTCCATTACACGAATAAATTGGATTTTAAGATGCCAGTGCTTTTCTAGAAGTTTTGAAAAAATTCCTAATTAAATTACTTATTCTTGAAATCTTGAACTCTTGATAATCTTGATATTCTTGATACTCATGAATCTTCAATCTTGATATCTTGAATCTCTATACTGTACAGTCTTCATTCTTGGTACCTGCATGGATAAATCCTACATATACATATATTTCTAAACTATAATGTTAGTATTTATATTTTATAATCCTATCCTAGGGTTGTTGTCATCAAAACCATCATCTCAAGGACTAACAATATGAACTCGTATTGTGCCAAGAAGGGTGAGTAATTGTGTTTTTATGGTTACATGATACAGATGCTAATATAAAATTTAAACATTCTATACTTTCAGATCTCATGGTATAAGGAAACAAAATATAAGTACTAAAAATAACCAAATCAGATAATACTCTCAACAAAAATATGTCCATATAATAATGTCTCCAGATGGTAATACATAAGAGTCTGATTAATAGAAGTAATATAATATAAAGTACATAAGGGAGTAGCTATAAATAAATATGTCATTGGAATGACAAATCACCTCCTCCACGCACTATATCCTGCCAAATCACATACTGGTATGTCCTCATGTAATAGAGATAAACAGGGAGAAATGAATAAGGTTAGAAAAAGTTTGATGAGTGAATTATATTGCTTGTGTAATGATTTTGACATGTATTTAAAGTTTAATTACAGTCTACACCTAATGGTTTTCTTTAATGTGCATGTCCTATATATGTAACAGATTAATTATTTTCCTAATATAGCTTGATGTTACTAGCATGAATAAATCCAATTTTGATTATTAATATTTCCACTCACGAGTGGAACATGCTTATTGAATAATTCCAAGAAACATCTCTATTGTATGACCACATATCTATATATTGAGTTAACACTCTCAATGGTAACCACTTTACTATATATTGAGTTAACATTCTCAATGATAATCGTTTGGGTTGCACCTAACCAATTATAGCACACAATGCTAAGCCTACACATTATAGTCAACATTCTTGATATAATCTTTCGGGAAACTATCTCAATATGATATTTCGACTTAACCAATAATAGCTTTTCACTTAAACATTGAATGACCTTCTCGTTAGTGCTCTTATCCTACGCTCTATACCAATATACAAGTAGAAACAAGGAGGATTAATAGAACCACATCCTCTATAGGATTAATAAAATCACATGACTAACGTCTCGGCCTACTCTTTTCAACTTTCACCGACAGGTGACAAAGAGCAATAACGAATGGTGTGAGCTTCTAATTGCAATAGAATCGCACGTTGCATTGATTGCCACGTTTAACAATTCATTAAGTGAGAGCCTAGGACATCACCAAATGTGATACATTTCTAGCTTGTTGCAAGACCCTATTTAGCTACAAGAACTCCTGAAAGACAAGGTAGTGGGAACAAGTTTCCTCGATCCATCTTACTTGACCTACATGAGGTCTAGGTTCGACCTAGGCTTGCTGTAGAAATTCAAACATTTGTATTTTAATTCGCATGTCTGATCTCCTGTGCAAAAAAAATATTATAGGAATTCAGATGTCTGGTACATTATTAAGACGTCAGACTTTGATTCCAAACATTTGAATAAGGATTCGGATATCTGAACTAGGTAAGATTTAAATTTTTTCTTCTCTTTTTTGTATTTTTTTGAAATTCATACGTCTAGTTACAATTTCAGACTTTTGAGTATGGATTTCCATGTATGGTAATTTATTTATTTTATTTATTTTGTTCAAGTATACATTTTAGCTTCATTTTAACAAGTGCTTTTACACAATTTCCACATTGTTTATACTTGACTTCATGTAGTTTATCTTACCAATTACTTATGATATTTCAGTTCGTTATCCAAGTATATTTTAATTTATTCTCTATGTATGTTAAAAGTTAGTTGTGTCAATATCAAGGTAAAGTAATGGGATACATTCATTTACCTTCTTATTTATCAGAATCGATCCAAACATATTATACAAAATCAAATCTTTTAAGTAAGAGGATGCCCAACCCTCCCAAATTATAATGATTATTATATTAATTCATAACCTAGGTTTTCCAATCCTTTCTGTTCATAAATATATTTGAAATAGGAAGTATTGGTTCGAATTAAAAATTACGTTTCTACTTCTAAGAAGGTACACGATTAAAAATTAAATACTTATCTACAACATAATTGTTTCATAGATAAATCCACTCACCTGGAAGAGTTGTTTGAAAAAATCATTTTCCTAACCCAATTTGAATCGGTGTTTCCCTTCCTCTATTCCTTGATTTGTTCGCACTTATCCTTCTTTTCCTCTCGCTATTTGGCTCTCTTCCTCTCTCTTTTAATTTTTTTCGTCTTTTTTATTTATTTATCAATTTATGAGAAGAGAACATAAAGTGATGTTTGGATTAATGAATTTTGAGGAGGAGGAGGAAGAAGAAAAGAATGTACATAACTAGAGTGGCGACGGCTAGGGTTAGAATGAAAGAAGTGAGGCTTAGATTTATATTTTTAGGTGAAGTCTAATTCTAGAAGAATTGTTTGTTTATTGACATATCACTTATCCTTACATATATGCAAACTTCCTTTCCATTTATTTACCTAAAGAAAATAACATTTGTATTCTCCCAATTAATTTCATTAATTATAATTCAAATCAATACCATTTATTATGATTCCAATCAATATCGTTTATTATAATTCAAATAAATGCCATTTATTGATTTCAACATACATTCATACATATATGCATATATATATATATATATATATATTATTGAATATTGTAGGGAATCATGGATTGATATTCAAACGTAAATACACCCATATGTACACACACATGTGCTTATGTATATTCATTGACATTAGTTGGGAACCTTGCTCTTTATTAGTAATTACTTGATCATTTTTTAATTAGCTGGTATTAAATTTTCCCAACTCAAAAAATGGATTAACCCTTATTCTTTACAAATAAAATGATAATATACATTTTCCCTAATGGAACATGTTCTTTTCATATCTACACCATTACCTTATCTTTTCAAAATATGAAACGTTTCTTTCACTAAACACATTCTTTTATTATTAATATATTGTTATGTTCTCTTTTTAATATACGTAATACATCCTTTCGTTAGTTATAACAATAATTTTATCATGATATAACTAATGCTTTCCTTATGAAGCGATTTAAAGTTTGTTCATGTAAATATCTTTTCTCCTTTTCTCTTAATGCATATAAAACCATCACATCCATTTTAGAGTAATTCAAACATATTCAATTGATTTCTCTATAGAGAAGTTTGATTTATTCTTACGATGAACTCTTAAATTTATTTTCAAAATAGTTGCAAAATCTGAAATGTGCATTATGGTATACATTTCATATTTTCTTAATCTTACATTTTATATATGAACTTAGGGTAGAAAAGTCTACTTGACGTAATGGAAAAGTCAGATTCACCAAGTTCTATCATTTGTACCAAAATGTCTTATTTTAATTAATTATTTATTTTTATTAGAAATATAAGATGTTATAATGAGTATGTATCAAAAAAATCTAAATCCTCTTTCTATCTCAGGCCTTTGGTTACAAGATGAGAATTATATTTGACTATGAACCATCACGCTTTATGTAACAACCTATATTTTGAAGTGTCATAATATGAGAAATTAAAATTATAATATAACTCATTTAGTGATAACGATATTTTAAGTAAGAAAATCATTTAATGACAATTTAAATAATAAACCTTGGGGAACTTAAAATAGTAATTAAATAAGCATGGAGTGATTAGTGTAAATAAATTTGGACTAAATAAATAAGCTAGTAAGTTTAATGAAAGGGATTCTATGCACTAAGGAAGGGGCGTTAATGAGATTTAGTCGCTAACTTCTCCTCTAAACACACAAACTCCGTCATTCTTTGTATGTTTCATAGAATAACAAGAACAACAGCGCTTGAGGTTGGCCACCATTTCTCAAGGAAAGAAGAGAAAATCAAAAGGGAAAAGGAATCTCATTTATAAAGAAAGAAGGTGAAATCATGTTTCCAAAACTTTGGTGAGTAATACTTGCTCAAATTACCTTCAAATTCATTTCGGTTTGGATTTGATGCAATTTAGATGTTTTGAATATGGATAAACATGTTTTAATGATGATGAATGCTTTATATACATGTTGGAGGATTAATTGACATAATTTGAGATATATCTTATGGTAAAAAATGGATTAGTTTTCTCTAAATGTTTTGAAACTTTAGTGTGATGTTTTCAAAACTAAACTCGAGGTGGATTTTAATTTTCCTAATTTTTGAACGAAGGGATAATGTAATATGAAATTTCTAATTGGAAAATTGGCAATTTAAGGTACAAATTAATATTTCAAAATGTATAATTTAGTATTTTAATCCAAATTTTTTACTAAAGGCAGTGTGACGGCCCACACCAAGACCCACATCAACAAAGAGTATTACTAGGTAATCTGTCTACTAATGTGGAGAATAGGGCTAGTTAGGAGTGACCATCGATAGTCTTGTCTTAAATATCTATTGAATACGTTGATAAATGCTCTATATTTTTTTCTCTATCTCAAGTGGATCGATATATCCAATAAATACTTAATACAAAACTACAGATGGCTATAGGATCTATCAAAACAAAATACAACAACTCAAATGACTAACACATCGCAGAACAGCAGATAATCATACACACACACACACACATATATATAGATACATCACAAAGTATACAAACTGATACATCACATATATGGTACGACGACTACAATATACGTACGAGTCAAAAAAATATACATATCGGTGTAGCAACAGAATGACTACAACAAAAAGAGAGCAGAAAAGTCCACATGGAAGTAGAATAGGCTAGTCCAAAGGGTACCTAACCTGAAACCTGTGCAGTTAATGCGCTCGGTAGATTCAAAGCGGTGGAGGTGCAAAAAGTCATAGCGGGGATACAGCGAGGATATAGCGGGATATAGCGGATGGCTCTAAAATAGCATATAAAACTCGTACTTAATGTTTTTACAAATATATAAATGGTAATTAAATGAAAAATTATCATTCAATTGAATTATAAATAATACATAAATAATTTTAAATAAAAACATGTTCGAATATATTTTAAATAAACGAAAAACTATTGTATAACATAATTGAATTTGGTAGAATATTAGAGTATTTTCATTTCTGAAAATATATTAAATATTAAATCAAATAAATTAGTTTCATAATTTTATAATGTATAAATGAAATTTTTCAATTCATTTTATTAAAAAAGATATAGCGGGAATTGCGGAATATAGTGGAAATAACGGGATATAGCGGAAAAAGCGGGGATTAAAGCGGAGAGGCTATATTCTGGGGATATATGGAAAAATCGTAGCGGTAGAAATCCGCTATGAGATATAGCGGGGTTGTAGTGGGGCATTAACTACATAGCCTGAAGCACCTTGGTCTGACCCGAGTATAAAATACATGGGTTAGTATAGCTAAACAAATCAGTTTAAGAGGATAGTCGATAACATAAGCATAAGACAAGGTGATAATCTTCTCAAGTGAGAAGATATAATTCAAGAGTATATGGTTACTTCACATGGCATAACTAAGTAGGTATAGTAATTACAAGTGATTTATATCACTAAATATGAATGCAACTCAAAGGCGATAAAACATTATAATAAATTTCATAATAAAAGCACGCCTCATCTCATTGGCGTATCACGAAACATCAAATATGGTTTAGGAAAAAAATAACTATAAAGGGGAGAAATCCCAAACCTGCCATATCGGCAAACTCAAAAGCATTCTCAAAAGAGAACATCATCTTAAAATATGCCATAAGGTAATCAAATATAGATCTCCAACATAGGAGAATATAATCCCGAATAAACGCCAAAAGGCAAATCTCACACAATAATGCCAATAGACAAATCCCAAATAATATGCCAAAGGGCAAATCACAAATAACGCCAGTGTAGGCAACTCAAATTCTCATAAGGTAATTTCCATATGTATGTATATAAAATGGCTCGAATGGCCAACCATGAAAAATGAGATACACTATGGAAATCACAATAATCAATGAAATCATCTCAAAAGTTTTACTCGTGCTTTTGGCAAAAGCCTACCAAGTATCGATTCCTAAGAATATGTACCTCGCTCGAAGGAAAATACATCTGAATAGACAAATACGCCACAATGGAAAATACGCCGTAATGGCAAACGTCTCGAAGATAAATACGCCACAATGGAAAATACGCCGCAATGGCAAACATCTCTAGGACAGTGACCTGAAGGTCCAATACTGGCAATACGTCTTGAAGACAAATGTGTCACAAACCCTCGGATAAAAACCCGAACATTGTTAATGTTTGTCCCATACCACATATTCGCACTAAATGGTTTACTAACTGCTAGAAAATTTCACACTTAAAGCAGTAAAAAGTTTATCACACCTCATCGGTAAATTCGACCCGAAGGTCAAAACGATCAAACGGACAAGTCAAGAATTAATGGATAAGATAAAGGCACATGTCCCAAACCAATTATTTTACCAAACCATTTAATTTTCCTTCTCATTTTCTTGAATAATGCAGAAATTTTTTATTAGATAAAATAATTACTTTGGAAAACATGCTTTTAAAACCAATTCCGAAACCAATTTTGAAAACCGGGTTTGAAAATTCCCATATTAAAGAGAATAAATAGATTTTATATTTTCAAACACTTTAAAATACTATAGGATAATTATTTTAAATGCCAATTTGATTTGAAAATTATTTCAAAATTGTTTGGAAAAAATCCGTGCTCAAAAACAAAGAAAAACCAAGAAAACACTGAAAATCGATATCATAATTCAATTCAAATTTAATTCAAAATCTGAATTTCAAATTCTCCAAAATATGGCTAGTCTATTGATAGACATCATGGCCTTTAGTAAAAATAGAAATATCACAAAAACGAGCAAGAGAAACAAGTGAAATAGCATGCAAAACAAGGCAAAACGGGCTGGACAAAGGTCTGGAAAAGGCCTTCACCCTGGTCGACATGTAGGTCGACCAGGGGGTCAACCTTTGCCCACCTAAGGTCGACGGGTCGATCGACCTTAGGGGCCTCTGAGTTGACCTGCATGTCGAACTAGAGAGAGAAGGTGTCGACCTTCTCGCGCGAATTTGTTCCAGGTTAAAATCAAGCTTCGTATTCAGTTTCCATCATAGTTTTGAGCATCCAAATGAAAATATTTTGCAACCAAATTTTACAGGCATGAACTGCTACAATTGAACTAGCAACAAAAAGAAATTTGGTAGCATTTCATTGCCGGAATCAAAAGATATATGCATGCAAAGGAGCAGCATAAAATAGTTTCGTAGAAAAGAAAAACTATCAATAGAAAATTGATTACAGTAGCTTATTTTGCACAAATTAAAGAATTAGTATTCTTATTTTGCTAGATTTGTGAACTTATCAACCCACCTTGCCATTCGAATGCAAATATCCAGATTTATAAAGAAAGATTGAAGCTTTGGTGGAAGAATTAGTCTCTAGGAACCTGTATAGTGAAAAGAAATAGCATGCAATAGAAAATTTTATGTAAATTAGAAAATCATCTCTGAAATTCGAAATTGGATGAAATTAATAGGTTTAGAGTTAGATTACCTATTGATTAACACTATAGATTGAAAATGATTTTAATTTGATGAGTTAACTTGAAGTTTTGAGCTTGAATTTAGAAATTTGAGAGGTGGGTTATTGTTTTCAGTTTCCTGGTTTGAGAAGGAAGAAGGAGGTAACAAAATGAACGTATCGGTTATGGTTTTCTTCTTTTCTCAATATCAGGTAAGAGGTGATGGGCTTATGTGTGGCGACCCGGATTTTGAGCAATATCAATTTAATAATTTTTGATAATAATTAAATTGATTTGATCATTTTATAATATTGACAAGTTAAAAATTATTTTAAAGATTATAATAATAATTTGTTAATATCTATCAACAATTTTCTTAACAATATAAATTGGTAGGTTTAACTCTTTTGAAATTTATAATATTTAAATTTGGAAATATTTATTTTTGGCAATTTAATATTGGTAAGATTTATTTTCAAAAGCTAATCAAAAATATTTTCTATTTATAATATATATACATTGATATATCTTGTAAATAAGAAGTTTTTAAGTAATAAAAGCTATCTACTCAAATTATAATATATATGAATATATATATATATATATATATATTGTGATTTGAAATTTGTTTTGAAATTTAATAGTAATTATCAAATATAATGTTAAAATGTTTTTGTATTTGAAATGTGTATATGTATTTGTATATATTTGAAATAGGAATTATATTGATTTGAATTTAATAAAAGTTTTCAAACTTTAAAAATATATAGTTTTGTAATTTGTAATGTTAATTTGATTTAATGTTTTTGGAAATAATATTTGAGATTTAAATTTTTATAACAATGTTAATTTCTTATTTAATATAGATACATATATATTTTGTACCTAAGTTTTAAATAAGATTTAAATTAAAAGTTCATTTTTTTTAATATTTCTTTCATATTAATTTTAACATAAGATAAAATTGTTTTAAATTTTTTTATATAAAGAGTTAAATAAGTTTCTCAATTTATAAACAAATGATATAATTAAATTGATTAAAATTTAAGTTATTTATAAATGCCTATATAAATTTGCTTTTAAGATATTTATGAAAGTCTAAAGTTTATTTTTATATGATAAAAACATTTTATAATATTACTAAATACATTGTATATGGCTTAAATAGATTATTAAAAAGAAAAATAACATTTTAAAACATTAATAAAACATTAGAAATAACTTTTTTAAATATTAATTAAACATAATAACACTTGTAAAACATTTAGTATACATGTTATGACACTTGTGAATCATATGCATAGGTGTAAGATAATGGGAGCATAGGATAGACAAATGTCATTCTTTAGATAAAATAAAATTTAAAATGTAATTGTAAATTAAAAGAAGAATATTATTCTCCAGCTGAAAATCTTTCTTTCATTTTAACTCAAATTAAAAAAAAAATAAAGATCAAAAAATAAAAGAAGTAAGATCTGGAAATTTGAACCTGAATTGCAATTAGAAATAGAAATCTGGGTAATTTAGATCTAAGGCAAAAGAAAGCTCAACATCAAAGCAAGTTTAATCAAGCAACAAGATGTAAACATCAACATGCAAGCTGGAAAATCAACTGCATCAGAATGTATTTCAACGTGCAAAAATTTCAAACCTGGAAAATGCAATCATTAACTTCTGTTCTGTCTCCTGCAAATATAAAGGTGAGTAAAAAAATCTTTTAAAAACATTTTTAAACATTTGTTGCAACTTGATTTTATAATTGAATAACATGGTGATATCTGAATTTACTTGAAGTATACTGATTGCATATTTGGATTGTGTTTATGAATTGCCCGTACAGTTTTTTTATTTAAAAAAAGTCACTGTGTTTATAAAAAAACAGTTCAATCTCATGATAATTAAATAACTTGATTTTGAATTTGAGTTAGACCTTGATTTGTAAAGAAAAGATGATTGTGATCAAATTATCTAACATCTAAAAATAGTTATAGGTTGTTAAATTTAATGATTAGCTCAAAATATAAAAATTTACAGTAAAATTATAAATTGGGTCAAAAGTTTTTGAATGCAAACTTAAGTTTTGATTTTAAAATCATATTGCAAATAAGAAAACATGATTTTTGAAATTTGAATCATGAATTTTAGGTTAGCAATTTGCGGGAATTTGGGTTTCGATTGTTTCGAGCATTTCGTCCAATTTGGGGCGAACGACGGCATAGATGTCGACATGGTTGAGCATGAAGGTGGAGGGGTCAACGGTGATCATTAGAAAAATCATTTTGGTATTTTTAGATGAAGGGATTGACTGGAATTTGGATTAGTAGGGTTTTGTATGTTGTTTTTGTCGTGAGTGTTCAAATGGGTTTCGCGACGCCGTGATGCAACCGGGGACGATCATGTAAGGTTCTAGAGGTGCTGGGGAGTGAGGCGAAGCTTCGAGGAGGATCGCGTGGCTTATCGATTCAGGGATCATCGGCGGTGGTCGAAGTTTGATGGTGTGTGGCTTCGAACAGTTTGGGTTGGAGGGCTTAATTTCGATCCTCGATCGAAATAAATTTTCTGGGTTGTGCGTTGTGTCGTAAGGGTCGAAGACGACCTAGGGAAGGTCGGCGTGAAGTTCGCCGTCGACCATCGGCGACGTGCACGTTTACGTGCACGATCTCGTGTCACTGTTGGGTTTTGGGAAGAGAAGGGGGAAACTCGAAGATGGCATCGGGTAAGTGATGACTTGGCTCGAAGCAGGCATATGGTAGGGGAAGACTCGGGGTAAACGTGGGTTTTGCTCGGGTTTGTGTAGTGGATAGCTCGGGTTTTGGTTGAGATGGGTTTTAGTATTTAACCGTTATATTTTAAAAGATTTGAACAAAGAGAATATGAGTTTTGTAGAAAATTCAGGTTTTAAAACCAAAAGTTAAACAAGTTCATTTTTAAAACTAAATTTGTTTCAAGTTAAAGTTTTAAAAAAGTTTATATATTTTAAAATATGAAAGTTTTAAAATAAAATAAGTGGGTTTTGAAATAAAGTACGTATTAAATTTGATTAAATAATTTTCAAAAGGTTTTAAAGGTTTAAAAGTTCAATTTAAAATGTGTTTAATTATAAATTGATTTCTAAAATGTTATATTTTATTTAAATAAAGTTTAATGATTAAGAATTTGATAATCAGTCATAATAAAGTTTTAACTTATGTAAATTAGAATTTTATTTTATTTAAAGATAAATTATTGTGAGAATAATTGAGATAACTCAATTATTATTAATAATCAAGTGTTATTGGTTAATGATTTAATTAAGATGATGTTTTCTTAATTAATAATTTTTATTATATAAGAATTTAAGATTCATTTAATTAAATTTAAATGATTAAGTTAAGTAATTAATTAAGTAATTAATTAGCGATTAATTCAAAGGTAATCACCTTGGGATTAATTAAGTAAAATACTGGGTAAAGTAATTAAGCGGTTAATTACTAGAAGTAATTAAGTAAAAGATAATTACTTAATTAAGTGGATGCGATTAAGGATTAATCACCTGTGCTATTAATTAAATTATTAATTAATACGATTAATTAAAGGTTTTAATTTAATTAATGGTTAATTAATAAAGGATTAAGAGAAATTAATTAAGTGATTAATTACTTGTTAAGTAATTAATTAAGGTTTTAATTAATGAAAGTAATCATTAATTAATAGAAATAATTAATTAATTGTTAATTAAAAATTTAAGGATAACTAATTTATAATTATGCTTTAATTACTAAATGTAATTAAAAACTAATTAATCAAATATGATTAATTAAAAGTAATTAGTTAAATATGATTATTTAAAAGTAATTAGTTAAATATGATAAATTAAAGGTAATTAATCAAGAGTGTTTTAATTAAGAGTAATTAATCACGTATGATTAATTAAAGGTAATTAATCAGGTGTGATTAATTTAAGGATAATTATCAAGGTAATTAAATAATAATTAGTCAAGGATGATTAATTTAAAGAGCAATTAAGAGATAATTACTTAGATAATTAAGAAGTAATTAATCAAGATGATTAATTAATATTGTAATTAATGAATAATTACTTAAAATAATTAAGAGATAATTAATCAAGAGAGATTAATTAAGGTGAATAATTAAGTGATGTTTATTAATTAATTTGTAATTAATTAATGAATAGGTAAGTTGTTAAGTAAGAATTAATTTAATTAAGGATTAATTAAATTAATTAAGTTTGGACCAACTTGTTAGGATTGATGAATTATTGGTTGATAAGTATCATTGGATGAGTTAATGATATTGGATGATATCGTATGTCATTGGTTGATATGTGATGATATGAATGTGATATATATGAGATGTTATATATATGCTGCTTTGTTGCAAATTATCTATCTGTGTTATGAATCATCCATTTATGTTTAGTGATATTTCTGAATATCTATTGTTTAAATCCCTTAAGTACAACCTGGACATTAAAATGTTGTTTGGTTTCGGTGAGACCGGGATTGGGTCTCCATATTTGGATATCCGAAAACCATGCGAATCCAAAGTAAACATTAGATCGTAAATCCAAGTGGAGCAAGTGAAGACTCGAGGTGTAAGAACTATACGCCATTTTAACTCTGTGGGTGATCCTGTAATGAGTTTGACGGAATAGTACTTATAGGTTCGAGATGGTGATTCAGAGTGCAAGGACTATGGTCGTTGACTCTGAGGGTGATTCCAAAATGAGTGCAACGAGATAGTGCCTTCGGTTCCGTTCGAACCCCGAACGGACTTGTATAGATTGAATGCTTTCAGAACATCGTCAGGTGGACGATGAGCATTCTAAGATAAATGTGTCCTACAAAGGTAAGCGCAGCCTCAAGCCTCATCAACCGAGAATGGCTAAAACAGGGGAGGTGCAGCAAGGCTTCGTGGGTGGCTCCCACTGGAGGGCGAGATTCATCCCTGTCTAGATGTCCCTTTTTATTTCGGCTTTGTGGGCAGTTGGATCTGCAGCCAACTGCGGGGTGATCATGTTCGGGACTGTTCAGTAAGGAATGGTCCCTACCTTGTGTTGTAGGGGAGTTAGGGTGGCTCCTCGGTACGGTGATCTAGGCCACGTATTGTGGCGAGCGGTACCCCAATAGCCCTGCCATTGATGGAAACCCATTTTTCCCTACGAGACCCTACGGTTTTGTTTGTATTACCCACTTTTGTGGCTAGTAGCTGGAATTTAACCATGTAACAATTTTGGCTATTTCATATTTACTTGAAAACCCTAGACACTATTATAATATCACTAGATTTCCTATCAAATGTTTTGGTTAGCGTAAGGTAAAAACTTTTCCATGTTTATGTGTGGGAAGTCTTACGTGATACCTTTCTTTTCAAAGGATTTTCTAAAGTTAAGAAATTTTAAACCGTTTACTCACGCCAGACCCCTGTCTGACCCGAGTGTTTATTTTCTATTTTATTAAACTCTTGGGTACTCATATTTTGTATGAGTAGTCAAGTGATTCAGGTTATCCTTGACGAATTCTGGAGGAGCTTTGGAGCAGGAGGCTTCAACGTGTAGATATAGATAGAGTTTCCGCTGTGTGTTATTCTGTATCGTTGTTCTTGAATTGTATATTAGATAGAAATGTTATAACTATCTAAATTGAGATGTATGGTTGTGTACTCTGATGTATATGATACTATGTATATGTTATATATTATATTTCATTCGTTCCGCTGTGAGTTTTTATGTGTTGTTGTTCTTTCTTATTTTTCTTTTCTTCTTCTATCCCTTTCTTTCTTAATTAGTGATGCGATTTTCTGGTGATAGAAAGTCGGGTCGCTACAGTTGGTATCAGAGCATTAGGTTGAGTGAATACCTAGGCTCTGGAATGGTGTCTATCTTGAGACAGCGTACTTGTAATTTTTATATATATCTATATATTTATATATCTACCTAATCTGTTGGGTTATCTGTTCGGATTTTCCAACATAAGTTATAGAGGTAGATGAGGTAGGAGTGTGTGTAACACGATAACCACTAATGGTAGAGGCTCATATGTTATGGTTGGATGTGTGTCTGTCGAGATTGTAGTTCTAATACCGTCTCGAATAAGATTTGTAGATTGATGAAAGGATTTCATTGATCACAGAGGAAGTCTTTTTCAAGGATTGGAGTATATTCTTGGAGTGTGAGGCATATTTGATCTCGAGTGAGCAAGGATTTCCAAGAGTTGAATTTGTCAGCTGAGCAGAAGCAGGTGATGGTATCTTGGTGACTTCAGGAAGGAATAGATGTGTGATGAGATGCAGTATCCATAGATGTTTCTGAAGATGTTCCTTTTGAGCTAGAATTAGATGGTGTTGAAGGAACTGTGATGTCTACTACAGGTAAGATTCGGATATTTATAAATTTTCTGGATCTTAAGTAAGGGTTGGTGTCTTATCTATATTGAAGTATGAGGCTAAGGTCGATGAGTTACCTCATTTCGGACATGGTCTCATTTGTTTCCTTTAGAGGAATAAGTGGTTGGTGTTTGGTTTGGAGCCGAGTTTCTTGAGAAGATGTCTACCCGTCTCAAGGATTTTCGGTGGAATTGGATGATAGTTTTGAGTTTTAGGAGTTTGGGGTTAAGGATGATCTTTTGGCTTAGTTGAAGTAAAATTTGGGAGCAGCAGCATGGATTCGTTTCTTCGAGGATTCAGAAATCTTTGGGATTCTACTATCAGTAGGCCAGGCAGATAGCGAAGGCTTATCCCTTTTTTTTCGGAAGGCTCAGCAGAGCAGGATTTTGGTTGGGAGTGATCTATCAGTTTTCTGATAGATAAGCCATTCTAGAAGATTGATCTTGATTAGGAAAAGCTGTTCTAGTGAGTTTTCTTTGAAATCTGAACTGAGAGGGATTGCAAAAGTGACTTGCGATTAATTTGGAAATCTTTTAGTATTCTTTGGTTTGAAATTGAGGTATCTCAAGTGGAGGTAAAGGCTACTTAAGTATTCAGAGATTTTCCAGATGTTTAGAGGGAATCAAAAGTCTACCCGAATCGAAGATTGAGTTTTCTTATCGACTTGGATTTCCAGGAGTAATATTGATGGTTCAACCATGTAGAGGGATGACTCTTGGAGCGAGAAGAGTTTGGTGAGGCAGCTCAGGATTCTTTGGAGAGGGATTGAACATCTAGTTTCCTAGTTAAGATTCTATTGGGTGTTTTGACCAAATGGAATGGTCACTAAGATTTTATGAGTCGGATGAACAGTGTATGGAGAAAAGTTTGTGCTCGAGTTCTTTGATAGCATTCTCATCTATTCAAGATCAGAGTTGTGCAGCGGAAGCGAGATAGCAGTTATTCTAGTATGGGAGCAACCAGGAGTTGCAGTTTTCTTGGATTAAAAGAATTTTTACAGGAAATTCAAGCATGAAGAAATTTTCTGGATTTGGTAGGTAAGGTTGTTGGGAGCAACTGTTTGGCTATTCCAAATAAGAGGTGTAGGTCTGAAGTCCACTGAGTTGTGTATTGGATTTCAGCATTTTTTTTGGGAGAGCCATTTTGTTAAGTAGGATCAGGTGATTGGTTTGATTTCGGTCCTGTTGGTTCTTGAAGCAAATCAGCAAGGGTTAAGCTGATCAGGAATATTGAAGATGACTCAGACCATCTGAAGAGTTCTGAAGTTAAGAATTGAGGAAATTTGAATGTGAAATTGGAATTTAGATACTGCTTTAGTTTTATCCGATCAAAAGAGATATAAGATGGGTAAAACGGAGGGTTAGCTCCGGAGGTATTTTGAGTTTTCCTGTGTTTTCTAGAGATTAGATTTTTGATCTACAGGATTGAATTGCCAGTTCGGATAACTGGAATTCATTATAATTCACATATCTCTGAGGAATATGTGTATGATTCTTCGAGTGATAGAATCAGCAGTTTAGAAGAATCTGGTGGTTGAGCTGGTTTTGAGTTTAGTCTGATATTTTGTTCAGATTTGTAGGATCAGATGAGGGAGTTCTTGGTTATAGTAGTATAGTTACTTAAGATTCTGTAGAGCGAGTATTCTAGTATGGGTACCTGGAAAACTCTTGATAATATTAGGAAATTCTATTCAGAATTTTGTCTGGATAGATAAAATTGTTTGCTTGAATTAGTTGCTATGATTGATTGTGTGATTGCTGTTTGAAATTTAAATTCTTTAGCTGGGTTATTAAATTATCTTTGCTTTTAAATTCCGGGGACGAAATTCTTTTAAGGGGGAAGGAATGTGACGACCCGGAATTTTGAGCAATATCAATTTAACAATCTTTGATAATAATTAAATTGATTTGATCATTTTACATCATAAATTGACAAGGAAAAATTATTTTAAAGATTATTAATAATAATAATTTGTTAATATCTATCAACAATTTTCTTAACAGTATAAATTGGTAGGTTTAACTCTTTTGAAATTTATAATATTTTAATTTGGAAATATTTATTTTTGGCAATTTAATATTGGTAAGATTTATTTTCAAAAGCTAATCAAAAATATTTTCTATTTATAATATATATACATTGATATATCTTGTAAATAGGAAGTTTTAAAGTAATAAAAGCTATCTACTCAAATTATAATTTATATATATATATATATATATTGTGATTTAAAATTTGTTTTGAAATTTAATACAGTAATTATCAAATATAATGTTCAAAGTTTTTGTATTTGAAATGTGTATATGTATTTGTATATATTTGAAATAGGAATTAAATTGATTTCAATTTAATAAAAGTTTTCAAACTTTAATAAATATATAGTTTTGTAATTTGTAATGTTAATTTGATTTAATGTTTTTGGAAACAATATTTTAGATTTAAATTTTTATAACAAAGTTAATTTCTTACTTAATATATATATATATATATTTGGTACTTAACTTTTAAATAAGATTTAAATTAAAAGTTTATTTATTTTAATATTTCTTTCATATTAATTTTAACATAAGATAAAATTGTTTTATAATTTTTTATATAAAGAGTTAAACTAAGTTTCTCAATTTATAAACAAATGATAGAATTAAATTGATTAAAATATAAGTTATTTATAAATGCCTATATGAATTTGCTTTTAAGATATTTATGAAAGTCTAAAGTTCATTTTTATATGATAAAAACATTTTATAATATTACATAAATACATTGTATATAGCTTAAATAGATTATTAAAAAGAAAAATAACATTTTAAAACATTAATAAAACATTAGAAATAACTTTTGTAAATATTAATTAAACATAATAACACTTGTAAAACATTTAGTATACATGTTATGACACTTGTGAGTCATATGCATAGGTGTAAGATAATGGGAACATAGGATAGACAAATGTCATTCTTTAGATAAAATAAAATTTAAAATGTAATTCTAAATTAAAAGAAGAATATTATTCTCGAGCTGAAAATCTTTCTTTCATTTTAACTCAAATTAAAAAAAATTAAAGATCAAAAAATAAAAGAAGTAAGATCTGGAAATTTGAACCTGGAATTGCAATTAGAAACAGAAATCTGGATAATTTAAATCCAAGGCAAAAAAAAGCTCAACATCAAAGCAAGTTTAATCAAGCAACAAGATGTAATAATCAACATGCAAGCTGGAAAATCAACTGCAGCAGAATGTATTTCAACATGTAGAAATTTCAAACCTGGAAAATGCAGTCATTAACTTCTGCTCTGTCTCCTGCAAATATAAAGGTGAGTAAATAAATCTTTTAAAAACAGTTTTAAACATTTGTTGCAACTTGATTTTATGATTTAATAACATGGTGATATCTGAATTTACTTGAAGTATACTGAATGCATGTTTGGATTGTGTTTATGAATTGCCTGTACAGTTTTTTTTTTAAAAAGTCACCGTGTTTATAAAAAACAGTTCAATCTCATGATAATTCAATAACTTGATTTTGAATTCGAGTTAGACCTTGATTTGTAAAGAAAAGATGATTGTAATCAAACTATCTAACATCTAAAAATAGTTATAGGTTGTTAAATTTAATGATTAGCTCAAATTTTAAAAATTTACAGTAAAATTATAAATTGGGTCAAAAGTTTTTGAATGCGAACATAAGTTTTGATTTTTAAATCATATTGCAAATAAGAAAACATGATTTTTGAAATTTGAATCACGAATTTTAGGTTAGTAATTTGCGGGAATTTGGGTTTTGATTGTTTCGAGCATTTCGTCCAATTTGGGGCGAACGACGACATAGATGTCGACATGGTTGAGTATGAAGGTGGAGGGGTCAACGGTGATCATCAGAAAAATCATTTTGGAATTTTTAGATGAAGGGATTGACTGGAATTTGGATAAGTAGGGTTTTGTATGCTGTATTTGTCGTGAGTGTTCCAATGGGTTTCGCGACGTCGTGGTGCAACTAGGGATGATCACGTAAGGTTCTAGAGGTGCTAGGGAGTGAGGCGGAACTTCCAGGAGGATCGCGTGGCTTATCGATTCAGGGATCATTGGCCGTGGTCGAAGTTTGATGGTGTGTGGTTTCAAACAGTTTGGGTTGGAGGGCTTAATTTCGATCCTTGATCGAAATAAATTTTCTGGGTTGTGCGTTGTGTCGTAGGGGTCGAAGACGACCTGGGGAAGGTCAGTGTGAAGTTCACCGACAACCATCGGCGACGTGCACGTTTATGTGCACGATCTTGTGTCACTGTTGGGTTTTGGGAAGAGAAGGGGGAAACTCGAAGATGACATCGGGTAAGTGATGACTTGGCTCGAAGTAGGCATAAGGTAGGGGAAGACTCGGGGTAAACGTGGGTTTTGTTCAGGTTTGTGTACTGGACAGCTTGGGTTTAGGTTAAGATGGGTTTTAGTATTTAACTGTTATATTTTTAAAAGCTTTGAACAAAGAGAATATGAGTTTTGTAGAAAATTCAAGTTTTAAAACCAAAAGTTAAACAAGTTCATTTTTAAAACTAAATTCGTTTCAAGTCAAAGTTGTAAACAAGTTTATATATTTTAAAATATGAAAGTTTTAAAATAAAATAAGTGGATTTTGAAATAAAGTTCATATTAAATTTGATTAAATAATTTTGGAATGGTTTTAAAGGTTTAAAAGTTCAATTTAAAATGTGTTTAATTATAAATTGATTTCTAAAATGTTATATTTTATTTAAATAAAGTTCAATGATTAAGAATTTGATAATTAATTATAATAAAGATTTAACTTATGTAAATTAGAATTTTGTTTTATTTAAAGATAAATAATTGAGACAACTCAATTATTATTAATAATCAAGTTTTATTGGTTAATGATTTAATTAAGATGATGTTTTCTTAATTAAGAATTTTCATAATATAAGAATTTAAGATTAATTTAATTAAATTTAAATGATTAAGTTAAGTAATTAATTAAGTAATTAACTAGTGATTAATTTAAAGGTAAACACCTTGGAGTTAATTAAGTAAATTACTGGGTAAAGTAATTAAGTGGTTAATTACCAGAAGTAATTAAGTAAAAGATAATTACTTATGAAAGTAATTAAGTGGATGTGATTAAGGATTAATCACTTGTGCTTTTAATTGAATTATTAATTAATATAATTAATTAAAGGTTTTAATTTAATTAATGGTAAATTAATAAAGGATTAAGAGAATTTAATTAAGTGTTTAATTACTTGTTAAGTAATTAATTAAGGTTCTAATTAATGAAAGTAATCATTAATTAATAGAAATAATTAATTAATTGTTAATTAAAAATTTAAGGATAATTAATTTATAATTAAATTTTAATTATTAATTGTAATTAAAAAGTAATTACTTAAATATGATTAATTAAAAGTAATTAATTAAATATGATTATCTAAAAGTAATTAGTTAAATATTATAAATTAAAGGTAACTAATCAAGAGTGTTTTAATTAAGAGTAATTAATCACTTATGATTAATTAAAGGTGATTAATCAGGTGTGATTAATTTTAGGATAATTAAGAAATAATTATCAAGGTAATTAAATAATAATTAATCAAGGATGATTAATTTAAAGGGTAATTAAGAGATAATTACTTGGATAATTAAGAAGTAATTAATCAAGACGATTAATTAATATTGTAATTAATAAATAATCACTTAAAGTAATTAAGAGATAATTAACCAAGAGAGATTAATTAAGGTGAATAATTAAGTGATGTTTATTAATTAATTTGTAATTAATTAATGAATATGTAAGTTGGATTGATGATAATCCGAGTGTTTAAGCAAGAATTAATTTAATTAAGGATTAATTAAATTAATTAAGTTTGGACCAACTTGTTAGGATTGATGAATGATTGGTTGATAAGTATCATTGGATGAGTTAATGATAATGGATGATATCGTATGTCATTGGTTGATATGTGATGATATTAATGTGATATATCTGAGATGTGATATATATGCTGCTTTGTAATATGTGTGGATGAATGTGACAATTGTAAATTATCTATCTGTGTTATGAATCATCCATTTATATTTAGTGATATTTCTTAATATCTATTGTTTAAATCCCTTAAGTACAACTTAGACATTAAAATGGCATTTGATTTCGGTGAGACCGGGATCGGGTTTCCATATTTTGATATCCGAAAACCACACCGATCCAAAATAAACGTTAGGTCGTAAATCCAAGTGGAGCAAGTGAAGACTCGAGGTGTAAGAACTATACCTCAGTTTAACTCTGTGGATGATTCCGTAATGAGTTTGATGGAATAGTACTTATAGGTTCGAGATGGTGATTCAGAGTGCAATGGCTATGGTCGTTGACTCTAAGGGTGATTCCAAAATGAGTGCAACGAGATAGTGCATTCGGTTCCGTTCGAAGCCGGAACGGACTTGTATAGATTGAATGCTTTCAGAACATCGTCAGATGGACGATGAGCATTCTAAGATAAATGTGTCCTACAAAGGTAATCGCAGCCTCAAGCCTCATCAACCGGGAATGGCTAAAACAGGGGAGGTGCAGTAAGGATTTGTGGGTAGCTCCCACTGGAGGGCGAGATTCATCCTGTCTAGATGTCCCTTTTTATTTCGGCTTTGTGGGCAGTTGGATCTGCAGCCAACTGTGGGGTGATCTTGTTCGGGACTGTTCAGTAAGGAATGGTCCCGGTCTTGTGTTGCAGGGGAGTTATGGTGGCTCCTCGGTATGGTGATCTAGGCCACGTACTGTGACGGGCGGTACCCCAGTAGTCCTGCCATTGATGGAAACCCATTTTCCCCTACGAGACCCTACGGTTTTGTTTGTATTACCCACTTTTGTGGCTAGTAGCTGGAATTTAATCATGTAACAATTTCAGCTATTTCATATTTACTTGAAAACCCTAGACACTATTATAATATCAATGGATTTCCTATCAAATGTTTTGGTTAGCGTAAGGTAAAATCTTTTCCATATTTATGTGTGGGAAGTCTTACGTGATACCTTTCTTTTCAAAGGATTTTCTAAAGTTAAGCAATTTTAAACCGTTTACTCACATCAGACCCCTGTCTGACACGAGTGTTTATTATCTGTTTTATTAAACTCTTGGGCACTCATATTCTGTATGAGTAGTCAAGTGATTCAGGTTATCCTTGACAAATTCTGGAGGTGCTTTTGAGCAGGAGGCTTCAGCGTGTAGATATAGATAGAGTTTCCACTGTGTGTTATTTTGTATTGTTGTTCTTGCAATGTATATTAGACAGAAATGTTATAACTATCTAAATTGAGATGTATGGTTGTGTACTCTGATGTATATGATACTATGTATATGTTATATATTATATTTCATTCGTTCCGCTCTGAGTTTTTATGTGTTGTTGTTCTTTCTTCACTTTCTTTTCTTCTTCTATCCCTTTCTTTCTTAATTAGTGATGCGATTTTCTGGTGATATAAAGTCGGGTCGCTACATTATGGACCCAAAGTTGAAAGAAAAAAAATATGTTAAGCCAATTTAATGAACACAAAGCCAAATATATTCATATTTACACTATGTAATAGAACAAATGTTATTTTCTTTTAAATTCTCGTACAACAAAGTATGTAAATTTATATACTTAAGAAATGAAATATTTTACACCATATAAAAAGATAAAATTTTATTTTTAAGGCCTTTTTATTTCACAAAAATGCACTGTTTTCATAATTAAATGCAAAAGTCTACATTTTTAATTTCTAAAATTCCATAAAAATTATTTTCTTATTCAAAAAAATATTACAAACCATCTTAAACTCAACTTTGCTATTAAAACACAATTTTAAACCAACTTTATCTTCCTATTTAAATAACCTTTAAAAATCACATACTTGTTTTAAAAATTATTAAAAGAAGTAATTGGCAATAATTAATACAATTATTGCATTTTCTCTAAATAAAATCCATTCTCCAATCATTATTAACCCAAACAAATAAAATAAAGTTCCAAACATTATTTTTCTCATTTTATTTTCAAAATTCATTGTTTATTCCAAGTAAACAATTATAAATCTCCAATTTTATTTTAATTTACAATATTAAATTATAACTACCGTTATAATTGAATATTAACAAGTAATCTTCAAAGCAGGGTTGTTACAGGTAGGCTATGATTTAAAATTTTGATGAATATTTTGGAATTTTTCCATCATTTTACGAATTAGTATGAATTAAATGGTGAGGAAAAATTAACCTTAATTAATTAAAATGTTTAAGAAAATTATTAACCAAGGCTAAATTAAAGGATAAGATTTTTTGTTATCTTTAAAGAATACTATTACAAAACAAAAGTGACAAATGAAAAAATGTAAGTGCAAAGAATTAGTCAAAAAGCATTGCTTTATTAGGGAAATTGATAGTTTTCCACCTAATTACATATTTGTCACTTAACTTACGATGGCCTAAACTAAGGATCAAGGTAACTTTAAATTGAGGCATAATGATCGCTCAAACTAAGCTTATGATAACGTTACGATGGGTTAAATGTTACATGTACGATAACCCGAAGCTAGCTATTCAATATTGTTTTCAATAACCTTACATTGAGATTCAAGATAGCCTATATCTATGATGCATGATAGTTTTTAGTTTTGAACAATGATGGCCATTACATGTGTGAATTATGATAGCTAAGCATGTGATAGCTTTAGATGCACAATAGCTTGGGGCCACAATAGCCTTAGAAACCTGATAGCCTTAGAGTATGATAGCTTAGGAGGAATTATAACTTCTGAAACTCCATAGCCCTAATGGCATGATAGCTTTAGATGCTCGATAGCTTTTGAGGTGCGATGGCTTTAGAGATACGATAGCCTTAGTGGCTTGATAGCTTTGTAGGTGGTAACTATGGGATAAAGGCATGGTAACTATAGAATGATAGATATATGGTAACTATTGAACTAGAAATGTGATAGATAATGTTGGAAAATTCTTACGTAAATAAGTGAATTCTTTGGTACATCTTGGAAAAAAAGTTTCTATGATGTTGGTTTTCAATTTCATAGGGATGGAGTTATGAAAGAAAGTAATAATCTAAATCTAATAAGTTGTTCAAGAAAGAGAAATGAAGTAAGCATAAAAAAGCAAAGAAATGATAAGTGTATCATTTGATGATAAAGATAAAAAATGTTTTATTTAAAGAATACAATGACTTGGTCCAACGTAAAGACCCAAGAAAGTGTAGGGTAAAAAACAAATAAATGAAAGAAATGGATTGAACTTAAGATCGTAAAATATACCCATTCATGAAGTTATTGATTGAAAAGATGCCAAGACTTATAAAGTCTAAAATTCAATGGTATATTGCAGGGTGCTAAGACTTAGGAAGTATATGGGGTTCAATTTAGAAATTTAACTCTAGCAAGGGCAACGACATCAAAATGGATGTATTTTAATGAATGATTTGACATGTAAAACAAAATTAGTTATGGGATTAGGATGGCCTACTGATGATTAGTAAGGACGTTTGCTAGAATGTATTCAGGTTGCTTACATTCAGCCTCCAAAGAGAGTCGATGTAGCTCCAATAGGGTGGCTTCCATAGTGGAATGAGTGGCCACTTCATCATGAAATTGATTTAAAAGAAGATAAATTAGTGATAAAAAGACCTAGGGAAGTAATCACTAAATAAAGCGAAGATAACTTTGAGATGACACCTAAATAAGAGTCTACATGATGCTTGTAAATGCATTTGAGATTATATGGAATGGTTCATTGAGATAAATATATAGTACACTTAAACTGGTCTGGATGAATATACATATACATATATACATATATATATATATATATAAATGTATATATGACATGGTTCATTAATGTTAAGTATAGGTTACACTTAAAATTAGAATGATGTAATATTAATGCTTATAATGTGATGATTGTTAACATGATGTAATGTAATCGTTGTTATTGATGTAGTGAGGGGAAAACTCATTCTACTATGTGGCATGGTCATGCTGTATGATATGCTTTACTGTAAAATATCACTTGTACCTGGATTTATGCTTGACCAATGTTTTTATTACTATTTCCCCTATTTACTCATAGGTACATTAGGTAGGCCGAGTTTATGGATTAGAAAGACATTTAGGAAGACGCGTAATGAAGCTGAAGACGAAGCATGAAGATAGTAGACAATAAAAGTTATTATTATATTCATCTATTGTAAAACTAGGGTATACAACTCATTAATTATTCATGTAGACATTCATACATCATGCTCGACACTAGTATGCATAGCAAAATTTATTAAAGAATATTGATCCCATTCATTTAGCTGTAAAGACGTAAAGACAGTTATGCATAGCGAAAATTCATTTAGCTATTTTACTTAATGTTGGGAAAATAATATCGATTTCATTCAATCGCTTGGAAATTATTCTGGTAATCACTGCAGCATCATCGACATTCATTTTTCGATTTCAAAATGGGGGATGTTACAATTTAGTATCAAAGCATAGATAGAGGATATTTGAGTAAAACATAGCTTAGTAGAAGTTTAGGTAGAAACTAGATAATCGAAAAGTAACACCTTAAGGAGGATATACGCTATATATAAATATATAGATATTTGTGTGTAACTTACATGTATTTTGATATAGATACATAAATGGATGTGTATATTCCTCTACTATTGTTCTCATACTCTTTATTTCTATTTCTTAAGAATGTTTGCTTACGTAGAAAGCAGGAATCGAAACTCGAAATGGACGTTTGATGTTAGGAGGTGCTAGGACAAATGCTAATAGAGGAATCACAAGTACTCAAACTAATGGCCAAGGAGGAGAGTCAGCCTTGAAAGTTCATGTTGAAGCCCGTTCTAGGATATCTGCCTCAATTGTTGGAAAAATTGATATGAATCCTTTTTTCTATTAGTACATGGTAGAGATGATGAAGCAATAACTGGTTGAAACTGTTGAGTCAACGCCGGTAGCTTAAGCGGTGGACTTTTTCAAGATTACTAAAGATTATAAGAATAGTGGAGGAAAAGTGTTTATGGGGAAGGAGTTTGCTTTAGAGGTTCTAAATTGATTGAAGGCGTGCGAGTCCATCTTTGAAGACTTAGATTATGATAATGCTTAAAAGAGGTGATTGGCTTCTTGCCAGCTTCAGGAGGATGCTTTAGACTGGTAGGAGGCGTTGATTACAGAAGTACCAAAAGTGGAGATAACTTAGGAATAATTATAAGAGCGATGTGAGGCTCAATTTATACCTCAATCGTAAAAGAGTACTTTAACTGGAGAGTTTCTAGATCAAAATCAGGGAGAGATAAATTTGGCAGAGTATATTCAATGTTTTATTGAAGTATTGAAGGAGCATATTAATACTCTGCTAAAAAAGAATGAGAAATTTATAGAAGGTCCAAAGAAGAGGCTGCGTCATAAAGCGATAATGCACTTGTTGTCCCCTTTTGCAATGGTCATTGAAATGGAAAGGAGTTATGATAGCTTGTATCAAGAAGAGAGGAAAGCTAACATTTGACCCAAGGATGGAAAAAAAAGTCCCACCCATATCATAATAGGAATATGATCCAACAAGAAAGAAAAACCTCGAGAAGAGGAGCTCAGAAGCCAAGTGTGACAATATTACTTACTTCAATTGTAAGCATAAGTCACCACTCAACCAACTGTACCCTGTCAGAGAATAAAAATAGGTTCAAGTGATTTGACCGCAATAATTCTAGCCATAAAAAGAGAGACTTTCTAGAGTTGAAGCAAGCAAATGTTTATGTCTCGAAGGACCTTCAGCTGGACTAATGGCCAAGGAGAAGGGAAAGAATGTTATGCTTGAAGGTATGATTTTGATTTTCAGTATTTCAATTAGAATTCTGTTTGATACTAGGGCTACACACTCTTTTATTTCAAAAGATTTGGTGAATAGGATAGATCGATATACTTCCTATTTGGTTACATCTTTGCATGTGATTAGTTTGATTAGTTGGTATGTCACTCTCGAATTAAGGTGCACTGGCCTTGAGTTTACTTGTCTGGACATTTGTTTGTTTGCTAACCATATATTTTTTAGTTCGTAGGGTACAAGGTATTTTTGGCATGGACTAGTTAGTGCGAAACGATGCTATGATTTATTGTACTGACAGATCTATCGCTTTATGGAATCCAAGGTACGGAGAAAGGATCATGATAGCATTGGATGTAATGGAGGAAATGTCACGAACGATGTTGTAAGCGGTGGATGATCAATAATGATGAGATTAACAAAGTGTTAGTGGTTCAGTAATTTGTTAATGTTTTGGATCTAATAACAAGATTATTGTCAAGAAGATAGATTAAATTATGGATTGACTTAATATCTAGGAAAGACCTATTAGTAGAAAATTTAGCAGAATATCGCTCATGGAGATGGAGGAATTAAAGAAGAAGCCAGTGGAACTTGATCATAAGAGTTTAATTAGGCCGAGTAGTTCACAGTGGGAACATTTATAGTATTTATGAAGAAGTCAGATGGATCACTTCGGATGTGTGTCAACTATAGGAAGTTGAATGGGTTAGTGAAGGATCGTTATCCATTGGTTAGGATAGATATTTTGTTTATCTAGTTAAGTGGAGCTAGAGTATTCTGAAAGATAGATTTGGCAACAGAAGTCGAGTATAGCTGAAGGTAGTGTTATATTAACCATGTTTAGAATTAGATACATTCATATGAGTGGTTAATCATGCCCTTTGGACTGATTAATGCCTATGTGTTCTTTTTAGATCATATGAACTGCATCTTTCACAATCAGTTGAATATATTATTATTATTCTTTGCTGATAATATTGGTGTATTCTAAGAATGAGAATGATCGTGAGTAAATCTTAAATTTTTGCTGGATAAATTGAGACAATACAAGCTGAAGGCAAAGTTTTCCAACTGTCACTTTTGGAAAGGAGAAGTTAAGTTTCTTGGTAAAGTTGTTTTGGAGAATGGATTGGTAGTAGAGCCATTAAAGATGGAGACCATTAATGATTGGAAGAGACTAAAGATGGTTACCTAGATAAGAAGTTGCTTGAGATTGGTTGGCTATTATCATAGATTCATTCAGGATTTCTCAAGGATAGTATCACCCTTGACTAAGCAAATCAGAAAGAATAATAATTTTTGTGAGGATGGATAAGAGCAAAGTGTCATTTCAGGAGTTGAAGAGGTTATTGACCAATACTTCTATTTTGATCATTCCTAAAGGGAATTAGGATTTGGTAATTTATACCGACACTTAATGAACCATATTGGGAGCAACACCGATGTAGAAGTGACGAGTGATCGTTTATGCATCTCGGCACATAAGGCTGCATGAAGTTCGTTATCTGACTCATGTTTTGGAGTTGGTAGCAGTGATTTTTTCAGTAAAGCTTTGAAGACATTACTTGTTAGGAGAATGGTTAATGTGAGTTGTATATGAATCATAAGCCTCTTAAGTATTTTCCTCTCAAAAGGAGTTGAATATGAGACAACCTATGTGGTTAGAATTTCTAGTTGCATATGACTTAAATATCGAGTATACGTTGAGAAAGGGGAACAAGGTTGCCGATGTTTTAAGTAGGGAGCAACACAATGGAGTGTTAGCCGTGATTGAAGAATGAAAGATATTAGAGGCATTAGCTTCTTATAGGGTGCATTTTAAGTCGAATGTGGGATCAAGTCAAGCTCCAAGTGCATAGCAAGTTTGAAAGTTTGTCCACTCTTTTAGATAGAGTTGATACATGGAAAGAAGAGGAGCCATTGTAAGTTGAAAGAATTAGGAAGTTAGAGATGGGTGTGGATGTAGAGGATTTAAAAGGATTCAAGATAGATATGAAGGGATGACTTAAGAAGAAAGGAAGATTATGTATTCTAAATGTTGAAGACCTTTAGAAGGAGGCCTTCAAAGAAAGCAACGGTCTAAGTCTATAGTTCATTCCAAGGCAAGAAGATGTATCACTATAGAAACAAGTATTCTTTTAAGAAGGTATGAAAAGAGACATTTGTGAATGTGTTAAGAAGTGTATCACATATTAGCAAGTAAAGGATGAGCATCAAAACCCTAGTGGTTTGCTTCAACCTTTTGAAGTACCAAATTGGAAGTGGGATTTGGCATCCATGGATTTCATTTATATCTTCCAAGGTTGAGAATGAGGATTGATAGTATATGGGCAATAGTTTATAGATTAACTAAGAGCACCCATTTTGTCCTAGTGAAGTTGACAATGATGGCAACCAATTTAGCTAAGCTATATGCAAAGGATATATCAAGACCTTGTGGGATTTCGAGCAACATAGTTGGTGATAGAGACTCGTTGTTCAGTGGTGAATTCTAGAGAAGTTTGCATAGTGCATTAGGCATAGAGTTGAACTTGAGTTTGGCTTACCACCCAAATATATATGGTCAAATGAAAGGGTGAACGGTGTATTAGAGATTTTCTAAGACATGTATTCTAGATTTTGGAGGATCTTGGGAGGATCATTAACTTTTAGTAGAGTTTGCCTATAATAATAGTTACTAGTCGAGTATTGGTATGGCACCTTTGAGGTGCTTTATGGTAGATCATGTAAGTCGTATATGTGTTGGTAGACATTTGTGGATAGACTTGTGTTAGGATCGGACTTGGTAAGGGATGCTACTGAGAAGATAGAGTTGATTCCTACTAGAGTATAGGTTATGTAGTCGAGGAAGAAGAGTTATGATGATAAGAGGAGAAAGGAACTATAGTTCGCAGTAGACGATCATGTCTTATGGAGGTTTTTACCAATTCAATTGGGAAGGCATGGAAATTGGCTCTTAGATATAGGTCTGTTTCCAGTGACGGAGAGGATTGATAAACTCTCATATTGAGTTGAGTTATTTGGTAATTTGGTTGGTGTGGATATTGTTTTTCGTACATCACACTAAGGAAATGTATACATGACCTTAGTATGATATTGGAACTGAAGGCTGTCATAGATTATCTGTACATATATTAGAAGATCAAAAGGGATAGTAGGTCGAGATATGAAGGAGTTAATGAACAAAGTTATTAAACTTTCTCACATCTAGCGGAGTGATGATATAGATAATTATACCAGAGAGGTAGAGGATAAAATTATTTGAATTTTTTAGACATTCATGTTTGTAGCAGTGTAGTTTGTTTGTCTGTTGTATGTACTAGTAATTGCACTAGTGTACTTATTTATGATATAATTATGTGTTAGTAGTTGGACTAGTGAATTATGTTTAGCAATAGATAATTTTCATTAATAGGGTACTGATTTAACTTGTATGCTTGTGTGTATTCATGTGATGATGACTTTACACTTTCAAAGTGTTAGTGATGTGCGTATTCGTGTGATGATGGCTTTGCACTTTCTACGTGTTAGTGTAATTGTTTTCCTAGAGTTCATTGCTTTACCTCATCTAAATTTTAAGGACAAAATTCCTATAAGGAAGGGAGACTGTAATGCCCTATATTTTGGAATGCTATTATATGTGGGAAATTAAAATAAGTCTTGTTAAATGATAAATAAGAATACCTAATTGAGAAAATCACTTAAGGGGATTTTTTAATAAAGGTGGAACACTTAAAATGTTAATCGAATGAGCCTAGAGTGATTACAACAATTATAATTGGCCTAAGAAATAAGGTAGAAGGCTTAATGAAGGTGATTTTATGTATTAAGCGAGGGGAAATAATGAGATTATACAATATGGGATTTAGCCCAAGACCAAATCACTTAATTCTCCCCTTAAATGCATTATCTTCTTTATTCCTTTTTCATTTCACAAAAAACTAAATCAACACTACTAAGACAATCCGCCATCTCTTAAGGGAATAAGATCTCTTAAGGGAATAAGTTCTCTTAAGGGAATAAGAGAAAATTAAATCAAAAGGGAAAAGGGATTTCATTTCTAAAGAAAGAAAGAATATTTAATCAAATTTTCAAAGCTTAAGTGAGAAATACTTTCTCTATTTAGCTTTAAAGCTATTAGAGTTCGAATTTGACGAGATTTGATGCTTTCATTAGAGATACACATATTTTGATGATACCGTTTGTTTGAGAATTAAATGACATAATTTGAGATACATTTTAGTTTAAAGCAAGGATTAATCTTATTCGAATATTTCAAAATTTTAATATGATGGTTTTAACATTAACAAAGGTGGATTTAATTTTTGATAAAGGAATAATTTATTATGAATTTTCTAAGTGGAAAATAGGCAATTTTGGGTGTAAATTAATATTTAAAAATATCAAAATTTAATATCTTAATTTGAAATTTTTACTAAAGGTAGACGATGATGTTTTTGAATTTTGGTAAATTTTGGGAATTTTCTCATCGTTTTCTTAATTACTATGAATTAAATGGTGTGGAAGAATTTTCCGTAATTAGTGAAAATGTTTAAGAAAATTACTAATCAAAGAAAAATTAAAGAGAAAGATTTTCAGCTATCTTCATATAATACTGTTACAAAATAAGTTAAAAATGAACAAATGGCAAGTGAAAAGAATTAGTAAAAAATAGATGTTGCTTTATTAAGGAAAATAACAGTTTTCTACTTAAGTGTAGATATTCCACTTAACTTACGTTAGCCTAAAATATGGCTCACAATAGCATTAATTAAGGCATACTCTATTTCAAAACTAAGCTTACTATAACTTAAATATTACATCTATGATAAGTCAATGCTATAATTAGGATAGTTATTTAATATGGTTTACGATACCTTTACGTTGAGACTTATGATTGCCTCAATATGTAATGCGCAATAGCTTTAAGTTGTGCCTTTGATGGCTATTACATTTGTGACTTACAATAGATAAGTGTGCGACAGCTTTATATGCATGATGGCTTGAGAGGTATAATAGCCTTAGAGACTTAATAGCCTTAAAAGCACTATAGCTTGGGAGGCACGATAGCTTTTGAAACTTTATAGCCTTTGGGCACGATATCTCCAGATGCACGATAACTTTTAAGGCATACTGGCCTTTAGAGGCACAATAGCTATGTGATAAATATGGATGAGGGGCATAATGTTTATAGAATGGTAGACGTATGATAACTATTGAACTAGAAATGAGATAGTTAATGTTAAAAATTATTAGACAAATAAGTGAATTTTTAGTAGCATTTTGGAAGATAGTTCCTAAGACGTTGGTTTTAATTCCACCGTGATGGATTATGAAAGAAAGTAATAAGTTAAAAGGTGATAACTTAATTCAAGAAAAAGAAACAAAGTAAGCCTAGAGAAGCAAAGAATGATAAATGTATCATTTAGAGATAAAGATGAATAATTTTTATCTAAAGAACAGAAAGATTCGATCTGTAACGAACTGGGAATTTTGACGTCTCAAGTTTTGAATATTAATTTTTAATACTCAATAATACGATATTTTAATCAAATAAAATCCCCGTTAAATAACAATTGGTAATAATATACCTTTTCAAACCAAGATAATATTTGAATTTCTAGAATTTTATTTACCAAATAGGAAATTGATTTAATTGGAATTTATTTTATATATATATATACATATATATTAAGAACAAAGAAATTTACATATAAAGATTCATAATAAATGTAGAAAAATAAGAAGAATATATTGTGAACAGAAATGATATGACTTATGGAAAATATAGTGTATTATAAATAGAAAGAGTTTAAAATTGGATTTTTCTATATGCGTACATACATACATACATACATACATACATATATATATATATATATATATATATACATTAGTAAGGAGAATGTGTGTGTGTATATATAAATTCAAAAAGGGGATATGTAGCACTTATAAAACAAAAAAAAATTATATGCTAAAAACTAAATAAAAATAGTATGTGAAAACAATATATGTAATGGTAAGTTATATATATATATATATATATATATATGAACTAAATAAATATAGTTTATTGAAATAATATATATTTATATATATTGAAAAAATACAAGAAGATATATATATATATATATATATATGAAAATACATGATGATAGAAATGAGAGGTATACACTTTTAAAATATAAAAGAAATGTAAAACATAAAGGTTATTTAAAAAAAAAAAGTAGAATGACAAGACTTGAAATGCCTTGAGTTATATGTTTAATAAAAATGTATATTTGTATGTGTGTGTGTGTGTTTGTATGAAGACTTAAATGGTCTATTCAAAACTACCTTACATCTTGTTTTAAAAATATATGTATGAAAATTAAAATCAAATGAAAGTAAAACGTATATAACAAAGTAAAGATAAAAACAAGCAGAAATGGGTAGAAGGAGTGTACCATCGTGTTGGGAGAATTCTCACCACCGATCCAAGGCCTCACCTACCACCGGACCAAACACCAACTCACTTACCACCGGACCAAACACCAACTCACCTACCACCGAATCAACTACTACCGAATCAACCACTACCGAACCAATTCTCACTCACCACTCTCCACCGGATCAACCACTATCGAATCAACCACTACCGGACTGAAAGCCACTCCAACCATCTCCGGACCAAGGCTTTGCCGAACGAACATTGCCAGGCCAGATTACATCAGCCCAGGCCCACCAGCAGCTATGTACATCCATGACCCCTACCCCCAGCCTCACTCTATAAATAGAAGGGTAGGGGTGCAACAATGGTGGACAAGTTTGAGAGCTCAAGCACGGATAGAACTTTCGAACAACTTTCATATATTTGTAATCAAAGCTTTGTACTTGTAATTTGAACAGTAAAGGAGAATAACATATAAAGTGGACGTAGGCACATTCTGGCCGAACCACTATAAATCTGTGTGTCTTTTACAGTTTAGTCCCTGCTTTTTACATATTTGCATAAATCACCCAAATCACTAAGAACAACATAAATCGACTAAATTATACGACTTGGAGGTGTTTGCCCATTTTTTGTGCAAACATTTTTGGTGCTTTCACTAAGAACTCGAGCTAGAAGCTTCAGCTTCCCCCACTTAAACTTCTTCCCGACAGCATCGCTCATTGCTTGGAAGACATGCCTCCCAGGCAGAAGAAAGATGTTAGCAAAGGAAAGAACATCGCAACTAGCAGCGTTCCAGATCTAGTGATCACAGATCAAGAGAACTGTCCCATTTCAACAGCAGTACGAAATGGAAATCAGGCAAATCCGATAGCCCCTGCCACGGAACAACCGACAGCAATTACTAGGGCAGATCCAGACAGGGTTGTGGCTGAAGTAACTAACTGCTTCCCATCCCAACAAGAAGCCTTGGTGGACCGACTCATGTCACGCTTAAGGGAATTGAAGAATCCAACCGCAACACTGAATCATGGGATGAGTCCCAGTCTGGAGGATCTGGGAGGCGACAAAGATCTTTCTTCTTCTAAAAAGCTAACAACAGAAACAACAATGATAGGAGCTGAGCCCGAACTCAGCCCGAACTCCGGCCCGAGGAAACACTTGGAACCAAACCCAACGGGGGAGGTACCAGGCGAGGGTCGGCTGTGGCTGAGCCGGTCATGCTACCTAGCCATGGAAGCACCAATGAACGGGGCCGAGCTAGAGTCCAGCCCGAAGTTGGACCCGAGGAAGTGCTCAGAACAGAACCCAACAGGGGATGATCAAGGCAAGGGCCAACTGTAGCTGAACCTAGCATGCTCCCAGAAGACCAGAGGCAGCCGCTGGAAAATATTAGGAGTGATAGACGATACCACCCCTACAGATCATCTGGACGGAATCAATCTCGCAGAGAAGAACCAAACTCATTTCTACCTGCTCCAAATTCTGATGAAAGGACGGCGCGATTGTTCAGAGAGTGCATCCAATGGGATCAAAGAGATCGAGGGATAGGCGCTAGGTTAACCAGCCCTTTCACTCGCAATATTGAAATTTCCATCACCCCCCAAGAATGGAAAATGCCAACAATGGAACCTTACAAGGGAATCTCTGACCCCATTGTACACTTGCAGAGATACACACATCATATGCTCATGAGTAGAGCCAAAGAAGGAGTATTGTGCAAATGCTTTCCACTATTCTTGACAGATCTAGCTACCTCCTGGTTCTGCCACCTACCCCAAGGATCCATCAGCTCATGGGAAATGTTGAAAGAAAAGTTCATCAGCCAGTTCCGTATTCATGTGGAACAACCCAAGGACGCTTATTCCCTATCTAATATCAAACAGAAGTCTGGAGAGACAGTGCAGCAATATCTAACCCGATTCAATGTTGCAGCGGCCGCAGTCCAAGATGCCGATGAGAAACTTATCTTAATGGCCCTTTGTAGTGGTGTGCATCTGGATACTAAGTTTGCTAGAAGATTAACGAAAGAAAAACTAGCTACCTTACCAGATTTCTTCCATGAAGCCGGAAGATATATGAGACTAAAAGATGCTGCCACTGAAAGACAAACAGGGCAACAAACCAAGGCAGCTCATGGCGACACGCCCGCTGTAGCAAATGACGTTCGAAGAAGCGACTCTAGAGACAATGCTGGGGGCAAGAAGGGAGAAAAACGTCTATATCGGCCAGGACCGAGATTTGACACTTGCACTCCTTTGAATGAAACAATCGAAAACATCTTCCTGGCCACCCAAAATGAAGTTAAATACAGATGCCCCCCATACAAGAAGGAATCAGATAACGCAATTAAGTCTGGAAAGTTCTGCCGCATCCACGAATCTCATGGGCATGATACCAATGAATGCCATCATCTCCGGGACTTAATTGAAGAACACATCAGAAGAAAGAGACTAGAACGCTATGTAAAGGTCAGAACAGGACCCCAGCTCCTGCCGATGAGAACCCAAGGCTACCTCTCCCAGAAACAGGAGGGGGAAATCGCAACACCGGCGGCCTCAGTCATGAGAAGATAGTGGTCCATACCATATCGGGAGGACCGCACATCGCCGATAGAAGCTGGGCAGAGATGGAAAGATACGGAAAGTCACTTAGAAACAATAAACGCTACGTTAATTCTATTATGGAAGAACGCCACCCGAAGCGAAAAGAGAATGATGACATTACATTCAATAGGCGTGACCTGGAAGGAAGGCAGTAACCTCACGTGGATCCTATGGTCATCTCTGCGCAGTTTGGCCCAACCAAAGTTTTTCGAATTCTAGTAGACATTGGAAGCTCAGTAAATATCCTATTTAAGCATGCTTTCGACAGAATGAAGTTATCAATGATGTATGTGTCGCCCTGCAACAAACCACTACACGGTTTCACTGGAGGCGCGAAGATGCCCCTCAGGCAATTGGACCTTTTTGTTGAAATAGGAAGTCACCCCCGCTTCGTTGTGCGGAAACAAACATTTGTGCCGATAGATAACCACTTGGCATACAACACCTTTTTAGGAAGACCAGCCTTGTCTGACTTCCAAATTGTCTTGGCCCCGTGGTGCCTGAAGATGAAATTTCCAACAGACAATGGAATAGGGGAAGTAGAGGGAGACCAAGACGCCGCTCGAGATTGCTATGTAACTGAACTTCACAATAATCGAAGGAAGGATAAAGGGAAGAATGCAGAGACTACTCTCTGCATGAAAAACTTGGAAGCATAGCAACTAAAGAGAGCCCCTCCTCTTCGATATACCAGCGATCCTTTCAATGAATTAGACACCAAGGATAAAGAGGAGGAGGCCACCGCCGAGCCTGCAGAGGCTATGGAATTTGTACCTATAGACAAACACGATTCGAGTAGACTGTTGAAAATCGTATCTCAGCTAAGAACAAAATTGAGGGATCAACTCATTGATTTTCTCCGCCGCAACTTGGATGTGTTTGCATGGACGCACGCTGACATGACTGGAATCTCCCCAGACGTGGCATGCCACGTACTAAACATCGATCCTACCAAGGCACCAGTAAAGCAGAAAAAGAGAAGTATGGGGACAAAACGATCAACAGCCCTCGATGAAGAAGTAAAGAACTTATTTGCCAATAACTTCATACGAGAAGCCATCTACCCAGAGTGGATCGCTAACCCGGTACTAGTAAAGAAGGCTAATGGGAAGTGGTGAACATGCATTGACTTCTCCAACTTAAATGACGCTTGCCTGAAGGATTGCTTTCCACTCCCCTGAATCGATCAGCTTGTGGACAGCACCGACGGGCACGAACTCCTATCTTTTATGGATGCATACTCAAGATATAACCAAATTCCTATGCACGCCCCCGATCAAGACCACACTAGTTTCATCACTGACCGGGGATTGTACTGCTATAGAGTAATGCCTTTTGGACTCAAAAACGTCGGGGCTACCTATCAGCGCCTCGTCAACAAGATGTTTGCGGAACTGATAGGACGAACTATGAAGGTTTATGTGGATGATATGCTAGTAAAATCGAGGAAAGACAATGATCACGTAAGCCACCTGGGCGAGATGTTTCAAGTACTTCGCCAATATGGAATGAAGCTGAATCCTCTAAAGTGCTCATTCGGAGTATCGTCAGGAAAGTTCTTGGGATTCATCGTCCATGCCAGAGGAATTAAAGCAAGCCCCGAACAAGTCCGAGCCTTGAAAGATATCAGGATACCTTCCACTCGAAAAGAAATGCAAAACCTGAATGGAAAGGTGGCCGCCCTAAGTAGATTCATCTCTAAAGCGACTGACAAGTGCGTCCCCTTCTTCGAGGCTCTAAAGAAAGACAAAGAAAAGTTCGAATGGACCGACGAATGCTTAACAGCCTTCCTTAACCTAATCGAACACCTCTAGAGACCACCAGTACTCTCAACTCCAAACAAAGGCGAAGAGTATACCTATACCTTGTTGTGTCATCTCATGCTCTAAGCGCCGCTTTGGTGAGAGAAGACTACCGCGCGCAACGACCAGTATACTTTGTAAGCAAGAGGTTAACAGGGGCAGAAGCCAGATATCCTAAATTTGAGAAGCTAGCATACTGTTTACTAATCACGTCACGGAAACTGCGACACTATTTCCAATCTCATTCCATCAGAGTTCTAACCGATCAACCGCTAAGGCAGGTACTCCATCGTCCCGACACTTCTGGACGACTACTTAAATGGTTCATTGAACTGAGTCAATATGATATCAACTACCATCTCCGCACCGCCATCAAGGGACAAGCCATGGACAATTTCATTGCCGAATTCACTACCAACGAAGGTAAGGAGCAATCTGAAATAGCAAAAGACATTAAGTGGAATCTCTTTGTAGATGGAGCTTCAAACGAACAAGGCTCGGGGGCAGGTGTTGTAATAATCACTCCCAAGGGAAGGAAGCTACACTATGCTCTAAGGTTGGAATTCGCTGCCACCAACAACGATGCAGAATACGAAGCAGTAATAGCTGGATTAGAACTTGCCTTAAAGATTGGAGTCAGTTCTTTATGTCTTCATAGTTATTCTCAACTTATTGTAAACCAAATACTAGGAGAATTTCAGACTCGAGGAGAACGACTCACAGCATATTTAAAGAAGACCAAGCTGCTACTCAATCAATTGGATCACTATTTAATCAAACACATCCCTCGAGAGGAGAACGAAGAGGCCGACGAGCTAGCAAAGCAAGCTAGCGTGAAAGACGGTAACATTTCCGAAGCATTAGCTATCTCGAAGCAACTAACACCGAGTTTCGAGCAAGTGAATCTGGTAGCTGCAATCGAAGAGAAAACTTGGATGACTCCCATCCGAAAATTCTTACAAGATGGCACAATGCCAAGCGAGCGTAACGAAGTCAAGAAAATCTTGAGGAAAGCTTCCCACTACACAATACAAGAAGGCATCCTCTATCGGCGCGGCTTCTCTAACCCCTTATTAAGGTGTGTCGCTGGAAGGGAAGCTAAGGAAATTTTATCCAACATCCATCAAGGAAGCTGCGGAGATCACACTAGAGGACAGACTCTGGCAAAGAAAAGTACTCCGATATGGATATTTCTGGCCCGCCTTAAACAAAAACGCCTTAGACTTCGTTAAAAAATGTGACAGATGTCAGAAATTTGCCGAGATTCCTCGACTACCAACAAATGAGATTACTCAAATGACCAGCCCTTGACCCTTTGCAATATGGGGAATTGACCTGATTGGCGAACTGCCAGTGGGTCGAGGCGGAGCCAAATATGCTATAGTGGCAGTTGACTATTTCACCAAAGGGGTGGAAGCAGAACCTCTAAATAAAATATCTTCGGCAAAATTATTAACTTCTTGATCAAAATTGTTCTATGCAGGTACGGGGTTCCACTCAAAATCATATCGGACAATGGACTTTAGTTTGACAGCGAAGAGTTTGCCGACTGGTGCCAAAAGCACGGAATTCGCAAAAGCTTCTCATCTGTGGCTTACCCCCAGGCAAACGGACAAGTCAAAGCTGTCAACGAAATTCTCAAAACTCCAATAAAAAAGAAGCTTGAAAAATCGAAAGGCGCTTAGGTGGATGAACTTCCTACGGTACTTTGGGCCTACCGCACATTTTCAGAACATCAACAGGGCATACTCCTTTCTCTTTGGCATACGGATCGGAGGCCATGCTCCCAGTCGAAACTGTAGTACCTTCCCACCGCAGGATCCACTATAACCCAGAAGAGTCCTTCATATGTCCTTAGATATAATTGAAGAGAGGAGAAACGATGCAGTGCTCAAAGCAGCAGCTTACAAGCAAAAAGTGGCGGCGCAATATAACTCCAAAGTCAAGCATCGTAGCTTACAAGAAGGAGATCTTGTCCTCAAACGAATCTTCCCGCGCCCCAGTGCACTAGATCCAATCTGGGATGGGCCATATGTAATTCATAAAGATCTCCACAAGAGAGCTTATATTTTGTCAACAGTGGACGGAGAGGTGTTCCAGAGGGCATGGAACATCCAACACCTTCGTCGATACTTTTCTTAGCTTGTACTTCCCATATGAAGTGAATTAACAAAGAGAATCAGTGGACGTAGGCATTTTCGTGCCGAACCACTTTAAAAACCTTGTCTCTTTTTTAACTTGTTCCTTTATATCTTGGCTGCTTGTTGAGCTTTTTCCTTTTCTGTTGAAAAAAATCCTGTGTAATGGCATTTCCATTCAAGATGCATCACGGCGCAACCTCCCCTGAGCAAGACCTAACAGGTACTGTACGAATCTATGCCCTCGCCAATGAGACACTTTTGCTCAAGCATCCCTCTGCTGCGGGTTAACTCATTGCTCGCGTTCGGCCCTTAAAGCCAACTGTAATGAGCCGATTATAAGCCAACGAGAAGGCTGACTATAGCCGAGGCAGCTCATTACGGGGTTCGGCTCGCCGGCAACTGTGAACCTAATTTAAGCCCCAACATAAGGTGTGGCCAGCCAGGGGTAGTTCACGGTTCGCGATCGGCACCCACGCTAGCCGGCCACGGTAAATCGAATAATACCCACGATTATGGGCCATAATGGCTCGGGTAGTTACTATGCGCGATCTCCGCTCCGGTGTGTCTTAAGTACGGCCTGGTAAAAAAGAAAACTCACCGCGGAGGCGTAAGATGGGTGACAAATGTCTACAAGACCCACAGCTAGGGAAAGTGACTACAAAACCGGTTTTCCATGAACTTAAGCACATCGAAGGCCTTCCGTGATTGGAAGTTTTACTATTTCTTATATTCCTGTTTTATTTAAAAACTTTCCTCCTATCCTATATAACGATCCCTAAAGTACAGGGCACAAAATAGGAGACACCTGCAAATGGGGATAGGAACTCACAACTGGATGACAGGACACTTAGCTGCATTCCATACTAAGTCACACAAGACATTCAAAGCTGCCATCTACAACTAAAACACGAAGGGCAGTACTCTCTTCCTTTGTCTATGAATGCACAACTATAATTTATTCACACATCACAATAACATTGCAAGATATGAAATTATATTTTAAGCAAGAACTTGACATCAAACACAATTGAACCACAGGCATATGCATAGCTGCATTTCTTATGCAACACATCAAAATAACGGAAGCATTTAAATATAACAGAACTAGCTTAAGTTAAAAAATTACATGCCAGAAATGAAGTTGTTCGTTACAAATAACATAATCACAGCCTAAAAGTTACATTAATTTTTTGGGACTAGCATAGACAACAATGTCAGGTAAACCAAAAGATGTCCAGGTCAAGTCAGGGACTCGGCTGCATCAGAGCTTCACCTCTATCCTACTGGCCCTCCGAGATCTACTTAACCGCGGGATCGGAACTCTCAGCATGCTGACCAGAGGTAGTTGGTGCTCCAGGGGTCCCGCCTGTCCAATTCGGGAAAGTATCCATTAATAGTCACGAACAATAAGCAATCAAGTTACGAAAAGACTGAAAGGGAAGACTTACTGGCATCTGCTCCTTGATCGTCATCCTCCAACTACACCCCTACCTCCTCAGCGGTCAGCAGCCGCATACCCTCCTTCACCGCCGCTTTCTCCTCTTTGGTGAACTGGGCCGTGACCACGTCCATTCTGAAGGCCACGCCACCCTTCTTATCCGCATCGGCCTTAGCCTCCTCCAAGGCCCTAAGGTAAATCCTGGCCATAAGTCGGGGATAATCATCCATCCAGGATAAGTTGCCATGTTTCCAAGTGCGAAAGTACATATCCTGAAGCATCTCATCCATTATCCCCTCGTTCTCCTCGAACTCCCTTATTCGGTCCCCAGAAGCCAACAGGTTTGCAACGGCAGCATCCCTCTCCGATTGGTATCGCGAGCAGTCAGCCTGAAAGGATTTCCTCATCGTCTCCACCTCCTCCTTCAGCTAGGTTTGAGCAAGCTCTGTGGCTTCAAGCTTCCCAGATAACTCCTGTACCCGCTCAAGATCCGCTTTCCGAACCTCATCCACCGTTGCAATGCCCATATCAATCCGTTCCTTACAAGCGGCCTCCATTTTCTGCAACTCTGCCCTGCTGGCCTCTTCCATGGTTCTCTTTAATTGCCTGAAGGCGGCCTCATGTTGAGAGATCTGGATGGCCTGATCAGCGAGTTGTTTGGCCTGGTCAGAAACCATTAACCGCAGTCGAATGTTGGCGCTCCCGATTTCTTCCCCAGTCTTGACCAATCGAGCATGATGCCCCATTAGCTTCCTGGTCTCCTCAGCAACCCGGTCGATGTTTGCCTTAGCTTCGTCCCCCAAAGTTACAACCCGATTGGTAAGCAAATCAAGGTCCAGGGACTTAGCTTCATCGAGTACCCTTACCATAGGATTACGAGGGAGAAGGTGTTCACCGGTAGCCTCATCGAAGGAAACATCACGAAAACCCGGATCCAGATCCGGATGACCCGTAAACCGATTACGTACTAAACCGGGATGATCTATCTGGGTAACGGTAGGATTTTCAGACGGATGCGGAGAAGGTATAAACCCAGTACTCTCCTCCGTGGTATCCTGGGGAGGCTGAGTTGGAAGCTGAGGACCAGGTGAAGATTCAAGCAAGGAGTGACTCCTCTTCTTCCTTTGGATATCCTCTTCGATAACTGCAAGAAGAGGACGGCAGCCGATTACGTCTCCGGGGTGGTTAGTCGAAGGCTTTGGTTTAGTAGAAGGCTTGAGAAGTTTGTATTGTTCAAGACGGTGCCGAACGTCTGATGTCTTGGTCACCTTACCTTCTTCTGTGATATGAAACTAAGTGTTACAAGCATACATTGAACTATAATTCTAGAAATATATCAAGTTAAGAAGAGTAAAGAGGTGCTTTGTTATACAAACCTTGGGGAGGAGTAGGATGCTGCAATAAGTCCTGGATCTCACTCCAGGACGGAAGCCGATCATAAAATATTCCTAAATACCTATCATAAATGGAGTCTGCAGGATTCAAAAATTCACCTTGAATCACAGGGGTTGCCTTAACTGAAATGCTCTTAGAAGATGAATCGGCACCAGTCCCGGCCTTGTCAGCTTTCTTTGGCTTCTCCACCAAGGCCGATCCTTCCTCCAACCCCTCAAAAGCTAGGCGAAAAGCATCATCTGTCCACTCCCGCATCTCACCTGCCTGCCCAGAAGACAAAGCCCCAGTACCATAACCGCTCTGTCCTTCGCCACCATCATCACCGCGACCATCACCATTGCCTTCTCCACCACTTCCACTCTCCGCCCCACCTCCTTCATCCTCGCCTCTTTCCTCCTCCACATCTTCCTCCTCTAGAACATCTGGACATGTGCTGGGGGAGGGTCCATCGGACTTCTTAAGTTTCTTCCCCCCGGCGACTAGATGTTTCGAGAAGTGTTTCCTTTTGCTACTCTTCGCCATAGCCCCTCCTTTAGCATTGGCAGCCATCTCCTCAGCTGTGTCTCTTTACTTGACCACAGACTGGCGTGGCAGAATCAAGTTGAGCTCCAGAAGAGTAGCATTCCTGATCAAATAAGAGGCTGCCCTCTCCCTTTCCGGAATGGCTTCTATCTCCGCAGCCATCTGAACTAGGCGATCGCTCTCTACAACCGCAAAGCCACCTGTCGCTAGCAAGAAATAAAGCACATAAGCAGGAGCATTGTAGTCAGAACAGAAATTATAAATAAGATTCAACTTACAGCCAGAGGTGAAGCGGTGGAAAGAAACAGAGTCATGCTTGACAAAGAACCATTCCTTCTTGAACATGCTAAATTTCGAATACAATTCCAGGACTGGCTTGAAAGACACGGCCGACTCTAAGCTAATATATAGAGACCCCTTCTTATAGCCTCTCAAGTTGTACAGGTACCGAATATCCCAGTTGGAAGGGGGACACCCATACTTTCTCTAGAAGATAATAAATAGACTCACCAAGATGGCATAAGAGTTGGGCTGAAGCTGGAAAGGGGCCACCTTCAAATAGGTGATGAAGCTGAATATCCAAACGTTGATCGAAGGAATGTCCCCGCACATGCAATGGTACCTACTATAAGCGAAATATCCTTTAGGGGGATTATACGGCATCACTCCTTCCCCTGGCAACAACATATGCGCTCTGTCGATCCCGAAAGAGCAAGATATAACATCAAGCTGCTCATCTTTGAGGGAGCTGGGAAAGCAGTCTCGCGGTGAATTCAATAGCTCTTGAGGAACGTACCCGTCTACTAACGATCTCGGGGTTGGTCCATGACGTTCTTCCCGAACTGGGGGCACTATTGGGGACTCTCCTTTGTCTTTGGATTTCTTCTTATCAGAACGAGTTTCTACTTTATGAGACATTATCTGCAACACGAGAAAACATATTATTAGAACAAGGAAAGTAGAGATATAAACAAGCAAGTGCGTACAGTCTGGAATTTCATTTGTAATTCAAAACATAAAAGGCTCAAAGTTCATTTGGCATTCAAACTCCCCGACCTCATTCGGTATTTCCAACACAAAGTTCATTCGGCATTCAAACTCCCCAACCTCATTCGGTAAGTCAAAGCGAAAGCTCATTCGACAGAAGAGGGCCTCACCTGGTCCGGCAGTTGAGGTCCGGTGATACGTTTGATTCGGCAAAGACAAGAGTTTGGTTCGGCTAGTACGGAATAACAGAGGCACAAAGCCCTTACTTATAGACCAACACAGACGACCGGACCAACTTGTTCGGCGCTTGGGACCGAATGAGAGTGTCCAAGTTGAATGGCCTAAAACAAAGCGCGACATATGCAGGCATATTCCCCACTTTGGGGGGGGGGGGCAAATGTTGGGGGAATTCTCACCACCGATCCAAGGCCTCACCGAACCCACCTACCACCGGACCAAACACCAACTCACCTACCACCAGACCAAACACCAACTCACCTACCACCGGACTAAACACCAACTCACCTACCATTGAATCAACTACTACCGAATCAACCACTACCGAACAAATTCTCACTCACCACTCTCCACCGGATCAACCACTACCGAATCAACCACTACCGGACCGAAAGCCACTCCAACCATCTCCGGACCAAGGCTTTGCCGAACCAACATTGCCAGGCCAGATTACATCAGCCCAGGCCCACCAGCAGCTATTACATCCAAGACTCCTACCACCAGCCTCACTCTATAAATAGAAGGGTAGGGGTGCAACAATAGTGGACAAGTTTGAGAGCTCAAGCACGGATAGAACTTTCGAACAACTTTCATGTACTTGTAATCAAAGCTTTGTACTTGTAATCTGAACAGTAAAGGATAATAACATATAAAGTGGACGTAGGCACATTCTGGCCAAACCACTATAAATCTGTGTGTCTTTTACAGTTTAGTCCCTGGCTTTTACATATTTTCATAAATCACCCAAATCGCTAAGGACAACATAAAATTGACTAAATTATACGACTTGGAGGTGTTTGCCCATTTTTTGTGCAAACACATCATATATATTGGTTTGGTTAATAGCAGTAAAGACCAAAACAAATAATGTAAGCTTTGCCTGGTAAAAGAGTGAGGCAAAATATATATATATATATATATATATATATAACACAAAAATAAACAAATGAAAAGCTAACCCAGTGAAAAGATAAAGTCAAAATGTCAAGTTGAAGACAAAACAAAGCCTGCAAAATAGGAAAAAATAAATTGATATATAAGAATTTTCCTGGCCAAAAGGAGAAAGGCTATTAGTTCATCTTAACTTCATTTCAAACTCAAACTAGACTTCCAATCAACCCATCAAAAACAAATCTTTGCACAGATCTGCAAATTTCTTGAACCCAAAACCTTGTACCCTATACATCATTTCATGCGTATAAACACGTATATATAGGCTTGTTTGTGGGTTAGTTTCAACTTTAATAACACTATAAAATATACTCTATAAGCAAAAAAAACTAATATCAAAGCTCTCTAAACTAAACATACTAAACAAGAAGAAGTTTTCTGCTCAAATTCAAAGCAAGCAAGGTGATTCAAGATTTCAAATCATAGTCTAGAGATCAAGCAGGAGATTTCAAAAGTTCAAGCATGTGGAAGGTAAGAAATAATTTTTTGAGATGCTTGGAAGTGTTAGTTCTCCTCTGTTATATTTAATAGTAGAAACTTTCAAGTCTGCTTAGTTTCAAAAGTATATATCTCTTCCGTAGGTTTGAAATTTTGGATGACGTAAACTAGTGAAACGCATGTTTTCGGGTATCGATTAAGTTAAAAATAATTAGGATTAATCATGCTATATGTTGTGTGAAAAATTAAATATATAGGGAGCTATCGTAGGTTTGGCAATTTTCGACATACTTAAATCATTGAATCAGGAATATAATCGGGGTTGACATGTAAAAATAGGATTTTTAGTGAAGAAATTACATTTTTCAGTAGCTTAAGCTTCGAGAATTTTCGAGATGATCGATTTTCATAAAAAATGAATTTTAGGTTCGAGGGTGAACTGGGCGGTGGGCCTCGGCTTCGAGATGATCATAGTGACGTGGGTAAGGGTTTCACCGTGGTCGTTTACTGAAATTGGCTTTGGTTTGGAGTGATGATGGAGTTTTAGGGTTTAAGGAGTAGGGTTAGAGGTGATCAGTTCGACGACAATTACGATGGGGGGAGTAACCGGACGTTTTGGATTTTGGTAGGAAGGAGGCAACGTGGGTGGGCTTTCAAATTGTGGTGGCGGCCGGTGAAACAATGGGTAGGATAGGGAGCAGTTCAGCGTTATGTAGTGATGGTTTTTTTTTCATGGTTCGGGTCGAAGCTTGATTTGGATTCAAAGATGCCGGAGCTTCGTCGAGGTGGCCGTGAAGGCCAAGGGATGGAGTGGGTCTATGGGGTCATGGGGATAGGTTAGGCACTAGGACAAATGTGCACGTGTACGGTGTGCACACGTGAAACAGCCATGGTGGTGGAGGTTTGGAAAGGAAGAGGGACTGCATTCTAAGGCATGCGTGAGGAGTTGGTGCGTGTTGATCTAGTTTGGTCTCAAGTAGTACACGAGGTGGAAGTGGACTTATGGATTGGAAATCGATTTGGAGTTCCTGTTTTTTTTAAAACTACAGATTTGAAATTGGAAATAATAGAAAAAAGAAATGAAAGAAAGAGAGGCGGAAGAAGAATAAGGGAACGGGTTTATAAAGTCTTAGGCTTATAAAGTCTTGGGCTTCGGTCCAAAACATATAAGGAGAAATATACACATTTAAATTGTTTAAATTTATATCTATATATTTAGCAAATCTTTGAAACCTTATAACACGTTCATACGAATCTCAATTTACACGAGATTCATTGCGATGGGTTCGTGTTGACGAACACTACATCGTCGTAAAACCTATTGTCGAGTCTGAATAAGTGGAAAATTTAGGCAATTTAAAACGAATAGTTTTTAATCACCAGTTTAAAACAAATAACGTCGTTTAAAATTACATGACTCATCTATTGGAGTAATTTTTCCCTAGTTCAAAATAATGACGAGTAAATTCATGTTAATTGCTTTGTTTTGAAATCTATTTGGCGAAATAAAACATTGTTCTGCTAATTATTTTTAATTGAACCCCTATTGGCAAAATAAATCACTGATCTGACATTATTACTGAATATATCTTCTTGTGGACATTTACTAGCAGAAATAAAACCCTAATTTGCTATTATATTTTTACAGACATCTATTTACTTTTCTGATAAATTATAATGGGTATTATAATATTGAAGTGATTGTTAATAACCGATTTATGTATCTGTATCTGTTATTCTGGATGGTTGTGGAACGAATGGTAATTTGATTAATTACCATTGAAAATAATAAGTCTTTTTGATTTAGTGGTTGACCTTTGAACCAAAATTGTTTAAGGATGGTTATTATTTATAAATGATATCTTAAAAGTTAATGGGTAAATTTTTTGATAATGATCAAAAGTAGTTATGGAATTATTCTTAAAAATTATTTAAAAGTATTAATTATTGTTTCAAAGTTATTTAATAATTTAAATTGTTTAGAGTATATTAATTTTTGATTAAAGTTATTTTGTATTGATTATTTAAAGTTAACTATTACTTATGGGTTAATTAGTATTAAAGTATTCTATTCCAAAGATAAATTTATTAAATATTAATAATGTTTTAAAAATAATATGTTCTATAGTAAACTTTTGTAAAAGTAGAAGTTGGAAAATTTATATTGAAACTTCATAAGTATTATGTTGAAAATTTATTAAGTACAATTTTCGAGATGTAATGGTATACTTTCATGGCGGAATCTGAGGTAGAGAGTGCCCGTAGTTAAGTTTTGGATTTCTCTTGGATAGATACGTAACCATTGAGCTGTGAATCCATGGTCGATACCGCAATGGTGCTTACTATATTTATTTTAAAAAGATTTTCAAATATTTTTTAAAGAATGGTTAGAAAACTTACTTACTCTCATGGGATAAGTACCTACTTTTTATAAAGATATTTAATTTGTTAAATTAAATTAAATGAGACTTGGTGTTTTCAAAGGAAAGTGAGATATTTGGTTGAATGATTGTTTATTTGATAGTTAAATAATCGACTATCAAATCTAGATCCAAAAACATAACTTTGGGAATATCTAGGAGAAACACGAGAATTATATGGTACAATTGTCGTTCGAGGTGCTATAACGTACGTATAAACTCGTTTCGTTCTTCTAGGAGGATTATAAGGAAACCCATCCATTAACGGTTAGGCGATGATCGCGAATCTTATTTTCATCTGTTTATTTCCTAAAGTACTGAGGTTGAGTTTACTGGAAAATATCGAACGTTTCGAAGAGACCAGGATCAGATAGTTATCCAAAAACCACTTCGATCCAACGAGTGCGTTTTCGAAGGGAGGACAAGAGCATGGAGTCGAAGATGGAGCAGTGAAGTGCAATGGCTAATTACAACTAATGCTGAGGATGATTCCAAATGGATGTAGTGGGAATAGTGCCTTCGAATCTGTTCTGACACAGAACGAACTGGTATGGATGAATGCTATCAGTACATTATCATTGGAGGACAATGAGCATTCTAAGTTAAAAATTCCTATAAAAGGTAACCGTAGCCTCCAACCTCATCAATCGGGAATGACTAAAAAGCAGGGGAGATGCAACAAGGTTAAGGGGTCGCACCCTATTAGGGTGTGTTTATCACCTTTCTAGATACCCTTGGGTACCATTACTACGATACATGAAAGGAGCTCGAAAAAGGCGGGAACACACGGGGTGATATCATATTCAGTCCAACTAGGTTAAGCGTAGTCCAGTCTTGTGTTACAGGGGATCCTGGTGTGGTTCTCGGTACATTTATCTATACATGTGCCATAGTAGGTGGTATCCCAGTGCCCAGTTAGTAGTATCGAATCCATTCCCCAATACGTGCCTTTACGGGTTTTGTTTGTAGAGCGTAGTATGCTAGAATTTAATTAATGTAACAATTTTAGCTATTTGAATAAGTATTTGTACTTAGACACTATAATAATATCATTGGATTTTCTACAAAAAGTATTTTGGTTACCGTAAGGGAAAAACCCATTGTATTTATGTATGGCGTGGTCTTGTGGAATACCTTCGATTTAAAAGGATTTGGAAAGTCATAACAAATTAAATTCCTTGTGATTTAAATTCTCACACTAGTTTTACTAGACTGATCCAGGCATTATTTTTCCTGTATGCTCGGGTCAGATCGAGCATATTTCCAGATTTAGCTGGTAGGAGTGGAGCTTCAAGAGAGGATCTGGAGGCTTAGAATCGTATTCACGTAGATAATTATATTCCGTTGCATTAAGTTGTGTAAAACAGCAATTGTAAGGACAAGTTGTTATAACTGTCTGTGCTGAATAGGTTGTATACTCTGATTGATGTCTGCATATGTTTAAGTTATAATTTTTTTTTATGTAAAAACTTGTTCTATATTATAGATTATTCGTTTCCGCTATGAGATTCCATGTTGTTCGATTTTCTTTCCACCTTCTTTCTACCTTTTTTCTACTTTCTTTTCTTACTATTCTCCTTTCTATTTAATTTGGACTGGACAAGTGTGGTAAAGTGTCCGTTCGAATTGTATGGAAAAAGTGGGTCGTGACATCGTGGTACCCGAGCTTAGGTTGAGCAAATGCCTTTTCTTTGGTGGGGTTACTCATTAGAGATAAGGTCAGTAGTACCCTAGAATGAGTCAGAGTGTATATGTATACGAGAGCACGTATTTGTTTACTAAAGGAATTTATAGTATTTTAAATAAGTATTTAAGGAAGATTTTTTCATAAGTAAAGTCTAATTTCATAATAATTGATTTATAAAAGAGATATTTGAGAATTAAAAACTCCGGTGATTTCAAAAAAATTGTTTAAAACAAATTTTTAAACAAATGTTTGAGGGAAATGATTTTGGCATTGCATAAGTAAAGTTTTTGATTAGTAGCGATTTAAAAAGGAAGAATGATTTAAAGTGTGTACCAATATATGTACTCTTTAGCATATATGAATTCCTAAAGCCTTAGGTTCTCATTCTTGGCTTTTGTTAATTGATTGTAGAGGAGGAGGAGCACTTTCGAAGGTTAGGAGAGATGGCGATCATGACTTAGAAGAATTTTGAAGGATCTTAATAAGCCATTGATATATGAGGAAGAGTTAGAGAAGGAAATAGATCCCGTTGAGCAGCCATCGCACTAAGAAGAGGAGCCCAAGGAAGATGCAAAAGAGGAATTCAAGGTGTAATTCAAGGATGAAGAGGAGGAATCTGAGGATGAGGAGGAATTTGAAGATGAAGAGGAATTTGAAGAAGAGGAAGAACCCGAATCGTAAAATGAAGACATCGTCATCTGGGAAATGGGCGAGGTTGAAAACGAGCCAATTGCAAATGGGGATAACCGTTAGAGGGTACCAAGCCCGGTGTTTGAATGGGTTTCGGATAACGATGCTGAATCTATGAAGTTGAAAGGACCCGAAGTGAAGGAGTCGGATGTGGAGAGTCTGTAGTGAGTGTTGGTTTGGGTTGAATGGTCTCTTTGTAGTGTTTACCCTATTAATATGTATTAGTAACCTGTAGACGTCATGTTTGTTGGGTTGTAGTCCAGTAAAGTATCTCAGTAGATGTTTGGTATGATTATATATATATATATATATATGATGACAATAATTCTGAAAGTATTCTAGTGATACTTGGTATAACTGATATTTTAGAATATATATAAATATATACGTTGACTTGTGTGATATAGGTGTTTATTAATTCCATAATAAACTAAAATTCGATTAGTTTTGTTATTTACCTAGTTATGTAATTTTGGGGACGAAATTCTTTTAAAATGGAGGAATGTAATGACCTGGGATTTTTGACGTCTTGAGTTTTGAATATTAATTTTCTAATATTCAATAACACGGTATTTTAATCAACAAAATCCCCGTTAAATAACAATTGGTAATAATATACCATTTTACAATCCAAGATAATATTTGAATTTCCAGATTTTTATGTATAAAATAGGAAATTGATTAAATTGGAATTTCTTATATATATGTATATATACAGAACAACGGAATTTATATAATTTGGAAACAGATTCATAGCAAATAAATTTAGAAGAATAAGAAGAATATATTGTGAACAGAAATGATATGACTTATGGAAAATATAATGTATTATAAATAAAAAGAGTTTAAAGTTGGATTTTTCTATATACATATATACATATTAGCAAAGAGAATGTGTATATATACATATATTCGAAAAAGGGATATGTAGTACTTATAAAACAAATAAATATTGTATGCTAAAAACTAAATAAAAATAGTATGTGAAAACAATATAATAATGGTATGTAAAATATATATATGTGAACTAAATAAATATAGTTTATTAAAAATAATATATATTTATATACATTGAAAAACTATGAAAGAATATATATATATATATGTATGTGTATATATATATATATGAAAATACATGATGATAGTAATGAGAGGTATACATTTTTATATAAAAATAATGTATAATGGAATGACAAGACTTGAAATGCCTTGAGTTATATGTTTAATAAAAATTTATATATAAAGACTTAAATGGTCTATTCAAAACCACCTTGCATATTGTTTTAAAAATATACATATGAAAACATATTAAAATCAAATGAAAGTAAAAAGTATATGACAAAGTAAAGATAAAAACAAGTAGAAATGGGTAGGAGTGTACCAGCATATACTCTGGTTTGGTTAAAAGCAATAAAGACCAAAACAAATAATGTAAGCTTTGCCTGGTAAAAGAATGAAAGAAAATATAAACATATGTATATAACATAAAAATAAACAAATCAAAAGTTAAAATAGTGAAAAGATAAGTCAAAATTTCAAGTTGAAGACAAAACAAAGCCTGCAAAACCAGGCAGGTAAAAATAGAAAAAAAATAAAAATAAAAATTGATACATAAGAATTTGCAAGGCCAAAAGGAGAAAGGCTAAAAAGTACATCTTAACTTCATTTCAAACTCAAAACAGACTTCCAATCAACCCATCAAAAACAAATCATTGTACAGATCTACAAATTTCTTGAATCCAAAACTTTATACCCTATACATCATTTCATGTGTATAAAAATGTATATACAGGCTTGTTTGTTGGTTAGTTTCGGCTTCAAAAACACTGTAAATTATACTCTATAAGAAAAACAAAAATATCAAAGCTCTGTAAACAAAACACATTAAGCAAAAAGAAGTGTTCTGTTCAAATTCAAAGCAAGCATGGTGATTCAAGATTTCAAATCACAGGCTAGAGATCAAGAAGGAGATTTCAAAAATTCAAGCATGTGGTTTGTGAGAAATAAATTCTTGAGATGCCTAGAAGTGTTAGTTCTCCTATGTTATATTTAACAGTAGAAACATTCAAGCCTGCTTAGCTTCAAAAATATATATCTCTTCCCTCGATTTGAAATTTTGGATGACATAAACTAATGAAACACATGTTTTCAAGTATAGATTTAGTTAAAAATAATTTAGGATTAATTCAAGCTATATGTTGTATGAAAATTTAAATTTACAGGGAGCTGTCATAGGTTTGGAAATTTTTGACATACTTAAATCATTGAATCAGGAATATGATCGGGATTGTCATGTGAAAATATGATTTTTAATGACGAATTACATTTTTTTAGTAGCTTAGGCTTTGATAATTTTCGAGATGATCAATTTTTATAAAAATATAAATTTTGGGTTCGAGGGTGAACGAGGCGGCGGGCCATCGGCTTCAGAATGATCGTAGTGATGTGGGTGAGGGTTTCACCGTGGCCGTTTGTTGAAATTGGCTTTGGTTTGGAGTGATGATGGAGTTTTAGGGCTTAAGGAGCGGGGTTAGAGGTGCTCGGTTTGACGATGATTGCGGCAAGGGGAGATGATCGGATGTTTTGGATTTTTGCAGGAAAGAGGTAGCCTGGGTGAGATTTCAAACAGTGATGGTGGCCGGCGAAACGGTAGGTAGGATAGGGAGCAGTTCGGCGTTATATAGTGATGGTTTTTCTTTATGGTTCGGGTTGAAGCTTGATTTGGATTCAAGGATGCCGGAGATTAATCGAGGTGGCGGTGGACGTCAAGGGGCGGAGTGGAGCGGGTCTTGGGGTCGTGGTGATGGGTTAGGCACGGGGACAAGTGTGCACGTGCACGGCGTGCACGCGTGAAGCAGCCATGGCGATGAAGGTTTGGAAAGGAAGAGGGACTGGATTCTAAGGCGTGCGTGAGGAGTTGGTGCATGTTAATCTGGTTTGGTCTTGAGCAGCACACGAGGTGGAATGATGGATAGGAAATCGATTTGGGGTTCTTTTTTTTTAAACTGCAGATTTGAAACTGGAAATAACAAAAAAAAATAAAAGAAAGAGAAGGGGAAGAAGAATAAGGGAATGGGTTTATAAAGTCTTGGGCTTCGGCCCAAAATGTATAAGGAGAAATATATATTTAAAATGTTTAAATTTAAATCTTTATATTTAGCAATTTTTTGAAATATTATAACACGTTCGTAAAACCCCGATTTACGTGAGATTCACTGCGATTGGTTCGTGTCGACGAACACCACGTCGTCTTAAAACCTATTTCAAGTCTGAAAAAGTGGAAAATTTAGGCAATTTAAAACGTACAATTTTTAATCACTAGTTTAAAACAAATAGCATCGTTTAAAAACATATGACTTGTCTATTGGAGTAATTTTCACCAGTTAAAAATAATGACGAGTTAATTCGTGTTAATTATGATGTTTCGACATATGTTTGGTGGAATGAAACACCGCTCCGCTAATTATTTTTAATTGAACACTTGTTGGCAGAATAAATCACCATTCTGACATTATTGCTGAATATATCTCCTTGTGGACATTTACTAGTAGAAATAAAACCTTGATCTGCTATTATATTTGTACAAACATTTATTTGTTTTCTTGATAAATTATAATGGGTATTATGATGTTGAAGTGATTGTTAAAAATAGATTTATGTATCTGTATCTGTTATTCTGGATGGTTATGGAATAATGGTAATTTGATTAATTACCATTGAAAACAATAAGTCTTTTCTGATTTGGTGGTTGACTTTTGAACCAAAATTATTTAAGGATGGTTATTATTTATAAATGATATCTTAAAAGTTAAATGGGTAAATATTTTGATAATGATCAAAAGTAATTATGGAATCATTCTTAAAATTATTTAAATGTATTAATTATTGTTTCAAAGTTTTTTAATTATTTAATTTTTTTAAAGTATATTAATTTTTGATTAAAGTTATTCTATAGTGATATTTTAAAGTTAATTATTACTTAAGGGTTACTTAGTATTAAAATATTTTATTCCAAACATAAATTTATTAAATATTAATAATGTTTTAAAAATAATAACTTATATAGTAAACTTTTTGTGATAACCCGGATTTCTGGGCATCTGGAATTAATAATATAATTAGGTTAATTAATAGAAATACTGAATTTATAGATTAAACAAATCTGATCAAATAAATACTTATATTGGTAATTAGCAGAATTTGATTTATTAAAATAATAATTTGCAAATTAAAACAAATAAATTTGGCTAATTAAAGGTGTCTGAATATATATGTAAGTGGATTGGAAACTATAATAATAGTTGAACAAATAATTAATTGTTTATATGTATTTAGATAAGAATAAATAGAATCATTATTACAAGTTAAATTTTAAGATCTAAATTTAAAACTTTGATCTAATTGGAAACTTAAAAGATTGGTATCTTAGAATAAATTGGATTTAAAAATAGAATATGTATGATTTTATTTATTTATAATTTAGTTTAAAATATATTCTTTGAAAATTTTATAAATATAAGAGAATGTATTTAATAAGGATATAAAAGAAATATTTAAGATATAAAATACAGATGTAAGTAGATTAATAAGTATAAATGACAATTGTTAGTAATAAAACATGTGTCAATCCTCTCTTTATATTTCAAAATCAAGAAGATAAATAAGTATAGTTTATACATATAATTTGAACGTAATATCTAAATTTTTATAAAGCACAAGTAATATATATAGGTAAAACATAGATTAATGAAATCATAAATATAAACTTAAGAAATCATTTATAAACTAGTAGTAACATGTGTTATTCACTAAAGTCTTGCATTTGACATCTGTAGAAAGGATAATATGTGTAAGCATTTGAAAACATGCAAATTTACACTTGGCTAATATGATTTTCTTCTAAAAGATATATATAATTTGTTTAAGAATATAAACATAAATTAATATATTAATAAAGCATTTGTAATTTGGGCAAAATTTTATATTTAATAAAGGTTAAGACACCTGTAAGCATAAGAAAATTTATATAAAAAATGTATTAGGACATTTGTAAGCATATAAAACAAGATTGGACATTTGTAAAATGATTTAAGCATGTAAGTACATTTGTAATTCAATAAAAAAAATATAATAATACAAGTGGCCAATTCCTTTTGAAGATAAGATAACAAATATAATGTTGTAAAAGAAAATCCAAACCACAACTTCAATTCAAAAACTGAAAAGGAAAAAAAAAGAACAAAATAAGAACAGGATTTAAGAGAAAGCTAGTAGAAGAAAAAATTAAACTTAACCTGGAATTAAACTTCAAGATCAAAGAAAAACAACTGTAAAATATTTTACAGACCACATGAAGATCTAAGCAAAAGCCTGTAAGATTTTACAACCCAAAGCATCAAACAAATTCTCTCAGATTTAAGGGCAATCAAAGCATCATCACTTTCAGATTTCGAAAGCAGGACAAGGATCTCTGTCTGCATGTATTGAGGTGAGTAAACTTTAATTCCTTTAAGGAAAATCATTTGTAAAATGGGTGCATGCCTCAATAAATGATGATAACAACTAAATTTGATGTGCATGAATGGGATAATGATTGTAAGGAATATAGATAGCAACTCTGAATTGTATAACTGAGCTCTTAGGTGTATTTCTGTTTATCATGACTAATCTAAATATGTTCAAAGTAATTTGGATGTTCCTTGATTTCTTTTAGCCTATTATGATTAAAGAAATGTAGATGAAATGGTTTAATTCAAATTAAAGATATTTAGAAAAAAAATATAATACAGTTCCTAGTACTTAGAATAAAACAGGCTTCCCTGTTTCTATCTGTAAGTAAATTTTTGGACTTAAACAGTTTTAAATTTAAGATTGTGGGAATGTTGAATGTAAGTTTGTGATGCATGTTTAAATTTAAGTATGCATGCATGTTTAAAATGTGAATATTTGTATTGGTGAACTGTATATGATGGTATGTTGGTTGTGATCCTCTGTTATGTTTCACAGTTAAAAAGTTAAATAAGGAAATTCCAATCTCCCTCATTTAATCTCTGTTAGGCTTATAGATTCAAACAAATTTTGTTTGTTTAATCTTAATAAAGGTTTTAAAATCTTACTTATATGAGTTTGGTTTAGAAATTCTCTGAAAAGAAATAAAACATCTGAGAAACTCTAAAAGAGTAAAATTTCAACTGTCATAATTCTTATATTCAGTAATCTAACTTGAATGCTTAAACCAAAATTGGATTTTTAAAACAAAAATCACTACTTTAAGTAAAGGGATTTGTTACTATTTCTGATTTAACCAGAAAATGAGAATCTAGCGTTTTCTGATGAACTTTGTAATCTGGGGGACCGAGATTTCACCTGGCAATAGTAGAATGAAGGATGATGATGGGAAAAATCGTGGATCGAGGTATAGTTGATCGCGGCGATGGTGGTTGATAGGGGAAGTTTCTAAACCTAATTATTACTGGTTTAAGAATTCGTGATCGTTCCACTGTCTTTAGGTGATCGAGTGCAACGATTTTTGAGGTGAAGTTAGCTCGGGTGTTGAAGGAGAGATGGATGGAGTTGCAACGCCTCCCGTGACCGGAGGAGTGAGGATGAGGAAGGTTTTTCAGGTTGGAGAAGGTTGCTGGTTGCTTCCAGATTCTGTTTAGGTATTCGAATTTTGATTTCGTGATGCTAGTGAGGTTTTCATGGTCGTGATGGGTTTCAGGGTTGAACGTCGACTTGGTCGATGTATTGGTGGAGGCCGGAGATGGCAGAGCCACCGTGCATATGCACGGTGGGGTGGTGTGTCAGGTGAAGAAGTGGGTTTTTTTTCCTGATATTTTGACTCGAGACATTCTCGAGTAATTCGAGTTTCTACTCGAAGTTGTACAGGGTTTGTCTCGAAGTAAACTGAGAGAATACTCGGGTATTTCCAGTATTTACAGGTTTCTCTGAAACCTGTATGTCTTTCTATTCAATTCAGTATAAAATCTGGAACGAATTTTGAAATATAATTTAAAACTTAAATTTAAGATATGGGTTTTCAAATTGAGTTTGAATCCAGGTTTAAAAATTTAATTTAAACTTTTTTTAAAATTAAAATGTTTAAACAACTAAAAAAAGAGGGTTTTAAAAATTTTGAAATGTTTAAACAGCTTTTGATATTGAATCATAATTTAAATATGATTTATAAATAAGGGTTTAGATTCCCTTTGATAAATGAGAATTTATTTAGCATAAGTTTTAAAAAGGTTTTAGAATGTTTTTAAAACTTGGTTAAGGTTAAGTTTGGTTTTCATTTTAAAATGAAATTTGGAAGCAAATTTTATGTAAGTTGTTTTAAATTACTTTGTTAATGATAATGTAATCATTAATAAGAAATGTTTTATTTTAAAGTAAATCAAAGATTTTAATGATTTTTATTTCATTAAATTAGTAAGGTAATTTAAATAATTTAATTAATTCATTTATTTAATTAATTAAGGGTTTAAAATAAATTAAATTAAGGTTAATTAAATTTGTGATTAATATAAGTTAATTACTTAAGAAAGGTAATTAAAGAATTGATGATGAGTTAATAAAGGCCATTAACTTGGGATCAATTTTGATAATCAATTGGATTAATTAATTTAGATAATCAATTGTGGAACTTGATTAAGTATGATTACTTTACGGAAATAATTAAAGATATTAATTACTTATTGTAATTAATATATTAATTTGATTAGTTTAAATTAATTAATTAAGTTTAATTAATTTACAATAATCATTGGATGAGATGATAAGTAATCAGTGAAGAATAATTACTTAGAGAAGTAATTAAGATAAGTAAATTACTGGAGGTAATTAGTTAAAGTACGGGAGAATTTTGAGATTAATTACTTTGTGTAATTAACGGTAATTTCTTTATGAAGTAATTAATAAAATTACTTAGTGTAATTAATTTAAGCATTGATTGATTAAGTCTTTGGAAATAGTTAAGTGATGTAAAAGGGACTAATTAGAGATAATTAATTAAGGAGTAATTAATTTATTTGATGAAGCAATTAAGGGTATTTAATTATAGATATTATTAATCAAGGGTGATTAATAATTAGGGTTAGTAATTAATTAATGAAGTAATTAAAGGTTAATTAGTATATTGGGTTAAGGATAATTAATTGTTATCCCTAAATTATGGTTCGTGATGCTATGTAATAAGTTATGTTAAATTTAAACTGTGTTGATGTGGTTTCCCATTGATGATGAATTACTGTGACATCCTGTATTAAAAGTAGAATTGTATTTCACTTGAATAATCTAAGTTGAGTTGACAAGGGTTTCGAAGAGACCGGAGTTGGGTATTAGTGAATACCCGAAACCACTTCGATTCTTTATAAATTGATGTGTGAAACAAGAAATGTCTATAACAGCTTGTGAAGTTGTAAATTGATATAAATTACCCGGGTTTATATAAGGTGTATGTTTGAAATTTCTTAATAGATGAGTTTACTCACGCTGGTTTCCAGCCTGACCCGGGTGTTACTTTGACGTAATGCTCGGGTCAGACCGAGTATTACAATCTTGCAGGTAAGGACGTTCTGGAGCTCAGGAGGAGAGCTGAAGGTCAGGAACATATAGAGTGTTTATCCGCTATGGTATATATTGTTATTTATATGGGACAAGTTATTTTAAACTGTCTAGTGTTGTGAAATTGTTGTAACTCTGATGTAAAATGTAAATATACTGATACAGTTCTGCTTTGTAAATTGTTATTTATTTGCTATTATATTTTATCCGCTGCGAATGTTAGATTGTGTGTTTCTTTTCTGTTTTTCTTCTTCTTTCTCTTTCTTCTTTTCACTAACTATCTGGAAATTTCGGGATCAAAATTTCCGGGTCGTTACATTTGGTATCAGAGCAGAAGGTTAAGCGAGAACCTTGGCTCTGGTAGGATTACTCATTAAGGATATGGTAAGTGGTACCCTAGGATGAGTTGAGTATATATATATGAGAGAGCGTACTTGTTATTTTCTTATATAAAGGTTTTTAAATGATTTCAAAAGTAAATGAATCTTATATCAGAAATAGGTTATCTATTATATTAAGGAAATTGGTTGTAGTATTAATTAAATTAAAAGTAATAGTAAGAATTAAGTGGTAATAAAATACAACCAAACTGAAATTAAATCTTGAATTTGGAAAAGGTTTCAGGATAAGGATAATCAATTAATTTATGTAATTAATTAAAATTTATTTAATGAGATTAATTTATGGATAATAATTAATGATTAAGAGGAAGTTACATAATGAAGTAACTAGAGGTAAGTAATTTAAAGGACAATTACTTAATGAAGGTAATTAAGAAAAAAAGTTAATTACCGAATGTAATTAATTGAAATTAATTAGTAATGTAGTTAATTTAAAGAAATAATAAATAATATTATTTAATGCATTTGAATGAAATGGTTCTATTTCAAACAAGAGATGTTTGAAAATTTAAAGAAATTTGTTTTGAATTAAAAACCAAAGGTGGTTTAAAATTTTAAAATATAACTTGGTATGTAAAAGAAATTAATATGTATATATGTGGATATACATAATATCAAAGGTGGTTGGAAATAAACTCTAAATGGTGAGTTTTGAATTTGGAATGAGATGTGAAAACCCAAAGTGATAAGTTTTTGAACTTATTGATGGAAAAGAATTATGAAAATTTGAATAGGAATTCAAATTGTGTGAATTTGACTAAATTAAGTGAATTGAATTTAGCTTAAAAGAAGTTAAATAAGTTGGAATGATCAACTTGATTTGGAAATTTGAAGATAAATTTAGGATTTAACTTGGAAAGTTAAATGGATAATTCGAATTTGGAGTTTGAGTGATCTCAAATTGGTTTGAGATCCGAAAATTGGAAATGTATGGATGTTTTGAAATAATTGGATGATATCATCCTATTGTTATTAATAATCTTTAAAATGTGAATTGGATTTGTTTAAATGAATGAGAAATGGAGTATGGTAATCCATTGTTGGGATAAAAGGTAAATTGATTTAAAGGAATTAAATCAACATTTGAAGTATTAACTCAAATTTATATAATTCGAGATGGTTTAAATTTGAAATTTGAATTAGTTCAAATTGAATTTGATTTGAATTAATTGGAAATGATTTGAAATTTAAGTGCGTTTAATTTGAAATTAGTCCAAATTGATTTGAATAATTTGTAATTGTATTTAAAGTTGAATAGTTTTAAATTCAAATGGAATTTGAATTGAATTTGGAAGAAAATCAAGAATAATTCAACTTGATTTGGAAATGGAGTTTGAAATTGGGGTTAATTCAAACTGAAGTTGAAATGAATTGAAAATTAGAACTAGTTCAATTGAAATTTATTTGGATTAATAGAATTTGAGATCAAAGTTGAATAAAGTTAAATTTAAAAAGAAACTGAGGATTAATTCAACTTGAATTGGGGATTGAATCAATGGAAATTGAAGTTATTTAAATTGGAGTTGGGTAAATTTAAATGGAAGTGGAATTTAAATTGAATTGATTTGGAATGAAGATTGGGAAGTGAGCAGTTTGACTCTGGACTATTTTTAATATAAATTGTTTTAATATAAAACTATTTTTCCAAACTATTCATTATATGTACAACCTTTCTTTTAAAAGCCAAATTATCTTATACTTGTTTTACAATTATTTTTGAAACTGTTTAACAATTTTTCAACTGTTTTATAAAATTACTACCTTACTATTATTTTACAATTATTTAAAAATTCCTATGACTATTTAACTATTTTCCATTACCGAACTATTTACGGCTATTTTACAAACTAGTAATTATTTTCCAATTACTTATCTATTTTTTAAAAAAAATTCGAGCTATTTTCTAAATAAACTGGTCGGAGTTCAAACTGTTATTGGTTGAATAACCAATCGAGATAAGAATAGAGGTGATAATCCAAATAGATTGAAGCAAATGTGAGTAAGTGAATGAAAATCAAAGTGAATGTGAATGGAAATGGAATTGATTTGGCTAATAACCAATAAAGATAAATACGTAGGGTGTATGTATTCTATTCGCATAGTAATGTGATCCAGATTCGAGCATAGAATTTCGAGATAGTATTTCGATCCGAGTTGGAATTTTTCACTCGATTTTCGACGGCGAACCTGGATATGGATTGTTGATTGGTTCTGGATATTCTCTATCATAGTTATGACTATGCAAGGAGAATGATGGTTTTTGATCAAGAAACCAGATCTGTGTCCGCACTAGGAAGTCGGGTGGACAATACTAGTTTGGAAGTGAAATTGCGTGATTGAGTGAGCGATCAGATTGGTATAGCGTACAGATGATATGTGTACATCGTACGGATTTGAATGAAATTGACATTGAAAGGAGTAATCAAATTTGGATATTTGATTTTGGATAAATAAAGTTATATATCTTTGTTATATAAGATAAAACTCCCCTTGATGAATCTTTTGCCAGAAGAAAAGGGTTTTTGGAAATGTTTGAAGTATAAAGGAGTTCATACAAGTTTGAAATGATCCAAAGTTTTAAAAGATTTTATATATCTGAATATATTTATAAAGGATCATATGAGGATTTTGGAAAAAGGGTTTTGGGAACCTTTGGATTTGGAAAGGCTTTTGATTTTTGGGTGAAATCAATATGAGAATTTGAAAAGCCTAGTTTGAGAACTATCGTTTTTGGAATAATCGATTTTGTGTAAAGGAGCTTTGTATGAGATTATACTAGGTGTATGATTTAAAGATACTATATATGTATAGTATAAAATGTTTTGATGATGGCTCTGGGGAAAAAGGCGCTCCCTTGAAATGAACTTCTCAGGAGTACCACCGGGTGGTGCTTCCTTAAGCCCCAAGGGGGGGTTCTAAAGTTGATCCTGTGAGGAGTCCGAACAAAACTAGTTCCTGAGGATTATGAGTAGAGTATACCATAGCGGAAGTCGTGTGTGCCGCTGAGAGCAAACAGTCTGCGTTTGATTTTATATCGGTAGACTACGACCTATGTAGGAGTGGAGAGGTTTCATTTCGACAGCGAAAATCAGAGGACGCTGAGAGCCTGCAGTTACATGGACTTTTTCTGTCACGGCAACGTAACCCTGGGTGTAACTATGATCTATTGTGCGGGATCCATGGCGTAATCGAGAGGCCACAGAGAGCCTGCAGTTACATGGACTTTTGCTCTGATGGCAACGTAACCCTGGATGTAACTGTGACCATGGATGGGTGTGATGATTTCGAGAGCATTCTCATCAAAGATATATCCTATATTTTCAAAAACTGTTTTCTAAATTTTCAATTAAATTATTTTCAAAGTATTTTCAATGGATGTTGAAAACGGGTCTTCCAAGCACTTGTAGATTTTCAGTCTTACGCCTGATCAACGTATGACCGAATTCCTATAAGAACAAGGATGGACTGGCTAAAACATCGAGTTATAAAAAGTATTTTTACTAAACTATTTTATGATATTATGTAAGTTTTAAAAGTGTTTTAAAAAGGATTTCAAAGAATAATTTTTTCTAATAATAAGAATTTTAATTCCTAGTTTCGTTTCTTTTCGAGGACGAAAAGATTCTAAGGGGGAAGGAATGTGATAACCCGGATTTCTGGGCATCTGGAATTAGTAATATAATTAGGTTAATTAAGAAATACTGAATTTATAGATTAAACAAATCTGATCAAATAAATACTTATATTGGTAATTAGTAGAATTTGATTTATTAAAATAATAATTTGCAAATTAAAACAAATAAATTTGGCTAATTAAAGGTGTCTGAATATATATGTAAGTGGATTGGAAACTATAATAATAGTTGAACAAATAATTGATTGTTTATATGTATTTAGATATGAATAAATAGAATCATTATTGCAAGTTAGATTTTAAGATCTAAATTTAAAACTTTGATCTAATTGGAAACTTAAAAGATTGGTATCTTAGAATAAAATGGATTTGAAGATAGAATATGTATGATTTTGTTTATTTATAATTTAGTTTAAAACATATTCTTTGAATTTATAAATATAAGAGAATATATTTAATAAGGATATAAAAGAAATATTTAAGATATAAAATACAGATGTAAGTAGATTAATAAGTATAAATGACAAATGTTAGTAATAAAACATGTGTCAATCCTCTCTTTTTATTTCAAAATCAAGAAGATAAATAAGTATAGTTTATACATATAATTTGAACATAATATCTAAATTTTTATAAAGCACAAGTAATATAATAGGTAAAACATAGATTAGTGAAATCATAAATATAAACTTAAGAAATCATTTATAAACTAGTAGTAACATGTGTTATTCACTAAAGTCTTGCATTTGACATCTGTAGAAAGGATAATATGTGTAAGCATTTGAAAACATGCAAATTTACACTGGCTAAATATGATTTTCTTCTAAAAGATATATATAATTTGTTTAAGAATATAAACATAAATTAATATATTAATAAAGCATTTGTAATTGTGGAAAAATTTTATATTTAATAAAGGATAAGACACTTGTAAGCATAAGAAAATTTATATAAAAAATGTATTAGGACATTTGTAAGCATATAAAACAAGATTGGACATTTGTAAAATGATTTAAGCATGTAAGTACATTTGTAATTCAATAAAAAAATAATAATAATACAAGTGGCCAATTCCTTTTGAAGATAAGTTAACAAATATAATGTTGTAAAACAAAATCCAAACCACAACTTCAATTCAAAAGCTGAAAAGAAAAAAAAAGAACAAAATAAGAACATGATTCAAGGGAAAGCTAGCAGAAGAAAAAATTAAACTTAACTTAGAATTAAACTTCAAGATCAAAGAAAAACAACTGTAAAATATTTTACAGACCACATGAAGATCTAAGCAAAAGCCTGTAAGATTTTACAACCCAAAGCATCAAACAAATTCTCTCAGATTTAAGGGCAATCAAAGCATCATCACTTTCAGATTTCGAAAGCAGGACAAGGATCTCTGTCTGCATGTATTGAGGTGAGTAGACTTTAATTCCTTTAAGGAAAATCATTTGTAAAATGGGTTCATGCCTCAATAAATGATGATAACAACGAAATTTGATGTGCATGAATGGGATAATGATTGTAAGGAATATAGATAGCAGCTCTTAATTGTATAACTGAGCTCTTAGGTGTATTTCTATTTATCGTGACTAATCTAAATATGTTCAAAGTAATTTGGATGTTCCCTGATTTCTTTTAGCCTATTATGATTAAAGAAATGTAGATGAAATGGTTTAATTCAAATTAAAGATATTTAGAAGAAAAAAAATATAATACAATTCCTAGTACTTAAAATAAAACGGCTTCCCTGTTTCTATCTGTGAGTAATTTTTTGGACTTAAACAGTTTTAAATTTAAGAATGTGGGAATGTTGAATGTAAGTTTGTGATGCATGTTTAAATTTAAGTATGCATGCATGTTTAAAATGTGAATATTTGTATTGGTGAACTGTATATGATGGTATGTTGGCTGTGATCCTCTGTTATGTTTCACAAAAAGTTAAATAAGGAAATTCCAATCTCCCTCATTTAATCTCTGTTGGGCTTATAGATTCAAACAAATTTTGTTTGTTTAATCTTAATAAAGGTTTTAAAATCTTACTTATATGAGTTTGGTTTGGAAATTCTCTGAAAAGAAATAAAACATCTGAGAAACTCTAAAAGAGTAAAATTTCAACTGTCATAATTCTTATATTCAGTAATCTAACTCGAATGCTTAAACCAAAATTGGATTTTTAAAACAAAAAATCACTACTTTAAGTGAAGGGATTTGTTAGCATTTCTGCTTTAACCAGAAAATGAGAATCTAGCATTTTCTGATGAACTTTGTAATCTGGGGGACCGAGATTTCACCTGGCAATAGTAGAATGAAGGATGATGATGGGAAAAATCGTGGATCGAGGTATAGTTGATCGTGGCGATGGTGGTTGATAGGGGAAGTTTCTAAACCTAATTATTACTGGTTTAAGAATTCGTGATCGTTCCACTGTCTTTAGGTGATCGAGTGCAACGATTTTTGAGGTGAAGTTAGCTCGGGTGTTGAAGGAGAGATGGACGGAGTTGCAACGCCTCCCGTGACCGGAGAAGTGAGGATGAGGAAGGTTTTTCAAGTTGGAGAAGGTTGCTGGTTGCTTCCAGATTCTGTTTGGGTATTCGAATTTTGATTTCGTGATGCTAGTGAGGTTTTGATGGTCGTGATGGGTTTCAGGGTTGAACGTCGACTTAGTCGATGTATTGGTGGAGGCCGAAGATGGCCAGGGCCACCGTGCATATGCACGATGGGGTGGTGTGTCAGGTGAAGAGGTGGGTTTTTTTTTCCTGATATTTTGACTCGAGACATTCTCGAGTAATTCGAGTTTCTACTCGAAGTTGTACAGGGTTTGCCTCGAAGTAAACTGAGAGAATACTCGGGTATTTCCAGTATTTACAGGTTTCTCTGAAACCTGTATGTCTTTCTATTCAATTCAGTATAAAATCTGGAACAAATTTTGAAATAGAATTTAAAACTTAAATTTAAGATATGGGTTTTCAAATTGAGTTTGAATCCAGGTTTAAAAATTTAATTTAAACTTTTTTTTAAAATTAAAATGTTTAAACAACTAAAAAAAAAGAGGGTTTTTAAAATGTTTAAAAAGCTTTTGATATTGAATCATAATTTAAATATGATTTATAAATACGGGTTTAGATTTCCTTTTATAAATGAGAATTTATTTAGCATAAGTTTTAAAAAGGTTTTAGAATGTTTTTAAAACTTGGTTAATGTTAAGTTTGGTTTTCATTTTAAATTTAAATTTTGAAATGAAATTTGGAAGCAAATTTTATGTAAGTTGTTTTAAATTACTTTGTTAATGATAGTGTAATCATTAATAAGAAATGTTTTATTGTAAAGTAAATCAAAGATTTTAATGATTTTTATTTCATTAAATTAGTAAGGTAATTTAAATAATTTAATTAATTCATTTATTTATTTAATTAAGGGTTTAAAATAAATTAAATTAAGGTTAATTAAATTTGTGATTAATATAAGTTAATTACTTAAGAAAGGTAATTAAAGAATTGATGATGAGTTAATAAAGGCCATTAACTTGGGATCAATTTTGATAATCAATTGGATTAATTAATTTAGATAATCAATTGTGGAACTTGATTAAGTATGATTACTTTACGGAAATAATTAAAGATATTAATTACTTATTGTAATTAATCTATTAATTTGATTAGTTTAAATTAATTAATTAAGTTTAATTAATTTACAATAATCATTGGATGAGATGATAAGTAATCAGTGAAGAATAATTACTTAGAGAAGTAATTAAGATAAGTAAATTACTTGAGGTAATTAGTTAAAGTACGGGAGAGTTTTAAGGTTAATTACTTTGTGTAATTAAAGGTAATTTCTTTATGAAGTAATGAATAATTAATTACTTAGTGTAATTAATTTAAGCATTGATTGATTAAGTCTTTGGAAATAATTAAGTGATGTAAAAGGGATTAATTAGAGATATTTAATTGAGGAGTAATTAATTTATTTGATGAAGTAATTAAGGGTATTTAATTACAGATATTATTAATCAAGGGTGATTTATAATTAGGGTTAGTAATTAATTAATAAAGTAATTAAAGGTTAATTAGTATATTGGGTTAAGGTTAATTAATTGTTATCCCTAATATGTGGTTCGTGATGCTATGTAATAAGTTATGTTAAATTTAAACTGTGATGATGTGGTTTCCCATTGATGATGAATTGCTGTGACATCCTGTATTAAAAGTAGAATTGTATTTCACTTGAATAATCTAAGTTGAATTGACAAGGGTTTCGAAGAGACCGGAGTCGGGTATTAGTGAATACCGGAAACCACTTCGATTCTTTATAAATTGATGTGTGAAACAAGAAATGTCTATAACAGCTTGTGAAGTTGTAAATTGATATAAATTACCCGGGTTTATATAAGGTGTATGTTTGGAATTTCTTAATAGATGAGTTTACTCACGCTGGTTTCCAGCCTGACCCGGGTGTTACTTTGATATAATGCTCGGGTCAGACCGAGTATTACAATCTTGCAGATAAGGACATTCTGGAGCCCAGGAGGAGAGCTGAAGGTCAGGAACGTATAAAGTGTTTATCCGCTATGGTATATATTGTTATTTATATGGGACAAGTTATTTTAAACTGTCCAGTGTTGTGAAATTGTTGTAACTCTGATGTAAAATTTAAATATACTGATATAGTTCTGCTTTGTAAACTGTTATTTATTTGCTATTATATTTTATCCGCTGCGAATGTGAGATTGTGTGTTTCTTTTTTGTTCTTCTTCTTCTTTCTCTTTCTTCTTTTCACTAACTATCTGGAAATTTCGTGATCAAAATTTCCGGGTCGTTACACGTTTATAAAAGAGTATTTTACTTAATTAGAACGTAGAAAATTTATATTGAAATTCTGTGAGAATTATTTTGAAAATTCATTAAGTACAATATTTGAAAAGTAAGGGTATACTTTCAAGGCAGAATCTGAGGCAGAGAGCGCTGTAGTTAAGTTTTGGATTTCACTAGGATAGAAAAGTAACCATTGAGCTGTGAATCTTGGGTTGATACCGCAGTGGTGCTTTCCATATTTATTTTAAATAGGTTCTCAAATATTTTTGAAAGAATTGTTAGAGAACTTACTCGGATGGTATAAGTACCTACTTCTTATAAAGAAAATTAATATTTTTAAATTAAATTAAATGAGACTTGGTATTTTCAGGGGAAAGTGAGATATTTGGTTGAATGAATAGTTAAATAACCGACTATCAAATCTGGACCCAAAAACATAACTCTGAGAATATCTAGGAGAAACACGGGAATTATATGGGACGGTTGCCGTTTGAGGTTCTATATTGTATGTATAAACTCATTTCATTCTTTTAGGAGGATTATAAGGAAGCCCGTCCACTAATGGTTAGGAGATAATCTCCGATCTTATTTTCGTCTGTTTATTTCCTAGAGAACCGGGGTTGAGTTTACCGAAAAATATCAAACGTTGTTTCGAAGAGACTGGGATCAGATAAGTTAACCGAGAACCACTTCGATCCAATGAGTACGTTTTCGAAGGGAAAACAAGAGCATGGAGTCAAAGATGGAGCACTGAAGTGCAAGGGCTAATTGCTACTAATCCTAAGGAAGTTCGGACCCAGAATGGACGTGTATGGAAGAATGCTATCAGTACATTGTCATTGGAGGAAAATGAGAATTCTAAGTTAAAAATTCCTTTAGAAGGCAATCGTAGCCTCTAGTCACATCGACCGGGAATGAATAAAAAGCAGGGAAGATGCAACAAGGCTAAGTCGGTCGCATCCAATTAGGGTATGTTTATCACCTTTCTAGCTAGATACCCTCGGATATTATTACTACGATACATGGAAGGAGATCAGAAAGGGTGGGAACACCTTGGGTGATAACATATTCGATCTATCCAGGTTAGGGTAGTGCGATCTTGTGTTGTAGGGGATCCCGGTGTGGTCCTCGGTACATTTTTCTAGACGTGTGCTGTGGTAGGTGGTACCCCCAATGCCTAGTCATTCGTATTATATGCCTTTATGGTTTTTTTTAGAGCCGAATATGCTGGAATTTAATTAATGCAACAATTTTAGCTATTTGAATAAGTATTTGTACTTAGACACCTTTATAATATCACTGAATTTTATACAAAAAGTGTTTTGATTATCGTAAGGGAAAAACCCGCCTTGTTTATGTGTGGTGTGGTCTTGCGGATACTTTTGATTTTAAAAGAATCTTGAAGGTCTTAACAAATTAAATTCCTTGTGATTTAAATTCTCACGCTGGTTTTACCAGATCGACCAGGGCGTGGCTTATCCTATATGCTCGGGTCAGACCGAGCATATTTCTGAGTTTAGCTGGAAGGTGTGGAGCTTCTGGAGATGAGCTGGAGGCCCAAAGTTATATTCACGTAGATGATTATATTCCGTTGCATTTATTTGTGTATATAAAAAATTGTAAGGACATGTTATCAGGTTGTATACTCTGATTGATGTCTGTATATGTTTAAGTTGCAGTTTTTGTTTTATGGAAAGACTTGTTCTATATGATAGACTATTCATTTCCGCTGTGAGATTCTGTGTTGTTCTATTTTCTTTCCATCTTCTTTCTAACTTCTTTCTACTTTCTTTTCTTACTATCCGCCTTTATGTTCAATTTGGACTGTATAAGTGTGGTAAAGTGTCCGTTTGAACTGTATGGAAAAAGTGGGTCATGACACGATCTAACATAAAGATCTAAAGAAAGTGTAGGGTACATAACCAATGAATGAAGAAATGGACTGGACCTGAGATCATAAAATATACCGACTCATGGAGTTATTGAATGTTAGAGCGCTAAGACTAACGAAGTCTAAAATTCAATGGTATATGACAAAGTGCCAAGACTTGGGAAGTCTATGGGAGTTCAATTCATAAATTTAAGTCTAGGGAGGGTGATAACATTAAAATGGATGTATTTCGATGAATGAATTGACAATATGAATCGAAAATGTTTCTAGGACTAGAAGAGACTATTGACGCTTAGTAAGGACGTTTGCTAGAATATATTTGAGGTGCTTACATTCAGCCTCCTTTAAAAGTCAGGATGGCTCTATCAAGGTGGCTCCCATAGTGGAACGATTGGTCATTTCACCGGTGATGTTGTTCAGAAAGAATATAAATTAGTAATGAGAAGACCTAGTGAGGTAATCACTAAATAAAAGTTAAGATAATTTTGAGATGGCACATAAATAAGAGTGTAGGTGATGCTTGTAAATATGTTTGAGATTATATGGCATGGTTCGTTATGATAAGTATATGGTATACTTAAACTTTACTGTGTGAATATATATGTATGTGTATCTAGATATATATAGATATGTGTATGACAGGGTTAGTAAATGGATGTTATACTTATAATTGAAATGATGTTATACTTATGCTTATAATCAGATTATTGTTTACATGATATGATGTGATTGTTATTGTTATTTAATGAGGGGAAAACATGTTCCGTCGGGCAGTATGGTCTGACCATATGATATGCTTTAAGGTAATGCATTACTCATACTAAACTATATGTTTGACTCGTGTTTTAATTATTATATTCCCCATAAAATCACGGATAGCCATTTAAGTAGGCTTATTTTATGGACTAGACATGACACTTTTGGAAAATGAAAAAAGAAGCCAAAAACGAAGTATAAGGCTTGTTGTGAATAAAACTTATTTTTATATTCCACTGTTGTAAAGACAGGGTATCGGATTGGTTATGTTTTATGTTCTTATTATACTTTGCATGGGTTTGTTTTGGGATCTTAAAAGTGATAGAGTTAGGGATATGTCTTAGGGGAAGTTATGTAATTTATTACACATATCTAACACAATAACTAATCTTTTTCAAAATTGAAGGTGTTTTCTTTCTATTATATACTTGATATAATGTGTTACATTAATTATTTATTTATTTAAAAGCATATTTAATATAGAAATTCAATAAATGGTATTGTTTGTGATAGTAGTTACAAAGTGTTGTAATCATGAGAATTTTATCACAATGAAAATGACATATTGTTTTAAATATTCCTAGTCAAGATGTTTCGAGAATGGATATCGATTAATCCATTGAGACTAGAGTACATGGTGCTCTCTAAACGTTGGGCAGTGTATTTCTCTTGGCTATTTATGGTATCAAGAGGTTATGTGCTGATAGTTATTAAGTAACTATGGAATGATTCGGTCGAGGATTCTCTATTGGTTAATATAACTAAGGTCAAATGGATAATCCTGAAGTAATGATGTTACACAATTCTCTCGACTTAAGAATACTGTAGAACATCGATGTGGACATTCCACTTTGATTAAAGTTAAATTGTGGCATTACATCCATCGAACAACTATAGTTGGGTCTGAGTTGAAGCATTAGAAGTGAAACACTATTCAATAGAGAATTTGTTTCCTCGGTTATATGGGGTTAGATCACGTTCAACCGTAGTTAATTCAAAATTAAGGTCCCTAGCCAGAGCAGTATGATTAATAATAATTTTCATTATTGAACCAAGAATTTTTCGTTTGGAATTATAAAGTTGAATGTGGACGATGTTTGAATTTTGACCAAAACTAAATTCCATAAGTCCTAATAAGATATAGTTTTGACAAAGAGAATGGATGTAAATAATTCTTACTATTAGGTACTGCTTATGACAAGTAAAATTGGATTTTACCAAAATATTTGCAAATGAAAAATTCAACCTAAATGTCACACCACTAGCTACACTGATGTATGAACGTTAATATTCGAATCGTTCGATCTTAATCACTGATTGAATTTGCGCCTTCAAGTCGCACAAACGTAATAATGAGTTCTCCGAAAACCACGTGATTTGATTAATTTATAAAATGTTTTAAATTAAGTATATTTATTAATATTTAATAAATATTAATTATCCTTTAATTGGTGTTTGGGAGTTATTTGTAATTATTTGAATGCATTTGTAAATGTGATATTTGCACTATCGATATACAATATCGATGTAATTTCAAATGAGTTTAAATAAAAGATAATTGTATGAAGTGATTTATGGAAATTTTATGTCAGTTGATGACATGCAATTTCAGTCACACCATGTGAAAAGAGAGGAGTAGGTGAGAGATAATTAAAGGAATTAATTAGGGAAGTTTTAATTAAAGAACAAGAAGGATTTCATGTTTTCAATTAGAAGACAGGCATAATGACAGATCGAGAAGCTAGACTAGAAAAAATTGGAGGAGAATTTTTTTGTTATATATGGTGATCCTCCTCTGATACCCTAATTATATCTCTAACTTCAACTTTTCATCATTATACGCTTTAAAAAAAGAATTATTATTATTATTATTATTTTTATAAGTGAACTTTTATGTAAAATGTCACATGCCCCTTTAACCCTTTTATTAAGGTAGGATTTTATTTTACCCACCATAATTTTCAAATACACACACACATAACTGCATCTCCCTTTGACTTAAAGTTAATAAAACTTGCATGTAACCATTAATTTAGTTTCAAAATCTTATCAAAATAGATATTGTCTTAAGTTTTGATTTCATTGTGCATAGACTAATTAATCTTAATTTTAATACACACACAAACAAATATATACATGTGTGTGTATAGGTATGTACGACCCCCATATACATATATTATGCCAAAATTTTGGACAACAAATGCATGTGTGAATTGATAAATAAATGTCATAAATATGTCAATTATTTAACTAAAGAGAGAGAGAGAGAGAGAGAAGTGGAAGGTTTCTCTCCCAACGTTTACCATCTTCCCTTAATTAATTAGTTGTGTTAAGAGAAAGAAACAAAAGGTTTATTTCTCTAAACTTTTATATGCTTATTTACATTCATGTATGTACTTCTTTATGCTGCCCTTACCATTCAAATTCAAGAATGCATTTGTACAATCATTAAATTTTATATTTATTTAAATTAAATTTAAAATTCCTTTTGATAAAATTAAATAAACTACGATTTTATTAATATATTATTAGATTGGATCTAATAATCTTTTAGACCTCATAGGCCCAATAGATCCAAAGTAGGAATACTTTTTATATCTACCTATTTTATCTGTTTCCGACTGACCCAATTCCAACAATGGTGTCAGAGTTAAATAGTCTATACAATTTAAATTTGTTAGTTAGGGCTAATGAATTAAAATTATTAGTTTAATAAAGTGCCTAGAAAAGTAGTATCTAGGCTTGAATTTAGGTAATGAAGTATCCTTCCCTCCCTAGCTACCGGCCAGGCCCAAAAAATCCATTATGCCTAAAAGTTTCTCCCAGTAGAAAAGGCTTAATTTAAGTTGGGCTTTGGAATAATCATGAAAATTGTTTATGAAATTTAAGTTGAAAATTTAAATTTAGATTTTAAATAAGAAATACATTATAAATGTTTTTTTTGGAGAGAAAAGCGTGATTCCGTGAGGAGATGTAACGACCTGCTTTTCCCTACAATTCAAGCTGACAAAAACCACACATCTCCAACCCAAATCAAACAAAAGGATATATAGTTGGGGAAAAGAAAGAAAGAAAGAAGAAGAAAAGAGAAAATAAGATAAAAGAAACTAATAACAACACATAATCTCACAATAGCAGCAGAACAATATATATTATAATATTAAGGATCTTTACAAAAGAGAAACTATTATATACATACATCCATTGGAGTATGACAACAATCACAATTACCATCCTAGACAGTTATAACATCATGTCCTCACAGTTTCTAATAATTTCAATAACAAAGAAGTGGAAAATATAAACATATACGAGAATACGACTTGACGACCTCCATCTCGTCTCTTGAGCTCTAATGCATCCAAACTAATATGTAAATAAGTTCAGTCTGACCTAAGTATAATACCCAAGTCAGTCTGTAAAACCAGTATGAGAAAACACACCTAATTTAACTTTTAAAGCTATAGAAATCTTTCTAAAATCAAAAGTATCACATAAGACCACGTCACACATAAACACTGATTGGTTTTTACCTTACGATAACCACAACATATCATATGAAATCCTCTGGTATATAATAATGTCTAATATACAAATACTTATTAATCATAGCCGAAATTGTTACATTAATTAAATTCCAACAAACTAGGTTCAACAACCAAAAACGAAGACTCATATTGAAGAATGGATTCCAACTATGAAAAGGTAAGGGCCTACCCACCGAATCCTTACACCTCTAGATAAAATGTATGCTACAACAAGTTGCACCTCTGCTACTCAATATCGACACCACCCCCTTTTCGAGTAGCACTGAATATGATCACCCATTTGTTGTAACCAACAACCACACAATGGGATCCCTAAGCATACATGAATATTGCTCTAGATTTGGGATGATCATACCCTACTTGGGTGTGACCAACTTAGCCCTACTGCATATCCCTGCTTTATCCATTTTCCGAGTGCGAGGCTCGAAGAGGTCACACTTTTGCCATTTTACAGCACTTCCCACTTAGAATGCTTACACTGCCCTCCAGGAAATAATGCAATATCAGCATTCATCCATATTGCTCTGGGACTGAACGAAACAATTAAGAGCTCCGTCTTTAATTCCATCATCTTTGAGATGTCTTCACTTCGAACGTGTAAGTTGGATCGAAGTGGTTTTTGAATAACATATCTGATCCTGGTTTCTTCTAAACAACTTTTTGTAAATCCCGGTAAACTCAACCCCAGTTCTTTAGGAAATAAACAGTCAAGATAAGAACGGGGATCACCTCCTAACCGTTAGTGGGCGGATTTCCTTATCATTGTCCTAGAAGAATGAAACGAGAAAATATCCATATACCCCTCTATTTTCAATACCTAAAAAATATCCATATACTTATCTCATTAGTATAAGTATATTCACCAAACTCTAAGGAAGTTCTCCCTTTTAATTCGAAAATCATTTATAAACTCCATTTTAAATTTCTATTACCATTTATAAATTATTTCACGAGTCATTTCTAAACCCATATAAAACCATGCAATTATTTATAAATTCCTTTTTGTAAATCTATAAACCCATTTCTAAAATTCTTTTATAAATATCTAGGCCATTTATAAAAATTCTTTTACCTTTTAACCAATCATCCTTTAGGTTTTCAAGAACATATTATAAATTCTTCTTATAATCCACATCTGTTTATATACCCTATTTATAGATCTCGAAAACATTAAAAATATAAATTCTAATCATTTACTTAAAACATTATTATATAATAGCAAACATTTTAAATAAATAGATATTAACTTGAAATATTTCAATGTAGTAGTTAATAAATTCCAAACTTCTAAATAACAATAATAATTTATCTTCCACAATTTGTAAATATACTAATAATTAATTCCAAGCCTCAATTATAGTAAGTATATTCAATTTCAAACCATATAAATAATTTTAAATAATTAACTTTCAAAACATTAAACTAGCCATAAATCACTTTTAAAGCAATGTTAATATAAATTAACCACTTTTAAAACATAATTATATTTACATGATAAAAATTCATACGTAATTTCCAACATGACCATTTCCATATTTATAAACAATTTTTATAAATCTCTTCCAATTTTATAACACTTCCTTTCATAAAAATTCCTTTATTTATGAACCCATTTATAACTCAATTTCTTGATAAATCTCACTTATTCACAAAATCCCATTCAAAATAATTTTCAACCGGTTTCAACCTTGCTTCAATAGGTTTAAGTTTTTTTTATAAATTTCCTTAAATTTATAAAATACTGTTTAATAAATCCCAAAATTTTCCTTATCTTAAATTTCTAAAAGAAAATTAACTATTTTCTAAAATATAATTCCTCACCTTGTAATAAACCACCGTTCGATTACTTTCACCAATTTTTTAAATAGTAATAATTTCCTTTAATTTATAACGCCGCTTATAAATCCAATTTTTATCAACAAAACATGATTTTACAAAATCTTTACTTCATTTGTAAACATCAATTTATACAAACTGATTAATAATATTTATATGAAATATTTTCTATTTTCTTTTGAACTATCTCCTTTTATATTATAAAAGATAGAATTAATTAAAGATTTAAAAATATTTATCCACAATTCAAAATTTCCATTTAAAATATTTGGTAAAACTATAAATTTATAATTTCTCAAAATCATACCTTTTATTTTATAAAAATTACTTAAAAATATAAAATTTCCAAAACAACTTTGAAATCCTGTTTTATATCAAATCATTGTTTTATAGTATTTAAAATACACAAAATTAAGGCTTAGTGTCACTCGAGCACTAATTAAGTAAAATCGGGTCCATGACATCAATTTTAGCACCCAATATATCATATACCAATTTATATGAAAATAAAATTAACAGTTTGAGGAATCCTGTTGGTGCCCTCCAACCTATCCCCCTGCATCAAATATAACATACAATCAAATAATATAAAAATCAACCGCTTCGAGATGGGATTCATATATAAAGGGTCATCCGATCTTACATGAAAACGTAATAGGGTCTCATTCGCTCCAAGAGGCGGGAATATATCCAAACCAACAATATAATTTAGTATATTATCCAAATAATCGATAACGATCAGAATAAATATCCAAACATCTAATAAACAATATTGATTGACTATATAAATTGTTTGATTAGCCAAAAATGTGAGATTAACTCACTTTGATTTTTACTAGTCGCCAAACATTTCATTTTGAATTACAAACGTCCAATTTTAATCCAAAATTCTCACTACCTCCGAATTTGTCCAATCCAATTCCAAAGCATGGCCTTCGTCGATATGATCGCAATTCGACCTGTCATGCTCGAAATGAACCTCCTAAGAGAAAGTTACGAGTTTACAAACATTTGATATAATTAATTTAACTACCATTAACATTAATAATTAAATAAAAACTTAAATTTAAATTACCCCTCATTCTCCTTCATTCACATCAGGAAACCTAATCAACGTCGCACTAAATATCACCGCGACACGTCCACGGTCCTCGAGATGCCACCGCATAACCACTAGAGACAGTCGTGCATCGTCCCCCTTCTCTTGCCGCTGCCACAGCACTCACATGCATCTTAAATGCGAAAAAAAACGAATCTCCTTGTCCATGAATATGGCCTAATCTACGGTCATCCACGCCATACACCACGTTCCGACCGTTGAACTCCTTTTCCTCGATGCCTTGAATGTTTGGTTAGTTGAAAAATTCGCCTGCATTCACCTCTAGTGGTCTGAGATAATGATGGCCGTTGTTTGATGCAACGTAATAATTCAAATTTAAAGGAAAAAAGCGAATGTTTTCTCTGATTTAAGACACGGTTATAAGGAAGATGGGTATGGCTATGCATGTAGGCAAGGGTATGGTGCTTGTACCAGGGTAATGGGTAAGCATGGCCTAATAACTTATATATATATATATATATATATATGTTAATTTTAAATTTTAAACTATTAAGCTATAAGATGCCCAAAAATCTCGAACTCCAAACGAGATGTGCCGCCTGGCGTTCTGTATATTATACCTCTATTCCGAACGCAATGAAACTTTTTTCAAAACCTAATTCGATCATAAGCAGAAGATAGCTTTTTCAAACCTACATATGTAATATAAATTCCTTTAATTAACTTCTATGCATTACGATCTCTTGCACCCAAACATACGTGCAATCGTCATGAAAGTTGACGGCATACTATAATTCATTATTACGGATCCAATGAAATCGGTGTCGTCGGAATCCGGGACAATGCCCCAAAAAGCTATTTTTACACGTTAATTAAAACTAGCAGTTTCTAAAATTAATTAAAACACCTTTAAATCAAATTTAAAAGTTTACTATATTCCTTCTTATTCACATAGACTTTAAATCAACTTATGAAATCATTTCTTTCATACTAAATTCAAGATTCAATTATTTTAACAATTTCAAATATTAAATTCAACAAATTATTGATCAAGTAAATCGTTATATTTGAAACTCAGGTTATTTATCTTATAAAAATAATTTTTCAATATTTAAAATTAATTAAATAATCTAAACTAAATGAATGAAATTCTAGATCGTTATAGGAGAAGAGCCCTCATATAATATTATTCCATACTTGAAAAGGAGTTACCACCAAGCCTGGTAGGTAACTATTCCTCGTGAACCCATAAAAGAAAATAAAATAAACACCATCCCCAAAAAAACATACAATTAAAAATAGGTAAAATAAAAAGCAACATAGAAGGGGCCTCGAAGAGAGAAAAGGCCTTATCCGGTCCTCAAAGAGAGTGGGGATAGAATGCATTTTTCCAAGAAAATACAAATATGCTATAGGAGGCCCTGCAATGCATCGTAACTCGGGTCGTCTAACCTCGTCCAAGGAACGGGAAGATGCAAGCCGAGAGTTCTATGTTAATAAGTAAAACTGCAAAAACTTGATAGACAATGTCAAACATAATCATATATATGTATATAAGTCTATTATATACATATGTATGAAAGAGGGGAGGAAATAGCATGAATGGGAAACAAGAGCCTATGTATAACGTACATCATGTGAAGTAATAGATCAACACAATACTTAGAAAGAACTATGAGAAAAAAGGTTAAAGAGTAAAAAACTACTAAGCTCCTGGAAGTAAGCCTACAGCTTCGATCTTAGTTTAAATTTTAAGATGAATGTTATATTCAAAAATATAACAATTTAAATTCTAGCTTAATTCCTAAATATAGTAAAGCATCGGAATCATTAGCATACATGTCAATTAATGAGGGGTTTAGAGTACTACTATTATTTTTACTGTTAAGTACTACATTGTTCTTAATTAAATTAATATGAGATTTGGCCTTTTTAAGGTATTCATTGAAACTAATTTAATTTTTTATTATAACGAGGTTTTGAGGTCCAATTAAAACAAAAAATGCAATTATATATATTAAATTATCTAGCAATATTTATATTATTGAAAATTCTTTGATTCCTTTCAAACCATAAATACCAACATGTAATAGTAAAAATTGTATCAATTACTAATTTGTGAAAATCATTGAACCGAAATTTAAGCGTATTCCAAAATAATTTACAATTAATATCATGATTAGCTATATTAAAATAAAAAAGTATTAAGACAATTTTTAGGAATATGATTAGTAATGTGACATTCAAAATATAAATGTGAAATATTTTCCAATCCCATATTGCAGAACAAACATTTATTATTGATAACTATAATTTTCCTTTTTAGAAGTTTAATGGTATTTAATTTTCCATGAACAATTAACCACATATGAACTTTAGCTTTGGGTGGAGTACCGCTTTCCACATATATCTAAATATATTCGACTTTCTACCTGAAAGATTAAGAAATTTATGAAATGAGTGCGATGTATAGATTTTGTTATTATCCCAAAACCTTGTTTTAATGACATTATTACTAGTAATGTTGTAAAGTTCTAATTTAGCATAAAGTAATGCAAACTTAGATAATTTATTTCCAGTTAAAGAACGCTTGTAACAACTCGCATATTTGTCGATTTTATATTTAAATATTTTATTTAAATATTTTATCGTTAATCGGATTTTGGTCCGAAAAGCTACGTTTTGCAAACGGTTAAATTAGGACTCGAGACCACTTCCATTGAGTTCGAAATGCCGTTTACAACTTTTTAAGTATAAACATTGATAAGTTTGGAGTTAGTAGGATTTCACTAACTTTTCCCGCTTTGGACTTTGGGTTGGGTTAGCCATTGTAACTCAAGCCCAACCCCCTCCTTCTCTTCACTCTTCATAAATCCCTACCAACTCAAGCTTTTGCATTAATGGTGAGTGGAAAGAGAAATTAAAACTCCAAAAGCTAAGTCTTCATTGCTAATCCAACATCAACTCCAAAACTCAAGTGAAGACATTGATTCAAGCTAGTGGTTGATCCTTGCATAGCATTTCAAGCTTCATTTTCATCCATTTTAGTGAAAAGGTGAGATTTTTATCTCACAATTCTAGTCTATAACTAAATTGGACTGTTGGCAATGATTCCCCATCACTTTAGCATGTACATTTGCATTTGGTTTGGACTGGATTGGCGAAAAACTCCAATTTTTAGTGTTTTTGGTGAAAAACTGCACTTAGGTCGTTCTGCCTATGTTAGGTCGTTCGCATTGAAAAGTCACTCAGAGAATAGCTCGTTTTAGGCCCTTAAAACCGTTCGCACGTGTTAGGTCATTCACCTCGGAATTAGTTCGTTGGGTTTTAAGTCGTAAGGTCGCTCGCGACCTAACCCTTAGGTCGCTCGCGACCTAACCCTTAGGTCGCTCGCGAGTTAAGCCTTAAGCCGAAGGTCGTTCGCGAGTTAAGCCTTAGGTCGTTTGGCCTTTATAACGTTAGGTCGCTCGCGTGTTAAAACTTTAGGTCGCGCTGGCCTTAAGTCGTAGGTCATCTCCGACCTAATATTGCCTTTGCTATTTCACTAGGTCGCGCGGGCCTTAGTTCGTAAGTCGTAGGTCGTGAGTCTCCTAGGTCGTAGGTCGCTCGGTCCTACTTCTGTCCCTAAGTCGCGTAACCCCATCACCTCTAGGTCGTTAGGCCTTTATGTCGTTAGGTCGTTACACCTATAACCTGTTAAGTCGCGAATACCCTTTAGGTCGTGAACCCCATTAGGTCGCAAACCTCTTTAGGTCGTCTGTCCCTTAAGCAGTTAGGTCGTTCGACCGGTGATGCCTTAGGTCGTTTGACCCGTGGTACGTTAGGTCGCGTAAACCCTTAGGTCGCTTGACCTTGTTTCCTGTTAGGTCGCGTGACATTTCTTTTCTTAGGTCGTGAACCTTGTTAGGTCGCTCATTCTAAGCTCGCGTACCTTCTTAGGTCGTGCACCCCCTTACGTCGTTAGACCTCATTTTTGTTTTAGGTCGTAGGCCGCTTGTCTTCACTAGGTCGTACCGTTTTGGACGGGGCGCTGCCCCCTGGACCCTCACGACCTGACCGGCCAGGTCGAACCCCGTAGCGGTGGCGTTGCGCCCACACCCCCACCTTTGGGGATTGCCACCCCCCTGGACCCCTCCCCCCCCCCCCCCACCGTAGGGGATCTTATCCGAAAAACATTCAATAGAACTTGCTTTGTTGAGATGTTGAGTTGACCATCTTCGAGACAAACTATCTTGGGCTTCTTGGTCGATTTTATGGATTTTTGAATATCTATTTTGATGGATTCTTTATCGGTTTCTTTGGATTTTATTCACGTCTTCGTATGTGAGTTTTTATGGTTGATTGTTTCTACAATCACTTCTATGATTTGTCACTTTAAAATATGAAGGTTTCAATACTAGTAGTAAATATCAAAACTCTTTCAACAAAATGATTTCAACTCTATTTTCAATAATAAAGCTCTTTTCTTAAATCATTTTCCAATCTACTAGTATATATAAACCTTTACCTCACTCGTATGAGAAATTGAATTAAATGGGTTAGTGAAACAAGTGGTATGAAACGCTTGCGTTTGCTTCGTCAGTTAACTCTTGGACTTGTTCGATTGAACCTTTTTGTGACAATTTTCTAGTGAAGATCTACAGTTTGTTCATAAATATTTGAGTTAAGCAAGTGGTTATGGGACATGAAGCTAAACTTTTATATTTACTAGCTTAGTGTAATTGACACTTTTCGTTGATCATGACGATCATTCTTATGATTTAGACTAGCAATTGTGCGATGTCTCTTGTTTGCTTGGTTAGACTAGACACCACTTGTGTGATTTCATTCACACATACCTTTTTACCTTCTTGGTTAGTCTAGACACCACTTGTGTGATTTCACTCACACATACGTTTTTGTTTGCGAGGTTAGACTAGACACCACTTGTGTGATTTCACTCACACATACCTTTTTGATTCTTGGTTAGTCTAGACCTCATCTGTGTGATTTCGACTCACACATATGGGGTAGCTCCCCATGGTCTTCGGAACGTCATGTGATAGGCCTCTTTCCCTTTTTCTGTGATTTCTGGATTTCTTGTGTTGATTTCTGGAATTTATGTTATTGACTTGTTATGAGTACAAGTTTAGGGTATGATGCCCTCTTTGGATCTTTGAGAAAATTCTTGTGATATCGATTTATCTCTTATTGATTGATCTTCTGTTGATCATCGTTTGCATACTTATAGTAGTATGTCAGTATGGATATTTTATGTTTATGCCATATCTTTTATTTTATACCATGTCATCTGATATTTATAGCTAGACTGATCCGTTTATTATTTTCTTAAATAATACTCGGGTCAGACCGAGATGTTACAGGTGCTTCTGCTTGACTTCTCCCCGGGGTTTGCTACTCTTACTTTTGGCTAACTATTTAGATTAGCAGTTTTTGTTACATACACTTGAGATATAGAATCATAGTTGTATTCTTTTGTATAGCACATGTTGCTATTCTTTTGTATTATTGTGGATCTTTTTGACCACTACTCTGATGTACACTTTCATGTGGTAGTTATATATCCATATCTTCTTCCGCCTTTGTGATATGGATGTCTATGACTGATTGTGTTATGCTTATTTCTATGTTTGTTTCCGAAAATTATTTATAGCCACCGTGTGATAGCTTTGAGTTTGTATCGGTATGTCGGACTTCCTCCTTAAATGAAATGCATGCTATACTATCTGACATAACGGTGCTCGCACAAAGAAGTTACATGGATGGTCGCTCCTCAACAGCCTTATTCTCCGTGCTAGTTGACAGCACTACATCGTAGTGTTCTTGGCTGGCGTGGGTATAGAGGTGGGGCGTCACAACGCTTAAAACTAAACTCCCAAGGAAAGGTTAAATTTGGTCTACGTATTTCTGAAATCAATACATTTTTCAAATTACAAATTTTGTAAAGTTCATTAAATTCTATTTTATGTGGAGTTGCAAATAACCAACAATCATGCTAAAAGGAAGTATTATTCCCCAAATGTACCACATTATTAATTTCTAACCTATAAAATATCATAATTTTTTATTACAGATTTCCAAAAGTGAGAAATATAATTTGTATTATTAGTAGAAATATGATGAAGATTATAAGTACCATTATAACATTGATTTGATATTATTATTTTCCAAAATTAAATTCTTATTATTATCAGTAAATTTACATATCTATTTTCCTAGTAGAGATGTGTTTAAATTTTGTAGGTTCAAGATACCTAACCCTCCTACATCTTTAGATTTACATACTATTTCCCAGTTAACTAACATTTTGAACTATTATTAGTATTATCACCACTCCATAAAATATCCTTTCTAATTTTATTTATTTTTTCGATTACCCATTGTGGAAATTGATAAAAGGGCATCCAATACATGGTAGTGCTAATAAGACAGAGTTAATAAGACTATCCTACCCGTCCTTGACAAAAATCTACCATTCCAATTAGTTAATCTTTGGTTAATTTTATCTATTATTATTAACGAGTCATCATGTTTTAGTTTAGTTAATCTTATTAAAAAGCCTAAATATTCTATGGAAAATTTCATAGATTTATAGTTTAATGTTAAAGCAACTTGATTTTCAATATTGGTTATACCATTCAAAACTCAGATAAAACTCTTTTTAAAGTTATTATTTAGACCAAAGAGCAATTCAAAACCATATAATATAAACATTAGAGCTATAACATGTCCAGGTAAGTGAGAAGCAAAGAGCATGGTATCATCAGCAAACCGAAGAATGAAAATGTCATCACTCGTAATGTAATTTTCAACATTATATAAAATCCTATTACTAGTGGAAAGTTTGACAATTCTAACAAAAATGCCCATCGCTAGGTTAAACAAAAGAAGTGACAGTGGATCTCCTTAACGAAGTCCACGTTTCGGTCAAATTTTATTTCCTACGATACCATTAACCATAATACTTGAATTTCCAGTTTTAAGTAAAGACATTATCCAGTCCATCCGTCTAATACTGAAACCCCTAGCCAATAATAAATCTTTAAGAAAATCCCAATCTATAGATTCAAAAGCTTTTTCAAAATCAATTTTTAAAAGTGCACAAGTGATATTATTTTTACAACAACGATTTATAAATTCTTGAACAACTGCTATGTAATGACCCGCAAATCCGTACTCCTTCGAGTCAACACTATTCTCCATCAATCGACTCAAGATGAACGGAAATACGAACCATTAGGGTTAAAGAAGAAGAGGTAGAAGGAGAAAATAGAAAACAATATCAGAATCTAACCATCGCAGCGGAATAACATATAATACATAATAAACGATCTTTACACAAAACAAATACATCTGTTTATACATTACATCATCAGAGTACAGCAACAGAGTTCAATACAAACAACAACACAACTGAGGACGGTTATAATATCTCATCCTTCCAAAAACCGAATACATAGAGGAATACTTCATACAAGTACAGAACTACGTATCGCCATCCAGCTCCACAGCATCCTTTTCTGTAATCTATAATACTCGGTCTGACCCGAGCATTATAGTTAAATAACACCCGAGTCGGTCTGGAATACCAGCGTGAGAAAATCACACTCAATTTGATTATTTAAGTTTCAACATCCTTTGAAAACAAAAGCATCTCGTAAGACCACGCCACAAATAAACATGTCGGATTTTTACCTTACGATAGCCAAAACACTTTTTAATAAAATCCTCTAATATTATAATAGGATCTATTTACAAATCCTTATTAAAATAGCCAATTGTTACATGATTAAGTTCCAGCATACTAGCCACAAAGTGGGTTATACAAACAAAAACCGCAAAAGGTGCGTAGGGAGAATGGATTTCCAACTAATGACTAGGCACTGGGGTACTACATGTCACAGTAACTAGTCTAGATCAGCGTACCGAGGATCCACCCTAAATCCTCTGCAACACAAGACCGGGACTACCCCTTACTGGATAATCCCGAGTAAGATCACCCTACGGTTGGGATCAGCAACCGCCACACAGCCGAAATAAAAGGGACATTTAGACAGGGATGACCTCACCTTAATGGGTGCTACCCACTTAGCCTTGCTGCATAACCCCTTATTTTCAGTCATTTCCGGTTGATGAGGTTTGAGGCTAAGCGTTACCTTTTAGAATGTTTCACTTAGAATGCCCATCGTCCACCTGGCGATGTTCCGAAAGCATTCATTCATACAAGTCCGTCCCGGGAAGGCACTACTCCTACTACATCCATTTTCGAATCATCCTCAGGATTAGTAGCGACTAGCCCTTGCACTTCACTTCTCCATCATCGAATCCAAACTCATCTTCCTCACGAAAACTTACAAACCGGATCGAAGTGGTTTTCTAGAAATTAAACCGATCTCGGTCTCTTCGAAACGATCAGCGCATTGTCCAATATTGATAATCAGTTATTTAACAATCAATTAACATTCACAGAAAACCATCAAACAATAAATAATCTCCCAAATTATTTATTATCCTTAAAATATGTTCGCAATATATATTTCCATTTTCTACCCTTTCTGAAAACATTTTTCAAACTCTACTCTTCTCATGGGATAAATTCCCAACTATTTATTTCCACTGAAAGCACCAAGTAGGAAGCTTTAGATTTTTAAAATAATTTAAAAATACTTTATTATAAAATGTACTTTAACATTTAAATTGAAAACTACTTCAATACTTTACTAAAAATATGTACTTTAGGAATATTTAAAATGAGGTTACTTTATAAAATATAAAACTAGATTTTCTCTTTTTAAAACAAAATACCAAGTCACCTTTAAATAATTACTACGGTAATAGATTTGAAAAATACTTATTTTAGAATTTAAACATTTAGAAATAATAATTTTTCTAAAACATACTTTTTAAAATAACATTAAAACTTTTAACTTGTATTTAAAAATTTACTTTGAAAACATACTTAGCTATCCAGGGAATTATACTTCTCTTTCACGTCTTTTAAAAATAAATCTCTATTTATTTTTAAACAAATTTACCCTTTTCCTTAATAAATTCCCACCGTGAATTTATTCTTCCAAATATCCACTGATATATCACTTCGTTTTTATAAACCCAGTTTATAAATTTCAATTCTCACTTCGCTTTTAAAAATCCCGATTTTACACACTTAAATCAATCCCTAAATTGATTTCCAATTTACTTTACCTTTAAAATAAATTTCCTTACTTACTCCATTTATTCCAAAATCCATTAACTTCAGATTTTATTTCTTCGTTATGATTTAAAATCTTTTAACCGAAAACACCAATTTCATATTTCCCCAAATTTCTTCTTTATCCTTTCAAATAAATTCAAACCTTGAATTTCAAAATAAATTCTTTACTTCTTGAAATAGCATCACTTAAGTTTAAAAATTAAATCACTTATTCCTATTTATTCAAAATCTCTTTTCCCACGCTTGGAATTTTATTTATCAGAATTCAAAAGTCACTTTTTATTCTTTTCCAATTCATTTTTAATTTATTCAAATTTCTATGATTATTTTACTCAAAATTCACTCTTTTATTTTCTTTTCAGAAACCCATTTCTTTAGATTTTGATAACTCAGTTCATTAACATATTTTAAATCAACCACAGTATTCAACGCTTCCAATTTTCAATATAATTCATCACAGGATAGCAAATAATTATATCATAGAATATTTTAACAAATCTAAATATTTTGAGGAATCCAATCAGATCCCTCCAACATGTTTCCCTGCATCCACAGTTGTTAGCACAATACAATAATACCAATTCCACTTCGAGGTGGAATATCACGGTATATGGATTTATATAATATCGTACGCTATTATACGGCTCATAGGGTCTCATCCGCTATATAATGCGGGAAATCAATCACTCCAAATATATATATACACACTACTACATAATATACCACATCCAATCAATTCAATCATTCAACCAAATATTTAAATTTAATCATTTAAATTTAAATAGCAACCCAGAAGAGTGAGATTAACTAACCTTTGTTTTTATTTACAAATCCAATCCATCTCGACTCGTTTCTCCATGATTTTAGGCCTTGTATAAATATTTATACAGTTTATTAATATTCGAACCAATCGAACAATTAAATTTCCATTTGATAAATTTAGTTAACCATACATTTTATTACCATTAACAAAATTTAATTTACTAATAATTTAATTTAATTTAAACAAATAATTTCCCTTTAAAAATCTTTTAGTAAATAAATTAAATTAAATAAGTCAATTGTACAATTTTATCACCAAATTCCTTATATAATTTTCTTTCCAAAGCTGCGTATATATTTCCTTCAACCGATCTATACATATTTACTAAATTAAACAAAACTGTAAATAACCCGTTGTTTAACATACTGATAAGTGAAATAAAAATAAACAGTTCATTTATAAGTTTTAAACCTAAGTAACATTTAAATTAAAATGTTTAAAATTAAACTACCTCAAATTTGAACATGAACCCAGAATTCATTGAGCTCCTTCTCGATTTTCCAAACCGCGCCATCATCGAAGTCACTCGCGTGCATGCCAACCCATGTCGTAACTTCGACTTCGAGCCTATGAACCCTAAATCATGAGCGTTACCAACTTCGGGCACATCCAACTCCAAACGTCGTCGAGCTTCACCAGCCCCCCTCTTGAACTCGAGATCGAGTTCAGCCAAAAATACCACAATTGAATAACTTCCCATCTCCACCTCTACCGCAAATCGAGACGTACGCGACCTCCATCCCAAACAATTGCCCACATCGCACGCATCACATGACTTTGCGCAACCCCTATTCGCCGATTACTTCGATCACGTTCCTTCCTTTCGATCGAATGATCGATTCGTTCACTCAAAACCCCCTTCCCCTTTTTGTTACACGAACGATTTGACATTCGTGAATTTGAGATGGAAAAGGAAGCATTCATTATTCTTCGAACAGCTTAAAAAAATGAGAATGCGAAAAGGAACGAAGCAGCGCGATTTTTAAACAGTATTATTCCTTTTTTTATTCGACAGATCTGGTTGGGGGATAAAAAGACATGATTTGAACTTGTGATTATGGTTGCGTGAAGAGTGAAGGCTGCAATGATTCAGAAAAGCAAAAGCTATTGGAGGAAAAATTTTTGACGTGAAAGGATTTTGACTGGTCAATAGAATATATTATTCAAGTTTAAATTTAAATTTAAATCGTCTAGAATTCGCAGCTTAAAATTTTGACATCCTATCGGGGCGTGCCGCCAGGCGTTTATAATGTTATACCCCAATTTCAAGCGTAATGGAAAAGGTTTCGAGCCCTAAATCGATTGTATGGAGAAGATAGCTTTTTGGATTCCGTCATTATATTAAATTTCCGATATAGATTCAGCGCGTTTATATGTCGTACGCTCACACAACAACTCCAAACACTACGAAAATTGAAACTCGATAATAATATAATATTACGGATCCAATGGAACTAGTTTCGTCGAATTCCGAGACTGTGCCTCGGAAGGCTATTTTTAAATTCAATTTAAACTATAAAATTTTAAAACTGAACAAAATGCTTCCAAATTCAGTTTTAACTCATTTTTTATCTTTAGTATTACTATTATAAATTTTATAAGCCCTTTAAATATTTTAACCAACTCAAAACTCAAGATTTACCATTTTAAACCAATCCCAAATTATTAACTTAAATAATTTAATTATCCAATAAATAGCGAGATTTGAAATTCAGGTTAGAAAGTAACTTTTAAATATTTAAAATTAATTAAATATCTCAATTTCAAATATCTAGAAATTCCAGGTTATCACATTCCTTCCCCTTAAAATAATTTCATCCTCGAAATTACTAAGGCAGAAGAATGTCCAAACCCCAACTTACTAAAACATACTTAGTGAAAATTCCATATTCACTTTTCTAATCCTTTAGTTCCTACTAAACAATTAGTTACAATCTCCATTTTCAAAATCCATTGTTTCAATTCCCATACGAAATCTTTTTGTTGCTAATGAAAAATTTTCCAAAAAGTTTCAAAAATTTTCTAACTCCCAAAATTTTCGAAATTTTTTGGCAGAGTCTCATTTGTACGGAGTAGCTTTTGCAATTTGACAAGAGATAAATATATATACATCGACCCACATGGTCAGAAAAAACAAAAACAGTTCATATTTTCTATTTTTATTGCGTAGGCGTATCTTTATTTAGCATTTTTAAGCAAGGGCTTACTATTTTAGCATTTTGCATGATCAAATCCAGCCAAACGGCTTCTCCGTACTTGTACTTACTCAATTCAAACATGTAAGTGCTAAATATATGAAATTTATTGACATTTCACTTACTTTCAATAGCTAAACACATGCATTTCGTTAGCAACATGCACCAAACACTTTCCATGAGAAATTTACGTGATTTCAAAACTAATTCAATTGCTTTCAACCAATTCATATGCTATTTCATTCATTTTTAATTGTTTACAACTCAATTTCTTACATTCAGTTCATTTTTAACCCAATAGCTCACATTTATTTCAATTGATTCCAAAAATCAATTTTATTTACTTCTACAAATCCATAGGATTTTTATAGAATTTATTTAATTCCATTTAAGTCGAACGACTAATTTATTCTATGCAATTCGACGATATTCACTTAATAGAATATCCATTTTAGTTTTTATCCACATCCAATTGATTCCAACTTATTTTATATTAAATTCCATCCTATTTTAATTCATTAACAACCATTTTATTTAGCTCAACACATTCCATGCTTGCATACTACTAATCATTCCCAAATTAATTCAACCCAAACTTTTATTTAATGGTCTTCCATTCTTACTCCAAGTCTAGCTTCTAATAATTCTTAACTTAAGTTATTTACTTCAATTTATTCCAACTTCAAACCTAAGTTCACTTCCATTTAAATTTGATTCTCATCAAATCAAATTCCATTTAATTCAGTTAGCCCATCCATTTTAATTTTAATTTTAATTTTAACTCACATTCTCAATTTATCAAAATAATATCCAAGCACATATTTAACTCATTTATACTTGAATTGGATTTTATTTGTAACTCAAACCATTTCGATTATAATCCAATTCCATTTCATTGACATCTTCGATTCATAATTTTTCCACTTACAATATGCGATGAATATTATTTATACTCAAGTTCTATTTCTATCATTTAATTCACAAATCGATTTTATTAACTCACAATTCAACTTTTATTTAACCAGTTTAAATCCCATTAACAAATCCAATTAACTTATTTATTCCAAATTAGTCCCCTTTCCACTTGCAATTCAATATTTGATTTTTATCTTCAAAAATCATTTCATTTAATTTTCTTGAGTTCAATCTTATTTTATATCTCAAGTTTGAAATTTTTTTTATTTCCAAACTATCAAACAATATTATTTTAGACTATTATTTTACTTTTCCATTTTTGTTTTAACTTGAGATCTTTATTTAGCCCAAGCACATTTTTATTTACACGTTTTCAATTCTTTGATATGTTATCCAAGCTTATTTATCCAAATCCAGTTTTATTTTCATCTAACTTCGCTTCCGCTAAATTCAACTTCATACCCTTCTCTTTTAAATTTATTTGGGTTAGAATTAATTCATTTAATATTATCTACAACTCATGTGTATTTTATTCAATTCACTTCTATTTCAATTTTTATTCAACTTACTTCCATTTATTTAAGTAAGAATTTTTTTATTTCATTCTATATTATTAATAACTCTCTGAATTCATTTTAATTCAATTTTATTTTCACTTGATTTAAATCCAACCCAATAACATTAAACTTAGTTTAAGTTGACTTCAATTCAACTCTCCTCCTGCTATTTAGCTTAAGTTAATTTTAGTTCAATTAAATTTTATTTCTTTCAAATCACCATTAATTATATTTTCCCACAATTAAATTTCTCCAAATTAAATTTGTTTAACTTTTTCACTTTAAATTTTAATTCCAAAATTCAAAGCTCGTATTTTCCTTCCTTGTTTAAAAATCATCTCTATTTTATAAGTTCATAACTTATCTCATCAGGATTTTCAATTCAAATAAGAATTCAGGATTTTTAAACACCCAGCCTTTGGTTTTCAAATCATCTTGAAATCACCATTATCCCAAAATCATACTTCTCAAATTTTTAAACCAATCCTGGTTTTTATTCCCAACAAATTTCCTTTGAAACATGAAAAACAAAACTAGTTCTTCTGAACCAATCAATTTTGGCAGCAATTCGTCACTTAGAAACTCGAAAATGAATACTGAAGATGCGGCCGTCATCATCAGAATTATTTTCCAGCAACTGAAGTGAGCTCAATGCTATATCCCATCCCAAAATTTATTTGAAACAATTTCCTTTCAGAAATACCTCCAAAATAATAGTGCTATTATTATTTATTTTCAAAACACTTCGAAAAATATTTCCAAAATTTCCATGATTTAAATTTACAGATTTGATCAAATTCTAACTATAATTCATTTGTATAATTTATACAAATTTCCTTTTGATTATACAAGTCACTCCAATTTTTATAATCTTGTTTGTTTAAAATATTATCATCCAAACATCCAAGTTATATAACAATTTAAGAAAATATTTCTTTTATATCAAAATATATTTCTGGGTAAAATTATTCCATTTACCCGCTTTCGAAAACAATATTACGTCGAATTATTCTATTCAAGTATTTAGAAACCCCTTCGATACATTTGTCCAAACTGTGCCGACGAAGGTTCATATGCCACTCAATAAATCAATCAACACAATATAAAACCATTTTTATATCCACTAACAAATACACGCTCATAACTATTAATACACTCAAACTCATTCTAGAGTACTACGGACTCTATTTTCAACGAGTAATCCCCCCCGGAGCCAAGGTTCTCACTCAACCTTCTACTCTGATACCAAATGTAATGACCCACAAATCCATACCCCTTCGAGCCGACACTACTCTCCATCAATTAACTCAAGATGAATGGAAATACGAACCATTAGGGTTAAAGAAGAAGAGGTAGAAGGAGAAAATAGAAAACAACATCAGAATCTAACCATCGCAGCAGAATAAAATATAATAGATAATAAATGATCTTTACATAAAAACAAATACATCTGTTTATACATTACATCATCAGAGTACAGCATCGGAGTTCGACACAAACAACAACACAACTCAGGACGGTTATAATATCTCATCCTTCAAAAAACCGAATACACAGCGGAATATTTCATACAAGTACGGAAGTACGTAATGCCATCCAGCTCCACAACATCCTTTCCTGTAATCTATAATACTCGGTCTGACCCGAGCATTATAGTTAAATAACACCCGATTCAGTCTAGAATACCAGCGTGAGAAAATCACACTCAATTTGATTATTTAAGTTTCAACATCCTTACAAAACAAAAGCATCTCGTAAGACCATGCCACAAATAAACATGTCGGGTTTTTACCTTACGATAGCCAAAACACTTTTTAATAAAATCCTCTGAAATTATAATAGGGTCTATTTACAAATAATTATTAAAATAGCCGAAATTATTACATGATTAAATTCTGGCATACTAGCCACAAAGTGGGTTATACAAAAAAAACCGTAAAAGGCGCGTAGGAAGAATGAATTTCCAACTAAGGACTAGGCACTGGGGTACCACCTGTCACAGTACCTCGTCTAGATCAGCGTACCAAGGATCCACCCTAAATCCCCTGCAACACAAGACCGGGACCACCCCTTACTGGACAATACCGAGTAAGATCACCCCGCGATTGGGATCAATAACCGCCACACGGCCGAAATAAAAAGGGACATCTAGATAGGAATGACCTCACCCTAATGGGTGCTACCCACTTAGCCTTGCTGCATAACCCCTGATTTTAGTCATTCCCGGTTGATAAGGCTTGAGGCTAAGCGTTACCTTTTAGAACATTTCACTTAGAATTCCCATCGTTCACCTGATGATGTTTCGAAAGCATTCATCCATACAAGTCCGTCCCGGGTTCGAACGGAACCAAAAGCACTACTCCTACTACATCCATTTTGGAATTATCCTCAGGATTTGTAACGACTAGCCCTTGCACTTCACTGCTCCTTCTTCGAATCCAAACTCATCTTCCTCACGAAAACGTACAAACATGATCGAAGTAGTTTTCGAGAAACTAATCCTGATCTCGGTCTCTTCGAAACGATCAGTGCATTGTCCAATATTGATAGTAGGTTATTTAACTATCAATTAACATTCACAAACAACCATCAAACAATAAATAATCTCCCAAATTATTCATTATCCTCAAAATATCTTTGCAAGATATATTTCCTTTTTCAACCCTTTTTGAAAGCAGTTTTCAAACCCTACTCTTCTCATGGGATAAATTCCCAACTATTTATTTTCACTGAAAGCACCAAATACGAAGCTTTAGATTTTTAAAATAATTTAAAAACACTTTATTATAAAATATACTTTAACATTTAAATTGAAAACTACTTCAATACTTTACTAAAAATATATACTTTAGGAATATTTAAAATGAGGTTACTTTATAAAATATAAAACTAGATTTTCTCTTTTTAAAATAAAATACCAAGTCACCTTTAAATAATTACTACGGTAATAGATTTGAAAAATAATTACTTTAGAATTTAAACATTTTGAAATAACAAATTTTCTAAAACATGCTTTTTAAAACAACATTAAAACTTTTAACTTGTATTTAAAAAGTTACTTTGAAAACATACTTGGCTATCCAGGGAAATATACTTCACTTTCACGTCGCTTAAAAATAAATCACTATTTATTTTTAAACAAACTTACCCTTTCCCTTAATAAATTCCTACCGTGAATTTATTCTTCTAAATATCTACTGTTGTATCACTTCGCTTTTATAAATCCAGTTTATAAATTTCAAGTCTCGCTTCTCTTTTAAAAAACTCGGTTTTACACACTTAAGTCAATCCCCAAATTGATTTCCAATTTACTTTACCTTTAAAATAAATTTCCTTACTTACTCAATTTATTCCAAAATCCATTAACTTCAGATTTTATTTCTTCGTTATGATTTAAAATCTTTTAACCAAAAACTCCAATTTCATATTTCCCCAAATTTCTTCTTTATCCTTTCAAATAAATTCAAACCTTGAATTTCAAAATAAATTCTTTATTTCTTGAAATAGCATCACTTAAATTTAAAAATAAAATCACTTATTCCTATTTATTCAAAATCTCATTTCCTGCGCTTGGAATTTTATTTATCAGAATTCAAAAATCACTTTTTATTCTTTTCCAATTCATTTTTAGTTTATTCAAATTTCTACGATTATTTTACACAAACTTCACTCTTTTATTTTCTTTTCAAAAATCCCATTTCTATAGATTATGATAACTCAGTTCACCGACATATTTTAAATCAACTATAGTATCCAACATTTCCAATTATCAATATAATTCATCACAGGATAGCAAATAGTTATATCACAGAATATTTTAACAAATCTAAATATTTTGAGGAATCTAGTCGGATCCCTCTAACCTGTTTCCCTACATCCACAGATGTTAGCAAAATACAATAATACCAATTCCACTTCGAGGTGGAATATCGCGGTATACGAGATTTATATAATATCATCCACTATTATGCGGCACATAGGGTCTCATTCGCTACATAATGCGAGAAATTAATCACTCCAAAGATGTGTGTGTGTGTGTATACTACTATTTAATATATCACATCCAATCAATTTAATCATTCAACTAAATATTTAAATTTAACCATTTAAATTTGAATAGCAATCCAGAAGAGTGAGATTAACTCACCTTTGTTTTCGTTTGCAAATCCAATCCATCTCGACTCGTTTCCCCATGATTTTAGACCTTGTATAAATATTTATAAAGTTTATTAATATTCGAACCAATCTAACAATTAAATTTCCATTTGATAAATTTATTTAACCATATGTTTTATTACCATTAACAAAATTTAATTTACTAATAATTTAATTTAATTTAAACTAATAATTTCCCTTTAAAAATATTTTAATAACTAAAATAAATTAAATAAGTCAATTGTACAATTTTATCACCAAATTTCTTATATAATTTTCTTCCCAAAACTATGTATATATTTCCTTCAACCGATATATAATATTTACTAAATTAATCAAAACTGTAAATAACCTGTTGTTTAACGTCTTGATAAGTGAAATAAAAATAAACCGTTCATTTATAAGTTTTAAACCTAAGTAACATTTAAATTAAAATGTTTAAAATTAAACTACCTCAAATTCGAACATGAACCCATAATTCATCGAGCTCTTGCTCGATTTTCCAAACTGCGCCATCATCGAAGTCACTCGCGTGCATGCCAGCCTATGCCCTAACTTCCACTTCGAGCCTACAAACCCTAAATCGTAAGCATTACCGGCTCCAAGCACATCCAACTCCAGACCTCGTCGAGCTTCACCAGCCTCCCTTTTAAACTCGAGATTGAGTTCAACCTAAAATACTGCAATCGAACAACTGCCTATCTCCACCTCTCCCGCAAATCGAGACGTATGCGACCTCCATACCAATTGCTTTCCCACATCGCACGCATCACATGACTTTGCGCGACCCCTATTCACCGCTTACTTTAATCACGTTCCTTCCTTTCGATCGAACGATCGATTTGTTCACTCAAAACCCACTTTCCCCCTTTTTTTACACGAATCATTTGACTTTTGTGAATTTGAGATGGAAAAGGAAGCAGCTATTATTCTTCGAACAGCTTAAAAAAACGAGAATGTGAAAAGGAACAAAGCAGCGTGGTTTTTAAACAGTTATTATTCCCTTTTTTATTTGACAGATCTGGTTGGGGGACAAAAAACATGATTTGAACTTGAGATTCTGGTTGCGTGAAGAGTGAAGGCTGCAGTGATTCAAAAAAGAAAAAGCTGTTGGAGGAAAAGTTTTTGACGTGAAGGGATTTTGACTGGTCAATAGAATATATTATTCAAGTTTAAATTTAAATTTAAATCATCTAGAATTCGCAGCTCAAAATCTTGACATCCTATCGAGGCATGCCGCCAGGCGTTTATAATATTAGACCCCAATTTCAAATGTAATGGAAAAGGTTTCGGGCCCTAATTTGATTGTATGGAGAAGATAGATTTTTGGACTTAATCATTATATTAAATTCGATATAGATTCATCGCGTTTATATGTCATATGCTCACACAACAACTCCAAACACTACAAAAATTGAAATCCGATAATTATATATTATTACGGATCCAATGGAACTGGTTTCATTGAATTCCAAGACTGTGCCTCGAAAGGCTATTTTTAAATTCAATTTAAACTATAAAATTTTAAAATTGAACAAATTACTTTCAAATTCAGTTTTAACACATCTGTTATCTTTATCATTACTATTATAAATTTTATAAGCCCTTGAAATATTTTAACCAGCTCAAAACTCAAGATTTACCATTTTAAACCAATCTCAAATTATTATCTTGAATAATTTAATTATCCAATAAACAACAATATTTGAAATTCAAGTTAGAAACTAACTTTTAAACATTTAAAATTAATTAAATATCTCAATTTCAAATATCCAGAAATTCCGGTTTGTCACATGCTACCCCATCTGTGACATTTCTACCTTTTGATAAACGCAGTTTGAGAATTATCAATTAAATCGCTAATTTTAGAGTTTAACATATTAGCTAAACCTTAGAAATGATTTTGAAAGAACAATTTAATACTGAAATAGGTCTAAATTCCTCTAACTCATTTGCACCCACTTTCTTGTATATTAAGATCACATTAGCAAAATTAAACCTACGTAATTGTAATAATCGATCAAAAACTTCATTAAACATATCAATTAAATAAAATTTTAAAAAACCCCAAAAAATTTTATGAAATAAAATACTAAACCCATTAGGGCCAGGCGCTTTATCATTTGGCACATCAATTATAGCCCTCAAAATGTCCTCTTCTGTCAATGGGGAATCAAGCCCTGTAAATCAATCTTAGTGTCATTAGGATATATTTCATCCTAATTTGCTCTAATCCTATGTTTATTTTAGTTCCAAAATTTTCTTTATAATAGTTAGTAAATGCCTCATTTAATTCTTTTGATCGTAGATCTTGACATTATTGATTATAATAGAATTAATGGTACTACTACGTTTTCTATCATTTTCTACTTTATGAAAAAATTTAGTGTTCAAAACCCCATCATCCATCCATTGTACCATAGATCTTTGTTTCCGTATTACGACTTCTTGAGTAAGTAATTTTATTTAATTCCTCCATTAGATTTGAAAGCATGATTTTTTTCTGAAATATTTAAATTCTCGAGTTCTTCTATTTTGTTCAGCTTTAGAATATCGATTAGTAATTTTTCCCTTTTAATTCAAATATTACCAAAACATCTTTATTCCATTTCTTAAGGATTGTTCTTAAATCTCTAATTTTTCTTACAAATATTTTAGCTATTTTTCCGGAGAATTTATAATTATATCTACATAGAGAAGATAATTTATTTGCAATAATTATTGGAAAATTATTTTCTAACAACCATATTTTTTCAAATCTAAATATTTTATTTCTATTATATTGGTTATTAAATGATAAAATAATTAGACAATGATTTGAGAGAAAATTCAAAATCACAATTGCCTTACAAGTAGTATATTTATCTTCTATTTCATCACTAATAAAAAATCTATCCAAAAGAGCCATCGAAGGGGCATCTCTTTTATTCGACTAAGTGTATCTCCAATTGCTTAGTTGCATTTCAATTCAATTACTATTAATAATGAATTGATCAAAAATTTCCATTTCACGAAAGTCACCTTCTCTAGGTCTCATAGATATCCAGTTACATTGGAAATCCTCATCCATCACCCAAGGACCTGGAGCGAGTGATTTAAACTCCAGACACTTATTCCAAAGAACCCTATAATGAAAATTTATAGTCTAGTCAGTAAACATTAGAAACATTTAGAAAAGATCCATCATTAAGATCAGAAAGAATTAAATGTATCGCATGTGATAGATTGGAAGTTTAATACAGTTTTCCTTCTAACCTACCATTAATCCTCAAAAGCTACCTCTAGTAGGGAGATGAATCTAGCGACTAATATCAAGCCCTCACAAACTCCTATAGAATCTATGGCCCGGGTGTTCTATTTTAGTTTCTTATAATAAGGCAATACCAATGCTATTATCTTTGAAAAATGATCTAATTTTGCTATATTTTTCTTGGTCATGAAACCTGAAATACATTATAAATGTTATAATGCGACTTCAAAATTATTCTAAAATTAAAATAGTATTTTAAATTTCAAAACTAAATTCAAAATAAGAATCAAATTATAAATGTTACAACATGATTTACAAAGTTGGCTTTGAAAACAATGTATATCATAAATGCTATAATAAAGTTTTCCAAAACGCTTTGAAAATATAATAAACATATTTTGAAAATTTTAATATTTATTAATAAGTTAGATTAGAAAATTAGTAAATTAATTAAGGTATATACATGTTTAGTGTGTATATATATATTACATTATTCTGAATTGTTTAAGATGACTAAGTACACGTGTATACACATAAGAAATTATATATGCATGTGCATGTGTACCATAAATTTTATAGCATACATATTCAACTAAAAATTTTATACGCATAACATAAAATTAATTGAAATGTTAAGTAATTAGATAAGATATACTTAATGTAATTTACATAAGACTATTATATATGTTAATTAAATTATAAAAGTTATATAACAACTAACTTACATATGAATGTATAAAACAAAAATGGAACAGTAAAAAACCCAAATAGGCTTAATAGATAAATATTTGTGTATAGTATATGTACCGAATTTATGATGTTTCCGACACTTGAATCATGAGGGTATTTCATAAAAATACATTATTCCATAAATCGATATCACTTAATATTATGCATTAAAGATTATGAATCATTAATATAAAGTTCAACTCCACATTTTAATATTATTAGATTGCTTGTATACTATATAGTTGTTGATATTTCTCAAGCTAGAGAAAGTTATGTGTAACACTATTTGTACATTGACTAGATGACGTATGATACATGCTCGTATTTATTGATATTCCTCAAGATACATGCATAATACTTAGGCCTTCATGAAATGATATGTATGTGTGAATAATCTCTTTCGAGTTGTTTATATTCCTTAAGGTGGAGATGAGATTTGGAAAAAGACCATAAGTTAGGAGTTTTATTCGATACAACCAGTAAAGTGTTATCCATCGCCTATGTGCCTATGATTTTATGATATTCCTCAAGATAAGAATCCAAGGCAAGCGAGTCCCAACATCCACTAAGGAAATCAAATGAAATCTATGTTTTATCTTAGGGCTTTGATAAACATAAAATAAAACCTATTGGGAGCCTTATTAGAAAATTGAAATGGTAACATTTAACTTTTCTAATATTATAAGAATATTTGCTATATAAAGTTATAATAATCTAGATTGATAACTTTGTGCAATTAATATAATTGATAAAATGTTTATCAATTAAGATATACAAATGAACTGAATTAAAGATTGGCAAAAGAAATATAAAATATACTTACTAATAAATATTTTATACACATTATTATTTCAATACCCATGTAAGTGCCTAATCTTATAACTAGTAAATACATTCGTAATTGGTCACTTATGTGTTTATTTTCCTAAGACTATGTATTGTCATTTATGAGTTTCAAAATCTAAAAGAAATACTTAAATATCGATGTTCAATCCATTATGATCACATATAAATGTTATATGGTGAACAATCACAATTCTTAATGTATGAAACCGCAATGAAATTTGTATAGTTGAAACAAGTAAGTAAAATGTAGTGTGAGATCGTATATTTAATATGATTAATTATAATAATAATCTTGTTGTGTTAAACATAACACTAAACCGAAAGCTACAATGTAGGTGCAAGCAAGATCACTGAAATGTTAGTTTGATCAATTTACAATATTTGATATCCTTAAATGTTAGGGATGATCAAATGAACTTTTGTAAAAGGTTCGCTATGATATTATAGTGAGGTTTCTTTTGAATGGTACGGCAATTTAGACAGAAATACGAATGTATGAAAGTAGTTGTAACTTAATGCATGGTTGGGATGAAGAATGAGAATGGACACTTCTGTTTCATAAGGAAACATTGAAAATGAGAATTGTAAAATAATAATGGATACTTAACATTGGAATGATAAATATGATTTCTATTCCAAAATGTATTTTTTAATAGAAAAGCATTTTCCATGAAATTTATTCTTTTAAGTTCAAGATATTTGATTTGAAAACTCTCGACTATGAAATGGTTATTACAAACACCCCTCTATAATCATATTATCCAAGAGTATCATTTAGTAATACCGTAATATAATATGGAGAATGAGCCTATATAGGATACACACGTGATTATTTCCATGGGCTAACACCGGTACGTATTGAAATATTGAATAAATAACACACCCATATGTACACAGTATCAACACAAATTGATAAATACATATGCCTCTAGGATAGAACAATACACTATATACAGTACATACCAAAGAACACAGAGTCAAAATCGTAGTGATAATCTATAATACTAAGTATACAAGGTTTATCCAACATACATCACATGAACATATATAAAATACAATACAAAATGATAAGCTATTATGCTAAATTTCTAGCCTCCTATATGCCCAATACAAAAGCTGGTCACACTGTTCCTATAATTGAAATGTCTTGGACTAACCCGAATATTATATAAATAAAACCGGGATAGACTCTTTCTAAATCAAAGGGCCAATATACGTATGAAAATCAGTATATACAGGATATAATAATAATACTACTATAAATCATTAAAATAATTCAAAAAAAAGTCATAATGTCAATATATATAGTAATATAAGCATGGTACAAAATGATAATATCTTAAACAAGCCACAAAATGTCATATAATGTAGAACACCATAAAACCATGCATAAAAATGTCATCACCCTGATAAAAGCTGATTAAATAAGAAATCATGGAATAACATCAAATGGGTGAATCATCCATATCCAAAAATCGTCATCAAAATCCAGAAATCATTAATATAAGGTTTAACTAAGAATAATTAGGCAAGCATATAGCATTGTCCAAATGTATATCTATCAGTCTCTATAATAAAATATCAGCACCAATATAAATTATAAAACATAGGCTGCTCATCGAAGAATCATGTGCAGTAAATGATATGAGAGTCCACTATACTCTAAACATTTAACACAACGCAGTATAACGTTATCTCCTTATACAGAAATAAATGGTGATGTGAATCAAATCATAATGTTTGGGTTACACCACCTGATAATCTCATAATGTATGGGTTACGTCATCTAGTCAAGCCACAACATGACTATCCACCATCTCCAAGAGCACCTTGATTACTCACCCGGATCTGCTCTAATACTTAGGCGAGGTGTATAAATAATATATACTTATCTACCATTTAGTGTAGAACCAAAAGGGAGATAGACAGCTACCTCACCTTCTCCAGGAGCCCAGGGCTACACCACTCGAATATGCTCATATAGTCTTTAGTTACCTAGCTGGTATCGTGACTATATCTACCTAATGTGCCCGTCAATGCGAGGACTCTTAGTCACGAACTAGATCACTGCCTCTATGGCAATAGACTACCGGCCTTCATGAATAAAGTGTCTAGGGCTACACTACCTTTCATTCAAATCCCACAATGTGCACCTAATGTAATAAAAGTGTCATAAATCTGGGGTGTGACCCTACAATCAAGCCGCCAGGGTAGACACTGGCCATCTGGTTCCTGCTACCTCCTAATCATATCCCACAGTACTTTATGATAGATAACATACATATAGGTGCACCCCCTATAATTTGATCATTCATAATGCTCTACCCCAAGCATATAACTTGCTCTACCACGAGCATCACTTCACATAAGTATAATCCTAGTTCCCGTCACTTAAGTGGCATTTACTTATAATGAATAACTGAATAAGTGTCAAATCGATGTCCCATGCCACCATGTAATGCTTAATCCTTTATTCAATGCTCATAAACTAAACTCAATATCCATAATATTCTGCGCAGTGGGTTTAAAGAATAATTGGAGAAATATTACTGAATGCCCATCCCAAACTTTATTATAACTCCATTTATTTAGATTTCTCGTCACACAGAATTACCCAAAATCATAAAGAAGGGTGTCATCTATGATGACCACCTCTTCGATCTCCGAAAATTGACACTAATACATCCTCGGTATTCATATGCCACGAATCCAAGTGTCAGAGAGGTGGATTGCCAAGGGTTTTTAAAAGAAACAAAGATATAAGACAAAATAAAATAGAATCTCACATCGTATTTAAAACAACTTGTTATTATACATATAATGGTACATACAATCACTCTCAAAATGAGATATCAAAGTCATAGTAAGTACTAACCCAGCCAGGAACATTTATAACTATCTACCCTTGGAGGTGTTGGTAGATACTTATACATAATACAGCGAAAATAGAAGTAAATAACTATCTACAAAGGACCCTCCAGTTTCATGCTCCATGCTTCTCCAAAAATGCTTCAGGCTACATAACTACTTGGCTAGCGAGAAAAATAGAGCATCTAGAGTTTAAAGGAAAAAAATAAACACTAGGTCGGTCATGGGACTGGTGTGGGAAAACTCAAAAGAATTGATACTTTTGAAAACAAAGGGTATCTCATAAGGCCACACCACACATAAACGTAGACATGTTTTTACCTTATGATAACCAAAACATTTGCTACGTAAAATCTGGAATATTATTTTTAATGACATTGTTTGAAAACCCTTTCAAATAACACATTAATCATAGCCGAAATTGTTATATTTATTAAATTCTAGCATAATAGGTTTACAACTAAAATCTTAAAAATGTTCGTATTGAAGAATAGATTCCATACATTAGAAAGGTAAGGGACTACCTTCCGATAATATATTTCTAATGGGATGTACCTGAGGCTCCAACCTCTACCAACATAGAACTAGCCTACCATTACCATAGATAGTACCAAATACATCATTACCCCAGTCGTTGCTGGCCTTTATTGGGATCCCAAAGCATACGCAACATACCCAAATTATAGAGTGTGATCCAGAAAAATAATGATTATATCATGATGGAAGCGACCTACTTAGCTATGCTGCATCTACCATGTTTTTCCATTACCGATGTGCGAGTCATAAGGTGACGTTACCTTGCAAAGAATCATCAAATCCTACTTAGAATGCTATGTTTCCATTTCCATCGCACACTATTGATTTTCATAATGTACAACCTTTGAGCTCGTATGTCTTAGAAAAGGGTGTAAGTATAAGATAGGCTACCTCCTACACCACCAAACAAATGTATGTTTGTAAAGATCAATGTACATGTATTTTGGAACAGTGGTGTTAGACATTTATCCATACAAGTTGTCCAGGAACAGGACAAACCAAAGGCACTCTCCCGCTACACCCTATTTTGGGAATCAACCTAAGATCAGTAGCGAGAAGCCTTGTTTCGAAGATTTCAAAAATTAACTATTGCTGCCACCATATGTATATAATATGAAAATTGGGGGGTGTAACAACTCGCATATTTATCGGTGGTATATTTAATATTTTATTTAAATATGACGTCGTTTGTCGGATTATGGTCCGAAAAGCTACTTTCTACAAACGGCCGAATTGGGACTCGAAACCATTTCCATTGAGTCCAAAATGTCGTTTGTGATCTTTTTGAATATAATCTTTGATATGTTTGGAGTAAGTTGAATTTTGCTACTTTTTCTAGTTGGGCTTTAGCTTTGGGTTCAGCCCCAAACCCCACTTAACCCTCTAACTCAGCCCATCTCCTCCCATTCATTCATTCCTACTCCTCTTCACTTCTAAACTCAAGCTCCAACTGAAATGGGGGAAAGGAAGAGGAAATGGAAACTCCCAAGCCCTAGTTGCTCTTGATAATCCAAATTCTTGCTCCAAAATCAAAGAGAAGGATAGGTAAGCCTCTTCTCCATCTTCTCCATCCCTTCTCCTCTTCAATTTCAGAAAATATCCTAAACCTAATTTAGGAAAATATGTGTTTTATTCTTAGATTGAAGCTTGTTGAGTAAGAGTGAAGAGTGGTTAGCCTTTCCTTTGCATTTGAGCTTCTTCTTGTTCTTGAGTTAAAAAGGTGAGTTTTGAACTCACATCTACTTCTCTTGATTTCATGGGTGTTGGGTATGAATTCCTAACAAGTATGCATGTGCCATTGCTTTGGATTTAGAAAGAATTTGCATTTCATTGAAATAGGGCAGGAAGTGCAAAATCATCAGGTTCAGCCGACCGAGCCCTGTAGCCGGTCGACCGACCTGCTTCCCGAGAGTTTTTATGAACAGTGTCCGGTCGACCGAGCCCTGTAGGCGGCCGACCGACCTGCTGCTGTTTTGCCTGTTTTGCCTATTTTTGACCGTTTTGATAGATTTTCCAAATTTTATCGATTCAAGTTGCTTTTTAGTAGTTGTTATTGCATCTTTGACTTTGATAACTTATTCTTGACTTCACCCACGGGTTTTTATAAAATAATCTCTCGAATCATATTTAAAAGCTCGTTTCTCCAATTTATAAATTCTATTTAAAACACACAATTTCTCACTTCGAGCAAAGTGGAAGGGTGATTAAATGGTTGGGCAAAACACGGACCATGAATCTGTGCGTTTATCCTTCCGATTAATCCCCGACCTATTCAATTGATCGTTTTGACCTTCGGGTTTGGTTTATCAATGATATGAGGTAAACTTTGTACTGCTTTGAGTGTGAAAGTGACTGACGGATAGTAAACCGTTTAGTGCGAACGAGTGGTTATGGGACATACATTAACACTTTTCGGATTCCTTTTCGAGAGTTGTGACACATTCCGCCAGTTAGTGGTGTCCAGTACTGGGTCTTCGACCTTCACCACTACGACTTGTCGCCCTATAGTATCGCTCCGATGTTGGCCTTATGTGCCGCATGAGTGATATTGAGTTTGTGCCTTCGGGTTTGTCACCCTATATAGCTTCGCTCTGATGTTGGCCTTATGTGCCGCATTGGTGATACTTGGGTTTGGAGTCTTCGGGCTCATGGATCCTTGTTTGTACAGTACTGAGCTCGAGCAATTTTATGATGTTTCAATTATATGTAAATTCCCTTGGTATCGCCCTTCGATGTTGGTCTTTTTGAGCCGCATGGAGAATAGCGATTTCCTTGTGGAACTTGTATACCTTATTGGTATTTGTTATTTGCCTTTTTGGCTTGATTTGGGATATTTGTGTCCTTTGTTTCTATATGTTGCCGATGATACGAGGCTTGTTATCATATGATTCATCTTTTGTTCGATGATTGTGTTATCTCCTTTAGAGATATTTATTATGCTTTGAAACCTTGCAGGTTTATTGTTGTTCAGTTTATCTAACTGATTTGTTTAGCTAGACTGACCCGGGTATTTTATACTCGGGTCAGACCGAGATGTTTCAGTTAGGTGCTTTGGACTTAGCCTCTTTTGCTTCCGCATGGACTACTCAGCTAGCTTCTTTTTGTCATAGCTTTTTGTGTAGTCCTATTTTGTTGTAACTCTGATATGTATTCTTGTGAACTCGTCTGTATATTGTGGATTGCTATACCACTTGATATGTATCATTTTGTATACTCTGTTATGTATCTATATATGTGTATGTGATGATTTACTGTTCTGTGATGCATATTACATTTGAGTTGTTATATTCTGTTCTGATAGATCCTATAGCCATTGTAGTCTTGCTTTAAATATTTATTGAATACGTCAAACTGTTTGTGATTCTACTTTTCGACGTGTTTAGTGAATAGTTAAGGTAAGATTACACATGGTCGCTCCTATCCAGCCTTATTCTCCGTGTTAGCAGACGGTATTATCTATACAATACTCTTTGCTAACGTGGGTATAGAGGTGGGGCGTTACAGCGTGGTATCGGAGCTGCGTTCAGAACAAAATATGATAAACACATAACAGAAGCACATATTACGGTACATCAAAGTGTAACAAGTGTTACAGATCTTTGAATCATCGTGCTTTTATTCCCTCCGTGTTTTTGGGGTAGATAGGATTTGGGGAATACGTTTAGGAATATATTTTATTCCGTAGTATTCTGTATTGAAATATCTACCTTGTAGTTAATCTCTATCTGCTTCAACTTTCAGCTTATGGCTGGAAGAGGCAGAGGACGACGCTCGGGTGCTGGGCAATCCAGTGGCTCGCATCCGGACGGCGTTTATATGTCTGCCGATCAGTTTATGGAGTTGTATAGGAGCACTCAGCCTCCAGTTCCTACTCGAGTGTCTCCACCTCGCAAGTCTACCTTTGCACGCTTGTGCAGTGATTTTACTCATCTTGGAGGAAAGCCATTTAAAGGCTCCGAGTCTGTTCTTGAGACCCAAGCTTGGTTTCGCACGTGCGAACGTATCTTCTCTAGAATGGATATTTCTAATCATGATAGAGTTCTTGTAACTTCTAGCTTATTGCGAGAGCGTGCCCTTGATTGGTACGAGCTTCTTTTAGCTGAATTTGATGAGTCTGCTCTTTCTTGGACTCAATTTCGGGAGCGATTCGAACTCAAGTTCGTTCCTGAATCTGAGAAAGTTTTATTGACCCGTCGCTTCCTTGAGATGAAGCAAGGGGAGTCTTCCGTTTCTGAATATGTTGCATCTTTCGAGGCCTTATCTAAGTATGGTCTTGAATTCATTAGCACTTCTTATAGGAAGAATCTGAAGTTTGTATCTGGTCTTAGGAAATATCTGAAGAAGTCTTTATTGCTTGAGCTTAAGCTTTCCTTTGAGGAGTTAGTTGATTCTGCACTTCATCTCGAAGCCATCGAGGGGGAGTGTGATAGTAGTGATGATGTTGAGGTTTGCAAGAACCCCAACAAAAAGCAGTCTCCATTGGATGAGCCGGAATTTTTCCCTTTCAAGAAGAAAAAGTCCGTTGAATCTGATTCTCCGTCTCAGTCTGCTGGAACACCTTCCATTCGAAAGTGTTTCAATTGTGGTTCCCCTGATCATATGATTCGAGAGTGTCCTAAGCCTCTCTTCTGCCGCTATTGCAAGAAGGAAGGTCATCGTAGTTCCTCTTGTCCCATTGCTCCAAATAATTCTCCAACTGGCAAGTTAAATACAGCTGGTGCTTTTGAAGGTTCTTCTCGAGCATAAGGTATGTCTCCATCTATTTTGGTAGGTCTCTATTTTCTTTGTGATTCCGATTCCAATTTGATGGTATCATTTTATTCTTTAATCCCTCATGACGAGGAAAGTGTTGTTTCTCTCATTCTTGTAGTTTGAGAATTTTCTGGTATTTCTGGTCTTGTCTTAGGATTATCACCCAAGCAATCTTTTGTTGTAGTGTTAAGGTGTTTTTAGCTCGACCTTACCACCGGTTTTCATTTGACTACGAGTTGCGGAAGTTAGCATTCCACTTACCGCTCTCCGCGCTCGTTGTAATTCTTATGAATGATTTGTTGTGTCATTCAGTTTGTCTAGCTCATTTCATCCATTTTATGAATCGAGTATTCTGCGAATATCTCGATGATTCCATTTTAGTATTTTATTGGTTTTGGATGGAAATTAGCAATTTAAAATTTTTGCAAATCTTTTTCATAAGAGTTATTTATAAGTATAAATGGGGTTTTTTTCTTAAACGAACAAAGTGAATTTTTAAAAGTTTTTAGAAACATGTTTATCTTATAAAAGATGGTTTTGTGATTGTATTGCCCATTGAGTGCTTTAAGAATTCTGGTCGATGCGCTTGATCAACGTTATCGATAGGAATATCCTAAACGCTTGATGAGACAATTTGACACAATAAATTGATTTGAAATAAGAAAACTTTTCTCGAAATATGATTTCATGAAGGTAATTGAAATTTTGAAGCTTTAGCTTTTTGGTAAAGAATTTTATTTGAAAGTTTTAGCTTTTAAGAAAGTAGATTATTTGAAAGGACTCTTTTCTGATACTCTAATCTTGGGATTCCCGAAGGGAACCAAGATTTTATCTTTTTACCAATACTAGTCGTGTTGGTTTGAATGCCGTTCTCTTGCAAAAGAAAACGTGCTATCACTTGTGCTTCTAAATCATTAAAGCCGATAGAGACTAGGTATGCCACTCATGATCTAGTGCTCACGGCTATTGTTTTCGCTCTTTATATTTGGCATCATTATTTTTGGGTAAGGAATTTTGTTCTCCTCACCAATCATAATTTTTGAATATTTATTTTCTCATAAGGAGCTTAATGATGGCTTGAGTTCCTTGCATCTTATGACCTTGATATTCTTTGTATACTCCCGGAAGGGGGATCGTGTTGCCAATGCACTTTGTTGTAAGCAACAAGTGATTGTTTCTTTATTGATGTCCGAATGGAATGATCTTTTTACCAAGTTCATCGGACGTTTTATTGTGCTTCTTTTTGTTGGGCTTCGGTTCATTGACGTATTGTTTGCATTACGTCGGTGTTCCGAATATTTGAGCTTAGGAATCTAGAGAATTCTCTAAGCAAGCAAGTTCGGGCTTATCTTTTCGTGCTCTTTATTGTGAGCTTCTTCTTCGGATATTCTTTTGTGTTGATATGCCTTTTGGTTGTTACTATTTATTTTCTCCTTAAGTATTGCGAGGACGCAATTTCTTTAAGGAGGGGAGTCTGTAACAACCCGCATATTTATCGGTGGTATATTTAAATATTTTATTTAAATATGACGTCGTTTGTCGGATTATGGTCCGAAAAGCTACTTTCTACAAACGGCCGAATTGGGACTCGAAACCATTTCCATTTAGTCCAAAATGTCGTTTGCGATCTTTTTGAGTATAATCTTTGATATGTTTGGAGTAAGTTGAATTTTGCTACTTTTTCTAGTTGGGCTTTAGCTTTGGGTTCAGCCCCAAACCCCACTTAACCCTCTAACTCAGCCCATCTCCTCCCATTCATTCATTCCTACTCCTCTTCACTTCTAAACTCAAGCTCCAACTGAAATGGGGGAAAGGAAGAGGAAATAGAAACTCCCAAGCCCTAGTTGCTCTTGATAATCCAAATTCTTGCTCCAAAATCAAAGAGAAGGATAGGTAAGCCTCTTCTCAATCTTCTCCATCCCTTCTCCTCCTCAATTTCAGAAAATATCCTAAACCTAATTTAGGAAAATATGTGTTTTATTCTTAGATTGAAGCTTGTTGAGTAAGAGTGAAGAGTGGTTAGCCTTTCCTTTGCATTTGAGCTTCTTCTTGTTCTTGAGTTAAAAAGGTGAGTTTTGAACTCACATCTACTTCTCTTGATTTCATGGGTGTTGGGTATGAATTCCTAACAAGTATGCATGTGCCATTGCTTTGGATTTAGAAAGAATTTGCATTTCATTGAAATAGGGCAGGAAGTGCAAAATCATCAGGTTCGGCCGACCGAGCCCTGTAGCCGGTCGACCGACCTGCTTCCCGAGAGTTTTTATGAACAGTGTCCGGTCGACCGAGCCCTGTAGGCGGCCGACCGACCTGCTGCTGTTTTGCATGTTTTGCCTATTTTTGACCGTTTTGATAGATTTCCCAAATTTTATCGATTCAAGTTGCTTTTTAGTAGTTGTTATTGCATCTTTGACTTTGATAACTTATTCTTGACTTCACCCACGGGTTTTTATAAAATAATCTCTCGAATCATATTTAAAAGCTCGTTTCTCCAATTTATAAATTCTATTTAAAACACACAATTTCTCACTTCGAGCGAAGTGGAAGGGTGATTAAATGGTTGGGCAAAACACGGACCATGAATCTGTGCGTTTATCCTTCCGATTAATCCCCGACCTATTCAATTGATCGTTTTGACCTTCGGGTTTGGTTTATCAATGATATGAGGTAAACTTTGTACTGCTTTGAGTGTGAAAGTGACTGACGGATAGTAAACCGTTTAGTGCGAACGAGTGGTTATGGGACATACGTTAACACTTTTCGGATTCCTTTTCGAGAGTTGTGACACATTCCGCCAGTTAGTGGTGTCCAGTACTGGGTCTTCGACCTTCACCACTACGACTTGTCGCCCTATAGTATCGCTCCGATATTGGCCTTATGTGCCGCATGAGTGATATTGAGTTTGTGCCTTCGGGTTTGTCACCCTATATAGCTTCGCTCTGATGTTGGCCTTATGTGCCGCATTGGTGATACTTGGGTTTGGAGTCTTCGGGCTCATGGATCCTTGTTTGTACAATACTGAGCTCGAGCAATTTTATGATGTTTCATTGATATGTATATTCCCTTGGTATCGCCCTTCGATGTTGGTCTTTTTGAGCCGCATGGAGAATAGCGATTTCCTTGTGGAACTTGTATACCTTATTGGTATTTGTTATTTGCCTTTTTGGCTTGATTTGGGATATTTGTGTCCTTTGTTTCTATATGTTGCCGATGATACGAGGCTTGTTATCATATGATTCATCTTTTGTTCGATGATTGTGTTATCTCCTTTAGAGATATTTATTATGCTTTGAAACCTTGCAGGTTTATTGTTGTTCAGTTTATCTAACTGATTTGTTTAGCTAGACTGACCCGGGTATTTTATACTCGGGTCAGACCGAGATGCTTCAGGTTAGGTGCTTTGGACTTAGCCTCTTTTGCTTCCGCATGGACTACTCCGCTAGCTTCTTTTTGTCATAGCTTTTTGTGTAGTCCTATTTTGTTGTAACTCTGATATGTATTCTTGTGAACTCGTCTGTATATTGTGGATTGCTATACCACTTGATATGTATCATTTTGTATACTCTGTTATGTATCTATATATGTGTATGTGATGATTTACTGTTCTGTGATGTATATTACATTTGAGTTGTTATATTCTGTTCTGATAGATCCTATAGCCATTGTAGTCTTGCTTTAAATATTTATTGAATACGTCAAACTGTTTGTGATTCTACTTTTCGACGTGTTTAGTGAATAGTTAAGGTAAGATTACACATGGTCGCTCCTATCCAGCCTTATTCTCCGTGTTAGCAGACGGTATTATCTATACAATACTCTTTGCTAACGTGGGTATAGAGGTGGGGCGTTACAGGGGGCTAGTGGCAAGTAGCTTTCATTATGAAGATTTTCGTATTCAAAATCACTACCTTTATCATGTTTTCACTTTTGAATGTACATTGGTTCGAAGTGGTTTTTAGATAGAAATCACTCAAATCTGATCTTGGTCTCTCAAAACCAATTAGTGATAAAACATCTTTTAGAGATATAACATTTCTTTTCTAGTGTATATGAGATTGTTAAATCTCTCTTTAACTTTGGAAAATACAAACCATTTCTAATAAATCATGTTGGAAAACATTATTGAGTATAGCGGGTTGATAGAAATTGTACTAATTCTACTCAATATCAATTTCCATATTCAACATTTACTATTCATCGAATAACGGTAGAATTGTTCATTTGGATAGTACAGGTTTCCTCCTTGGAATTTAATATAAAGTATAAGAAGATTATATCTATACAATCCAAGTTGTATTAAAATTTTAAATTTGAATCTTTTATACTTGCCTTGTTTTTGACATTTTGACCTTATCTATTCCTCACCTAGGAAAGAGATCAGGTGAGCTAGGGCACTGGTTGCTCTTGAACAGCTTCTCAGTTTAAGCACCTCATATCTGTATCTCACAAATAGAAAAATATAGACAACTCATCGACTTTTAGAGCCAAGATTAGACCATTTGTTTAAACTCTTTTAAAATAATTATAAAACCTCCAAACACCTATAAAATACTTAAATGTTTATTTAAAATCATTTATAAAAGACTTGAGGAATAATAATTAAGTTTAAATCTATATTTCAAAAGTTGTTAAAAATGCTGCAAAAGGTGCTACGTATAGTGCTTTTAAGTCTTATTTGATCAAAACAAATTTTCTGCTGTTTAGAAATTCATTTTTATAAATCAAATATCTTTTAAAACATTTTTAACATATCTATAGAATTCATTCCATATTTTTAAAGAATTAAAAATATCCATTCTAAAGAATTTATCGCTTTATTTTCCGAACTGCCAAAGCGCGATTATTTTGAAAACTTGTTTGCTCATTTCCAAAATTCACTAACTAAAATCTCGATATTTTTCTATTGCTCGAAAAGTATGACTATAAATGTTTGGAAAATTCTTATTTCAAAGAGTTCCGACTCTGATTCCATCCTATAGATGTATTTAAACTTTCACGGCACGAAATCGCGAACTGCTGTTACGCGACGGGTCTATTTTAACTCAATTTTCATATTCTTTTCCGAACTTTGTCAAAACACTTTTAAATTTTTATAAAACATTTCAAACAATTTTAAAGAGTTTTATCAATAACATATACACCATTTCATTTATTAAAGAATAGTGATTTTCTTTGTCAAATTCGATGTGTATTTAACGTGAACCATTTCAACAATCAAACATCCTTATTATTATATTCAAACAAGATAAACAACCATCATAAACAAGCGTAGGAAACGTATTATATCATCCAATATATATATACACACACACACTTATAGTTTCTCACCTTTATTAGCTACTAAACTTATGAAAATGGACTATAGCTTCGCTACAATCAAACTAGAGCTAATAGAATCAAGCCTTGGACCTTTGGGAAGGCTCGGTTTATGTTTGCAAGTGGAGGTGGGTTTGGCCAAGGGTGATGGAGGTGGTGGTCGTGGGTTTCAAGGGGAGAAAGGAGGAGTTTTGCTTTGATTTTGAGGTGTTTGGATTATATATATTTACCGTATAAATTTAATTACTTTTTGCAATATTTTTCTCTAAAAATTTCTTAAGGTAAGAAGCAATTAATGAGGAGTATTAAGAGGTGAAGAAGCTTCGAAAAATGAAGAGTAAAATGTGAATGGAAATGAAGATGGATGGTGGGTATTTATAGGCAAACGGAAGTGATAAAATATTATGATATTTAAGTGCAAACACATCATCATTTCATCACTACCACACCCTCGTCCTCCATTACCATTGCAGAGGAGTACTCCTCAATGTGGCTACTCCATGTGCATGTACTTGTGTGTAAGAAGTTGACTTTGGTTTAAATAAATATCATGATATTTATAAATAATATCATGATATTTTCTTTTACCCTTTATTATTAGTTATATATATATTAATGTGAATGTGTAAATGCTCACGTATATATACATGTATATGTGCATATGTATTTCTCAAACGATCCACAAGATTGCACAACTTCTCTACGTTGAAAAGTTGTGAATTATGATTCCGATTTCCCGTCATATTTTCACTTCTTAGTCAATATATATATATATATATATATATATATTTGTAAACAAAGTTTGAACATAAAATTTCTATCATTATATAATAATTAAAAGTGATTTATTTGATATTTAAAATAATTATTAAATAATTTATACTCCATTTAAATTCAAAAGTTAATTATTCCAAAAGAGTGATATTGTTAATGTGTCATTAAGACATTTTATTTTCAAAATCGAGATAAATAATTTTATTACATATTCTTCTTCATATAGTTAAATGAGTGTATGTATCTAGTTCCATGCACGGTGTCGGAGGATATACGAGCTGTTTATCGATAAAACGACTTACGGTCATTTTATCAGTGTTTTCCAAAGTGTATATTTTTGTAAAAAATTATTCAAAAAAATGTTACTAATATTATTTATTATTCAAGACACCATTATTAATGTTTAAAATCTTATATTTTAATATTTTTAAATTTAAACATTATTTTTCAAAATGATAAATTCATGGGTCATTACAGACTTCCTTTCTAAAAAATTTCGTCCTCAAAATTACGACAAGAAAATAACTCAAAAAGGAATATATATATATATATATATATATATAAAAGATGAAATGTATACGAAGATACGATAAGTGACTACTCCACCAACGATGAGTACACTAAGATCATACAATACATCTATAGTCTACACATCTATCCTAAACTCTAGTTAAGCCTTTTTCATTCTATCTTCCGTTTCCTATATGCAATCGTTAGTATCACCACTCCATTGAACTTGAACTAATCGCAAGACCTTTCTCCTTAATCACTTCTCATCACGATCCAAGATTCGATTAGGCTGTCTGATAACTGTCAAGTTAGGTTCCACTGCCATATCTTCTTACACTGCCGTCTCTATAATTTGTTCCGCATCATACGCATACGTCAGTAAATGGGATATGTGGAAACATGTGCACACCCAACAATCTTTCTAGAAATTCTACTTGATATGCTAACGGACTAGTCTGCTCAAAAATGGAAAAAGGTCCAATGTATCAAGGTGCTAGCTTCCTAGTTCTTCCAAATCTTACTACCATCCTCATGGAAGAGATCTTCAGAAATACCAAATCCCCTACTGCAAATTCCAAATTCCTACACCTTTGATCGAAGTAACTCTTCTGCCTACTTTGTGCTTCTTTCAGCTTTTTCCTGATCATGTCTACCTATTCTGAGGCTTCTTGGATCAATTCGGGGCCAAGTACTAACCAATCTCCTGTTTTGATCCAACATGCTGGGGATCTACATGGAAGACCATATAAAGCTTCATATGGAGCCATATCTATGCTTGCTTGATCGCTGTTATTGTATGAGAATTCCACTACATGAAGATGACTCACTCATGAATGTCCAAAATCTGAGATACAGGCTCGTAGAAGATCTTCCAAGACTCTGTTTACCCTTTTGGTATGCCCATCAGTTTGAGGATCGTATATGGTGCTTAAATCCAACTTCGTTCCCAAAGCTAACCATAATGCCTTCCAAAACTAACTTGTAAAATTCAGGTCTTGATCACTCACTATATTGCTTGGAACTCCATGCAATCTTATAATTGCCTTTATGTATATCTCTGTCAGATTTGAAGTGGTCCTTGTTGTCTTTACTGGAATAAAGTGTGCGCTCTTGGTCAATCGATATACGATAACCCAAACATCTTCATTTCCCTTGTTCGAGGTAAGCTGTCGATGAAATCCCTTGATATCTGGTCCCATTTCCATGTTGGAATCTCCAAAGATTGTAGTAGTCTGGAATTCTTTTGCTAATTGCTTTTGATTTTCTAATAATTTGCACATCTACTAACATGAATAAAAATATCCCTTTTTATGCCTTCTTACCAAAAAGTCTTTTTCATATCCCTGTCCATTTTATTAACCCCAAGATGTATTACAAGTCAAGAATCATGGCACTCGATTAGAACTTCCTGCCTAATCCCATCAATATTTGGAACACAAATTCTCCCCTGCATTCTTAAGGTTTCTCGATCGTCCATATTGAATCCTATCGATCTTCCTGGTAAAATGTTTTCCTTCCTCGGCTATTCTTGAAATAAATGGGTCCCAAAGCTAGTTATCTTTTATACAATTAATCAGAGTGGGATGCGCTACTAAATGGGCTATAATGGAATGCATGCCTTCTACTTAGCGCATTCGCCACTAAATTGGCTTTTCTAGTTGTGTATATGATATCAAGTTCGTATGATGCGAGAAATTCTAATCAACGTTGTTGCCTTATATTTAAGTCCTTCTGACTGAAATGATACTTTAAAGATTTGTGATCTATGAAGAGATCTAACTTTTCACCTATTTAAAGAAGGAATATTATTTACTAAGGTCAATTAAAGTTTATTAAAATAAACCATTAGTAATTCTTACCTAGTAAATAATGCCTCCATATTTTTAGTGTGAACACAGTGGCTAATAATCTATGTCATGTGTTGCATAATTCCTTTTATAAGTCTTAATTTTTCTACTTGCATAAGAAATGTTGCATCAAAAATGCACTTACCCCTTCTCCACAAGCATTAGTATAGACGGTTAAACCTTCGCTTCCATCAGCAATGGCTAGGACGGGAACAGTAACCTTTTCTTGAGCTCTTGGAATGCTACTTCACATTTTGGTTCCTATCGAGTTTAACATTCTGCATAGTCAATTTTGTTGGGTATGAGGAAATCTTAGATAAATTTTGGATAAATTCATAGAGTATTTAGCTAATACTAAGAAGCTTCGGACATTTGTTGGAGTATGTGGTTGCTTCTAATCTCGTATAGCTAAAATCTTTCTTGGATCTACTAAGATCCCTTCTCCTAACACAATATGCCTAAGGAATCTTACTTCTTTCTCCTAAAAGTGACATTTCAAGAATTTAGCTTTAAGTTAATTTCTTCTCGATATTTCCAATATAATCTTCAGATAGCTCTCATATTCCTCCTCGATTTTGGAATAGATAAGCATAAAATCAATAAAAATCAACAAGAATTTGTTTATCACATCTCTGAATACCCTATTCATAAGGTTTATGGAATAAATGGGTGCAAGGTCAATCAAAAAGGCATAACTAACCATTCGTAAAAGCAATCTAGACCCTTGAATGCAGTTAATGGAATGTCATCCTCAGCTATTCTTAGTTGATGGAATACTATGGATAAATCCATTTGCGAGAATACCTGGGCACTATGAAGTTGATAAGACAAGTCACCTATGTGTGGTAGTGGATACTTGTTTTTAATCGTTTACTTGTTTAGGCCTCGATAGTCTACACAAAGCCTTAGGGATCCATCGGACTTTGCAACAAAAACCACTGTTGTGCCCCTACTCGAGCAACTTGGTCTAATTAGTCCTTTCTTTAACACCTCATCTGTTTGGTTCGCCAACTCAATCTTTTCCTTTGAGGTCATCCTTCAAATAATGTGAATAACGGGTAATGAACCAAGAAGTAAGTCAATATGGAACTCAATTTTCCGATACGGGGGTAATTTTTTTAGCTTCCTCAAAAACATTCCTGAAATCCTTGACCATTGGTATTGTCCTCATCCTTTTTAAGACGAGTCGAGTGCATACAAGAAACTATCCCTTACTGGATTGGGTTCATTACATAACATTTCAATAATCTTCCTTAACTTTGTTTCCACCAGTACCGTCCTATTAACACAATCAAGAATAGCTTTATTCATAGATAACCAATGCATACTGAGTAAAACTTCGAATCCAACAAATTCAAAAATAAATAGGTCGTATGAAAAATTATGGGAAAGGTGGGTAACTCGAATGTTTTCATAAATCATATAAAGATTAGTTGTATCACCTATAGGATTAGACACGCAAATAGGGGGAGCTACTATTTTGATGATCAGTTTTAATCTATCAACCAATCCTTTAGAAATAAAACTATGGGAATCCCCAGTATCAAATAATACTTTAACCAAATCATCAGTGACATGGATATTAACTCCATTTCCCTTTACATCAGTAGAGGTTGAAGGCTCATCTTTGATAGCATAGACCTTAACCTCCTCTCATTTCTTCATTGATGGGCATTTTTTTCCAGTGTCCGAATTGATGGCAGCTGTGGCAAAGACTATTCTAAATGATAAGAGAGACGGTTCCTTGCTGCTATCTTTGAACCTTAGGATTCCTACAGTACCTGGAATAATGGCCTTTTTTTCCACAGTTAAAACATTCAACATCTTTAAAACAGTTTTCCTAGGATCCTCCTTTAAGCTTGCCTTGCCATGGCTTCTTTACACCATTATTGAACTTCCTCTTGTCGTTGTTTTGGGCTGCAAGACGATTCTTCATATCCAAAGCCTCATAACAGAAACCCCAATGTATTAAATCCACAAAGATTGCCTTTACATGAGAAATCATCCTATCTTGATACTACTCCTTTATCCCAAAAATGGACATCTCATTTTTTTAGAGGTGTTTTTATTAGTCCAGGCCTAAAGTAAGATAATTCATTGAATTCATGCAAATATTCTTCCATAGACATCTCTTCTTAATTCAGATCCATGAAACTTCTATAGAGGCAGGATTTCCCAATGGTGGGCATGTATTGTTCTTCATAAACTTATTTAAACCTTGCCTAAGAGAAATTATCTTTAGATTCATTAAGTGTGATGGACTACGACCAAGCTAGAGTCCCATCCTTCAATTTCCAGGAGGCCAAGAATCTCTTTCGACCATCATCGATCTCTAGTCCTTTGAAGATTTTCTTACAGGATTAGAAGCCAAGCTTGAACTTCATTAATAGACTTTGTTCCCTTGAATATCTTTCCTCCCAAGCTGGTATAATCTTTGCAAAGAGTGGCAAAGTTAAATTGAGGTTGCACGTCAACCATTACTTCTTCAATTACCGCAACATTTGGAGTTCGACCACTGGTGGCCGCTGTGCTGCTAACACCGCTTCTACATCCTCATTTCTTACCATCTTGATATAGTAAAGAGAAAATTTAGAATATAGACGAGACTATCTTGGGGTTTAGGTATAAAATTTGAATATACTTATTTTGAGAAAAAATTCAAATACGTGCTTTCATTAACGAACTCATTCTAGGGCATTGCTAACCTTATCTCTAATGGGTTAACCCCATCAAGGCTTAGGTATTCGCTCAACCATAAGCTGTGATACCAGCTGTGATGACCCACCTCTTCGACCCTCAGAATCGACACTAGTACATCCTATGTATTCACGTGCCGCAGATCCAAATGCCGAAGAGGCGGATTATCAGGGGTTTTTAAAAGAAATAAAGATAAAAGAAAGAACAAAATAGAATCTCACATTGTATTTAAAATAACTTGTAATTATACATATAGATAGTATATACAATCACTCTCAAAATGAGATATCAGTCATAATAAGTACTAGCTCAGCCGGGGACAATTATAGTTGTCTATCCCTATATGTATCGGTAGATACACATACATAATACAGCAGAAATAGAAATAGTTAACTATTTACAAAGGATTCTCTAGCTTCATGCTCCATGATCCTCTAAAAATGGTCCAAGCTACCTAATTACTTGGCTGCCCAGAAAAATAGGGCACCTAGAGTTTAAAGAGAAAAGAAAATAAACTTCGAGCCAGTCATGGGACTGGTGTGAGAAAACTCAAAGGAACGTACAGTTCTGAAAACAAAGGGTATCTCATAAGACCATGCCACACATAACACGGATGAGTTTTTACCTTATGATAATCAAAACTTTTTCTATGTAAAATCAGGAATATTATTTTTAATGATATTCTTTGTAAACCCTTTCAAAGAATATATTAATCATAGCCGGAATTGTTACATTTATTAAATTCCAAGATAATAGGTTTACAACTAAAACCTTAAAAAGGTTTGTATTGGAGAATGGGTTCATACAATGAAAAGGTAAGGGACTACCTTCCGATAGTACATCTCTAGATGGATGCACCTGAGGCTCCAACTTTTACCAACATAGAACCGATCTACCTTTACCATAAGTAGTACCGAATAAGTCATCAACCCAGTTGTTATTGACCTTTATCGAGATTCAAAGCATATACGACACACCGAAAATATAGAGGATAATCTAGAAATGTAATGACTATACCCTAATGGAAGCGACCCACTTATCCCTGCTGCATCTACCCTATTTTTGTCATTCTCGATGTGTGAGGCTTAAGGTAATGTTTTACCTTGCATAGGATCATCAAATCCTACTTAGAATGTCATATTGCAATTTCCATCACACGCTATTGTTTTCCATAAATATACAACCTTTGACTCGTATGTCTTAGAGAAGAGTGTTAAGTGTAAGAGAGAGGTTATCTCCTACACCGAAACAAAGGTACGTTTGTAGAGACCAATGTACGTGTATTTTAGAAATGCAGTGTCAGACATTTGTCCATACAAGATGCCTAGGAACAAAGACAAACCGAAGGCACTCTCCTATTACATCTTGTTTTGAGAATCATTCATAAGATTAGTAGCGAGAAGTCCTTGCATTGAATATTTCTAAAATTAAATACTACTGCCACCATATGTATATAATATGGAAATTAAGGGGCTAATAGCAAGTAGCCTTTCATTATGAAGATCTTTGTCTTCAAAATCATTGCCTTATCATGTTTTCACTTTTGAATGTACAATGGTTCGAAGTTGTTTTAGATAGTAATCACCCAAATCCGATCCCAGTCTCTCCAAACCAATTATCGATAAAACATCTTTTAGAGATATATCATTTCTCTTCCGGTAGATATGAGATTATTAAACCTCTCTTTAACTTTGAAAAACACTAAATCATTTCTTATAAATCATGCTGGAAAACATTATTGAGTAAAAAGGGCCAATAGAAATTATACTAATTCTACTCAATATCAATTTTCGTATTCAGCCTTTACTATCCATTGAATAACAGTGGAATCACCTTTTAAATTCACATAGATAGTATGGGTTCCCTCCTAAGAATTTAATACCAAATATAAAAAGATTATTTCTACACAATCCAAGTTGTATTAAATTTGTAAATTTGAATCTTTTATACTTGCTACGTTTTCGACATTTCGACCTTATCTATTTCCTCGCCCAGGAAAGGGGCCAGGTGAGTTAGGGCATTGGTTTCTCCTGAACATCTCCTTAGTTTAAGCACCCTACATCCAGATCTCATGAATATAAAAATCCGGTCTACTCATTTGCTTTTAGAGCCATGATTGAACCAATTTTTTCTAACGGCTTTTCTTTTAACCATTTATTTAATTCTTTTAAAATACTTATAACACCTCCAAATCATCTTCAAAACACTTTATTATTTAGGGAGAATTAATTAAAAGGACAAAAATTTGTATATTTTTGCCTTAAGGAAATGACCTCGATATTTTAACCACAAAGAAAATCATTCTCCTAAATATTATTCATAAGGACAAACATTCTTCGAAAATTATTCATAAGGATAAACATTCTTGCAAAACTGCTGCCGAACTAAAACTACTACCGATAACTACAAACTAATACCTAAAATTGCTATCAACAACTAAAATCTGATATCTAAAGAAAGTTGTCCTTCGGGCTAAAATACCGAAGGTCTCTCTTTGATGCTAAAATGCTGAGAAATTTTGTTCTTGACAATAATTTCCTATATTATTTATTTGAAAATATTTAAAAAAGATTTGGCAAAGAATAATTAAGTTTAAATCTATATTTCAAAAATTATTAAAAACCGCTGCAAAAAGTGCTATGAATAGTACTTTTAAGGCTTAGTCAGTCAAATCAACATTTCTATCATTTAGAAATCCATTTCTATAACTCAAGTCTCTTTTAATACATTTATAGAATATATCCCATATTTTTAAAGAATTAAAAATATCTATTTATAGAATATATCGCTTTAGTTTCTGAACTGCAAAAACACGATTATTTTGAAAACTTGATTTGCTTATATTTCAAAATCTACTAAATGAAATCTCAATCCTTTTCTTCTTGTTTGAAAACTATGACTGTAAGAGTTTGGAAAATTCTTATGCCAAAGAATTCCGACTCCAATTCCATCCTATAGATGAATTTAAACTTTTACGGTGCGAAAGCGTGAATTGCAGTTACTCGACACGGCTTTTTTAACTCAATTTTCATATTCTTTTCCAAACATTGTTAAAACACTTTTAAGTGTTTATAAAACATTTATAAATCATTTTAAACCGTTTTAAAGAGGATTATCTATGCCATATATGAAGGATCTAGATTAACCCTAGAGGGGGGGTGAATAGGGTTATAGCAAATTTTCTCGAATTAAACGCAAAAACTGTAGAAAAAATAAATATGCTGAAAAGTAAATCACATACAAAATTTACTCAGCTTCGGCAACCCCTGCCTAGTGCTACATTCCCAGATTTCTATTAGGACTAAACAGTCTCCCGCTTACAAACACTCTAACAGACTCGCACACCCTGCTACCGCCTATAGAGTTTTGCAAACTCGCACACCTTGCTCACTGAACTTATCCTAACTAGACAATCTGACACTACATAAAACCTACGTGATGATTTACCAAGAATTGATTCGAAAAGAAATAAAACTAAACAAAAAACACCCTTAATAAAAATAAAGAATAAATTCTTAAAAAAAAATTCCCCTTTAACAAGGCCGGCCCTTTTATTATTCTCTAGCCCGTTCTCTTTTTTCTTTTGCTATGGCGGCTTCGTTCGATCTGAATTAGGCTTCATTCCCTTGCGAAAATTAGGGCTTTCTTCAATTTCGATTTCTCTGGGTTGTGATGCTCTTTGCTCACTGCTTCTCTGATGATCGGCGGCTTGCTTTACTTGAGGTTGTTCACAGCTGCTCCTCTGTTGACCGAGTTCGATAGATTGTGGTATGTATTCTCTTCCCTTTCGTTGCTGGTTTAATGCTTGCTTGAACTCGACGCCGATGATGAATTTGGGGTTTGGTATTTATATGAATTCCAAGACACTTGAATTTGTTCGTATTCATTTACACTTTCCTAATTCTCGATTGCCTGATGCGCACCGCTTTGATTATGAAACGTTCGATTTTTTCTTGATTGATACGGTAAAAACTTTCCTCTTTTACTTTTTGACTTTTTCAAAGATACGTATTTGATGATTTTTTTTATACTGTGTTGATTTCTGACTTAATTAAAATTCGACTTGCTTAACACCTTGATTGCCACGGCTTCGGCCATCTTTGTGTTCATCCCTGTGGCTTTCGACTTTACATTCTTTGATCTTTGTTACATTGTTTCTCGGTGTTGACTTTTGTTCCATGACATTGTACTTGCTGTTCATGGCCATTACATTCTTACTGCCATGTGACACTAGCCGTTCATATTGCATTATCACCTCTGACTGTTGACACTTTACACATGAATTTCCTTGTTGACTAGTTGGTCCCATTTTTGTTGTGTCATTTCTCTGCCTGCACTTAGTGTTACTCACCATGTTGCATTGTTGTTCACCTCTCTTGTATCATTGGTGTTTCTGTGTTCATGCTTGTGTGCTAGTTGAAATTCTGATGCCTTTGTGTCTCGGCCTCGAGCTCTGTCTTTACTTCTGATCTGATGCATTTATTGTTGGCATATTGGCTTGTTAGTTTTCATGAGTGATCTTGTGAACTGTTTTGATAACTGATCACTGGGCACTGCTTGAGTTATTTGTACATGTTGCTTCATTATTGATTTGTTTAATGGGGTCAGTGGTTTGTACTCTCTGTTTTGATTTGCATTGTATCACTTTATGTAGCTCATTGAAGTGTTGCATTGTTGATGCTCTTTGAGTTGCAGTGTTTCACCATACTTTAGTTCAATTTTGATCTGGTATGTTTGTATGCTTGCCACTGACTTGTGTTCCCTATTGCACTTCACCTGTTTACTCAAGACCATATATGTGCATACATACATATGTATGTGTGTATGCATATATTCTTGGATTTGTGCTAAGCTTGAGCTATTTGAATTGCTGTTGCTCTTTGTAGTTGCACTCTGGTTGTCATGCACTATGATATTTTGTAGCCTGGACTGGTGCACATTGTTTGCTGTGACACTTGTTCTGGTTTGAGCTTTTGTTGTCGCAGTATTCATTTGTGTTTTTGTCTGGACACTTGCATGAGTCTTAATGTAGCTGGACTTGTTGTTGTATTCATGTACACTACTGTCTTTGGTCATTGATGTTCTTGTTCAAAACTACTGTTATTTGAAACTGTTTTGTCAATGTCTATTGTTGTCATATCTTGTCTGGTTCATCTTGATGTTCTGTAGTCATTTATGCATTGATGCTATCCATTGTTGATTTTTGAATTTTCACTTGAGTTGAATCCAGTCTCAAAACTCGGGTTTGACCTTGTGCTCTTGTCGTGATTTTATTTATTTTACACGTGAGTTGAACCCGGCTTTTCATTTGGGTTTGACCTGTGCTCACCTGTCCCTGTAGCATTATCAAGTGTATATCGATATGCACGGCCTTGTGGCATGTACAGTGATACACTGTGCATGTCACATTATTTGTGTATGATGAACTTAAATGTGAATGATGATGAACAACCCAAATAACTGAGGAAAATCATATTTTCAAAAATCATATTTCATTTTATATTGCAAAAATATTTCTTTTTCAATTTTACTGCGTTAGTGAATATGTTTGCAGATTTCTCAGATGCTGGATTATAACTGGAATGAACCTAAAGATAAACTACGAGTGTGAGTGATATGTAGTGAGGCATTTATGTAAATTGAATTGTGATGTAATTACAATCAAAATTGTATATGTATAGTGAGAGCTTGAATTTGTACTATTCAAAATTGTAATAAATATTTGTTTGAATAAAATTTCTGTTTGAAATTCAAATTCTGTGTAATTTATTTTATTCAACAAATATTTATTTAATCTATGAAAAATAAAATAGTACATTAACAAATACATTTAAACGAATGTATATATGTTTATTATCATCAAACAAAAATCATATAAGCGCATATTCAACAATCTCCCCCTTTTGATGATAACAAACATATATTTAAGATTTTGACTTTGTTAAATGTATTTGGTGAATGATATACTCTAACTGCTCCCCCTATTTAAATGCTTCCTCTCTACACGATGCTCCCCCTACATATATGCATACAAATAGAAATATACAAATGAGCCTAGATGCAAATGGAAAATTATTTGACCTTTGCTTGATTTCATTTGACAAAATTTTAACTTTTCTCTCCCCCTTTTGTTATCAGCAAAAGAATAATAGTGCTAGAGAAAATAGAGATAAAGTGATCAATATTAATCCAACATTAAAACTCAATTTGAATATAAAGATTACACTTCAATAAAAAAATCAAACAAAAATCATAACTACCCTTTTTAGGCGCATATTCCACTTTTAGAATGAATGGAAATGATGTTCTAATAAAATCATACAGTTGTATCTACTTGTGGTACATTTATATCAGGAATTTGAATATATACTAATCATGCATAACCGATAGGACTTTTAAATGAGATTAGTAGTATTCCAATTTAATTTTTAAAAATGAATTCAAGTATCTTCTAACCACGCATGACCGTGAGGACTTTTAAATGGGATTAGAATCAACTTGTCTATTTAATCAATCAAATTTGATATGCCTTCCATACATGCATAACCGTGAGGACTTTTAAATGAGCATGGAAGCACATAATCAAAAATCCAAGTAATTCACCCATGCATAACCGTGAGGACTTTTAAATGAGAGTGAATACTTTGGTATTTATTTATTTTTACAAAAAAATGTGAAATGAAAAACAAATGATCCCTGATTATAGTACCACATGTCGACAAAATATATTTAAGATTTGATAAACAATGGTCGATAGAAATATGAGAGATATAGAAATGGTCATGGAAACTTTACCCAACAAAAAGTTTTATAACTCTTGTTTGAATTCCTAAAGAAATTTTCCAAATATACTGTCTTGAGTAATGTATGTTAAATATCAACACTTATCACCTTTTCAATCACTATTTATCTTTTTGATAATTAATAGGGAATCGGATTAGTCAAAATTTGTCATTTAAAATCAAATAAAAATGACTAATCTGAAAATATGGTCAAAAAATGATTTTCTTGAAGGGGTTATATGAGAAAAAAAAATTCTGCTATTTGAAAATTATTTGTAATGAAAAATATGCAGATATTTTCTTTGAAAAACGATGCAGTTACTAAATGTCTCACCATAAATCACGTTCAACTAGTAAGTTTTTTATCAACTAGATTACCAGTATGATCTGCATCTGAATTTCTCTTTCACTCCAAAATATCACTAATTAAATTTGATAAACCAGACCACGAAGTGTGCATAAAAACTCAAACAGCATTTTAAATGGCATTCTCTTGAATTTGGATTGAAGCCGTGTAAATAATCAGAAAACCGTGAATATAGAGTTAGCCGTGTTATAACCAAAAATATTATCATACAACAAAACACTATTTTTAATCCAAACTAATATATATGAAGTAAATCCAAGAATCTAGTGAATTTTATAGTGTTTTTACATAAGAATATAATTTGGCCAACTATGTTGAATAAGTCAGAATCATCGTCTTTTCATCATCTCATTATTGGCTGATTTAATTCAGAATACGGTGCAGATTATCGCATTTAATATATCGTTCAAAACATACCATTACCTGTTTTACCTTTACGATATTTTTTCGTTGTTGTCTATTGTGATTCTGTCACCTTTATACTAGGCTAAGGAACTTTGCTTTGTTGCTCGATGTGCTTTTGGAACAGCCAGAATCCAAGTAGCACTATTGTTGTTCCTTAGCCTGCCACCACACCTACACGGAAAAAGATTTATGCGACCTATTTGTTTTTATAGGTCCATGGTTGTTAGTGGCAGAATATTCTGAAAAATAATTTTGTGGAGACCCAAAACTATTTATAATTGCTCCCTTCGGCACCCAAATTTGTTTTACTTTGAGAGATTTTATATTTGTGCCTTTTGGAACCCAAATTGGTATAGTTTTCACATGTTTGGGTCTATACCAACAATTATTGTGACTGTGTCCATATTTTCTACAAATTGTGCACATTGAATTTTCTTGATTAATCTTGTTTTCAACAATTTTAGATTGATTATATCCAAGCCCTTTTCTATCCGTGTTAACAGTTTACTTTCCTAATAGCATATTCAACGGTTTTTCACTTTTTGAAAATTTATCTAAAGTCGTCGACAATTATTGGACTTGTGTTTTGAGAGATTCATTTTCGTTTAACAATTGTGTGCAATTTTTAATAGAATTCTCTCTCCTAGTATTTTCACTCTCTTTCAAAATCAGAATTTCATTTTCAAGTGATTTTATGATTTTTGATTTTTTAATTTCATTTTCAAATGTTGGACACTTATCACACTTAGGGATCCTACTTTGATAGGTTTTAACTAATTGGTCAAGTTGTTCATTTAATTCTATCAAAGTAACTTTTTGTGATTCAAGTTTAGCATATTTCTCCCTAAGTCGTTCAAAACAGCCATTTACTTCGTGGAAATAAATAAGTAATTCAGAGTGAGTGAGTTTTGATACCTCGCTTCGCTCATCATCGTCGCTATCAGTTATATTTCCATGAAGGCACATATCTGCTTTCTCACTCTTACTGCTAGAACTTTGATTATCTTTATCACTTGTATTCCACGTGGCTGTAGTATTTTTCCGTTTTGCTTTCTTTTCAAAATCTCGTTGAAATCGGAGATAATTGGGCTTGATATCACCGGGTTTGTTGCAAATGATCCCGTGTTCTTCTGAGTTGTCTAGTGCCTTGATTATTCTGCTTTTTAATTTTTGATTTAGAGCTGGATTTCCATATTTGTGGTTCCACCTTTTGAACTTCTTCATTTTTAACGCCAGCTCAGCTGCTCCATCATCATCATCCTCATCACAACTGTTTTTTACAAATCCTGTTAAGCACATTTCTTCAACTGAGTTGGTTGTGGAGGATTTCTCATTGCTGTTGACTTTTGCACCATATATTGCATCGAAAGTATTCCAGATTTCCTGTGCATTTTCACAATGAGAAATTCTATTAAATTCAGTCTTATCAAGAGCACAGATCAAAGCATTCATGGCTTTAGCATTTGTAGTTTTTAATTTCTTATCGTTAGCATCCCACCTATCCTCAGGTTTAAGAATCTCAGTATCACCAACAGTTATAGTGGGAGATTTATAACCAAATTCAATAATGTCCCAAACATCATAATCAACAGAACTAAGATAAATACCCATCCTAACTTTCCAATAAGCATAATCATTCCCATTGAACATAGGTGGCCTAACAATAGATTGCCCCTTAGAAAAAGCATTGTTTGGTGAATTCATGACTCTAGAGTTAAAGAAAAAATACCATGCTCTGATACCACTTGTAGGATCTAGATTACCTAGAGGGGGGGTGAATAGGGTTATAGCAAATTTTCTCGAATTAAACGCAAAAACTACAAAAAAAATAAATATGCTGAAAAGTAAATCACACACAAAATTTACCCAGCTTCGGCAACCCCTGCCTACTGCTGCATTCCCAGATTTCTATTAGGATTAAACAGTCTCCCGCTTACAAACACTCTAACAGACTCGCACACCCTGCTACCGCCTATAGAGTTTTGCAAACTCGCACATCCTGCTCACTGAACTAATCCTAACTAGACAACCTGACACTACCTAAAACCTAGGTGGTGATTTTCCAAGAATTGATTCGAAAATAAATAAAACTAAACAAAAAAGCACCCTTAATAAAAATAAAGAATAAATTCTTAAAGAAAATTCCCCTTTAACAAGGCCGGCCCTTTTATTATTCTCTAGCCCGTTCTCTTTTTTCTTTTGCTATGGCGGCTTTGTTCGATCTGAATTAGGCATCGTTCCCTTGCAAAAATTAGGGCTTTCGTCAATTTCGATTTCTCTGCTTTGTGATGCTCTTTGCTCACTGCTTCTCTGATGATCGGCGGCTTGCTTTACTTGAGGTTGTTCGTAGCTGCTCCTCTGTTGACCGAGTTCGATAGATTGTAGTATGTATTCTCTTCCCTTTCGTTGCTGGTTTAATGCTTGCTTGAACTCGATGCCGATGATGAATTTGGGGTTCAGTATTTATATGAATTCCAAGACACTTGAATTTGTTCGTATTCATTTACACTTTCCTAATTCTCGATTGCCTAATGCGCACGGCTTTGATTATGAAACGTTCGATTTTTCTTGATTGATACGGCAAAAACTTTCCTCTTTTACTTTTTGACTTTTTCAAAGATACGTATTTGATGATTTTTTTTATACTGTGTTGATTTCTGACTTAATTAAAATTCGACTTGCTTAATACCTTGATTGCCACGGCTTCGGCCATCTTTGTGTTCATCCCTGTGGCTTTCGACTTTACATTCTTTGATCTTTGTTACAATGTTTCTCGGCATTGACTTTTGTTCCATGATATTGTCCTTGCTGTTCATGGCCATTACATTCTTACTGCCATGTGACACTAGCCGTTCATATTGCATTATCACCTCTGACTGTTGACACTTTACACATGAATTTCCTTGTTGACTAGTTGGTCCCATTTTTACTGTGTCATTTCTCTGCCTGCACTTAGTGTTACTCACCATGTTACATTGTTGTTCACCTCTCTTGTATCATTGGTGTTTCTGTGTTCATGCTAGTGTGCTAGTTGAAATTCTGATGCCTTTGCGTCTCGGCCTCGAGCTCTGTCTTTACTTCTGATCTAATGCATTTATTGTTGGCATATTGGCTTGTTAGTTTTCATGAGTGATCTTGTGAACTGTTTTGCTCACTGGGCACTGCTTGAGTTATTTGTACATGTTGCTTCATTATTGATTTGTTCAATGGGGTCAGTGGTTTGTACTCTCTGTTTTGATTTGCATTGTATCACTGTATGTAGCTTTATTGAAGTGTTGCATTGTTGATGCTCTTTGAGTTGCAGTGTTTCACCATACTTTAGTTCGATTTTGATCTGGTATGTTTGTATGCTTGCCACTGACTTGTGTTCCCTGTTGCATATTCACCTGTTTACTCAAGACTATATATGTGCATACATACATATGTATGTGTGTATGCATATATTCTTGGATTTGTACTAAGCTTGAGTTATTTGAATTTCTGTTGCTCTTTGTAGTTGCACTCTGGTTGTCATGCACTATGATATTTTGTAGCCTGGACTGATGCACATTGTTTGCTGTGACACTTGTTCTGGTTTGAGCTTTTGTTGTTGCAGTATTCATTTGTGTTGTTGTCTGGACATTTGCCTGAGTCTTGATGTAGCTGGACTTGTTGTTGTATTCATGTACGCTATTGTCTTTGGTCATTGATTTCTTGTTCAAAACTGCTGTTACTTGAAACTGTTTTGTCAATGTCTATTGTTCTCATATCTTGTCTGGTTCATCTTGATGGTCTGTAGTCATTTATGCATTGATGCTATCCATTGTTGATTTTTGAAATTTCACTTGAGTTGAATCCAGTTTCAAAACTCGGGTTTGACCTTGTGCTCGTGTCCTGATTTTATTTATTTTGCACGTGTGTTGAACCCGGCTTTTCATTTGGGTTTGACCTGTGCTCACCTGTCCCTGTAGCACTATCAAGTGTATATCGATGTGCACGACCTTGTGGCATGTACAATGATACACTGTGCATGTCACATTGTTCGTGTATGATGAATTCAAATGTGAATGATGACGAACAACCCAAATAACTGAGGCAAATCATATGTTCAAAAATCATATTTCATTTCATATTGCAAAAATATTTCTTTCTCAATTTTACTGCGTTAGTGAATATTTTTGCAGATTTCTCAGATGCTGGATTATAACTGGAATGAACATGAAGATAAACTACGAGTGTGAGTGATATGTAGTGAGGCATTTATGTAAATTGAATTGTGATGTAATTACAGTCAAAATTGTATATGTATAGTGAGAGCTTGAATTTGTACTATTCAAAATTGTAATAAATATTTGTTTGAATAAAATTTCTGTTTGAATTCAAATTCTGTGTAATTTATTTTATTCAACAAATATTTATTTAATCTATGAAAAATAAAATAGTACATTAACAAATACATTTAAACGAATGTATATATGTTTATTATCATCAAACAAAAGTCATATAAGCGCATATTCAACAATATATACCATTTCATTTATTAAAGGAAAGTGATTTCCTTTGTAAAATTACAGGCATTTAATGTGAACCATTTCAATAATCAAACATCCATATTATCATATTCAAACATGATAAACAACCATCATAAAAAAGCATAACAAAACGTATTATACGATCTAATGTATCATATATACAGAGAGTTTTTCACCTTTATTGGCTACTAAACTTATGAACTATTGCTTCGCTACGACCGAACTAGAGCTAACGGAATTGAGCCTTGGACCTTTCGAAAGGCTCATCCGATGCTTGCAAGTGAAGGTGGGCTTGACTAAGGGTGATGGAGGTGTTAGCCACAGGTTTCAAGGGGAGAAAGAATGAGTTTTTCTTTGGTTTTGAGATGTTTGGATAATATATATTTACTACATAAATTTAATTTCTTTTTGCAATATTTTTCTCTTTAAATTTCCTACGGTAAGAAGCCATTAATGTGGAGTATAAATAGGTGAAGAAGCTTAGGAAAATTAAAATTAAAATGTGAATGGAAGTGAAGATGGATGGTGGGTATTTATAGGCAAATGGAAGTGATAGAATATCAAGAAATTTAAGTGCAAACACATCATTATTTCATCACCACCACACCCTTGTCCTCTATCACCATTTTGGCCGAGTACACCTCCCCATGTGGCTACTCTATATGCATGTACATGTGTGTAAGCGGTTGATTTTATTTAAAAAAATACCATGATATTTATCAATAATATGATGGTATACTCTTTTATCCTTTATTATATATATGTGTGTGTGTGTGTTCATATGCATGTGTATGTGTTCATGTATATATCCTTGAATATGCGCATATGTATGTTACAAATGATCCACAACATTGCATAACTTCTTTTTGTTGAATTGTTACGAATTCCGATTTCAAGTTCCGGCTATATTTTCACTTATTAGTCAATATACATATATTTGTAAAAACGTTTGAAAATAATATTTCTATCATTATATAATAACTAAAAGGGCTTCAATTGATATTAAAAATAATTATTAAATCATTTAAACTTCATTTATATTCAAAAGTTAATTATTCCAAAATAGTGATATCGTTAATGATGTCATAAGGACATTTTATTTTCAAAATTGAAATAAATAATTTTATTACATATTCTCACTCATATAGATAAATGAGTGTACGCATCCAACTGTGTGCATGAGGTCGGAGGGTCTAAGAGCTGTTTATCTATAAAAATATTTTTGTCATTTTATCGATATTTTTCAAAGTATATATTTTTGTAAATATTTATTTAAATAAGATTACCAATATTATTTATTGTTCAAAAATCCATTAATAATGTTATAAATCCTATGTTTGAATATTTTTAAATTTAAACATTATTTTCCAAAATGATAAATTCATGGGTCGTTACATTATCATCGTATCATATCAATATCACAAATCAAATAAGAATCAATGGTGAATCACTGATGATATCGAAATCAATATAGGAAAATGAAAAATCAAGTGCAGGCAATGATACAAAGCGACGATCAACCAAGACTAAGAGATAGACTTTATATAATATTCTAAGTATGGATCATTACCTCCCCTACGTGGGGGATTGACGCTTATCAATTCTCCTGGGGGATCACTACATATCCTTGGTTTTTGTCCCAAACTGGGTGAGATTGGTATAAGGTAATAATGAAGGCCCCACGAGGCTAAATTTCAAATCTCAAGTCATTTGGAATTTGTGTGCACAAGTTATCAGAAAATTACATCACTAAGAAAGGGATTGGTATAACAGGGATATGTATAAAAGGGATCATATAAAAGGGATCATATAAAAGGGATTGGTATAAAAAGAATCCTATATAAGGGGTTGGTATATTTCAGTCAAGCAAGTACAACTCAATGGAAAACAATCAATATCTCAACATTTATACATCTAATTTACATGAAACTTAGAAAACAAGCTAACTACAACATGTTGAACACCCTATAGGGATCACATATAATTTAGAGCAAGTTGGAAGGACTGGCCCTTATTCCTCCGTAGGGATTGGCGATAATCGGCCTTCGCACCATGTTGCAAAGAAAATCGATCAATAACTTGAGTTCTACTAATCCAGTTGGCATGAAACTTGGAGTCTATACATAATATAACATGGAGAAGCTCCCACATGGATAGCATATCATTTGGAGGAGTTTGGAGGGATTGGCCCTTATCCCTTCAAAGGTATCGGCTGAAATCAGAATATATGCAATACCACTTCACTAGAAAACACGATATCTCACAAATCGTAAGTCAAAACGAGATAAAATTTGGAAGGCAAGTAGGTGACATCATGGGGAACCCACTAGAGAGATTGAACCCCATTTGACACAAAATAGTGACGGTACCAATCCCTATTGTGTGCCTAAAAATTTTTGGATGGCCTCATCATGCCGCGGAAGTTCTCCTACTAAAATTTCAGCCCAATCCTTGCACATCTTCCCCTATAAATAGAGCAGGCATGGTGTTAGAAAAAGAATCTTCTTTCTGATTCTCTTTATCTTCAACCAAGGCTATGCTGTACCAATTTTATTCTTTGATTTCGGATTGTAAGTGTAAACTAACTACAATATAATAAAAAGGATTATTCTGAAGTGGACTTAGTCCGGAGTTAGCCGAACCACAATAAATCTTGTCTCTTTTTACTCGCTTTCATTTTTAATTTGTTTGTTCTTCATATTGTATTCCCTACATTAGATACTACCTGTGATCTATGACTGCATATTGGTGCTTTCCTACAACTGGGTATTGGTGGCCAATTTTGGTGCGGTCATTTTTATGCTTTCGCTGAGAAGACTTATAGCCACTGATTTAGAAGATAAGATCATAGATTTGGAAGCTTGGTTACTTGGATCTAGGAAGCGATGGCTAGGCAATGAATAAGGAGAGTGCTATTGGAAAGGAGCCACCATGGAGGGATTCAGGAGGATTCCTCAAGAGCTGGAGCTAATCAAGCATCTATCTACATCAATAGGGATGAAATGGAAATAATGATGGATGTTATACAGGAGAGGATGCTGAAAAGACCAAAGGAGATGATGTAGAATTTTCTCCAATAGAATGAATAAACTAGAGCAGTAGGAGATGATAACAACTTAGATCAAAGAGTTGAAGCAGCATGAACTGCTAGAAATCAGAACCGAGAACTTGGAAATGGAGCCAATGGACAAACAAATGTAATAGAGTAGCCGAGGGTAGTCTTTGCTATCTTAAAGGGATTGACATCGATCGGCAAAGGCAAAGGGCATGCCTCAGGGTCCGGTTAATCATGATGTTGGAGGACCTGCGATCAATGCTATGGAGCTTGGTACGAATCGGAATTTGGATGCTCATTCGGAGGAATGTGTTCCAAAATTCCTTTATAGACGGGCCGAGGGGGGCAGCTTGGACATGATGATAAGAGACTACACCTGGAAAACAATGACAGGTTTGCAGAGATGATCGGGCAAGCTATGCGTGGAGGATTGGTGAACCGAGATTTAAAGGATGTAAGTAGATGTCCATTCGCTCCTAATACCAGGAATGCTAAGAATCCACAAGACTTCAAACTACAAACACTAGAAGTTTATGATGTAGATAGATGCTTGATCTGATTATGCACATAATGAGGTATATACATCACATGGAAGTACTAGGGGCATCAGAAGAAGTCTTGGCACAATGCTTTCCCCTGTATTTAACGGATGTAGCTGGGCTATGGTTCAGATAGTTGAAAAGCATTTCTATTAGCACATGGACAGAATTGGTTGAAAGACTTATGAAGTAGTTTTGGATTCACATTATGAGACCTAAGAATGTGATGAAATTAACATCAATAAAGCAGTAGGCAGGAGAATCACTCAAAAATTTCTTAACCAGGTTCAATGCGGTTGTTGTTTCGGTGGATCGACCAGATCCATCGATGGTTTTGATGGAAATAGTGTCAGGAGTTGTAGATAATTCAGATTTTAAGTTATCACTGATATGGGATTCACCGATGGATCTCAGGGAATACTACCGTCAAGCATAAAGGTTTCCATGACAAGAAGATGTGAAAGCTAATGGAGAGGCAACGGAAGTTAATACGATATGGGGTGGAGAACCGACCGGTGAAAGCTCAAGAAAGGCCAAGGGTAAACGGAACATGGACCATAGCTTCGATGGATCGAAGTAGTGGAGGGGAGAACGCAAATTCTCATTTTACTCGAAATTGAATGAAACCCTAGAATGGATATATCTAGACACTCAAGGACCCCTTCCGTATCAAAGATAGACAAGGAAGGAACCCTCCCAACGTGATCGGACGTCAAGAAAGCGCTACTTATTCCATGAGCTGGATGGACACAATACAAATGACTGCAGCCATTTAAAGGATATCGTTGAGGAACATGTAAGGAATGGTCAGTTATAACAATACTTAAGGACTCCAGCTATGGCAGTGGAACAGAACCAGCCGCTGTCTAGCTCGAATGAAAATGGCACTAGATCAAGGCATCATCATCAACTTGTCATCAATTGATCGGGATGGTGTGGAATAAGTAACAAACTCCGCAGCTGGACGGCGAAGTCCCTTATACATGTATGGGATCGAGGATAGTCCCTAAGCATGCTCTAAGATGATGATAAACCATAGTGTTGGGGTTTTTGTAATTTGTTTTTTTACTTCTTGTTTGCTTTGAACACTTGTTTTTCTAGTTTTATTTGAACTTTGGTTTATTGGTTGTATGAAATCTTGTTTTATATTTTGGCAAATAGGATCAGGAACGCTTAAATTTGGATCAATGTAATAGATAGCACAGGTCGCGATTATGGTCCTGCCCGAAGAAATGGGAGGTCATAAGGTATGGGTCTTTTCATCGAGCGAACATAACGAAACGGACTTGGCATCATGGATTAAGCCTCAACTGGGTATCGAGGCTGAAGAATAAAACCCAAAAGGTCGTTAAGTATGGAATATGCCTAGAAAGGGGTAGGCCGCTTTGCTTGAATGCGATGGATCAACCTACTCAGGTCGTCGAGTATGGATTGTGCTTCGCAAGGATCTGTAGAGATCAGGGTCATCGGGTATGGATTATGCTTGAAAAATGGTATGTCGCTTCGCTCGAACGCGATGGATCGGCCTACTCTGGCCCTCGAGTATAGATTGTGGTCGGCAAGGTTTCTGTGAGATCGATGAGTTAGATTAGGATAACAAGCCGAAGAAGTCATGGATTTGGAAACCAGCTTCGAACAACATTGGATTTTCTTTAGACGGATGCGGATAGAACGATCCAGAGAGACCGTGGATTTGGATTGGATTCTAGATTGGAAAATACGGCTTTCAATGGATTTTGGATTTATGGCAATTCAAAACAAACCTTCTTATCACAAAGCCTTTTTAGGGTGAAAAATGTTAACCTGCCTTTTTCCAAGGAAGTAGGCAGGCGGATTTAGCCCAACAGACTTCACGATTATCAAGGCCAGTAGCCCAAAGTGATGATTGCGAGCTCTATAAATCTAGTGCAGGCAATGATATGAAGCAATGATCATCCAAGACTAAGAGATAGACTCTCCAAAACATTCTAAGTATGGATTAGTACCTCCACCAGGCGGGGGATCGATGCCTATTCCATCCCTTGGGTGATCAGTACATATCCTCAAGCTTTGTCCCAAACTGGGTTAGACCTATATAAAGCGACAAGGAAGACCCCACGGGGCTACATTTTAAATCTCAAGTAATTTGGAGTTTGTATGCTCAAGTTGTAGGCAAATTACTTCATCTAAGAAAGGGATCGGTATAAAAGGTATCATATAAAAAGAGATCGGTATAAAAAGGGATAGTATAAAAAGGGATTGACATATTTTAGCCAAGCAAGCATAACAAAACAATAAATATGTAACGATCCCGAATTTTCAATCAATTTTAAATTGATAATTAATTTAATTTTGAAATTGAATTGTGAATTAATTTGGTATTTTTCAAATTTAAGTAAATAATTAAATAATAAATTTGATTTGAAAACCCTATTTCAGAATTTATAGAACTTTGTTTTCTAAATATATATTAAACATATGTAATATATATTTTGAAAGTTATATTAAAGTTCAATAAAGTAAATTTTCAAAAAATATATTTGAAAGTTAAATTTTATTTTAAAAACTTGTATACATATCTATATGTGTGTTTATTTATTTAGTATAACTAGATTTCAAACTCATTTTCATATAAAAATGTAAATATATAAAATGTATGAATATCAAGGTAAGATGGTTTGAAAATATGAAAAGTGAGATTTAGTTCAAGATTTAAATTATATTTTCTCTTAAAATAGATAAAAATAGTTTGTATGTTTAAAGCATAAACATATAGTTTTGGTATTTGTGAATTTTATAAAAACTTTATTTGTATGTATGTTGAATATATTTATGAAAGCGTATGTATATAAACATAATAAAATAGGATAACTTTTGAAAGGCGCAAATTTATTATCGTAAGGGTTTAATCTAAATTTATAAATTTAATTAAGTAAAGGATTTAAACATAATATGTTATATCTTAACAAGTGTAATAAAATTTACTCATATGAGTGACAAATGCTAAATAAGTAATATGCAAAGATAACAAGTGGTAAATAAGTAAGCTTTAAATTGGAAAATATAAAACATATGAGAAAAAAATCCCGTTCATTCATTTTCAGTTTAAAATATACTCTCATCTTTTCTCTAAAATATCGAAAATAGAAAGAAAAAAAAAGAAATCAAAATGGAAATGAAACCAGAAATGGAAATCTAGAAGCAAACAAATGACTAGATCAAAGTTACCAGATCAAAACAAAGAAATCAAAATTCTATGAATCAAAAAGGAAAGATCAAACCAGAAAATCACCAAAAGAAAAACCTGTTTTCAAGCAAGCAAACAACCTGATCAAAGCAAAGTTCAAATATTAAGTAAATTAAAGTTTTCCAAATTCAAAAGCAACTGATCCAGTTGAACAGATCATCTCAGCAATCAAACTACAACCTAGATTATCAAAGTTCAAGTTCAAATACAACTTCCAGATCAAGCAAGCAAATTCACGGATAAAAATATCAATTCCAGTTTTCAAATTTCAAATTCCAGGCCCAAATTTTTCTTTCCAAGCTTTGCATTCCTGTTCTTCTCTGTTTCATCAAAGATCAGGTGAGCAAACTTTCTTCTATCTATCCCTATGTCTTAATGTTGTCGCTGATATGAAATTGTTGTCTAGTTGTTAAAATTTTCTTGCATGTTTTGTGTGTGTGTGTGTATATATTGGGTGTGCATGCCTGTCTATATAGGTCTCTGCTTAGTAACAGGTTAGTCAAATTCAAGAAAAAATTTCACATCTCAAAATCAACAAGGATTTAGATAATGACCTTCAAAAGAAAAGTGTTTATATTTACCTGACTTAAATTTTAGAAGTAGTATCAGGTTGAAATAATTAGTAAATAATTAGAAAGGGTGAAATTACAGTGAAATTCCTTTTTTTTACAGAAAATCCAATGAATTCAATTTTGTTTTCTGGCCCATAGTTAGATTTGTGCTAACAAATAATGATTTTAAAAGAAAATTTATGATTTTTAGTTTGGTAGGTTGTGAGAGAATATGAGTTGAACAGAATATATATTACTTTGTGATTGCTTTTTGGTTGTTGGTGTAGAGGTACCGCGAATAAAGCTCGCAAACGACCAGGGGATGGCTTGCTCGAGTAGTAGTTACCTAGTTACAGAGATAATCCGGCCTTGGGTTGGCAGAGAGCCGGGTAGGTTCTCGGGACGTACCTCTAGAGGTGTACCCATGTGGCAGTAGGAAGTTCCTTAGCCTGACCATTTGTTGGAAAATCCAAAGAAACAATATGCGTCCTGTACGGTTTTAGTTCTATAACCTGCTATGGAATGTGGCGGTAACCACTATTGAACATGGTAGTTATAGTAGGCATAAGTGCGAAATGCCTATGCTGGCTAAGATTAATATTATACTTTCGAAAGATTTTCTGCACTATGCACTAATAATAATATCAAATGACTTTTGCGTATCAAGCATGTTTGACTATCATAAGGAGAAATCTCCTCCAATTCTGCGTTTGCATCGTGTGTGCGGTGGGAGGCCTTATGGTAGTTTCATTTTCCAAAAAGCATTGCGAATTTCAATTTTAAATTGTTTTGCTTTTGATAAAGATAAAAACTGTTTTTATTTGCTCATACCAATCCCATTACTGACCTGGACTTTATTGTTCCCTTCCTAAACTCTGGGTGCCCACAAATTTTCCACACGGGCAGTCTAGAGTTAGGTTTTTCAGATAGTCGAGTAGGAGGTGTAGATTCGACAGCTTTCTGTCTTTGGGAATCTTCTTCAGCCTTTGGTACAACTTGATGGGGGTTCGAGCTTTCTTTGGATTGGAGATGGAGTTTCTGGAGTTTGGCATTGAAGATATTGTCTTTTCGCTGCTGTTTTCTCTGTTATTGTCTTGTATCTATCTTGGATATATTGATAGTCATTTGTATTTGATATTCAGTTGTATCTGATATTGTATCAATGTTGTATATTGACATATTCTTTTTCTTCCGCTGTGTTGTTGTACTTAATATGTTATAAGTTTCGACGAACCAGATTCGACGTTTGAATCTGCGGCATTCGAGTACAAGTGCAGCATAGGTGCCGATTTTCGAAGGTCGAGTCAGGGTCATTTCATTTGGTATCAGAGCTGAAGGTTGAAACTTTAGCTCAGGAATATAACACATTAGATAACTCATTAGATATAGGGTAAAGTATCTAGATTGAGTATACCTAAGATATCCGTTCGAATGCCACAGTAAATTCTCTTACTATCCACTGATAGTATGTATGAGTACAAGAAGAGGACGAGATAGGGGATAGGGGAGTACCACTATAAATGGTTAATAACCTGCAATAGCGGAAACAATTTTCTCTATCAGTTTCCTTTGATTCGATTTCAAATTCTTTGATTGCTTCATAGTAGCTACAAGATGAAGTTTCGGTGTGGTGGTGGCCCTGCGAATCGTGTAGATAAGTTCCTACATCGTATTCTCATTATCAGCTTTTCATTTTAAACTCTAATGAATTTGAAAATTTATTTAGAATAAATTGGTTAACAAATATAAGGCAAAATTTGAATTGTATCAATAAAACGATATCGGTGAAAACCAAATTTGAAATTCTATTGTAATTTCTTATGTAGATCGAAGTCCGAAGAGGGACAAGTTGGTGTATATTTTGGAGTATTCCAACCTGGATCGAGTATCCATTGTTTGTTCTATTGGGTCTAGATATATTCTACGAGCGGTTAATTCTCCTTCGAACTAACCAGTGCTTCTCATATTTCGTAGATCTGGTGACCAGAGTATCTTGTGTAGTATAAATGAGTTGTTCTTATATTGGTGATATTCTGATTTGGTGAGCCAAATACAGAATAGATGTCCAGTTTGACCTGGAAAATTGTTTCTCTATCTTTGTGTATCCATCTATTCTCTGTTGTCTCCCTGGCAAATTTCGAGGATGAAATTTTCTTAAGGGGGAATCTGTGACAATCCCCATTTTTGAATCAAATTTAAATTGATAATTAATTTAATTTTGAAATTGAATTGCGAATTAATTTGGTATTTTCCAAATTTAAATAAATATTTGAATAATAAATTTGATTTGAAAACCCTATTTCAAAATTTATAGAAATTTGCTTTCTAAATATATATTAAACATATGTAATATATATATTTTGAAAGTCATATTGAGTTCAATAAAGAAAATTTTCAAAAAATATTTGAAAGTTAAATTTTATTTTAAAACTTATATACATATCTATTTATATGTTTATTTATTTAGTATAATTAGATTTCAAACTCATTTTCATATTAAGTTGTAATATATAAAATATATGAATATCAAGGTAAGATTTGTTTGAAAATATGAAAAATGAGATTTAATTCAAGATTTAAATTATATTTTCTCTTAAAATGGATAAAAATAGTTTGTATGTTTAAAACATAAACATATAGTTTTGGTATTTGTGAATTTTGTAAAAACTTTATTTGTATGTATGTGAAATATATTTAAGAAAGCATATGTTTATAAACATAAGAAAATATGATAACTTTTGAATGGTGTAAATTTATTATCATAAGGGTTTAAACTAAATTTATAAATTTAATTAAGTAAAGGATTTAAACATAAAATGTTATATCTTAACAAGTGTAATAAAATTTACTCATATGAGTGACAAATGCTAAATAAGTAATATGCAAAGATAACAAGTGGCAAATAGGTTAGTTTTAAATTGGAAAATATAAAACATATGAGAGAGAAAAAACATGTTATATTCTCTCATCTTTTCTCTAAAATCTAGGAAATAGAAAAACAAAAGAAATCAAAACGAAAGTGAAACCAGAAATGGAAATCTGGAAGCAAACAAATGACTAGATCAAAATTACCAAATCAAAACAAAGAAATCAAAATTCTGTAAATAAAAAAGGAAAGATCAAACCAGAAAATCACCAAAAGAAAAACCTGTTTTCAAGCAAGCAAACAACCTGATCAAAGCAAAATTCAAATATTAAGTAAACTAAAGTTTTCCAAATTCAAAAGCAACTGATCCAGTTCAACAGAACATCTAAACAATCAAACTACAACCTGGATTATCAAAGTTCAATTTCAATACAACTTCTAGATCAAGCAAGCAAATTCACGGATAAAAATATCAATTCCAGTTTTCAAATTTCAAATTCCAGGCCCAGATTTTTCTTTCCAAGCTTTGCATTCCTGTTCTTCTCTGTTTCATCAAAGATCAGGTGAGCAAACTTTCTTCTATCTATCCCTATGTCTTAATGTTGTGGCCGATATGAAATTGTTGTCTAGTTGTTAAAATTTTCTTGCATGTTGTGTGTGTGTGTATAATGGGTGTGCATGCCTATCTATATAGGTCTTTGCTTAGTAACAGGTTAGTCAAATTCAAGAAAAAATTTCACAACTCAAAATCAACAAGGATTCAGATAGTGATCTTCAAAAGAAAAGTGTTTATATTTACCTGACTTAAATTTTAAAAGTAGTATCATTTTGAAATAATTGGTAAATAATTAGAAAGGGTGAAAGTACAATGAAATTCCTTTTTTTTACAGAAAATCCAATGAATTCAATTTTGTATTTTGACCCCATATTTAGATTCGTGCTAACAAACAAGGATTTTTAAAAGCAAATTTATGATTTTTAGTTTGGTAGATTGTGAGACAATATGAGTTGAACAGAAAATATATTTTGGTTAATTTTCAATAATCGACGCTAGCGTGTTCGTCATGATTGGATCGAAGGGTGGTCTGAGTATGGGTGGTCAAGGAAAAATGGCGATAGGGTCGAAAGATCGTCGGCGCGGCCTGGATAAGGTGGAGTAGGGTTTAACAACCCATTTCGGTCGATGATGGAAATTTGTCAATTATGACATCGAGGTTAAACTGGAGGTGATTGGACCAAGAAAAGAGGGTCGGGGGTCTTCGATGTGTTTGTAAACGAAGCAACGTGGATGATTGAGGCTGTGATCGTCGGCGAGGAGGTTAATTTGTTGATCTCGGTTTGGTTCTAGTATTCTATCAAACAGTTCGATTTCGATTTTGATGTGGTACTGGGTTTCTAAGGAGTGGGAGCGATCGAGTGGGCCAACGTCGGCTTGATGGCAACCTCGGTGATGATCGGAGATGTGTTGATCATCGATGCACGGATACGTGTGTCACATGTACCTGTTGGTTACAGGAATTGGAGAAGGAACAAGAAGAAATGATGGCCTCGTGTTTGTCTCGAGAAGAATGAGATTGGGCCGAGTTCGTTTTAGGGGGACTTGAATGGATTTTACAACGATTTGAAAATTTTAAACCTAAAACAAAGTTTCAAAAAAAAATTACTCGAGAAAGTATCGGGGAAATTGGATGCATGACTCGGGGAAGACCCAGGGTGGTCTCGGGTCTGGAAATTTTGTATAAAACAGTTTTATTATTAAAACCAGATCAAGTTGTATTTAAAATGATTTTTTTGTAAAACAGTTCTTTTGCAAATAATAATTGTTTATCCAAGTTTGTATTGGTCAAAAGTTTTAAAAATAAGTTATTTCAAATTATTAAGTTATGAAAAATGTGTGATAGTGCACGTGCTAGTATAGTACACACGAATCGTGTAATATGGACTATAATATAAATGCGGAAAATAGAAGATAGTAGCAAAGTAAATAAAAAAAGAAAAATCACACCAGAGATTTTTATACTGGTTCGGAGCACAGTCCTACGTCCAGTCCCAGACTTCTATCTGGATTTTCACTATTAACTACCTCGCTTCACCCGGAGGAACAGGTTTACAATACCCGAGCAGACGAACGGGATTTCACGCCTCTAATACACTGAGGAATTCAACACTTGCCTCTTACAACACCGAGGACTTCAACAAAAGAACAAATACAATTGTTGTTGACAACTTGTGCTATTGAAAACACGGATTTGTCACTAGTAGTACACCCTTCCTATAATCTTATCCTCAAAGTATGTGAATGATGTTTTGTGAAGATTAAGGAAAGTATATTACTTATTGAATCAAAAGATGTGAAATAATTTCAATGATTCAATAAGTAATTAAAATAATTGGGAGCTTTTTAGAATGCAGGAGTATGTAGAAAGTAAGATCAGAGATTAGAGTTAAAAGCATATACAATCATGTGTTTGAATCAATGATTTAGATGAGTTTATATAGAGAAGAATGGTTGTAACTCTTTGTGAGCAGTTGCCATTAAGAGATATGATCTTTGATGAAAGGTAAGAGATGCAACCTTTGGAGAAAGAAGTGTCTTTTGGAAAAGTTGCTCTCTGTTTAAAACGGTCGACAGGTCAAAAAATGACCAGTAGACAGGAATTCAAATATATAGTCGTTATGTGCATGTGTGCACGTTTCAGTGTGCAACTTATACTGGAACGGTCGACCGTCTATATTATGACCGGTCGACCGGTCCCTGTAAAGTTGCACACTGAATGTGCAACTGCAATTCAGTTGTATATATATTGATTCCCTTGAGATGCATGAGTATTTGAAGATAGATTTTAACAAGTTTATCACTATTACAACTTTAAATAATCAACCTATAATCTAGAGTACCATATGTAGCTCTTTTGGGCCTCTTTATAGCCATAATGACCTTGTTTTGTCGATCGCCTTTATTTCTTTGTCAGAAATCAAAACCTTCATAGAACCTGTGACTCAACATTCTCCCCCTTTTTGATTGATGACAATATATATCTGAAAATCTGAATCTCCCCCTGAGTATGTGATCTCCCTCTTTGAATTTTTTATATATATGTATATTCCTGCAAACAATTGTTAGCCCTTTCTCCCCCTTTGTCATCGACAAAAAGGAGTAACAGATACTGGAATAATATAGGAGTGTAATCACCATAATGTGCATAGCAAAATAAAACTTAACACATCCAAAACATACCAGAGTATAATACAGACCATAATGTCAAATGAAAAATAAAAATAACGACACTATTTAGTACAAGTGTCGATTGACGTTTTTAAAGTACTTAACCATAATAGACAATAGAATCTAAGACGAGGTAGATCCTATCTCCTCTTCATCATCATCATCATCATCGTCATCATCGTCATCTTCTTCTTCTTCATCATTGTTCCCTCTAGATGATTCTCCATGTCCATGTCCACTCATACCAGTAGACTCCTCAGATGATGTCCAGTTGAAAACAGGAGGAGCAGGACGTTTTCCTGGGTCTTGTGCTTGAACAGAGGTGGATGTGGTACATGATATAGCATCCCATAACATACGAAAGAATGACTTGACCTTATTGAAGCGTTTATCAATTTTTGTGTCCATGCGCTTGAGACGTGATTCAAGCAAGAATTGGTTACGCGCAATAGTTTCAAGTGATTCTTTTGTGGATGATTTTGATTTTAACAGTTTAACTTCATCGGAACGAGGTCGAGAGGAAGTTGCTTTTTGTTTTCTTGGACCTCTTTGTTGCCATTGTTCAAAAGGCATAATCTCAAGATAAGGTGGAGGAAGCTTCATGCGTTTGATGGTTATGGAATCAATACATTTTGGTTTCGAGGTGGCAGAGTCAGGAGGCTTTACCCCACAAGCTAACAAAAGACGCATGATATATTCATTGTAGAAGAAATGAGGTCGCGTAGAGTTATTTACCTTGAGAATTTCATCAAAAAGCATATGAACCCAATTGATTGGGATTTCCCCATAAATAGCATAGAAAGCCTTGAAGTTTTCTTTATATCCAGCATCATAATTTCCAAGTCTAGGAAACAGAGAATGCATCAAGACGCGATGTAGTAGTCTGGCGGTGGGTCGAAGTCCAATTGACTTTGTTCCATCACTGTTATCCTCTATGAACTGGTGACTGATGCTATTGCGAGTGAAGACTTCACAGAAAGTAGATGAAAACTCATCGCCTCGATTTGGTATACCAAGTATAGAGGCAATCCTATCACGAGTAATAAAAATTTGTTTACCACAGATGACAGACTAAATGACTCCATTCGGATTATCAGGTTGATACTCGTCGAGGTTCATGTTGGCATAGAACAATTTTATCATCAAATGATTTATTTCCACATTGTTTTCTGAAAAATCTATCAATGGAGAAATGTTGGAGTTATTGGCTAACCTACGAATTCCATAAGACGTAAAATCATCAAACTTGATGAAAGAGCCTAGATGAAACTTGTAGTTAGTCATTTGATTCCATCTTGTTATAGCTACCGGACTTTCGAGCCATTTCTTAGCGGAGAAATTAAGAGATGAAGTTCTGGAGGATGATGCTTTCTTGGATTTCTTTTGCGGAGGAGCCATTGTTAGAAGATTTGGAGATTTGGAAATTGAAATTGAGAAACTAGGGTTTTTAGAGTTTGGGGAAAAATAACTGGTTGAGTAAAATGAGAAGAAGGATAGTAAGAAAATGACGCATAGGATATATATAAAAAACAGGAAATACGTCAACCGGTCGACCTATGGATTATGGCCGGTCGACTGTTTTCAACCAGAGAGCAAACGGTCGACCGGTTTAAATATGGGGGGTCGACCGGTTTGACAATATGCCGAATAATTCCCTTTTATGCAATTTGTTTGAATATATCGTGCTACATTTTCACTCTTATTGTAGAATACAAGTATTATTACATGAGTGATGGGAAGAAAAAAATAGAATACAATGAGTATATATAGATCTAATGAGAAGTGGAAGGTTCGTCAATAGAATTATTATTGTTTCCTTTAATACGTTTTGCCCATGGACTCCAGTTTTTATGAGCACCTTCATTCATCTCATAATTCCGATCCCAAGAGTTAGGACTTTTAGATGTTGATGGCCTAGACGGCATTGGTTCATGCACGTCATGCTTGTTGGAACTACAGAAGAATGATGCCACCTTTTCTAAAACAGATAAACGTGCCGATGTCCGTTGTTGCTCGTGATAAAGTTGGCTTTGCCCATAGTGGAGCTGTCTCTGAAGATCTATTTGATGTTTCTGATAGTGATGAATCTCGTCGATCTGTGCTTTGGTACGAGGAGAACAAAACAGCGTCTTTTTAACTCGTTTTGAGGTTGGTGTACTACTAGGAGTGCGAGAGCATTGATGATGATACTTTGGTTTTTGTTTTGGTGTTTCAGGAGAATAATACTCCTCCGACTCAGAACTTGTAATGGAGATGTGTGAATCTTGAGCACATTTATCACAAATGTGAGCCATAGAGAATTTTGTATAGAATCTTATGATCAGATAAGAAAAGATGGATAAAATAAGAAATTTTGACAAGTTTATATACAAGTTTCTTATGTATAAACCTATGGATGTGAGTGAATAGAAAATTTTGATCATGAAAACAAGCAGAAGCTTATGTTAACTCTAAAAATAGCTCTCCCTTTTTCTTTTCTTTTTTTTATTAAAAAAAAACTGAAGTTATAAAATAGGAAAGGAAAAGACGGTCATTAAAAGAAAGGATGATCGTTAGTATTTATTAGTTGAGATTATTTCTTGAGATTAAACCAAGCTCCCTTCGTAATCTAATGAAGCTAGATTCGAGCAGAGGCTTAGTAAAGATGTCTGCTAATTGATTGTCAGTTTGGACATATTCAAGACATATATTTTCTTTTTCAATATTATCTCAAGGAAATGATGACGGATATCAATGTGTTTGGTTCTAGAATGATTCACCGGAATCTTAGAGAGATTTATAGCACTTGTGTTATCACAGTATATAATTGAATTTGATAAATGAATATCAAAATCTTGAAGAGTTTGTTGCATGTATAGCACTTGAGTACAAGCGAGAGCTGCTGATATATATTCGGCTTCACATGTTGATAGTGAAACACAATTCTGTTTCTTACTAAACCAAGAGACAAGTGATTTTCCAATAAAATGGCACGTACCACTTGTACTTTTTCTATCCGTTCATGATCCGCCAAAATCAGCATCACTATATGATACTAATTCAAATGGACATTCTTTTGGATAAAAAAGACCGAAATCTTTGGTATTATTAAGATAACGAATTATACGTTTCACTGCTCGTAGATGTGATTCTTTTGGATTTGCTTGAAAACATGCACATAGACAAACACTCATCATTATATCTGGACGACTAGCTGTAAGATAAAGAAGAGAACCAATCATGCTTCGATATAATTTCTGGTCAACACTCTTACCATTTTCATCTTTTTCAAGATGTGTAGTTGTACTCGTAGGAGTTGGTTTACCAGATGTATTTTCTAATCTGAAGCGTTTGATAAGATTTCTGCAATATTTTTCTTGATTGATAAAGATACCATTCGGAAGTTGCTTGATTTGAAGTCCAAGAAAATATGATAGTTCTCCTATATGAGACATTTCGAACTCTTTGGTCATAATATTTGCAAATTCCTTGCAGAGTTTATCGTTTGTTGAACCAAAGATGATGTCGTCTACATATATCTGGATAACTAGAATATCCTTTTGAGAATGTTTAATGAACAAGGTTTGATCGACTTTGCCTATTTGAAATCCTGAGGTAATAAAATAGCTACGTAATCGTTCATACCAAGCACGAGGTGCTTGTTTTAAACCATACAGAGCTTTCTTAAGTTTGAACACATGGTCAGGATATTTTTCATGTACGAACAAAGGAGGTTGTTCGACATATACATTCTCTTTGATAAATCCATTTAGAAATGCACTTTTGACATCCATCTGATAAAGTTTGAATTTATGGTGACAAGCAAAAGATAATAGGATTCTAATAGCTTCTAGTCGAGCAACTGGTGCAAAAGTTTCTTCATAATCGATACCTTCTTCCTGATTATATCCTTGTGCTACTAATCTTGCTTTGTTTTTGGTGATATTTCCTTGTTCGTCGGCCTTACTTTTATAAACCCATTTAGTACCAATAACTGACTGATCAGTTGGCCTTGGACCAAGTTCCCAGACGTCATTGCGCTCGAACTGATTTAGTTCTTCCTGCATGGCAATGATCCAGTAATCGTCTGTAGCATCTTCTTTTGGATTCTTAGGTTCGATATTTGATAGAAATGCAACATGACCCATTTGATGTAATTGATTCCTAGTTCTTACTTGTGAGTTAACCTCGCCAATTACATTTTGAACCGGATGGTTTCTCAATAATCTTGGAGGGGAACGTATCTCACCAACTGGTTATTGTTGGGAAATATTGTCAATAAGATTTTCAGAGTCAGAATCATAATTTATGATGAGAGGAGTGTCAATAAATATAGTTTCGTCATTATCTGGTTTTGATTGAGAAGGTTTAAAGAATTCATCGAAAGAAACATGAAGAGATTCTTCAATAGTTTTGGTTCGTTTATTGAAAATACGATACGCTTTGCTTCTGTCCGAATAACCGACAAATATACCTTCATCAGCTTTCGGATCAAACTTTCCGAGATGGTCTTTTGTATTTAAAATAAAACATTTTGAACCAAATACTTTGAAGTAAGATATATTTGGCTTCCTTTCGTTAAATAATTCATAAGACGTGTTTTTGGTGAGTGGTCGAATGGACACACGATTCAAAACATAACACGCAGTAGCGACGGCTTCTGCCCAGAAATGTTTTGGTAAAGTGGATCCATTTAATAACGTTCTTGCACATTTTTGTAATGTTCGATTTTTCCGTTCTACAACTCCGTTTTGTTGTGGAGTTCTAGGAAACGAAAAATTATGGTTAATACCTTTTTTTGTACAAAAATGTTCAAATTTGTTATTTCCAAATTCACCACCATGATCACTTCTTATGTTTTTAACTTTTAGCCCTTTTGATTTTTGAATTCTTTTGACGAAAGATTTGAAATGGTCAAAAGTGTCACTCTTGTTTTTCAGAAAAATAGTCCAAGTATAACGAGAATAGTCATCAATTATTACAAATACATATCTATTATGGTTTATTGACTGAACCTGTGTTGGTCCGAATAAATCCATATGTAGTAGTTCAAGTGGTTGTAATGTTGATATGACCCTTTTTGACTTAAATGATGATCTGGTCAATTTTCCTATCTGACAGGCATCACAAAAATTATCGTTTTTATAACTAATCTTGGGTAGACCTCTAACTAGATTGTTTTTGGCTAGCTTGTTAATAGTTCTGAAGTTTATATGACAGAAGCGTTTGTGCCATAGCCATGGATCATTATCATTAGCCATAAGACACATATCTGAATTATGATTAATATTCATATTCAGAATATATATATTTCTGTCTCTATAACCTTCAAAAACTAAATTGTGGTCTTTATCTAAGATACTACACTTATTATTCGAAAAGGAGATTGTAAAACCTTTGTCACATAACTGACTGATACTAAGTAAATTGTGTTTTAAATTTTTAACTAGCATGACATTTGTAATAATAGGTAAGTTAGATGTACCGCAATTGCTCACATCGCCTTTGTCGATGATATAGCCTTTTGAATTGTCTCCAAAAGTGACGGAGCCACCATCTGAGTATGTAATATTTGTTAATAAGCTCTTGTCTTCCGTCATGTGCTTCGAGCAACCACTGTCCAATATCCACTTTCCTCTTTTCTTAAGTGGAACCTGCAAAAAATAGAATTAAGTCCATGGTACCCACTTTTTATAGGGTCCTAAGAGTTAGGTCTTACGAGTCCAAACCCATATGGGTCCGGTATCCCCTTTATATATATAATTATTATTAAGATGCATAGTATTCATGAATTGCTGAATGCATTTGTTCCTAATCAAATTGTTATTTGTTTTAGGAACCCATATTTTGATAGTCTTTGTATTTTTCTTTTGAAATTTCACAACTAGTTTTGGTTTGAAACATAATAAACTAAGATTTTTCTTAACTTCAATCTTTTGTATTCTCTTCTTTCTTTTATTACCCTTGATTTCTTGTTTCTTATATCCCAGACCTTGTTTATTTGATGCAGATTGTGAGTTTTTAATGATTTTTGTCAAATTTTCTCGACCTTTGTTAAAGTTAAAAACATTTTGAGTAATGTCATCAAACTTTGTTTGTAAACTAGCTTTTTCTAGGTCTAGAATTTTGACTTTTGCCTTAAGCTCATGATTTTCAGTAGTGAGAGCATTATTTTTCTCTTTTTGAGCTTCTATTTCTTGACTCAAAAGAGATAGTTGAGAGTCAACATTAGATGATGATTCTTGAATTTTTTCAAGTTGCTCTTCTAATATTTTCTTCTCATCTTTTAACATATCTCGTTCAAACTCTACTCTACTTAAATCTGCTTTGACTACTTTTAATTGACGTTTTATGTCTTTATATTTGACTATCAATTCAGCATTAATATCAAGTAATTCATCAAATGTAGGAATTTGTACCTCATCTTCTGTTGCCATAAAACAAACATTAGCTTGTTCATTCTCCGAATCACTTTCACTTTCTGATGAAGATGACTTTGAATCATCCCATGTTACTGAGAAGGCTCGTTTCTTTGATTTGTCCTTCTTATATTTGAATTTGTGATTTTCTGACTTCTTCTTTTGTTCTGGACAATCCTTCTGCATGTGTCCCTTTTTGTGGCAGTTGAAACATTCTATAGCAGATGAAGATGGTTTATTTGATCCAGGTTTCCTTTTATTGTAACGACTGGCTTTTCAATATTTTAGGAATTTTTTGAATCCTTTCGCAATGAATGCCAAATCTTCGTCTTCAGAATCTGATTCATTTTCATCTTTCTCAACATGAAATGCTACATTTTTCTTTTCTTCTTTTTGTTCTTTTCTAGCCTGCAAATTCGCTTCATAGGACATTAAATTTCCTATCAATTCATCTGGCTTCATGACGTAAAGGTCATTAGCTTCCTCAATTGCTAATATTTTTCCTTCCTATTCACTAGTCAGAGAATGTAGGATTGTTGAAACAACATCAAAATCAGAATATTTTTGTCCTAAGCCAATAAGTGCATGGTGGATAGTTTGAAACCGTGAATGCATATCATTGATTGTCTCATTTGGTTTCATTTTGAAATTTTGAAATTGACTTTTCAGCATGGCTATTTTGGCTTGTTTAACCTTGTTAGTACCTTCATGAGTGGTTTTTAGCGTTTGCCAAATTTGATATACAGTAGTGCAGATACTAACACGGTTATATTCATTTTGGTCTAATGCACAGAACAACATATTTATTGCTCTTGCATTTACGGCTGCTGCCGTTTTCTCAGCCGCAGTCCATTCTGAATAATCAGTTGTTGGATTCACTATTTCTCTTTGAGTGGCATTCCAAGCATCATAGCTATTTGATTGCATAAAGAATGACATACGTGTTGCCCAATAACTATAGTTAAGACCATTGAAAAATGGAGGTCTTTGTGTCGATTGACCTTCCATGTACGTGGTGTTCTGAGTGCTAGTACTTGCGTTATTTGCCATATTACAAGAATATATCAAATAACTGTGTTATGGTTATGTGATAACCTCGCTCTGATACCAAATGAAAAATGTGTGATAGTGCACGTGCTAGTATAGTACACACGGATCGTGTAATATGGACTATAATATAAATGCGGAAAATAGAAGATAGTAGCAAAGTAAATAAAAAAAGAAAAATCACACCAGATATTTTTATACTGGTTCGGAGCACCGTCCTACGTCTAGTCCCAGACTTCTATCTGGATTTTCACTATTAACTACCTCGCTTCACCCGGAGGAACAGGTTTACAATACCCGAGCAGACGAACGGGATTTCACGCCTCTAATACACTGAGGACTTCAACACTTGTCTCTTACAACACCGAGGACTTCAACAAAAGAACAAATACAATTGTTGTTGACAACTTGTGCTATTGAAAACACGGATTTGTCACTAGTAGTACACCCTTCCTATAATCTTATCCTCAAAGTATGTGAATGATGTTTTGTGAAGATTAAGGAAAGTATATTACTTATTGAATCAAAAGATATGAAAAAATTTCAATGATTCAATAAGCAATTAAAATAATTGGGAGCTTTTTAGAATGCAGGAGTATGTAGAAAGTAAGATCAGAGATTAGAGTAAAAAGCATATACAATCATGTGTTTGAATCAATGATTTAGATGAGTTTATATAGAGAAGAATGGTTGTAACTCTTTGTGAGCAGTTGCCATTAAGAGATATGATCTTTGATGAAAGGTAAGAGATGCAACCTTTGGAGAAAGAAGTGTCTTTTGGAAAAGTTGCTCTCTGTTTAAAAACGGTCGACAGGTCAAAAAATGACCAGTAGACAGGAATTCAAATATATAGTCGTTATGTGCATGTGTGCATGTTTCAGTGTGCAACTTATACTGGAACGGTCGACCGTCTATATTATGACCGGTCGACCGGTCCCTGTAAAGTTGCAAGCTGAATGTGCAACTGCAATTCAGTTGTATATATGTTGATTCCCTTGAGATGCATGAGTATTTGAGGATAGATTTTAACAAGTTTATCACTATTACAACATTAAATAATCAACCTATAATCTAGAGTACCATATGTAGCTCTTTTGGGCCTCTTTATAGCCATAATGACCTTGTTTTGTCGATCGCCTTTATTTCTTTGTCAGAAATCAAAACCTTCATAGAACCTGTGACTCAACAAGTTAAAAGTGTTTTAATCTATATAACTTTTGATTTTTAAGTTGATAAACTTAATTTTTGATAATTGAGTAAATGATTGAGAAAAATGAAATGGTTTTATAATCCTTAATCTAACTTAATGATTTTAAGTTAATAAATGTATTGATGATGCCCTATTTCCAAAGGATTATTAAATAAGGATTAAATGATATAAATGGTTTATCCTTTGATTTATGAAATCATAAATAATTAAAGAATTATTAATTAAAAAAATGTAATTAACGTAAATTTGTTAATAATTTAAGTTTGTTTAATCAAGTAATTAAAGATTAATTAATTAAAGATTAATTAATTATTAATTTAAGGTTATTTTATTTATAATTAAGGATTGATTGATTAATCAAGTGTTTAAAGGTCAATTAATTTAAGGAATAATTATTTAATGTGATTAATTGATTTTAAGGAAATTAATTTGAAAATAATTAATTAATTAATGGTTAATCAATTAATGAAAGTGATTAAGGATTAATTAATTAATCATCGTAATAAATTAAGCATAATTAATCAAAGTATCAATTATTAATTAAAGATGAATGATTAAAGAATAATTAATGGTAATGGTTTGAAATTTGTTAATTATTAATTAACCATGATTGGAAATTTGTTCATAGGTAAATGATCTGATTTAGATAAATCAGATAACTAATTGGTCTTATGAGTGGATGTTTGGGTTGAGTTAAATGCCTTGAATTATGTGATAATCCTGAGATGTGATGCTTTGTGATATGAATTATTCTAATTTGAGCTGTGAACCGTAATCTAATTTATTCATATGTGATGTAATTAATTATCGGGATGAAATTAATTATCTGGGATGTAACTTATTTATCTGTGATAAACGTATCTGTGAATCTGTGAATGAAGATAAGCGTTATAAGGACATACCGCTTATCTATATTGTTATATTTGAATCTGTGATGATTATGATGTTGCACTATTATGTGTACAACCCCTGGACCACACTATACACACACAAATATGGATTGCACGAGGAAATTGGTAAAGTCATAGATTTTTGAAATAGTTTTTAAAGTTGAATTTTGAATTCAAATGGTTTTGGAAATGGATTTGGGTTAAATATGAAAAGCTTTTGAAAGGGAGTTTTCAAAGATAAAATTTATTTTCAATAACTAGATAAAATTTATTTTGAATAACTAGATAAAATATTGAAATTTAAACAATTTGATTTGAATTTAAAATTCAAGATTTGAAATTGAATTCTATGTTTGGAAATTATGGTTTAAAAAGGTTATTCAAGCTATAAATGTGTTTATATGGGTTTTGAACCATTTTAAAAGTATTATTTTGGAAATTTGAATTTAACCCAAATTTTATACTTGGAGAGTTTTAACTCGTGCAAATATAATTGGATTTTTCCAAAAATGAAAACTATTAGTTTTCAAATAATTATAGCTTTCGTTTAAAAGAAGGGATTTTAAAATTGTGTAGAAAAGATTTCAAGTTTGAAATTGAATTGGTTGGAAGTCATGAAGAAATCTTTACGAAAGATTATTGAACCTTGTTTTTGAAATTAAAAGGTATTTTAAATGGTGTATCTTTTGTATAAAAGATTTAAATTGAATTATTTTTGAAGACTATAATTGAATCTTTGTGGAAGGTTGTCAAACTTTGTTTTGAAATTGGAAAGGTGTATCGTTTGTATAAAAGATTTGGCAATTGAAATAGTTTTGAGAACTATGAATACATTTTGTGGAAGATGAGTGAACTTTTTGAAGTAAATCTTTTTGTTTAAAAGATTTGAAAATGGTAATTTGTTTAAACCATTTGAAGAAAGGTTTTGGGTTTTTAAAAATTGTGACTTAACTGAAATCCCATATCCATATGTTTTTAAATATTGCGCTCACTATTCGATTTAGCCGGGAGAGGACTTTGTGTCATATAACCTATACTGAATAGTGATACGACGTTATAGGTAGCATTTAAAGACCGGTGATGAAGACTGGGTGTCTTTGAGAATGATAGGATAATCTGTCGATTGACTCTGCACTGAGTTGCGCTGGTATAGAGTTCTCCATATGTGATGGGGAGTCTGATCGGGATTGTGGATACCCGGATTGCAAGGGCTTCTTCCTTTATCGGATAAAGTGCCTTCAGTTTTGTTCGAAACTGGAACAGACTTGTATGGTTGTATGTATGATATTACACTTTGAGATATAAAACTGATCTCTATCATATATATTTCTGTTTGGTGGCGGAGAATTTATTCTCTTAGCTTAACTACATAATCTCTGAGACGTACGAGCTCAGAGGTTATGTAGTTGATAGTTATCAGTCACATACTCCCAATTTGGTAGTGTGACATGCTAAGTGCTGCTGTGTGTTGTTGATCATTTGTTGATCAAAGCATGGCTTTTGTGTAAAGCGTAGCTTTGTGGACGAGACTGCATCAGGACCTCACACCCCGGAAATGGTCAAAACAGGAAAGATGCGGCAAGGTTATGAGGGTCGCTCCCTTTTGGGTGTGATTCCCTTCTTGAAAAGGGTGGTAACATAGTATGGAGCCCAAATACTTAACTCATGTGGTCAATGCAAATATATTACTTTGTGATTGCTTCGTGGTTGTTGGTGTAGAGGTACCTCGGATAAAGGTCGCAAATGACCAGAGGATGGCATGCTCGAGTAGTAGTTACCTAGTAACAAAGGTAACCCGGCCTTGTGTTGGTAGAGAGCCGGGTAGGTTCTTGGGACGTCCCTCCAGAGGCGTACCCATGTGGTTGTAGGAAGTTCCTTAGCCTGACCACTTGTTGGAAAATCCAAAGAAACAACACGCCCTTGTATGGTTTTAGTTGTATAACCTGCCATGGAATGTGGCGGTAACCTGCTATTGAACATTGTAGCTATAGTAGGCATAAGTGCGAAATGCCTATGCTGGCTAAGATTAATATTATACTTTCGAAAGATTTTCTGCACTATGCACTAATAATGACTTTTGCATATCAAGCATGTTTGACTATCGTAAGGAGAAATCTCCTCCAATTCTGCGTTTGCATTGTGTGTGCGGTGGGAGGCTTTATGGTAGTTTCATTTTCCAAAAAGCATTGGGAATTTCAATTTTAAATTGTTTTGATTTTGATAAAGATCAAAACTTTTTTGTTTGCTCATACCTGTCCCATGACTGACCTAGAGTTTATTGTTCCCTTTCTAAACTTTGGGTGCCCACAAATTTTCTACACGGGCAGTCTAGAGTTGGGTTTTTCAGGTAGTTGAGTAGTAGGTGTAGATTCCGTAGCTTCTGTCTTTGGGAATCGTCTTCAGTCTTTGGATGACTGACCTTGCTTAGTACAACTTGATGGGGGTTCGAGCTAGCTTTGGTTTGGAGATGGAGTTTCTAGAGTTTGGCATTGAAGACATTGTCTTTCCGCTGCTGTTGTCTCTGTTATTGTCTTGTATCTATCTTGGATATACTGATAGTCATTTGTATTTGATATTCAGTTGTATTTAATATTGTATCAATGTTGTATATTGATATATTCTTTTTCTTCTGCAATGTTGTTATACTTAATATGTTATAAGCTCCGGTGAACCAGATTCGACATTTGAATCTGCAGCATTCGAGTACAAGTGAAGTACAGGTGCTGATTTTCGAAGGTCGAGTCAGGGTCGTTTCAAAATATCTCAACATCTACACATCTAATTGACAACAAACTTGGAGCACAAGTTACTACAATATGTTTAACATCCCATATGGATCGCACGTCATTTGGAGAAAGTTGGAGGGATTGACCCCTATCTCTCTATAGGGATTGGCTATAATAAGCCTTCGCACCATGTTGCAACAAAGATTGATCAATAGCTTGAGTTCTACCGATCCAATTAGCATGAAACTTAGAGGATATACGTAATATAATGTGGAGAAGCTCATCTAGGGATCCCAGGTCATCTGGAGGAGTTTGGAGGGATTGACCCCTATCCCTCTAAAGGAGATCGGTTGAAATTAGAATATATGCAACGCCACTTCACTGAAAACGAAATATATCACAAAATGTAAGTCTGAATAACACGAAATTTGGTGGGCTAGTAGCTAACATCATGGAAAGACCCCTAGAGGGATCAAACCCCATTTGAAACCAAAATAGGGATCAGTACCGATCGCTATTATGGGCCCTAATGGGGCTGAAAATTCTTGAGTGGCCTTGTCATGGCCTGGAGGTTCTTCAGCCGAAATTTCATGTGATATCCCGGAATTTTTGACAATATCAATTTAATAATATGTATTTAAAATTAAATTGATTTGATAATTTTTGTAAATAAATTTGAATTGATTTAATAATCTTACTTTAATAAATATTTAATTAGTGAATTTATCTTTTAATAAGCTAATAAATTGTTTTCTATTTATAGTATATATAGAATATGTATATATTGCAAATAGATAAGCCTTGTTTAAATTTAATAAATAAATCTTATTTTCTAATTCTACTATTTTTGGTAAATTGGAAATTTGTTTTTATTTAATGTAAGCTTTTCAAAAGCTATTTAATAAAGAACTATATGGTTTTAAAATACATAAATAAATGTCTAATTATTTAAAAGGGATTTTAGCTTAAAGTTTAATAAGATTATAATAAGATTTGTTTTATTTCCTTTTTAAAATTATTGTTTAATAATTATGATTTGTAAATTAGATATGAAGTTTAAAATACAACTAATTAATGAAACATTTATTCATATAAATAATAAGTAATTTACAATCTCTTTTATAAATTTATTTTAAATGACCAAAAATATTATTTTCAAATAATTGATATATGTATTATTTTTATTTATAATTATACTTGGTTTTATTCTTTTAAAAATTAGCTATATGTATAAATAAGTATTTGTGAACTAATAAATTAAGCATAATACTATATTAAACTTTAATTAAAAATACTAATTAATTAAAAGAACGTGTAAACATCTTAGGATCTAATATAACATGTGTTAAGTTATTAAACAAGAAGTTAACAAGTGTTAGTAATTTAAGACAAGTGTCATGTTTTAATTTTTATTTTCTTTGATTTTTAATTTATCATAAATTTAGTTATATAAACTTGCATTTTCCATTCCTTTCTTTTTCATTTCCATTTTTCAAACTAAGAAAAAAATTCAGCTGAAAACCATTTACTCTAGACAATCCTCAAAATCAAAACAAAATCTGAAAAATCGAAACCCTTTTCTACTTCAAAATCATTTCCTGTAACATATTATCAAAATGCATAGCAAAGATCCCTGTAGTATTCTCAAAACAAATCATACAAATCTGAAATCATCTTCAAACAGAGATCCTTGTAACATTTTCCAGCATGCATACAAAAGCCTGCATTCATTTTTCAAAAGTCTGGAAAATCAAGCAAACCTGCATTCCCCTCTTTAAAATCTGGAAAATTGGCCGCTGCATTCTTCAATCTGTCGCCAACATGCATGCAAGTTTGTAAATCAAGGGGCAAAGGCATTTTAAAGCAAATTTAAAACATCAGGAACATCCAAGAGTTCAAAGGATTCAAAAAGGTTTTTTTTTTCAAAAATCTAGGAACTCTGTTTTCCTTCACAATTCAAGTGAGTAACTCCACTTTTAAATTGAAGTAGGTAAAAGTTGATTGCATGCTTTTAATTTGAAATGAATGTGTTTTATGAAATATGTAGTGAATATTTATATATACGAATATATGTGTGCATACTTGTTTACCTGTACATTTCTGTTTCTTTAATGTTAAGCTGCTGTTTAATTTTAAAAACATAATCTCTTGATTAAATCTTGATTTTGATTTAAGGATTAAACAAGATATGTTTATTTCATCATAAACTAGGGTTTGAAATTATTACTTAAGTCAAACAACTCTGCATCATCTCTGAAATTTATAAATAGATGTTCAGGCATTAAATTTGTGAAAATTCAAGTACCTTGATTCGATGTTTCAGGGTTGCAAATCAAATCATCTTACCAAATCATGATTTTTAAAAGAAAAATCATGATTTCTAGTATTAGTTTTTGGGAGCAGTTCTAGTTTTACTGTATTTTTCTCTTTGTGTTCTAACTGATGATCTAAGTGTTCGAATGGTTTGGATTTCCTCCTGGAGGTGGAAGAGTGATCAGGGATGAGGGGAAAATTATCAGATTATGGTGAATGTCATTTAGGTGATGATGGTTGTGAATTAAAATTTGGAACCCTAGTTTTACTGGGTCTAGATAGAATTGATCACAACGGCATTTGTAATGGATCGAGTTCAACAATATCTTAGGCATTGGAAGTTGGTGGGTTTGAATTTAAACTGAAAGTATAAATTGTAAAATAAATTTTAGATAAGTTTAAATTCGAGTTTTAAAATCTAGAAATTTGGGTTATGCTTCAGTTTTTAAAATAAATAAAGTTTTAAATTTAAATTGTTTAACTTCTCTTTAAAAATAAGGTTAAATGATTTGAAATTTTAAATGAAGTTTAAAATGCAAGTAAGTTTTGAATAAGTAATCTGGAATCAAACTTAATTTGTATTCTAGTTTGAAATAAATGGAAATTTTTAAAATTTAAAATGACTTAAACAATCTTATTTATTTAAGTGTATTTTTAAATTAAATTTGAATTTAAAATGAATTGGGTTTTAAATTTCTTTTAAACTTCATTATAAAATGAATATCTCTTTAAAATATGAGATATAAAGGTTTTGGATTGTTTTTAAACCTTGTTTAGATAAATTGGTATTCATTTTAAAATCTTAAATTTAAAATGACGTTTAAAATGGAATTTAAAGTAAATTTGAAACTAAATTGTTTTTAAATGCTTGATTAAGTAAGAAATGCTTTCTTAAATTAAGTTAGGATTTAAGAATTTGGATTCATTTAATTATTAAGTTGGACAATTAATTATTTAATTAATTAATAATATGGATGATTAATTAAACAATTAAGAGTTTTTAAATTGATTAATTCAGACTTAGGATTAATTAATTAAGGTTAATTAATATGTAATTAAGGATTATTAATTAGATTTTAATTAATGATTAAAGATGTATTAATCAAGTAATTAAGGATTAATTAAGTTACAGATAACACTTAATTAATTGAATAATTAGAGATTAATTAATTTGTAATTAACTAATAATTAATTTGTAATTAATAATGGTTAATCTGAGATAATTTCTTAAGAAAGAAATTAAGGAATAGTTAATGAAGGTCATTAACTAAGATTATTTAGCAATTAATTAATGTGATTAATTTTAATAATTAATTATATTAATTAATTAATAATAATCATTTATGAAATTGTTAAAGTTTAATTACTTAATAGAAGTAATTAATGAATTAATTACTTGATGTAATTAATTGGGTTAATGTGATTAGTTTAGATTTATTAATTAAGTTTAATTAATTTAAACACTTGATGATTTGATAAATAATTACTTAATGTAATCAATGGAATTGTAATTACTTAGGGAAGTAATTAATTGATAATTATTGGATGTAATTAAAGATGGTTTAATAACGGAAGTGATTTGGATTAAATCACTTTGTAATTAATCAAGGGATTACTTGAGATAATTAATTAAGGGTAATTAATTTACTTAAATAAAGTAATTAAGGGTAGTTAATTACTGGATGTCATTAATCAAGGGTGATTAATATATGTGGTTTAATTGAAGATTACTTACTTAACGTAATTAATTTAAATAGAGGGATTAATTAAAAATGTAATATAGAATCATTAATTAATAAATTAATTATGTAATTTAGAATTGATTAATTAAAGAATAATTGATAAATGAAGTAATTAATTAATATAGGATTAATGTATTAATTTTAGTTACTTAATTGGTTAAGTAATTATAAGTTAATTATTGTAAAGGGTTAAGTATAATTAACTTGTATAATTAATCTAAAAGCTAATTACTTATTGTATTTAGGGAATTGTTAATCAATAATGGTTAATTGAAATGAATAATGATATGGTGATTAATTAATTGATTTGTAATCAATTAATGGTTAAGTAAGCAATATTTAAAATGATGAAGTAATTAATTTAATTTATTTTAAATTAATTACAGATGAAATAATTAATTTAATTCACTTTAAATTAATTATAGATGGTATGATCATTAAATCATTGCTTATGTATGAATGTATGATATTGGTTGCCTTAATGGTTTATAATCTCAGTTATGAGATGAATAATGCTGTGTGTTATGGATACTTTGGCTGCATTGGAATGATAATATGGAATATCTGTTTTTAATGATGATATGGATTATCTTCTCATGATGATAATGTTGATTATCTATTGTTATGTTGTGAATTATCTATCCGTGTGTATATAGATAATGAATTGAAATTGTTTTAACTTTAAAACAACTTGGCCTTAAAAGACACGTTTTGGATTCGGTGAGACCGGGATCTGATTACCGTATTTGGATATTCGAAAACCACATCGATCCAAATTAACATAGGTCGTGAATCTGAAGTGAAGATGAAGATTTAGAGTGCAAGGGTTATCATCGTTAACTCTGAGGATGATTCCAAAATGAGTGTAACGAGATAATGCCTTCGGGTTCGTTCGAACCCGAAACGAACTCGTATGGATTGAATGCTTTTAGAACATCGTCGGGTGGACGATGAGCATTCTAATTGATGTGTTCTATAAAGGTAATCGTAGCCTCAAGCCTCATCAATCGAGAATGGCTAAAACAGGGGAGGTGCAGCAAGGCTAAGTGGGTCATGCCCAAGTAGGACGAGATTTACCCTTGTCTAGATATCCCTTTTATTTCCGCTGTGTGGTGCGGTTGCTGATCACAACTACGGGGTGGTCTTGTTCGGGACTGTTCAGTAAGGAATGGTTCCGGCTTTGTGTTGTAGGGGGTTGGGAGTGATCCTCGGTACGGTGATCTAGGCCCGTACTGTGACGGGAGGTATCCCGGTAGCCCTGCCATTTTATGGAATCCAAAATCCAATAAGTGCTCTCGGTTTTGATTGTATTACCCACTTTTGTGGCTAGTAATTGGAATTTAGTGAATGTAACAATTTCGGCTATTTCTTATTTACTTGAAAACCCTAGACCTATTATAATATCACTGGATTTCCTATCAAATGATTTGGTTAGCGTAAGGTAAAAACTTTTCCATGTTTATGTGTGCGAAGTCTTACATGATACCTTTTCTTTTCATAGGTTTTTCAAAAATTAAGAAACTTTAACCTATTATTCACACCAGACCCATGTCTGACCCGGAGTTTATTTCTGTTTTCCTAAACTCTTGGGTACTCAAATTTTTACGAGTAGCCAAGAGATTCAGGTTAGCTTTGACGAGTTGTGGAGGAGCAATGGAGCAGGAGGCTTCTGCGTTATAGTTATATATAGTGTTCCGCTGTGTTAGTATCTCTGAATGGTTTCTTTGTATTGTAATGAGTTGTAATAACTAGACAGGTGTTATAACCGTCAAGTATGTAATGTATTGTCTGTGTAACTCTGATAGTTGTTGTATACTATGTATTATTTATGTTATTAATATAATTTATTCATTCCGTTGTTAAGATTCTGATGTTGTTTCTTCTTTCTCTTCTTTCTTTTCTTTTTTCTATCCCTTTCTTTCTTAAAGATGATACCACTTTCTGGTCACTAAAAGTCGGGTCGTCTCAGGTGGTATCAGAGCGAGGTTGGGCGAATACCTAGACTCTGGAGTGGTGTCTATCTTAAGAGAGCGTATTTGTAATTTTAATATATTTATATAATTATTTCTACCTATTTGGGTTACCCATTCAGGTTTTCTAATACAAGTTATAAAGGTAGATAAGATAGTGGTGTGTGTAACACAACTACCATTGGTTGGAGTTTGAATATTTAAGGTTGGAAGTGTATCTATCGAGACTGTAGACCTAATACCGTCTCGAGTGAGTTTTGCGGTGCTGAAGGATTTCATCGATCTCTGAAGGAAACCTGTTAAGGTTCGTGTTCATCTTTGAATTTGGATGAGTTGAGTTTGGATCTATCGGTTGGGCAAAAGCAAATGAGTGATGATCTCTTAATACCGCAGGAAGTAGTAGCTGCGTGATGAGACGCAGTGACTATGAATGTTTCCGACGATGTTTCTTTGGAATAAGTTTAAGGAAGTGTGTTTGTTTCAGTGTTGTGGCTGAGTTCAGTAGGGTGTTTCTATTTGCTTTGAGGTCTGAGTTTCTCGGAGAGTTTTTGGATTAGGAATTATTTGGCATTGGTGTTAGCAGTGCAGCTCGGAGTGTTCTGTAGGAAGTCTTCCAACTGAGTTGTTTTTCTGATGTGGGGTTCAGAGGCAGCAGTATGAATCCATTTCTTCGGTGAATTGGCTAGGCCAGTGTAAGCTGTTCTGATTGGTAAAGAGAGAGTAGTTTCTTTGGATTAGGCTAGATTGATCGCAAAAGTGACTTGCGATAGTTTGAGTGTTCTCTTGGGTTGTTGGGGATTGTCCGGATGTCTCCAGGGAAGTCAGAAGTTTGTCCACATCTGGAGATTGAGTTTTCTTATCAGCTAGTATTCCAGGATTGGTAACGGTGATTCAGTTAGTTAAAGGATGGTACCTAGAGATAGAGTTGGTAAAGCAACTCAGGTTTCGGAGGAATTTATGAGTTTTCTCTATGGATCTAAGGAATCATATTTCTGGGATGTGTTGTCTAGTTTGTGCTCGTGTTCTTCATCAGCATTTTCTTCTACTTCAGATCAGAGTTGAGTAGCGGAAGCAGTTAGGAGTGCGTATGTTTAGTCTTTTCCAGAATAAGAAGAAGTGAGCTCGGTCTTCTGTTGTTAAGGAGTAAAGTTTGTGTTCCTGGTTTTGGATTGATCCTGAGGAGATCATTCTGATGGGTTGTTTTTGGTCTAGTTTGTTTCTAGAGGCATTAGCAAGGGTTGAGCTGATCAGGAAGGTTGTAAGCAGCCTAGGATCGTTCAAAGGATTTTTGTGGATAAGAGACGGAGGAATTTGGATTCCGGAATCAGAGATTTGGTTTTGGGTAAGATTTTTTTTCCAATCCAAGGAGCTATAATTTTTGGTAAGTCTGGGAAGCTAGCTCCGAAATGTTTTGGATTTCTTCTATGTTTCGGTAAGATAAGTGCTTTGGTTTTCAAGAGTTGAATTACCAGTTTGGATAATTGGGATTCGGTATGTTTCATGTATCTTGGAGGGAGTACGTGTTTGATATTTTTGGTTGTAGAACCAATAGTTCAGGAGGTTTGGTTTTTGAGTCAGACTCGTCTGTAGTCTGATGTCCTGATTAGAGTTGTAGATATAGATGAATAGGAGCTCTATAGCTTAGTAGTATTGATTGTTTGGATTCTATAGAGCGAGTATCCCGATATTTATACCGGGGAAACTTGAGGAAGTTCTATCCAGAATTTTTCTGGATAGTTAGATTTTTTTTATTTTGTGAATTGATTGCTTTGGTTGTTAGCATATGATTAATATATGCTGTGTTTTAAAATTAATTCTTTAATGAGATTATTAAATTACCTTTGTTTTAAATTTCGGAGACGAAATTCTTTTAAGGGGGAGGATTGTGATATCCCGGAATTTTTGACAATATCAATTTAATAATCTCTATTTAAAATTAAATTGATTCGATAATTTTTGTAAATAAATTTGAATTGATTTAATAATCTTACTATAATAAATATTTAATTAGTGAATTTATCTTTTAATAAGCTAATAAATTATTTTCTATTTATAATATATATAGAATATGTATATATTGCAAATAGATAAGCCTTGTTTAACTTTAATAAATAAATAAATCTTATTTTCTAATTCTACTATTTTGGTAAATTGGAAATTTGTTTTTATTTAATGTAAGCTTTTCAAAAGCTATTTAATAAAGAACTATATGGTTTTAAAATACATAAATAAATGTTTAATTATTTAAAAGGGATTTTAGCTTAAAGTTTAATAAGATTAATAATAAGATTTGTTTTATTTCCTTTTTAAAATTATTGTTTAATAATTATGATTTGTAAATTAGATATGAAGTTTTAAATACAACTAATTAATGAAACATTTATTCATAAAAATAATAAGTAATTTACAATCTCTTTTATAAATTTATTTTAAATGATCAAAAATATTATTTTCAAATAATTGATATATGTATTGTTTTTATTTATAATTATACTTGGTTTTGCTCTTTTAAAAATTAGCTATATATATAAATAAGTATTTGTGAACTAATAAATTAAGCATAATATTATATTAAACTTTAATTAAAAATACTAATTAATTAAAAGAACATGTGTGAACATCTTAGGATCTAATATAACATGTGTTAAGTTATTAAACAAGAAGTTAACAAGTGTTAGTAATTTAAGACAAGTGTCTTGTTTTAATTTTTATTTTCTTTGATTTTTAATTTATCATAAATTTAGTTATATAAACTTGCATTTTTCCATTCCTTTCTTTTTCATTTCCATTTTTCAAACTAAGAAAAAAATTCAGCTGAAAACCATTTACTCTAGACAATCCTCAAAATCAAAACCCTTTTCTACTTCAAAATCATTTTCTGTAACATATTATCAAAATGCATAGCAAAGATCCCTGTAGTATTCTCAAAACAAATCATACAAATCTGAAATCATCTTCAAACAAAGATCATTGTAACATTTTCCAGCATACATACAAAAGCCTGCATTCATTTTTCAAAAGTCTGGAAAATCAAGCAAACCTGCATTCCCCTCTTCAAAATCTGGAAAATTGGCCACTGCATTCTTCAATCTGTAGCCAGCATGCATGCAAGTTTGTAAATCAAGAGGCAAAGGCATTTTAAAGCAAATTTAAAACATCAGCAACATCCAAGAGTTTAAAGGATTCAAAAAGGTTTTTTTTTCAAAAATCTAAGAACTCTGTTTTTCCTTCACAATTCAAGTGAGTAACTCCACTTTTAAATTGAAGTAGGTAAAAGTTGATTGCATGCTTTTAATTTGAAATGAATATATTTTATGAAATTTGCAGTGAATATATATATGTGTGTGTGTGTGTGTGTGTACGTGTGTGTGTGTATGAATATATGTGTGCATACTTGTTTACCTCTACATTTCTATTTCTTTAATGTTAAGCTGCTGTTTAATTTTAAAAGCATAATCTCTTGGTTAAATCTTTATTTAGATTTAAGGATTAAACAAGATATGTTTATTTCATCATAAACTAGGGTTTGAAAATATTACTTAAGTTAAACAACTCTGCATCATCTTTGAAATTTATAAATAGATGATCAGACATTAAATTTGTGAAAATTCAAGTAACTTGATTCAATGTTTCAGGGTTGTAAATCAAATCATCTTACCAAATCATGATTTTTAAAAGAAAAATCATGATTTATAGTGTTAGATTTTGGGATCAGTCCTAGTTTTACTGTATTTTGCTCTTTGTGTTCTAACTGATGATCTAAGTGTTCGAATGGTTTGGATTTCCTCTTGGAGGTGGAGGAGTGATCAGGGATGAGGGGAAAATTATCATATTATGGTGAATGTCATTTTGGTGATGATGGTTGTGAATTAAAATTTGGAACCCTAGTTTTACTGGGTTAGATAGAATTGATCACAATGGCATTTGTAATGGATCGAGTTCAACAATATCTTGGGCATTAGAAGTTAGTGGGTTGTCGAAGACTTCACCGGAGTTTCAGGGGCAACGGTGGTCGGAGCTTCCATGGGGAGACGTTGATAGGTTTTGATGGAGTGACGGTTCCTGATTTCAGGTTTGGGAATTTGGTAACGATTTTGATATTGAGCATGAGGTGATTGGGTTGTCGTTTGGGTGATCTGAGTTGATGATTGTCGATTGCGGGGAGGTCGCGAAGATGATCAGGGTGGCCGAAGGATCTGTACATGTGCAGCTGCACTAATTTTTCTGATGAACTCTGTAGTTTAGTTGGGTGGTTTCAGGTTTTCATTGCCTCGCGTTTGTCTCGGGGAATTCGAGTTTTAACTCAAAGCAGATTTGGTTATGACCCGAAGTCATCTTAGGGTTAGCTCGAGTAAAGTTGTTTACAGGTTTTAAAAATAGAAACCTGTTCCTGTTTGTAAATCTTAAAAAAATTAAGTTTAAATTGGTAAATCAAAACTTTAAACTAGGATTTAAACCTGAATTCAAATAGTTTGAATCTTGGTTTTTGAAATGATTTACATTTGAAAATTAATTTGGTTTTAAAACTTTTAAGTATAAAAGTATATGTGGGGTTGAATTTAAACTGAAAGTATAAATTGTAAAATAAATTTTAAATAAGTTTAAGCTCTAGTTTTAAATCTGGAAATTTGGGTTGAGCTTCAGTTTTTAAAATAAATAAAGTTTTAAATTTAAATTGTTTAACTTCTCTTTAAAAATATGGTTAAATGATTTGAAATTTTAAATCAAGTTTAAAATGCAAGTAAGTTTTGAATAAGTAATCTGGAATCAAACTTAATTTGTATTCCAGTTTGAAATAAATGGAAATTTTTAAAATTTAAAATGACTTAAACAATCTTATTTGTTTAAGTGTATTTTTAAATTAAATTTGAATTTAAAAATGAATTGGGTTTTAAATTTCTTAAACTTCATTATAAAATGAATATCTCTTTAAAATATGAGATATAAAGGTTTTGGATTGTTTTTAAACCTTGTTTAGATAAATTTGTATTCATTTTAAAATCTTAAATTTAAAATGAAGTTTAAAATGGAATTTAAAGTAAATTTGAAAACAAATTGTTTTTAAATGCTTGATTAAGTAAGAAATGTTTTCTTAAATTAAGTTAGAATTTAAGAATTTGGATTCATTTAATTATTAAGTTGGATAATTAATTATTTAATAAATTAATAATATGGATGATTAGTTAAATAATTAAGGGTTTTTAAATTGATTAATTCAGACTTAGGATTAATTAATTAAGGTTAATTAATATGTAATTTAGGATTATTAATTAGATTTTAATTAATGATTAAAGATTTATTAATCAAGTAATTAAGTATTAATTAAGTTACAGTAACTCTTAATTAATTAAATAATTAGAGATTAATTAATTTGTAATTAAATATTAATTAATTTGTAATTAATAATGGTTAATCTGAGATAATTTCTTAAGAAAGAAATTAAAGAATAGTTAATGAAGGTCATTAACTAAGATTATTTAATAATTAATTAATGTGATTAATTTTAATAACTAATTAGATTAATTAATTAATAATAATCATTTATGAAATTGTTAAAGTTTAATTACTTAATAGAAGTAATTAATGAATTAATTACTTGATGTAATTAATTGGGTTAATGTGATTAGTTTAGATTTATTAATTAAGTTTAATTAATTTGAACACGTGATGATTTGATAAATAATTACTTAATGTAATTAATAGAATTGTAATTACTTAGGGAAGTAAGTAATTGATAATTACTGGATGTAATTAAAGATGGTTTAATAACGGAAGTGATTTGGATTAAATTACTTTGTAATTAATCAAGGGATTAATTGAGATAATTAATTAAGGGTAATTAATTTACTTAAATGAAGTAATTAAGGGTAATTAATTCACTTAAATGAAGTAATTAAGGGTAGTTAATTGCTGGATGTTATTAATCAAGGGTGATTAATATATATGGTTTAATTGAAGATTAATTACTTAATGTAATTAATTTAAGTAGAGGGATTAATTAAAATGTAATATAGAAATCATTAATTAATAAATTAATGATGTAATTTAGAATTGATTAATTAAAGAATAATTGATAAATGAAGCAATTAATTAATATAGGATTAATGTAATTAATTTTAGTTACTTAATTGGTTAAGTAATTATAAGTTAATTATTGTAAAGGGTTAAGTATAATTAACTTGTATAATTAATTTAAAAGCTAATTACTTATTGTAATTAGGGAATTGTTAATCGGTAATGGTTAATTGAAATGAATAATGATATGTTGATTAATTAATTGATTTGTAATCAATTAATGGTTAAGTAAGCAAGATTTAAAATGATGAAGTAATTAATTTAATTTATTTTAAATTAATTAGAGATGAAATAATTAATTTAATTCATTTTAAATTAATTATAGATTGTATGATCATTAAATCATTGCTTATGTATGAATGGATGATATTGGTTGCCTTAAATGGTTTATAATCTCAGTTATGAGATGAATAATGCTGTGTGTTATGGATACGTTGGTTGCATTGGAATGATAATATGGATTATCTGTTTTTAATGATGATATGGATTATCTGCTCATGATGATAATGTTGATTATCTATTGTTATGTTGTGAATTATCTATCTGTGTGTATATAGATAATGAATTGAAATTGTTTTAACTTTAAAACAACTGGCCTTAAAAGACACATTTTGGATTCGGTGAGACCGGGATCGGATTTCCATATTTGGATATCCGAAAACCACATCGATCCAAATTAACGATAGGTCGTGAATCTGAAGTGAAGATGAAGATTTAGAGTGCAAGGGTTATCATCGTTAACTCTGAGGGTGATTCCAAAATGATTGTAAAGAGATAATGTCTTCGGTTTCGTTCGAACCCGAAACGAACTTGTATGGATTGAATGCTTTCAGAACATCGTCAGGTGGACGATGAGCATTCTAAGTGATGTGTACTGTAAAGGTAATCGTAGCCTCAAGCCTCATCAACCGAGAATGGCTAAAATAGGGGAGGTGCAGCAAGGCTAAGTGGGTCATGCCCAAGTAGGACGAGATTTACCCCTGTCTAGATGTCCCTTTTATTTCGGCTGTGTGGTGCGGTTGCTGATCACAACTGCGGGGTGGTTTGTTTGGGACTGTTCAGTAAGGAATGATTCCGGCTTTGTGTTATAGGGGATTGGGAGTGATCCTCGGTACGGTGATCTAGGCCCCGTACTGTTACGGGCGGTACCCCGGTAGCCCTGCCATTGTATGGAATCCAAAATCCAATAAGTGCCCTCGGTTTTGATTGTATTACCCACTTTTGTGGCTAGTAGCTGGAATTTAATGAATGTAACAATTTCGGCTATTTCTTGTTTACTTGAAATCCCTAGACCTATTATAATATCACTGGATTTCCTATCAAATGATTTGGTTAGTGTAAGGTAAAAACTTTTCCATGTTTATGTGTGGGAAGTCTTACGTGATACCTTTTCTTTTCAAAGGTTTTTCAAAAGTTAAGCAACTTTAAACTGTTACTCACACCAGACCCATGTCTGACCCGGAGTTTATTTCTATTTTCTTAAACACTTGGGTACTCAAATTTTTACGAGTACCAAGGGATTCAGGTTAGCTTTGACGAATTTTAGAGAACCAATGGAGCAGGAGGCTTCTGTGTTATAGTTATATATAGTGTTCTGCTATGTTAGTATCTCTGAATGGTTTTTTTGTATTGTAATGAGTTGTAATAACTAGACAACTGTTATAACTGTCTAGTGTGTGATGTATTGTCTGTGTAACTCTGATAATTGTTTTATACTATGTATTATTTATGTTATTAATATAATTTATTGGTTCCGCTGTTAAGATTCTGATGTTGTTTCTTCTTTCTCTTCTTTCTTTTCTCTTTTCTATCCCTTTCTTTCTTAAAGATGATACGACTTTCTGGTCGCTGAAAGTCGGTTCGTCTCATTTCAGCCCGATCCGTGTATATCTTCCCCTATAAATACAGTAGGCATAATGTTAGAAAAAGAATCTTCTTTCTGCTTCTCTTTATCCACAAACTACGATACACTCTGCCAATTTTATTCTTGGATTTTCGATTGTAATTGTAAAAAAACTACGTTTTAATGAAAAGGATTATTATGGAGTGGACGTAGGCTGGAGCTAGCTGAACCACTATAAATGTTATCACTTTTTACTTGCTTTCATTTATAATTTGTTTATTCTTCATATTATATTCTCTACAGTAGATACTATCTGAGATTTGTGACTGGATATTGGTTCTTTCATACAACCAGGTGCCAGTGGCCAATTTGGATGCCAACATTTCAGTGCATTTATGGAGAAGAGTTGTAGCTATGGATTTGGATGCTAGGATCTTCGATTTGGAAGCTTGGAAACTTGGATCTAGGAAGCAATGGCTGGGCAATTGACAAGGAGAATGCTACTGGAAAGGATCCACCATGGAGGGAGTCAGAACACTTCCTTAGGCGCTGGAGCTAAACAATCATCTATCTACATCACCAGAGATGAAATGGAAACCATGATGGATGCTATGGAGGAGAGGATGCTAAAAAGACAAGAGAAGATGATGCAGAATTTACTCCGATAGATTGGACAAGCTGGAGCATAAAATCAAGGGAATAGTAGAAATGACAACTTAGATCAAGGAGTTGAAGCAGGAGGAATTGTTGGAAATTAGAACAAAGAACATGGAAATGGAGCCAATAAACAAAGGAATGAAATAGAGTAGCCAGGGGTAGTACCCGACCATCTTAAAAGGGATCAGCGCTGATCCGTAAAGGATAGAGGGTATGCCTCTGGGTTTGGTTGATTGCGATGCTAGAGGATCTGCGATCAATCCCATGGAGCTTAGTGAGAATCGGAATTTGGATGCTCATCCGCAGGAATACATTCCAGATTCCTTCATAGACTCTAGGGGAAGCTTGGATATGATGATAAAAGACTTCTACTGGAAGAAAATGATAGGTTCGCAGATATGATCTGGCAAGCTATGCTGGAGGATCGGTGAGCTGGGATCCAAAGGATAAAAATATAAGTCCATTTGCTCCTAATATCAAGAACGCTAAAAATCCATGATAATTCAAACTACCAACACCGGACGTTTATGAAGAGAAGTCAGATCTAACAATGTGTATACTGAGGTATATATGTCACAAGGAAATACTAGGGTTATCGAAAGAACGCTTGGCACGATGCTTTCCCCTTTACTTAATGGATGTGGATGTGCTATGGTTCAGACTGTTGAAAAGCGGTTCTATTAGCATACAGATGGGATTGGTCGAAAGATTTATGAAGTAGTTTCGGATTAACATTACGATACCCAAGAATGTGATGACATTGACCTTAATAAAGCAAGAGGTAGGAGAATCACTCAATAATTTCTCAACCAGGTTCAATGCGGAAGTTGTTTCGATAGGTCTACCAGATCTACTGATGATTTTGAAGGCGGTAGTGTCGAAAGTTGCAGATAATTCAATTTTAAGATACCACTGATACAATCCGTTGATAGATCATAAGGAATTCTACCATGAAGCAGAAAGGTTTCAACGATAAGAAGACGCGAAATCTAATAGAGACGCAACGAAAGTTAATACGATATGGAGTGGGGAAGTACAAAGTGAATGCTTAGGAAAGGACAAGGATAAATAGAACATGGACAATAGCTTCGATTGATCGAAGCGACAGAAGGTAGAACCAAATTCTCTTCTTACTCGGAATTGAATGAAACCTTAGAACGGATATATCTGGACATTCAAGGGCGCCTTCTGTATCGAAGGACGGCAAGGAGGGAATACTATAAACGCGAACATACATCAAGAAAGTGTTGCCTATCCTTTGAGCTGGATGGGCACAATACAAACGACTGCAGGTATTTGAAGGATATCATTGAGGAACACATGAGGAATGGTCAGTTACAACAGTACGTAAGGACTCGGGCAGCAGTGGTGGAACATGAGCAGTCACTGTCCACCTCGAATGAAAATGGCACTGGATCAAGGCATCATCATCAAATTGTCATCAGTTGATCGGGATGGCGTAGAATAAGTAACAAGCTTAGCAGTTGAATGGTTAAGTCACTTAAACAATTATGGGATCGAGGACGGTCCCTAGGCATGTACTGAGATGATCATAAACCGTAGTGCTAGGCTTTTTGAAATTTGTTTTTTCTTTCTTATTTGCTTCAAGCTCTTGTTTTTCCAGTTTTATTTGAACTTTGGTTTATTATTTGTACTGACTCTTACTTTATATTTTGGCAAACGGACTTAGGAACGCTTAAATATAGATCAATGTAATAGATAATACAGGTCGGGGTTGTGGTCCTGTCCGAAGAGATAAGATAACGATCGCAAGGTATGGGCCCTTTTGCTGAGCGAACACAACAAAATGGACTCGTGCATCATGGATTAAGTTATCAACTGAGTATCAAGGCTGAAGAATTAAACCCAATATTGAGATCAAGGATTTGGTTCAGGATAACAACACGGAGAGGTCTTGGATTTGGATATCAATTTCAAACAGCAATGGATTTGACTTTAGATAGATGCAGATTCGGATTGAACGATCTAGAGAGACCATGGATTTGGATTGGATTCTAGATTGGAAAGTATGACTATCAATGGGTTATGGATTTGGATTTATGGCAATTCAAAACACAACTTATCACATGGCGTGTTTTGGGAGGCAAAGTGTTAACCCAACTTTTACCAAGGTATAGACAGGCGGATTTAACCCAACAGACTTTAAGATTATCAAGGCTAGTAATCCCGAGCAATAATAGTGAGGTCCAAAAATCAATTGCGGGCAATGATACAAAGAGACAATCAACCGAGACCAAGAGATATTCTAAGCATGGATTAGTACCTCCCTCTAGTAAGGGATCGATGCATGTCCCTTCCCTTAGGGAATCGGCACATGTAGTTAATTTTTGTCTCAAACTAGGTGAAACTGGTATAAAGTGACAAGGAAGACCCCACGAGGCCACATTTCAAATTTCAAGTTGTTTGGAGTTTGTATGCTCATGTTATGAGAAAATTACTTTGCCTAAGAAAGGGATCGATATAAAAGGGATCGTATAAAATGGGATCAGTAGAAAAGGGATCGGTATAAAAAAGGGATCGTATGAAAAGGGGTCGGCATATTTCAGCCAAGCAAGTACAACTGAATGGAAAATAATCAATATCTCAACATATACACTTCCAATTGACATGAACTAGGAGCACAAGCTAACTAAAACATATGGAACACCCCATATGGATCACACATCATTTATTTGGAAGGATCGGCCCTGATCCCTTCATATAGATAGGCTACAATCAGCTTTCGTACCATGTTGCAATAAAGATCAATCAATAACTCGGGTTTTACTAATCCAACTGGCATGAAACTTAGAGGCTATACATAATATAACATGGAGAAGCTTCCCTAGAGATCGTATGTCATATGGAGTAGTTTGGAGGGATCGGCCCTTATCCCTCCAAAGGGATCATCTAAAATTAGAATATATGCAACAATACTTCATGGAAATCGCGATGTCTCACAAACCGTAAGTCAAAATGGCACAAATTCGAAGGGCAAGTAGCTAACATCATGAGGAATCCCCCAATGTGATCGCACCAAATTTGGACACCAAAATGGGGTTCGGTATCGATCCTTATTGTAGGCCCCAATGGGCTTGAAATTATTTGATGGCCTCCTCATGGCTTGGAGGTTCAACTGTAGAAATTCCAGTCCGATCCGTACATGTCTTCCCCTATAAATATAGCAGGCCTGGCACCAAAAAAGGATCTTCTTCATGCTTCTCTTTATCCTCAACCTAGGCTACACTCTACCAATTTTATTCTTAGATTTCAGATTGTAACTATAAAAAAACTATAGTTTAATAAAATGGATTATTCTGGAGTGGACGTAGGTCGGAGTTCGCCGAACCACTATAAATCTTGTCTCTATTTACTTGATTTCATTTTTAATTTGTTTGTTCTTCATATTATATTCTCTACATTAGATACTATCTGAGATTTGTGATTGGACATTGGTTCTTTCATTCAACTTGGTGGTGGTGGCCAATTTTTTCGCCAACATTTTGGTGCTTTCACCGAGAAGACTTACACCCATGGATTTGGAAGCTAGGATCTTCGATTTGGAAGCTTTGATACAAAGATCTAGGAAGTAATGGCTAGGCAATTAATAAGAAGTGTGCTACTAGGAAGGAGCCACCGTAGAAGGAGTCATGAGGCTTGCTCAGGAGCAGAGCTAATTAAGCATCTTTCTACATCATCAGGGATGGAATGGAAATGATGATGGATGCTACGTAGGAGAGGATGCTGAAAAGACATGAGGAGATAATGCGGAATTTACGCCAATATATTTCATAACTGAAGCACGGAATTAATGGAATAGAAACTTAGATCAAGGGTTGAAGCAACAGGAATCGTTGGAAATTAAAACCAGAACATGGAAATAGAGCCAATAGATAAAGGAATGGAATAGAGAAGCCGGGGGCAGTCCCCAGCAATCTTAGAGGGATCGCCACCGATCCCTCCAGAGGGATCAGCCCCGATCCCCAAAGGTAGGGAGCATGTCCCTGGGTCAGGTTGATCGCGATGCTGGAGGACCTGCGATCAATCCCATGGAGCTTGGTGCAAATCGGAATTTGGTTCCTCATTTGGAGGAATACGTTCTAGAGTTCCATTGTAGACTTAGGGGGCATCTTTGACATGATGATAGGATACTACCACGGAAGACAATGATAGGTTCGCAAAGTTGATTAGGCGAGCTATGCATGGAAGATTAGTGAACTGGGATCTGAAGGATGTAAATAGAATTCCATTCACTCTTACTATCAGGAATGTTAAGAATCCACTAGAATTCAAGCTACCAACATTGGAAGTATATGACGAAAAGTCGGATCCGACTATCATATGTTGAGGTATATATAGCACATGGAAGCATTGGTGCATCAGAAAAAGTCTTTGCATGATGATTCCCCGTATAATTAGCGGATGTTTCTGCGCTGTTGTTCAAATAGTTGGAAAGCGGTTCATTAGCATATGGACGGAATTGGTTAAAAGATTTATAAAGCAGTTTTGGATTCACATTACGAGACCCAAGAATGTGATAACATTGACATCAGCAAAGCACAGGGTAGAAGAATGTCCAAGAATTTCTTAACCAGTTTCGATGCAGTAGTTATTTTGGTGGATCGACCAGATCCATCGATTTTTCGATGGCGATAGTGTAAGGAGTTGTAGATAATTCAGATTTTAAGATACCACTGATATGGGATCCACCAATGGATCTCGAGAAATTCTTCTATGAAACAGAAAGGTTTCTATGAAAAGATGTGAAAGCTGATGGAGAGGCAATGGAAGTTAATACGATATGGGGTGGAGAACCACCCGGTGAATGCTTAGGAAAGGAAAATGGAAACGAAACATGAACAATAGTTCGATGGATCGAAGCAGCAGTGGGGATAACCCAAATTCTCTTTTTACTTAGAATTGAATGAAAACCTAGAACGGATATATCTGGACATTTGAGGATGCCTTCCATATCAAAGGCCGACAAGGAAGGAACCCTCCTAATGCGAGCAGACATTAGGAAAGTGCTACCTATTCCATGAGCCAGATTGGCATAAACAAATGACTGTAGACATTTGAAGGATATCATTGAAGAACACATGAGAATGGTCGGTTACAACAATATGTAAGAATTTGGGTTCGACGGTGGAATAGGAGCAGCCACCGTCCACCTCTAATGAAAATGGCATTGGATCAATGCATCATCATTAACTAGTAATCAATTGATCGAGATGGCATGGAATAAGTAACAATCTCTGCAGTTAGATAGCCAAGTCACTTACACATGTATGAGATCAAGGATGGTCCCTAGGCATGGTCTGAGATGATGACAACTGTAGTGCTAGTGTCTTTGGAATTTGTTTTTTCTTCTTGTTTCCTTTGAACTCTTGATTTCTAGTTCTATTTGAATTCTATTTTTTTGGTTGTACAAACTATTATTTTATATTTTGGCAAATGGACTTAGGAATGCCTAAATTTGGATCGATGTAATAGATAACATAGGTTGCGATTGTGGTACTATCCGAAGAGATAGGATAATGATCGCAAGGTACAGGTTTTTAGTCGAGTGAACACGATGAAACAGACTCATTCATCATGGGTTAACTCTTTAATTGGGTATCGGGGCCGACAAATAAAACCCAATAGGTCATCAGGTATGGAATATGCCTGGCAAGGAGTAGGTCGCTTCGCTCGAATGCAATGGACCGACCTTCTCAGGTGTCGAGTATGGATTGTGCTCGGAAAGGATTCGGAGAGATCAAGGTCGTCATGTATGAACTATGCTTGGAAAGGGGTAGGTCGCTTCGCTCGAACATGATGGATCGATCTACTCAGGTCGTCAAGTACAGGCTATGCTCAGAGAGGATCCAGAGAGGTTGAGGATTTGTGTAACAACCCACATTTTTGGACAGTTTAAAATCGACAATAATCCACACATGTCAACTCAAACCATTCAAAAGAGAGGACTGTTATGAGGTAAATAAGAAAAATAAGAAAAAGGAAAGAAAACAAAACACAGAATAACACATTGGAATGATAAAATATAATAATCAAATAAACAGTTCATGAAGCTATTTTATGAATTACATTTGATTACACTTTTACAATACAAATCAAAGTACATATAACATGAATAAATAAATAATGTTGCGGCACAATGTGATATCCCGGAATTTTTTGGCAATATAAATTTAATAATCTGTGTAAAAATGTAAATTAATTTGATAAATATTTGAATTGATTTAATAATCTTCTTTTAAATAAGTATTTAACTGATAATTTATCTTTTGAGAACTAATTTAATTGTTTCCTATTTGCAATATACATTTATATATTTATATATATTATACATAGTTCATCATTGTTTTAAATTTAATAAATAAGGTTATGATCTCTAATTCTAATATTTTTTGGTAAATTTGGAAGTTTGATTTAATTTAGTATTAAGCTATTAAATAATCATATGGCTTCAAAATACTTAAGATTTAAGTTTAATTTGTTTAAAATAATTTTAGCTTAAATTTAAATTAAACAAAAGGTTCGTTTGTTTTTAAAATATAGATTGATACAATAAGTAATTTATTAATAAAGGAATAATTTCTTGTGTAAATTATTTTAAATTAATAATGAGGTATTTTAAACAATTTTAATGATGTAATGTCTTTACAAATGGATTTTTAGTACAAATAGAAATTGTTATTTTAAATAAATTTATATATATATATATAGATAGATATATATATATACTTGTATTTTGAAAAGAAAGCTATGAATGAAATTTTAAATAAAATCTTTCAAAATGTTTAAGATAAAATAAAGTTTATAAATACATAAACATAAGAAAACTATGATATTAACATAAGCAATAAGAATAAATACATAAGTTAAAATTATAACAAATAACTAAAGCAACTTTATATATGTAATAAAGCATAACCAGACAAAAGAAAGAAACATCTACATACCCAAATAAGAAAAGTATAAAACAAGACAAAATAATAAAAGCAATCAGGCAAGAATAAAGTATGACAACATAAGTAGGCAAGAAAAATAAAATAATAACGCAAGTAGCTTGTAAATTAAGTATGCAGGCAAGAATAAAAAAAAAGAAAAAAAAAGACAAGTATGCAAAACAAAATAAATATCTTCATTCAAGTCAAATGGAATTAGTCAAAGTATAGAAATAACACCTCACAAAAGATGTATATTATAGATCAAACTAGAGACAATAAAACAAATATCTATAAACAAGTAGCTTCATATACAAGCTAAACTTTAACCTACAGGTTATACACTTACAAACACATACCTTTTAGCAGCCAAACATAAATATACTTATGTCAACTAATAGAGAAACCAAGTATTAATTACTATCATTTCAGCACATTATTTTGTCAATTCAAGAGTATAAAATCTGTACATCTCAGATACAAAGGTCTGCTATATCTAAAACAAGTAAAACTTGTACATATGGTAACCTACAGCTGTTCAAAAGTTTTTCTATTTATATATCATGTCTTCTTTTATACTTTCATTCATTCAACTCAACATAGCAAGCTTTTTTTTCTTTTTATAACCGAAGCTTTGTATAACAACAATACATCAATGCAAACAATATGAATTTAACAGGAAAATCAAAGAAAACCATTTTTCCAGTTTTGACATCCAAAGCTTTCCAAATAAAAGTGCTCTGTCCATCTCCATCACTGGTGAGTAACATCATTTTTAAAGGTTTAAATTTTAAATATGGTTGCTTGGTTGATGTCTGTAGTATATATATTGTTTTCCATATCTCTGCGTGGATGAGTGTAGCCATTTCTGTAACATTTAGTTCTTTACTTCAAGTATCAGTGTGATGTAAAAATCATTATCTTTTTACTTACTTGCTGTTTGGATTAGGCCTTAATCAAAAGTTTTTTTTAGCATAGATGGATGTTTAAAATTTATAAGAAAGTTAAATACAAACTTGTGTAAGCCTGGAAAAAATAAATAACAGAGCAAATCATAAAATAAGTCAAAATTCAGTTGTCATGACCCATCAATTCGAGCTTATGAACTGATTACTAAATCAAAATTAGGATTTTTAAACCTCAAATCACATTTTTTAGTTGAGCTATGAACATGCTTTACTGGGTTGAACAATTCGAGCATTTTGGGTTGCCTCTGGAAGTGTCGTTGATCGGAGGGATTGAGGTTTGTTTTGGAGGGAGATGGGTGATCGGAGAGGCCATGAAATATAGTCGGAGGCTCTCTCGATCACTGTGGCGATGGTGGTTTACATTTTCAGTGGGTAAACCTAGTTTGAACAGGTAGTATTTTCTGGATCATAGTGTCGGCTCTGGTTGATCGAGTGTGTCTAAACTCGAGGGAATGAAAACGGGGAGGTAGGTGATGGTGTGGCCGGAATCACAAAGGTACAGAGGGTCGGAATCTCGTGAACGAGGTGGTTACAGGTTTTGGGGCAGTTGCTTGTTGTGTTTCCAGGTTTTAGAGGGGAGGTTTGTTTTTGGTTTCGAGCAAGTGGGGTAGCTTTTGGTGGTCGTGATCGTATCTAGAGGTGACCGGCGTCATGTGGGAGTGCCAGTGGTTGGCCGGAGTTGGCTGGGGCCACGGTGCACGTGCACCGTGCCATTGAAGTTCGGTTGAGCTTTGGGTGTGTGCAGAGGGTTGAGCTGAGAAAATACTCGAGTCACTCGAGTAGGTGACTCGAAGCAAGGCGATGGAGAACTCGAAGCATTGAAGTGGGTTGAATTTGAGATGGTTCCAGGTTTTGGAACTGTCACAGTTTTGGTGTGCAGGGCTTTTAGGCTCGGGGAAGTCTCGGGTCATTTGAGTTGTTTACTCGAAGCAGGGGGATTGACTCGAAGCAACTTTGCTTTTGTCTCAGGTGTGAGTTGGATTGCTACAGGTTGTATAAACTGCCTGTAGTTTTAAATTTAAACCAAATTTAAAGTAAAACTAATTATAAGTTAGTTGTAATCATGATGTATTTGAATTTAAGTTTGTCAACTAAGATTTAACAAAGTGTAAATCTAATTTGATGTATGAATGCAAATTTATATTTTGAATCTAAAATGAAGTTTTAAATATTTAAATGAGTTTCAGGTTTAAAACCTGATAGTTTCCAGATTTTAAAAAATTAGACCTGAAACAAAAGTGTTGTAGGAGTTAAATTCGAATTTTAAAGGTATTGATTCAAATGGATATTTGAATCTTAAAGTTTAAAATGGATTTGGATTTAAAAATTCGAGTTTCTAATTCTAGTTGTTAAAAGAGAGTTTGAATCGAAGTTTTAAATCAAGATAAATTGATGGAATTCAAGTTTACTTAGAATCCAAATCTGAAAGCTTAAATCAGTTTTAAATATGAATGTTTTAAAAATAAGTTCAAATAAAATGGTTTTGAAAAGTAAATTTGTTTCAATAAAAATTAACTTGATTTTGAGAATTCTTTGATTAAAGATTTTTGAATGAAAAGTAAATAAATTGTTTTAACTTGAGATTTGCAAGTTAAAATATTAATGTATTTTGGAAATTTAAATTTGAATTAAGATTCAAGTAGTTTAATTTAAACGATTTTCTTATATAAGTTCATATGAAAATAATAAATGTTATTTACATTTATTTAAAAGATTTTAAATTGAATTTAGATTATAATCATTTTGGATCTTCAACTCAAATGATATTTGAATTTAAATTTAAAATGTAATGTTAATGAAGTCATTAATAAAGAAATAAATTATCTTAAGAATAATAGGGTAATTAAGGAATGACTTATGTATTTAAGTTAATAATTTAAATTGATTTATAACTAAAGACAATTGAGAAGTAAATTGAGAAATGTTATTAGTTAATGTAGATAATTAACTAAGGATTATTAATTAATTAATATATACGATTAATTTGGGATAATTAATTAGATTAATTAGATAATCTATTGTAAATTGTTAAATGTAATTGTTTGATAAAAGTAATTAAGAGATTAGTTACTTATTGTAATTAATTTTGATAAAATGATTAATTTAAGTTAATTTATTTATTTTAATTAATTTAGGAAAATCATTTGATGAATTGATGAGTATAATTACTTAGTGTATTCAATGGAGCATAATTACTTAAGGAAGTAATTAATGTTAATTGCTGAATGTAATTAGTGAAAGGTGATGTGTCAGTAAAGTAATTTGGATAATTACTTTTGAAATTAATCAAGGGATTAATTAATGGAGATAATTAATTATGGAATAATTAATTTATTAATATGTAATTAAGGGTAGTTAATTACTGGTTGATATTAATCAAGGATGATTAATAATTGTGTTTAATTAAAGATTAAATTGCTTAATGTAAATAATTTAAATAAAGTAATTTAATTTAAATCTAAATTAAAGATCATTAATTAATAATTAACGATGTAATTAAGAATTGGTTAATTAAGGAATAATCAATAATGGGGTGATAAATAAATGTAAATAATTAACAATAAATATAATTAATTATATTTAGTTAATAAATAAGGTAATTAAATGTTAATTACCATAATTGATTTAGGATAATTAATTTGTGCAATTAATTAAGGACTAATTACCTATTAAAATTAGAGAATGACTAATCAAGGGTGTCTAACCAAATGAATATTCAGAGGATGATCAATTAATTTGTAATTAATTAATGACTGTATAAGCAGGATTTATAGATGAAGTAATTAATTTAATTTACTTTAAATTAATTAGAGATAAAAGTAGTTAATTTAATTCATTTTAAATTAATTACAAATGGTATGATCACAGATCATTGGTTATGGATGAATGATATTGATATTTCATTTGATGATTGTGAACTCAGATATGAGATGAATAATATCTATGTGACATGGATGTTTGGTTTAAGTATGATAGTATATTATTATCTGATTGGGTTGATAAATTTGATTATCTATTTATGATGATGATATGATTATCTACTGTGATATTATGAATTATCTATCTGTGTGTATTAATAATGTTGAATTAAATTGTTAAGACTAAATAGACAACTTGGCCTTAAAAGACACGTTTTGGATTTCGATGAGACTGGGATTGGTTTTCCTTATTTGGAACATCCAAAACCACATCGATTCCAAATTAACGATAGGTCGTGAATCTGAAGTGAAAATGAAGATTCAGATTGCAAGGGTTATCGTCGTTAACTCTGAGGGTGATTCCAAAATGAGTGTAACGAGATAATGCCTTCGGTTTCGTTCGAACCCGAAACGAACTTGTATGGATTGAATGCTTTCAACACATCGTCAGGTGGGCGATGAGCATTCTAAGAAATGTATTCTATAAAGGTAATCGCAGCCTCAAGCCTCATCAACGGGGAATGGCTAAAACAGGGGAGGTGCAGCAAGGTTAGGTGGGTCATGCCCAAGCAGGACAAGATATTTCCCTGTCCAGATGTCCCTTTTTATTCGGCTGTGTGGGCGGTTGGATGTACATCAACTGCGGGGTTATCTTGTTCGAGACTGTTCAGTAAGGAATGGTTCCGGCCTTGTGTTGCAGGGGGTCAGGAGTGATCCTCGGTACGTTGATCTAGGCCACGTACTGTGACGGGCGGTACCCAGTAGCCCCGCCATTGTATGTAATCCACAATCCAATAAATTCCAACGGTTTTGATTGTATTACCCACTTTTGTGGCTAGTAGCTGGAATTTAATAGATGTAACAATTTCGGCTATTTTCTATTTACTTGAAAACCCTAGACCTATTATAATATCACTGAATTTCCTATCAAATGTTTTGGTTAGCGTAAGGTAAAAACTTACCCATGTTTATTTGTGGGGAGTCTTACGTGATACCTTTTGTTTTCAAAAGATTTTCAAAGTTAAGCAATCTTTAAACCTATTACTCATACCAGACCCATGTCTGACCGGGAGTTTATTTTTTTTTCATAAACTCTCGGGTACCTAAAAATTTTTTGGGTAGCCAAGGGATTCAGGGTAGCTTTGACGAATTCTGGAGGAGCAATGGAGCAGGAGGCTTCAACGTTGTAGTTATATATATAGTTCTGCTGTGTTGCTATCTTTGAGTCATTTGTTTGAGTTGTGTTGTATTAACTAGACAGATGTCTATAACTGTCTAGTATGTGATGTATTATCTGTATAACTCTGATTGATGTTGTATATTATGTAAATACTTATGTGATTATTGTAATTTATTCGTTCCGCTGTGAGATACTGATGTTGTTGTTCTTTCTTCTCTATCTTTTCTATTTTCTCATCCCTTTCTTTCTTCAAGAACGATACGTCTTCCTGGGCGTAGGAAGTCGGGTCGTTACAGTTGGTATCAGAGCACTAGGTTGAGTGAATACCTAGGCTCTTGAGTGTTTTCTTTCCTGAGAGAGCATATTTGTAATTTTGATATATATATATATATATATATATATATATATATATATATATTTCTACCTATTGTTGGGTTACCTGTTCGGGTTTTCCAATATAAGTTATAAAGGTAGATTGAGTGGTGGTGTGTGTAACTCAACTACCAATGGTTGGAGTTTGAATGATTGAGGTTGGAAGTGTAATTGTCGAGACTGTAGGCCTAATACTGTCTCGAGTAAGTTTTGAGTGGTGTAAGGATTTCATTGATCTCTAAAGGAAACCTATTAAGGTTCGGGGTTATTTTTGAAGTATAAGAGTTTGGATGAGCTAGAATTTAGATTGGTCGATTGAACAGAAGCGAGTCATGATATCTTAATACATCAAGGTGTAGTGGTTGTGTGATGAGACTCAGTGACTATGGATGTCTCCGAAGATGTTTCTTTGGAACAAGTAAGTAAGAGTGACTGCTTCGGTGTTGTAGCTGAGTTCAGTAGAATGTTTCTGTTTGGTTCGAGGTCCGAGTTCCTCGAAGAGCTTTGGATAGGAAGTCTTAGCATCTGTGACAGCAATGCAGCTTGGAATGTTCTCGGTGTTGGCAAGAGATCTTCTGGCTTAGCAGTTTTTCTGGAATGGAATTCAGAAGTAATTAAGTAGACCCGTTTCTTCGATGGATTGGCTAATTAAGCGTAGGCTGTTCTGTTTGGTAAAGGGAGAGCAGTTTTCTTTGGAATTAGACTGGGTGATCCCAAAAGTGACTTGCGATAGCTGAGTGTTCTCTTGGGTTATCTGATTTTTCCTGGATGTCTTCAGGAAGTTAGAATTTTGTCCGTATCTGAAGATTGAATTGGGTATAACTAGTGGTACTGATGGTTCAGCTTAGTAATAGGATGGTTTTTGAGTTGTGGAAGTAGCACAGATTTTGGAGGAACTTCTAAGTTTTATTTTTGGATATGTGAACTTTATTTTTGGAATGTGTTGACCAATCTGTGCTTGAGTTCATCATCAGCATTTTCATCTGTTCAGTCAGAGTTGCGCAGTGGAAGCATGGTGGCAGCTGTTTAGTTGGGAAGCAATTGGATGTTGCAGTGTTTGGATTAGCGAGTTCTATAGGAAATTTTTCAGCATCTTAAGGCCAGTTTGGAGTGCATCTGTTTTATCTCTTCCGGATGAGAGAAGTGAGTTTTGTTTTCTGATTTGGAATAGAGTTTGTGTTCTGAGTTTAGTTGATATTGGGAAGATCATTTTGTTTGATTTGTTTTTGGTCCAGTTTATTTGTAGAAGCATCAGCAAGGGTTGAGCTGATCAGGAAGGATGTAGGCAGCACAGGATCGTCCGAAGAGTTTTGTGGATAAGAGAAGGATGAATCTGGATTCCGAAATTAGAGATTTGATTTTGGATAAGTGTTTGATCTTCAGGATTGAATTGTCAGATCGTTGTGTTTCACGTATCTCTGAGGGAGTACGTGTAAGATCTATCTCTGGTTGGAGAACCAGCAGTTCAGGGAGTTGCAGTTGTTGATTCAGACTTACCTGTAGTCTGATATCCTGTCTTGTTTTGTAGTTCTAGATGAGTGGAAGCTCTGTAGCTTGGTAGTATTGGTTGTTTGGATTCTATAGAGCGAGTAACCCGGTATTTATACCTAGAGAAACTCGAGGAAATTCTATCCGGAATCTTGTATGGATAGTTAGATTTGTTTGTTTGGATGAATTGGTTGCTACGATTGTTAGTTTATGGTTGATATATGCTTGTGTTTAAAATTTAAATCTTTAATTGGATTATTAAATTACCTTTGTTTTAAATTTCGGGGACGAAATTCTTTTAAGGGGGAAGGAATGTGATATCCCGAAAATTTTTGGCAATATAAATTTAATAATCTGTGTAAAAATTTAAATTAATTTGATAAATATTTGAATTGATTTAATAATCTTCTTTTAAATAAGTATTTAACTGATAATTTATCTTTTGAGAACTAATTTAATTGTTTCATATTTGCAATATACATTTATATATATTATACATAGTTCATCTTTATTTTAAATTTAATAAATAAGGTTATGATCTCTAATTCTAATATTTTTTGGTAAATTTGGAAGTTTGATTTAATTTAGTATTAAGCTATTAATCATATGGCTTCAAAATGCTTAAGATTTAAGTTTAATTTGTTTAAAATAATTTTAGCTTAAATTTAAATTAAACAAAAGGTTCGTTTGTTTTTAAAATATAGATTGATACAATAAGTAATTTATTAATAAAGGAATAATTTCTTGTATAAATTATTTTAAATTAATAATGAGGTATTTTAAACAATATTAATGATGTAATGTCTTTACAAATGGATTTTTAGTACAAACAGAAATTGGTATTTTAAATATATTTATATATATATACTTGTATTTTGAAAAGAAAGCTATGAATGAAATTTTAAATAAAATCTTTCAAAATGTTTGAGATAAAATAAAGTTTATAAATACATAAACATAAGAAAACTATGATATTAACATAAGCAATAAGAATAAATACATAAGTTAAAATTATAACAAATAACTAAAGCAACTTTATATATGTAATAAAGCATAACCAGACAAAAGAAAGAAACATCTACATACCTAAATAAGAAAAGTATAAAACAAGACAAAATAATAAAAGCAATCAGGCAAGAATAAAGTATGACAACATAAGTAGGCAAGAAAAATAAAATAATAATGCAAGTAGCTTGTAAATTAAGTATGCATGCAAGAATAAAAAAAAAGAAAAAAAAAGACAAGTATGCAAAACAAAATAAATATCTTCATTCAAGTCAAATGGAATTAGTCAAAGTATAGAAATAACACCTCACAAAAGATGTATATTATAGATCAAACTAGAGACAATAAAACAAATATCTATAAACAAGTAGCTTCATATACAAGCTAAACTTTAACCTACAGGTTATACACTTACAAACACATACCTTTTAGCAGCCAAACATAAATATACTTATGTCAACTAATAGAGAAACCAAGTATTAATTACTATCATTTCAGCACATTATTTTGTCAATTCAAGAGTATAAAATCTGTACATCTCAGATACAAAGGTCTGCTATATCTAAAACAAGTAAAACTTGTACATATGGTAACCTACAGCTGTTCAAAAGTTTTTCTATTTATATATCATGTCTTCTTTTATACTTTCATTCGTTCAACTCAACATAGCAAGCTTTTTTTTCTTTCTATAACCGAAGCTTTGTATAACAACAATACATCAATGCAAACAATATGAATTTAACAGGAAAATCAAAGAAAACCATTTTTCCAGTTTTGACATCCAAAGCTTTCCAAATAAAAGTGCTCTGTCCATCTCCATCACTGGTGAGTAACATCATTTTTAAAGGTTTAAATTTTAAATATGGTTGCTTGGTTGATGTCTGTAGTATATATATTGTTTTCCATATCTCTGCGTGGATGAGTGTAGCCATTTCTGTAACATTTAGTTCTTTACTTCAAGTATCAGTGTGATGTAAAAATCATTATCTTTTTACTTACTTGCTGTTTGGATTAGGCCTTAATCAAAAGTTTTTTTTAGCATAGATGGATGTTTAAAATTTATAAGAAAGTTAAATACAAACTTGTGTAAGCCTGGAAAAAATAAATAACAGAGCAAATCATAAAATAAGTCAAAATTCAGTTGTCATGACCCATCAATTCGAGCTTATGAACTGATTACTAAATCAAAATTAGGATTTTTAAACCTCAAATCACATTTTTTAGTTGAGCTATGAACATGCTTTACTGGGTTGAACAATTCGAGCATTTTGGGTTGCCTCTGGAAGTGTCGTTGATCGGAGGGATTGAGGTTTGTTTTGGAGGGAGATGGGTGATCGGAGAGGCCATGAAATATAGTCGGAGGCTCTCTCGATCACTGTGGCGATGGTGGTTTACATTTTCAGTGGGTAAACCTAGTTTGAACAGGTAGTATTTTCTGGATCATAGTGTCGGCTCTGGTTGATCGAGTGTGTCTAAACTCGAGGGAATGAAAACGGGGAGGTAGGTGATGGTGTGGCCGGAATCACAAAGGTACAGAGGGTCGGAATCTCGTGAACGAGGTGGTTACAGGTTTTGGGGCAGTTGCTTGTTGTGTTTCCAGGTTTTAGAGGGGAGGTTTGTTTTTGGTTTCGAGCAAGTGGGGTAGCTTTTGGTGGTCGTGATTGTATCTAGAGGTGACCGGCGTCATGTGGGAGTGCCAGTGGTTGGCCGGAGTTGGCTGGGGCCACGGTGCACGTGCACCGTGCCATTGAAGTTCGGTTGAGCTTTGGGTGTGTGCAGAGGGTTGAGCTGAGAAAATACTCGAGTCACTCGAGTAGGTGACTCGAAGCAAGGCGATGGAGAACTCGAAGCATTGAAGTGGGTTGAATTTGAGATGGTTCCAGGTTTTGGAACTGTCACAGTTTTGGTGTGCAGGGCTTTTAGGCTCGGGGAAGTCTCGGGTCATTTGAGTTGTTTACTCGAAGCAGGGGGATTGACTCGAAGCAACTTTGCTTTTGTCTCAGGTGTGAGTTGGATTGCTACAGGTTGTATAAACTGCCTGTAGTTTTAAATTTAAACCAAATTTAAAGTAAAACTAATTATAAGTTAGTTGTAATCATGATGTATTTGAATTTAAGTTTGTCAACTAAGATTTAACAAAGTGTAAATCTAATTTGATGTATGAATGCAAATTTATATTTTGAATCTAAAATGAAGTTTTAAATATTTAAATGAGTTTCAGGTTTAAAACCTGATAGTTTTCAGATTTTAAAAATTTAGACCTGAAACAAAAGTGTTGCAGGAGTTAAATTCGAATTTTTAAAGGTATTGATTCAAATGGATATTTGAATCTTAAAGTTTAAAATGGATTTGGATTTAAAAATTCGAGTTTCTAATTCTAGTTGTTAAAAGAGAGTTTGAATCGAAGTTTTAAATCAAGATAAATTGATGGAATTCAAGTTTACTTAGAATCCAAATCTGAAAGCTTAAATCAGTTTTAAATATGAATGTTTTAAAAATAAGTTCAAATAAAATGGTTTTGAAAAGTAAATTTGTTTCAATAAAAATTAACTTGATTTTGAGAATTCTTTGATTAAAGATTTTTGAATGAAAAGTAAATAAATTGTTTTAACTTGAGATTTGCAAGTTAAAATATTAATGTATTTTGGAAATTTAAATTTGAATTAAGATTCAAGTAGTTTAATTTAAACGATTTTCTTATATAAGTTCATATGAAAATAATAAATGTTATTTACATTTATTTAAAAGATTTTAAATTGAATTTAGATTATAATCATTTTGGATCTTCAACTCAAATGATATTTGAATTTAAATTTAAAATGTAATGTTAATGAAGTCATTAATAAAGAAATAAATTATCTTAAGAATAATAGGGTAATTAAGGAATGACTTATGTATTTAAGTTAATAATTTAAATTGATTTATAACTAAAGATCAATTGAGAAGTAAATTGAGAAATGTTATTAGTTAATGTAGATAATTAACTAAGGATTATTAATTAATTAATATATACGATTAATTTGGGATAATTAATTAGATTAATTAGATAATCTATTGTAAATTGTTAAATGTAATTGTTTGATAAAAGTAATTAAGAGATTAGTTACTTATTGTAATTAATTTTGATAAAATGATTAATTTAAGTTAATTTATTTATTTTAATTAATTTAGGAAAATCATTTGATGAATTGATGAGTATAATTACTTAGTGTATTCAATGGAGCATAATTACTTAAGGAAGTAATTAATGTTAATTGCTGAATGTAATTAGTGAAAGGTGATGTGTCAGTAAAGTAATTTGGATAATTACTTTTGAAATTAATCAAGGGATTAATTAATGGAGATAATTAATTATGGAATAATTAATTTATTAATATGTAATTAAGGGTAGTTAATTACTGGTTGATATTAATCAAGGATGATTAATAATTGTGTTTAATTAAAGATTAAATTGCTTAATGTAAATAATTTAAATAAAGTAATTTAATTTAAATCTAAATTAAAGATCATTAATTAATAATTAACGATGTAATTAAGAATTGGTTAATTAAGGAATAATCAATAATGGGGTGATAAATAAATGTAAATAATTAACAATAAATATAATTAATTATATTTAGTTAATAAATAAGGTAATTAAATGTTAATTACCATAATTGATTTAGGATAATTAATTTGTGCAATTAATTAAGGACTAATTACCTATTAAAATTAGAGAATGACTAATCAAGGGTGTCTAACCAAATGAATATTCAGAGGATGATCAATTAATTTGTAATTAATTAATGACTGTATAAGCAGGATTTATAGATGAAGTAATTAATTTAATTTACTTTAAATTAATTAGAGATAAAAGTAGTTAATTTAATTCATTTTAAATTAATTACAAATGGTATGATCACAGATCATTGGTTATGGATGAATGATATTGATATTTCATTTGATGATTGTGAACTCAGATATGAGATGAATAATATCTATGTGACATGGATGTTTGGTTTAAGTATGATAGTATATTATTATCTGATTGGGTTGATAAATTTGATTATCTATTTATGATGATGATATGATTATCTACTGTGATATTATGAATTATCTATCTGTGTGTATTAATAATGTTGAATTAAATTGTTAAGACTAAATAGACAACTTGGCCTTAAAAGACACGTTTTGGATTTCGATGAGACTGGGATTGGTTTTCCTTATTTGGAACATCCAAAACCACATCGATTCCAAATTAACGATAGGTCGTGAATCTGAAGTGAAAATGAAGATTCAGATTGCAAGGGTTATCGTCGTTAACTCTGAGGGTGATTCCAAAATGAGTGTAACGAGATAATGCCTTCGGTTTCGTTCGAACCCGAAACGAACTTGTATGGATTGAATGCTTTCAACACATCGTCAGGTGGGCGATGAGCATTCTAAGAAATGTATTCTATAAAGGTAATCGCAGCCTCAAGCCTCATCAACGGGGAATGGCTAAAACAGGGGAGGTGCAGCAAGGTTAGGTGGGTCATGCCCAAGCAGGACAAGATATTCCCCTGTCCAGATGTCCCTTTTTATTCGGCTGTGTGGGCGGTTGGATGTACATCAACTGCGGGGTTATCTTGTTCGAGACTGTTCAGTAAGGAATGGTTCCGGCCTTGTGTTGCAGGGGGTCAGGAGTGATCCTCGGTACGTTGATCTAGGCCACGTACTGTGACGGGCGGTACCCAGTAGCCCCGCCATTGTATGTAATCCACAATCCAATAAATTCCAACGGTTTTGATTGTAATACCCACTTTTGTGGCTAGTAGCTGGAATTTAATAGATGTAACAATTTCGGCTATTTTCTATTTACTTGAAAACCCTAGACCTATTATAATATCACTGAATTTCCTATCAAATGTTTTGGTTAGCGTAAGGTAAAAACTTACCCATGTTTATTTGTGGGGAGTCTTACGTGATACCTTTTGTTTTCAAAAGATTTTCAAAGTTAAGCAATCTTTAAACCTATTACTCATACCAGACCCATGTCTGACCGGGAGTTTATTTTTTTTCATAAACTCTCGGGTACCTAAAAAATTTTTGGGTAGCCAAGGGATTCAGGGTAGCTTTGACGAATTCTGGAGGAGCAATGGAGCAGGAGGCTTCAACGTTGTAGTTATATATATAGTTCTGCTATGTTGCTATCTTTGAGTCATTTGTTTGAGTTGTGTTGTATTAACTAGACAGATGTCTATAACTGTCTAGTATGTGATGTATTATCTGTATAACTCTGATTGATGTTGTATATTATGTAAATACTTATGTGATTATTGTAATTTATTCGTTCCGCTGTGAGATACTGATGTTGTTGTTCTTTCTTCTCTATCTTTTCTATTTTCTCATCCCTTTCTTTCTTCAAGAACGATACGTCTTCCTGGGCGTAGGAAGTCGGGTCGTTACAGTTGGTATCAGAGCACTAGGTTGAGTGAATACCTAGGCTCTTGAGTGTTTTCTTTCCTGAGAGAGCATATTTGTAATTTTGATATATATATATATATATATATATATATATATATATTTCTACCTATTGTTGGGTTACCTGTTCGGGTTTTCCAATATAAGTTATAAAGGTAGATTGAGTGGTGGTGTGTGTAACTCAACTACCAATGGTTGGAGTTTGAATGATTGAGGTTGGAAGTGTAATTGTCGAGACTGTAGGCCTAATACTGTCTCGAGTAAGTTTTGAGTGGTGTAAGGATTTCATTGATCTCTAAAGGAAACCTATTAAGGTTCGGGGTTATTTTTGAAGTATAAGAGTTTGGATGAGCTAGAATTTAGATTGGTCGATTGAACAGAAGCGAGTCATGATATCTTAATACATCAAGGTGTAGTGGTTGTGTGATGAGACTCAGTGACTATGGATGTCTCCGAAGATGTTTCTTTGGAACAAGTAAGTAAGAGTGACTGCTTCGGTGTTGTAGCTGAGTTCAGTAGAATGTTTCTGTTTGGTTCGAGGTCCGAGTTCCTCGAAGAGCTTTGGATAGGAAGTCTTAGCATCTGTGACAGCAATGCAGCTTGGAATGTTCTCGGTGTTGGCAAGAGATCTTCTGGCTTAGCAGTTTTTCTGGAATGGAATTCAGAAGTAATTAAGTAGACCCGTTTCTTCGATGGATTGGCTAATTAAGCGTAGGCTGTTCTGTTTGGTAAAGGGAGAGCAGTTTTCTTTGGAATTAGACTGGGTGATCCCAAAAGTGACTTGCGATAGCTGAGTGTTCTCTTGGGTTATCTGATTTTTCCTGGATGTCTTCAGGAAGTTAGAATTTTGTCCGTATCTGAAGATTGAATTGGGTATAACTAGTGGTACTGATGGTTCAGCTTAGTAATAGGATGGTTTTTGAGTTGTGGAAGTAGCACAGATTTTAGAGGAACTTCTAAGTTTTATTTTTGGATATGTGAACTTTATTTTTGGAATGTGTTGTCCAATCAGTGCTTGAGTTCATCATCAGCATTTTCATCTGTTCAGTCAGAGTTGCGCAGTGGAAGCATGGTGGCAGCTGTTTAGTTGGGAAGCAATTGGATGTTGCAGTGTTTGGATTAGCGAGTTCTATAGGAAATTTTTCAGCATCTTAAGGCCAGTTTGGAGTGCATCTGTTTTATCTCTTCCGGATGAGAGAAGTGAGTTTTGTTTTCTGATTTGGAATAGAGTTTGTGTTCTGAGTTTAGTTGATATTGGGAAGATCATTTTGTTTGATTTGTTTTTGGTCCAGTTTATTTGTAGAAGCATCAGCAAGGGTTGAGCTGATCAGGAAGGATGTAGGCAGCACAGGATCGTCCGAAGAGTTTTGTGGATAAGAGAAGGATGAATCTGGATTCCGAAATTAGAGATTTGATTTTGGATAAGTGTTTGATCTTCAGGATTGAATTGTCAGATCGTTGTGTTTCACGTATCTCTGAGGGAGTACGTGTAAGATCTATCTCTGGTTGGAGAACCAGCAGTTCAGGGAGTTGCAGTTGTTGATTCAGACTTACCTGTAGTCTGATATCCTGTCTTGTTTTGTAGTTCTAGATGAGTGGAAGCTCTGTAGCTTGGTAGTATTGGTTGTTTGGATTCTATAGAGCGAGTAACCCGGCATTTATACCTAGAGAAACTCGAGGAAATTCTATCCGGAATCTTGTATGGATAGTTAGATTTGTTTGTTTGGATGAATTGGTTGCTACGATTGTTAGTTTATGGTTGATATATGCTTGTGTTTAAAATTTAAATCTTTAATTGGATTATTAAATTACCTTTGTTTTAAATTTCGGGGACGAAATTCTTTTAAGGGGGAAGGAATGTGATATCCCGAAAATTTTTGGCAATATAAATTTAATAATCTGTGTAAAAATTTAAATTAATTTGATAAATATTTGAATTGATTTAATAATCTTCTTTTAAATAAGTATTTAACTGATAATTTATCTTTTGAGAACTAATTTAATTGTTTCATATTTGCAATATACATTTATATATATTATACATAGTTCATCTTTATTTTAAATTTAATAAATAAGGTTATGATCTCTAATTCTAATATTTTTTGGTAAATTTGGAAGTTTGATTTAATTTAGTATTAAGCTATTAATCATATGGCTTCAAAATGCTTAAGATTTAAGTTTAATTTGTTTAAAATAATTTTAGCTTAAATTTAAATTAAACAAAAGGTTCGTTTGTTTTTAAAATATAGATTGATACAATAAGTAATTTATTAATAAAGGAATAATTTCTTGTATAAATTATTTTAAATTAATAATGAGGTATTTTAAACAATATTAATGATGTAATGTCTTTACAAATGGATTTTTAGTACAAACAGAAATTGGTATTTTAAATAAATTTATATATATATACTTGTATTTTGAAAAGAAAGCTATGAATGAAATTTTAAATAAAATCTTTCAAAATGTTTAAGATAAAATAAAGTTTATAAATACATAAACATAAGAAAACTATGATATTAACATAAGCAATAAGAATAAATACATAAGTTAAAATTATAACAAATAACTAAAGCAACTTTATATATGTAATAAAGCATAACCAGACAAAAGAAAGAAACATCTACATACCCAAATAAGAAAAGTATAAAACAAGACAAAATAATAAAAGCAATCAGGCAAGAATAAAGTATGACAACATAAGTAGGCAAGAAAAATAAAATAATAATGCAAGTAGCTTGTAAATTAAGTATGCATGCAAGAATAAAAAAAAAGAAAAAAAAAGACAAGTATGCAAAACAAAATAAATATCTTCATTCAAGTCAAATGGAATTAGTCAAAGTATAGAAATAACACCTCACAAAAGATGTATATTATAGATCAAACTAGAGACAATAAAACAAATATCTATAAACAAGTAGCTTCATATACAAGCTAAACTTTAACCTACAGGTTATACACTTACAAACACATACCTTTTAGCAGCCAAACATAAATATACTTATGTCAACTAATAGAGAAACCAAGTATTAATTACTATCATTTCAGCACATTATTTTGTCAATTCAAGAGTATAAAATCTGTACATCTCAGATACAAAGGTCTGCTATATCTAAAACAAGTAAAACTTGTACATATGATAACCTACAGCTGTTCAAAAGTTTTCCTATTTATATATCATGTCTTCTTTTATATTTTCATTCGTTCAACTCAACATAGCAAGCTTTTTTTTCTTTTTATAACTAAAGCTTTGTATAACAACAATACATCAATGCAAACAAGATGAATTTAACAGGAAAATCAAAGAAAATCATTTTTCTAGTTTTGACATCCAAAGCTTTCCAAATAAAAGTGCTCTGTCCATCTCCATCACTAGTGAGTAACATCATTTTTAAATGTTTAAATTTTAAATATGGTTGCTTGGTTGATGTTTGTAGTATACATATTTTTGCCATATCTCTGCATGGATGAGTGTAGCCATTTCTGTAACATTTAGTTCTTTACTTCAAGTATCAGTGTGATGTAAAAATCATTATCTTTTTACTTACTTGCTGTTTGGATTAGGACTTAATCAAAAGTTTTTTTTAGCATAGATGGATGTTTAAAATTTAGAAGAAAGTTAAATACAAACTTGTGTAAGCTTGGAAAAAATAAAATAACAGATCAAATCATAAAATAAGTCAAAATTCAGTTGTCATGATCCATCAATTCGAGCTTATGAACTGATTACTAAATTAAAATTAGGAATTTTAAACCTCAAATCACATTTTTTAGTTGAGCTATGAACATGCTTTACTGGGTTGAACAATTCGAGCATTTTGGGTTGCCTCTGGAAGTGTCGTTGATCGGAGGGGTTGAGGTTTGTTCTGGAGGGAGATGGGTGATCGGAGAGGTCATGAAAAATGGTCGGAGGCTCTCTCGATCACTGTGGCGATGGTGGTTTATGTTTTCAGTGGGTAAACCTAGTTTTAACAGGTAGTATTTTCTGGATCATAGCGTCGGCTCTGGTTGATCGAGTGTGTCTAAACTCGAGGGAATGAAAACGGGGAGGTAGGTGATGGTGTGGCCGGAATCACAAAGGTGCAGAGGGTCGGAATCTCGTCAACGAGGTGGTTAAAGGTTTTGGGGATGTTGCTTGTTGTGTTTCCAGGTTTTAGATGGGAGGTTTTTTTTTGGTTTTGAGCAAGTGGGGTAGCTTTTGGTGGTCGTGATCGTGTCTAGAGGTGACCGGTGTCGTGTGGGAGTGCCAGTGGATGGCTGGAGTTGGATGGGCCCACGGTGCACGTGCCCCGTGCCATTGAAGTTCGGTTGAGCTTTGGGTGTGTGCAGAGGGTTGAACTGAGAAAATACTCGAGTCACTCGAGTAGGTGACTCGAAGCAAGGCGATGGAGAACTCGAAGCATTGAAGTGGGTTGGAATTTGAGATGGTTCCAGGTTTTGGAACTGTCACAGTTTTGGTGTGCAGGGTTTTTAGGCTCGGGGAAGTCTCAGGTCATTTGAGTTGTTTACTCGAAGTAGGGGGGATTGACTCGAAGCAACTTTGCTTTGGTCTCAGGTGTGAGTTGGATTGCTACAGGTTGTATAAACTGCCTGTAGTTTTAAATTTAAACCAAATTTAAAGCAAAATTAATTATAAGTTAGTTGTAATCATGATGTATTTGAATTTAAGTTTGTCAACTAAGATTTAACAAAGTGTAAATCTAATTTGATGTATGAATGCAAATTTATATTTTGAATCTAAAATGAAGTTTTAAATATTTAAATGAGTTTCAAGTTTAAAACCTGATAGTTTCCAGATTTTAAAAAATTAGACCTGAAACAAAAGTGTTGCAGGAGTTAAATTCGAATTTTTAAAGGTATTGATTCAAATGGATATTTGAATCTTAAAGTTTAAAATGGATTTGGATTTAAAAATTCGAGTTTCTAATTCTAGTTGTTAAAAGAGAGTTTGAATCGAAGTTTTAAATCAAGATAAATTGATGGAATTCAAGTTTACTTAGAATCCAAATCTGAAAGCTTAAATCAGTTTTAAATATGAATGTTTTAAAAATAAGTTCAAATAAAATGGTTTTGAAAAGTAAATTTGTTTCAATAAAAATTAACTTGATTTTGAGAATTCTTTGATTAAAGATTTTTGAATGAAAAGTAAATAAATTGTTTTAACTTGAGATTTGCAAGTTAAAATATTAATGTATTTTGGAAATTTAAATTTGAATTAAGATTCAAGTAGTTTAATTTAAACGATTTTCTTATATAAGTTCATATGAAAATAATAAATGTTATTTACATTTATTTAAAAGATTTTAAATTGAATTTAGATTATAATCATTTTGGATCTTCAACTCAAATGATATTTGAATTTAAAATGTAATGTTAATGAAGTCACTAATAAAGAAATAAATTATCTTAAGAATAATAGGGTAATTAAGGAATGACTTATGTATTTAAGTTAATAATTTAAATTGATTTATAACTAAAGATCAATTGAGAAGTAAATTGAGAAATCTTATTAGTTAATGTAGATAATTAACTAAGGATTATTAATTAATTAATATATATGATTAATTTTGGATAATTAATTAGATGAATTAGATAATCTATTGTAAATTGTTAAATGTAATTGTTTGATAAAAGTAATTAAGAGATTAATTACTTATTGTAATTAATTTTGATAAAATGATTAATTTAAGTTAATTTATTTATTTTAATTAATTTAAGAAAATCATTTGATGAATTGATGAGTATAATTACTTAGTGTATTCAATGGAGCATAATTACTTAAGGAAGTAATTAATGTTAATTGCTGAATGTAATTAGTGAAAGATGATGTGTCAATAAAGTAATTTGGATAATTACTTTTGAAATTAATCAAGGGATTAATTAATGGAGATAATTAATTATGGAATAATTAATTTATTAATATGTAATTAAGGGTAGTTAATTACTGGTTGATATTAATCAAGGATGATTAATAATTGTGTTTAATTAAAGATTAAATTGCTTAATGTAAATAATTTAAATAAAGTAATTTAATTTAAATCTAGATTAAAGATCATTAATTAATAATTAATGATGTAATTAATAATTGGTTAATTAAGGAATAATCAATAATGCGGTGATTAATAAATGTAAATAATTAACAATAAATATAATTAATTATATTTAGTTAATAAATAAGGTAATTAAATGTTAATTACTATAAATGATTTAGGATAATTAATTTGTGCAATTAACTAAGGACTAATTACCTATTAAAATTAGAGAATGATTAATCAAGGGTGTCTAACCAAATGAATATTCAGAGGATGATCAATTAATTTGTAATTAATTAATGACTGTATAAGCAGGATTTATAGATGAAGTAATTAATTTAATTTACTTTAAATTAATTAGAGATAAAAGTAGTTAATTTAATTCATTTAAATTAACTACAAATGGTATGATTACAGATCATTGCTTATGGATGAATGATATTGATATTTCATTTGATGATTGTGAACTCAGATATGAGATGAATAATATCTATGTGACATGGATGTTTGGTTTAAGTATGATAGTATATTATTATCTGATTGGGTTGATAAATTTGATTATCTGTTTATGATGATGATATGATTATCTACTGCGATATTATGAATTATCTATCTGTGTGTATTGATAATGTTGAATTAAACTTTAAGACTAAATAGACAACTTGGCCTTAAAAGACACGTTTTGGATTTCGATGAGACCGGGATCGGATTTCCTTATTTGGAACATCCGAAAACCACATCGATTCCAAATTAGCGATAGGTCGTGAATCTGAAGTGAAAATGAAGATTCAGATTGCAAGGGTTATCGTCGTTAACTCTGAGGGTGATTCCAAAATGAGTGTAACGAGATAATGCCTTCGGTTTCGTTCGAACCCGGAACGAACTTGTATGGATTGAATGCTTTCAACACATCGTCAGGTGGGCGATGAGCATTCTAAGAAATGTATTCTATAAAGGTAATCGCAGCCTCAAGCCTCATCAACCAGGAATGGCTAAAACAGGGGAGGTGCAGCAAGGTTAGGTGGGTCATGCCCAAGCAGGACAAGATTTTCCCCTGTCTAGATGTCCCTTTTTATTCGGCTGTGTGGGCAGTTGGATGTACACCAACTGCGAAGTTATCTTGTTCGGGACTGTTCAGTAAGGAATAGTTCCGGCCTTGTGTTGTAGGGGGTCGAGAGTGATCCTCGGTACGTTGATCTAGGCCACGTACTGTGATGGGCGGTACCCCAGTAGCCCTGCCATTGTATGGAATCCACAATCCAATAAGTGCCAACAGTTTTGATTGTATTACCCACTTTTGTGGCTAGTAGCTGGAATTTAATAGATGTAACAATTTCGGCTATTTTCTATTTACTTTAAAACCCTAGACCTATTATAATATCATTGAATTTCCTATCAAATGTTTTGGTTAGCGTAAGGTAAAAACTTATCCATGTTTATTTGTGGGGAGTCTTACGTGATACCTTTTGTTTTCAAAAGATTTTCAAAGTTAAGCAATCTTTAAACCTGTTACTCATACCAGACCCATGTCTGACCGGGAGTTTATTTTTTTTTCATAAACTCTCGGGTACCCAAAATTTTTTTGGGTAGCCAAGGGATTCATGGTAGCTTTGACGAATTCTGGAGGAGCAATGGAGCAGGAGGCTTCAGCATTGTAGTTATATATATAGTTCCGCTGTGTTGGTATCTTTGAGTCATTTGTTTGAATTGTGTTGTATTAACTAGACAGATGTCTATAACTGTCTAGTATGTGATGTATTATCTGTATAACTCTAATTGATGTTGTATATTATGTAAATACTTATATGAGTATTGTAATTTATTCGTTCCACTGTGAGATACTGATGTTGTTGTTCTTTCTTCTCTATCTTTTCTATTTTCTCATCCCTTTCTTTCTTCAAGAACGATACGTCTTCTTGGACGTAGGAAGTCGGGTCGTTACAAACAACATGATGTAGTGGGACAAATATAATAAATAATAGTAGTACTAAATCTGAGTCTTCATCCTCCAGAAATAAGGTCTTCAATACACTGAAAAGCTCAGACCGATCTGAGCGTAATGAAAAGACAAAACACTCGAGTCAGAACTAAAAGACCTTATGTAAGTTAAATCAACAATAATTAAATATGAGTGCAACGGCTTCAAATATGTTTACGGTGTTTTATATCTCTAATCCAGTGTCTAACATGCGTGCAATAACTTAAGAGGTGTATAGGATTACCATCTCCTAAGGATTCGTTAAACTATCTACTATGTTGCAAAATATGTTATTATAATATGTCTACAGTAAAGTAAAGTATTAAAATAGTGTTAAGGCGTTACCTGTATACCCCTTAACAAATTTTACATATCCCCATAGCCTATACAGTATCATAAGCTCCACCAAATCGGTGGTTTACTCGGAGAGCACTCCATAGGTACGGTACAAACCAAACTCGTAGTGGGCGTGATAAGGAATGTGACAAGGCACGCGAGGCAATGCTAGGGTAGAATTCGACTGTTATACTCCCGGACTGGTGGTAATGCATAGAAGCTACTACCGCCCACCTCGGAACACACTTCCATAATCAAATCGAGGGGTGGCCACTAAATCAATCGCAAAGTCATAATATGGTATTGAAAAAATGTGCCTAATTGGAGGAGCGACCTCACTTGGTCCGGTATAGCTCCAGTTTTAGCCACATCAAGCTGACTGGAGGAAGTCAGGGCTACGATAATAGCTCATACAAAATCATTCACCAAACCGTCCTACTTCATTTTGAAATCTCTACCACATACACGTTTGTCAAAGTGGTTTTCGTATTGGCAGAGAGTACGACAATATTCGATCCCAGTCTCTTTAACAACCAAACGCTTATTTCACACCAGATGGTTCTTTTATATTTTCAAAACCATTTCATATTGATATCCAAATATCATATTCTTAAAAATTATATCACTCTCGAAATCAAATTCACTTTTGAAATCATATTTTCAAAATAGGTTAAACCCTTATTTCAAAATCATCGTGTTTACTCAAATATGTCATTTCACTTGAAAATATCATTTTAAATCCCAACTTAGGTTATAACATTAATTAATGATATTCGCTTTCAAATCCAGGATTTAAATATAAACAATTCAGCCGTGCACAGTTTGAATTTTTGAAAATAGTTTAGATAGTTTTAAAATAGTTTATAATAGTTTAAAATACTTTAAAATAATTTAAATGGTTTAAATAGTTTAAAATAGATTAAAATAGTTTTAAATGGTTTGAAATACTTTAAAATAGTTTAAATGTTTAAATAGTTTAAAATAAACTAAAATAGTTCAAATAGTTTAAATAGTTTAAAATACTTTAAAATAGTTTAAATGGTTTGAATAGTTTAAGATATATTAAAATATTTTAAAGTAGAATAAAACAAACTAAAATAGATTGAATAGTTTAAAACAGTTATAAAATATATTAAAATAGTTTAAAGTAGTTTAAAATAGATTAAATATACTTTAAATAGTTTAATATAAAATGGTTTATATAGTAAATACTTTGAAGATTTAAATAAGTCTAAATTTTAAAATAATATATCTTTAAACGGCTTATATTAAAATAATCAATTTGGAAATAATATCAAATCAAACTATTTCTTCCATTTCAATCAATCTGGAATATATCCAGATTTCAAATCAAAAAAACTCCATTTTTATTTCAATTCAAATTCCTATAAAAATCATTTCAATTTATTGTTTTCTAATCCATGTTCGAACTACAATTTTAAATCACTTCAAATTCCTTTAGATTTCAAAGTTTAAAATATTCAAAGGTTACGATAACTCAAATTTTAATAAATTCATTTATATTTCAAAATTCAACTTTAAAATTTCAATTTCAACATTTTGAAACTTGGGTTTGACAAATAATTCAGTTTATATAAATCAAATTTTATTTCATAATACCATTTAACCAAATTAAAAAATTAAGAATTTAAAATCATTTAGTTTAAGCAGTCCAGTGTCCGTATATAATTTTCTTTATGGTCAAGTGATGCGAATATATATATATATATATATATATATATATATATATATATATGTATGTATGTATGTATGTATGTATGTATGTATATCATTTCAACCCGAAATCCCTTGTTAAAATTCAAATTCCATAAAATCGCTCGAATTTATCATTTCAACCCATAACTATTTTTCCCTAGTCTATAGATCGTTTGGGTATGTATCATTTCAATCCATAGTGATTTACTAACAATAAACTAAGGGAACTTATAGTGTGATAACACCGTATGTATAAACATACATCCTATCATCCAAGTATCAACAATTAAACATCCAACACAATCATCATTCAAATCAACCAATCAATCACAATAAATAAACTAGATATCATTATCAGGCATTTAACTAGCAATTTAAATTTTCAATATTAAATTAAGTGGCGATTAAATTCAATAAAAATCAGATTTAACTGGGATGACAATTTAAATATACCAAACAACAATCAATCAATTTCTAATTACATCATAAATTTAATTTAACTAATATAAAATAGTTTAGTAGTCGTGGGTGGGTTAAAACACTCACCTTTTATTTCAAACTGATTTAAAATCCAAATAGAGGCCTAAAATCTAACAGTCTCAGCATTCAAACCAACCAGTTCCCTAATGTCCGAAATTTTGATACAATTGTAGTGGAACAAACCGTGTGTAAATCTGACGTCGTACGTAAAAGTTATTAACATTAGAACATTTGGAATTTAAAATAAAATAAAACACAAATAATAGTTACACATCACCTGTAGACAACCCTAGACATACGATCAACACGCATGTGAAAACGTTCATCCCAGTCATGAAGCCGCCAACGATCAACTGCCTGCCGCCAATGATCAACTGCCTGCCGCCACTGCTAATATCATCGAAACTCTGATCTGAAGCCATTGCCACGTTCGCCTAGGCCAGGCGCACCCACGTCCATGACCACGAATGCTCCAACCTCCCCCTCTAGCTCCACCACTGTTGGTGTACGTAGTCGATTTCTGGCGATTTGAAGCACTGTTGTGGCAAACGAACCACATGGATGTGTTCTGCTTGTTGACCTTTACAGACCCATTCCCTCTGATCGTCATAAAATCGACGATCTACCATTAGATCGTAAACCCTAGAATTGGACAGTTGAGATTCATTCTCGATTTCTGGTCAAACGATGCATCCAATTGAAAAACGAATTAAAGCAGTGGATTGCGCTCGTCGAGAGCTTTCCAACAATATATAATATGACATAGTTTTGAGGAGTTTAATTTTCGATTTGAATTTGAAATTGAATTAGGGTTTTGGATCTATAGCCATTAAAGAAGAAAGAAGTAGCAGACAATTGAATAGACAGATACATACAGAAAGAAGACATAGAAAGGCTGCTAGGGTTAGAAAAATATATTTATAAAGGCCCGATAAGAAAGAATGAACATATCGAATTGGTTCGAATGACAATAACGACCCGAAAAGCCTATTCCGCTTCCAAAACAAAATTGGGTTATCCCATATATCAAAATAGATGTTTTCGATATTTTTAAATTAAATGGAATAGGTTTCAAATCCCAATTCCATTGTATATTGAAGTTAGCTTTTAAAATAAACTTATTTCAAATTGAATTTATTAAATTGATTTCTACGCGTTTCGAGCCCACATAATCAAATGACAAGTCCAATCGCTACAAAAATTAAAATCTCATAACAATTCACGGTTATGGATCCAATGAAACTTGCTTCGTCGAAATCCAAGACAATAGTCAAGATGGCTATTTTCACGTTCATTAAATAAACTATTATTAAATTAATTAACCACCTTCCAAATTCAAATTTTATAACTAACAAAACTTATCATTTTTGATTACTTTGTAATTTATAATCTTTTAAAACAAATTTCTATGTCAATTCAATATTAAGTATTGCACGGTTCATAGCATTCAATTACAATTGTAACAAAAATCCAATCAATTATATTTTAATTTCCAATAAATTCTTTTGTTTTGATTTATATCTTATTATTCGATCCATTAGTACTTTATGGATATAGTTAACATTGGTTTACCATTTATTACATCAATATTCTACCGTTATCATTTTAATTGATATTAACTGCAATAATTAATTTACATTAAAATTTTAATTGATACCAATTTGATTTCTATAGATTAAATAAATTGGTGATAAATAACAATTATTGCCTTTTACTTAATTAAATCCCATTTATAAGTCTATTATCTACAAACAAATGTTATAATTACTTACACAACACTAATTATATTCAATTTCAATTAATTACATATTATTTCTCTTTTTAATATAACATTTAATTCATTTCCTTATTTAATTTATCACCAAATAAACTTTACAATTATTTCAATTACTTGAGATTACATTAAAATTGTCATCGATTACCTTAAATTAATATTATTGAATTCCGTTTTAACCGTTTTCTCATTAACAAACCATAAATCTTTAATTTCTTCCAATATTAAATCCAAATTCTTATCTAATTAATAATTTTTAATTATTGGGAAAATATAGATCATTATTATTTGTATTAGGTAACAACCCAGAGAGGTTATGGTTTAGTTTCAAACAACAATGGATTCAGATTTGGATGGATGCAGATTCAGATATAATGATCCGGATATACCATGGATTTGGATTGAATTCTGGATTGGAAAATACGACTATCAATGGATTATAGATTATGGATTTATGGCAATTCAAAACACATCTTCTTATCATAAGGCCTATTTTCGGGGGGGGGGGGAGGGGGAGGGGGCAAAGTTTTAACCATCATTTGCCAAGGCAGCAGACAGGTGGATTTAACCTAACAAACTTCACGATTATCAAGGCCAGTATCCTAGAGCAATGATTGTAAGGTTTAGAAATTAAGTGAAGGCAATGATATGAAGTGGCGACCAACTGAGACCAAGAGATAGACTCTCCAGAATATTCTAAGTATGAATTACTACCTCCCCCAGGTAGGGGATCGATGCATATCCCTGCCCTTGAAGGATCTATACATATCCTCAATTTTCATCCCAAACTGGGTGAGACCAATACAAAGTGACAAGGAAGGACCTATGAGGCTACATTTCAAATCTCCAGTCATTTGTATGCTCAAGTTGTGGGCAAATTACTTCATCTAAGAAAGGGATCGGTATAAAAGGGATCGTATAAAAAGGGTCCGCATATTTCAGTCAAGCAAGTACAACTCAATGGAAAACGATCAATATCTCAACATCTATACATCCAATTAACATGAAACTTGGAGCACAAGCTAACTACAACATGCGAAACACCCCATAGGGATCACATATTAGTCGGTGCAAGTTGGAGTGATCGTTCCATATCCCTTCATAGGGATCAGCTGTAATCAGCCTTCGCACCATGTTGCAACAAAGGTCGATCAATAACTTGAGTTCTACTGATCCAATTGGCATGAAACTTGGAGGTTATATATAATGTACCATTGAGAAGCACCCCTAGGAATAACATGTTATTTGGAGGAGTCTGAAGGGATCGATCCCCATCCCTCAAAGGGGATCGGCTAAAATCAGAATGTATGCAACACCACTTTACGGAAAATACAGTATCTCACAAAACATTAGCCGAAATGTCATGAAATTTGGAGCGCAAGTAGCTAACATTAGGGGGAATCCCCAGAGGGATCGCACCCTATTTAAATAGGGATCAGTACTGATCCTTATTGTGGCCCCAATGGGGGTGAAAATTTTTGGGTGGTCTCATCATGTCCTGGAGGTTCTTCTGCCAAAAGTTCATCTCCGTCCGTGCATGTCTTTCCCTATAAATAAAGCAGGCATGGCGTCAGAAAAATAATATTATTTCTACTTCTCTTTTTTCTTCAACTTAGGCTACACTCTGCCAATTTTATTCTTGAATTTTGGATTGTAACTATAAACAAACTATAATATAACAAAAAGGATTATTCTGGAGTGGACGTAGGCAGGAGTTAGCCAAATCACTATAAATCTTATCTCTTTTTTACTTACTTTCATTTTTAATTTGTTTGTTCTTCATATTATATTCTCTACATTAGATACTATCTAAGGTCAATGACTGGATACCGGTGCTTTTGTACAACTTGGTGTTGGTGGCCAATTTTGACACCAACAGTTACATTTTTAAGTAAGTATATATATATATATACACACACACTTCAAAATATATTATTTTGTTTTAGACCATAGAATATAATTCAAAACCTTCACTTTATTCTCAAATTAATTAGAAATAAACATTTCCTTTAAATTATACCACATTGAAATTCTAATATCATAAAAAGATATTTTTTATTTATTCAAAACGTATTCATAATCTTATAAATATTTTATAAAAGGAATTCTACAATCTTCCATGGTTCGAAAACTCTTTTATGAATATTTAAAAAACCTTATAATAAAAATCTTTTAAAATAATGATATTATTTTAATAATATAATTCATAAAATAGTGGTATATTATATATATTTTTTAGAACAATTCCAAACTATAATACATTATAATATAACTTTTTAAAAGGATTTTATAACCAAAAGAAAACTATATTTATATTTATAATTAAAACATATTTATAAATATGAAAATAGCTAGATTGAATAGAATTTTGTAAAATATATGTAGAATACTTCAATAAGATTATAAGACCCTTAAATAATGTTCAAAGTTTTTCAAAAATCTTTTAAAACAACAAAATAAATATCTAAATACATAAATTATGGAGTAAAATCATTACACAAACATACCAACAAACATCACTACAAATATGTCGCGTGACCCAAGTTGAGTTCTGTCGAACTTCAGTCGTCCATAAAATTCGCACATTGACATACAAATAAATATTTTGTTCAATTCACAAATGTACAGAGTTTCGTTTGTAAATCGACAATTACAAATGACATAATTTTCGGACAATCCAAACAATTATATCAAACTAATCGATTCAACAATGGAATAAAATCAATTATCGAGATAAATTTATACATACGGTACAAAAGAAATTAAATACAGATGTAAGTATAGAACTCACTGAAACAATGGTCGTACGACCAAATCAGCAATTATGCCCTTCGTCGTTGTCTTACACCAGCCCAGGTCATCACTAAAGCCATGGCCAACCTCCAAGTCATTGTCCAATATTTATACCATACACGTAAGCAAAGCCTCCATGCCTAAATCTTCAAAGTCATTTCCATCCCCATCTCTAGCCAGCCCATGTAATACCCCGCCTTTTCGATCCTCAAAAGTTGACACTAATACATCCACGATATTCATGTGCTGAGTATCCAAGTGTCAAAAAGATAGATTATTAGGGGTGAAAGAAAAAGAAAGACAAGGAGAAACTAAAGAACACAGAACCTCACAACACAATGGAATAATACATAATAATCAATATGTAATTTTACGTAGTCATTTCCAACATGATACAATAGAGTCAAAATAGTACAACTTTCAACCTGGGACAGTTACTACTTGTCCTTATATATAATAGATACAATTTTCATAGAATATAGCGGAAATAAAGAAATATATAAGAGATACATCTTAGACCACCAACTTGTCTCCTGAGCTTCAAAGCATCCAAAGCTAATCTAGAAACATGCCCGTTCTGTCCCAAGCATTATCAGAAAACAACGCCTGGGTCAATCTGGTAAAACCAGCGTGAGAAACTCTAATCACAAGAATTTTTTTATTTATTAGAACTTGTAAATCCTTTAAAATCAAAGGTATTTCGTAAGACCACGCCGCATATATACACAGACGGGTTTTTACCTTATTGTAATGACCCAAGATTTTAGAAATTTATTTTGGAAAATATAAATAAGCTTAAAATAATTTTAAGATAGTTTTTAAAATCATTTTAAGGAAAGATGAAATAGCTTGGTATAGTATAATAAAATGATGTGCAATTGTGCACAGAAAATACACATGAGTAAAGCTAGATCCCTGGATTGTATGGAAAATATATATTTACTGATAAATAAAGAAAACCCTCAAATGTGCTATATGCAGAAATATATGAAAATGTAACTAAGCATACATGTGCATGTGTGTGTCAGTATAAAATAATATAGATGTATATATGTATACAAGTTATTGTCTATAAAACATATATGCAAGTATACTAATTAAGTATTAAAATTCAAACTAGTAAAAAGAAACACACCAATATGTTTTTAAATAAAAACAGAAAGAATGAAGATGTGAAAAGAAGCAATCCTCTTGTGAAAATAAAAAGGAAGCACCAAATAATAAAGTGAAGGCTAAAAATAGAAAGTGGGAGGAAAACAAAAATGTATTTTTGTATGGGCTGAATTAAGGAAAAAAATATATGTAAATATATTATATTGCTAGAAATCAGATCACACATTTAGCATGCAAATAGACAAGAGAAAAAGCATTTTATGGAAAGCTAAGATTTCTGAAAATAACCAAAGTGGATAACCACTTTTCTCTTCACCAAATAAAGCCGGGGAGGGTAGAGTTTTGGGTTCAAATGAATGCAGATAACATAATTTTCTGGTGGGCAAAAATGGCTTTAGCCAATACCCAAAACCCTAAGGAGAACTCTGCATATATATGCAGCGGCCTCCTCTCCTTCCCAGAAGAATTTTGGAAAAGAAAAAAATATTAAACACACCATATAAAAATATAAGGCAAGTGAAGGAAAAGGGCTTGAGGCAAGAGGCAGAGGTTTATCAAGTAACTAAGGAAGCAAAGAAGAGAGCTAGGTGAGAAAAATCACTCAAAAATTTAAGGCACTAAGTCCTAATGAAGGCAGCCAGTTCATGAATTAAATTTTCTTAAAATATATATATAAATATATATATGTGATTGTCTTTCAGAAATTAAAGATGCTTTAATGCTAGATTGTTGTTTTGTTTGTTTTGTTTTGTGAGTATCTTAAATATGATCAGTATGCATAAATAAGTATCTTAAAAACCCAGATCTCTTTCTGATAAGATACTGTTTAGAAATATAAATAAATACCCAGAAAATAAAATGTTGAATATAGGCAAGTAGTGTTGGTTTTGGCTCCACCCAGAAGAATTGATGAGCATGTGAGCTGCAATATACATAGGTATATGTGCTGAGGCTTAAGATGAAAACGGAATTGGGGGTGCAATAGGTTTTCCTATGTGCTGATACTCCTAGTTCAAAGAAAATATGTAATATCCATATACTTAGCAAATAAGTTGTGTGACTTAGGAAGCTTGGTCAATCTGAGTTTAACTAAGGCATAGATGTTTGCAACAGAAGAAAAAAAAAGAGAACCTTCTCAAAAGCCATAAACCAATGTTAGTTGTCTACACCTCTTTTAAATTGCAAGAACATGTATATATATATATATATATATATATATGTGTGTGTGTGTGTGTGTGTGTGTGTGTGTGTGTGCGTGCAGAAATTATTTAAATAAATACCAATATTTAAATTGCTGGATTGCCTCTGTTTGTTTATATGAATGATGTGACATGCCATGAGATGAATGCTTGTTGTAGTGAAATGATTCACTGAATGGGTTTGCCATGAAAAAATTAAAAGGGAAAGTACCTAAGAACCTGATTAGGAAATGTGGTCAAGATCACTACAGGAATGACTTGTGTTCTTGAGTAATGCAAGTTGACACATGGCTTGTTTAAGTCCGAAGATCTTCGTGTAATGGAGTGAATTAGTTCATTATAGTGTGTCCATTGATTCATATGATTGCAGATGAGACCAGGGTAGATAAATATATCAAGGAAAGAATATTTGATATGATGAGGAACTAGAGTTTTCCCAGAAATGAAATATGAGGAGGGAATAAATGATTTAACTCATGTTGGTGATTTTTCTGTTCTGTGTGAATGATTATTTGATTTATGATTGAATTGTATGCATGAATGCATGTGCCATCTCTATATAAGTCTCTGGAAAGAAAGATTAAAATGAGCACATGCAATGACACAGAACATGCACACCAGTATTATTTGTTTTCAAAAGGCAGAACTATATGCATATGTACTTAATTAAATTTTAATTTAATTAACAAATTATTTTAGTGAATTTTCTCATATCAGACATGTGTCTGACCCTAGTGTGCTAATGGCATCTGGGGTGTCTCATTTTATATGGGGCAGCTTCAAATGCTTTTTCAGGAACAGCAGCCTCTAAGTAGGAGTAGGAGATTATAGCATGCTAGAATTAGATAGATAAGAGCTTAAAAGATGAAATTTGCATGTATTGATATTTTAAAACTTCCATGTTAGTAAGCACTGAATGAAGTTAGATATTGGTCAAGTATTTTGTTAAGAATTTGACTTGTAACTAGAGTTTTTTTAAAAAAAAGAAGATCTGAATTTCATTACCTGGAATGTTGAAAATCTTTTTATCTATAATTCTGTAAGTAAACTGAGCAAGAATGTTATGTGAATGGGAGGGTTACATTTTATAAATGTATTAGTCAATCTTGAGTCTATGAAGAATTTTAAGTATAGAGAGAGTAGAAACAGTTAGGTCTTGAAGAACACATGTAGTTAATCTTGCTTTATGACAAGTGAATGCAAAAGTTTAAAAGCATAGGGAAAATGTATGATGTGTCTGCATATTGTTGAAATGAAAATTCTACACTATGTAAATGCTTTATGTCTTATGCTGGAATAAAAAAATGAATCTGTAGCATAAGAGTTGAAAACAATGTCCATGATAACATATATATATACTAGTTTAAATATGTTTTGTTCAGATATTAGTACATCGGTACCTTTGAAATATTAATATGAATCTGAACTTCTTTTTACTAAGACTTGAAAAAAAATACATACCTTTTTAAGACCCTATGAGGTATGCCTGAACAAAGAGTTTATGTGAGCCAAGTCTTTCTTGTTAAGTACCCACAGGTCTCAGAAAACTAACCCTGGTTTGCATTTCATTTAGTGCTGCATCATGACATCAAAAAAAAATTAAGTTTTAGAAATGAAGTATTTTATTTAAAAGTTTTCCAGGAAAGAGTTGCATCCCAGGGCAGATTTATAGAAATGCAAACAAAGACAATGATAAAGACATATATCATTTTCAGAGCACAAGCACTACACCATTAAATTTTAAAGATAAATGTCACATAATTATCTGATTTCTTAGAATCATTTTTTTAGGAATCTACCCAGTAATTAAGACTAAAAATCAGGCTGATGCTCATATGAATGTAATTTTATCACATGTATTGAATATAGCTATGTGAGAATTGATTAAATTTAATCAATTAAATTATCCTCTTGTTTTACCATAACTCTGATTTGAACAAGAGGTGCACATGCATCTTCACATGTGTGTGTATATGTTGTGAATATACTGATATGTTTATATTGGTAAAACTTGTTGATCCTGGATAAAGTTTGTTTACATGAAAAAGGAAAAATGACTCTGGGCTTTAGAAGTATATATGTATAGGATTATATATATATATATATATATATATATATATATATATATATCACTATGTAAAAAAAATCCTAAGCAAAATTTTAGGTACAAATCAGAGAGGGTCATTTCATTTGGTATCAGAGCTGTGTTATTAAACATAGCGGAAATAAAGATCAAGTTCTCTGATAGAATTTTTTTTTTTTAAAGAGACTGAATGCATAACAATGTTTTCAGTGAAAATAAAACCACTGAAATAATTAAATTACCAATCAAACTAACCAGCTATGTAAATTGTTATTAGCAAACTATGGTAGGAAGACCACCAAACCAGGGAGCAGGATCTTCCAATGCACCACCAATGGTCAATCTGCAAGACTTGGTGGGAGCATTTAGGGATGGGGCAGGACAAAGGCAAGAAAATCCCCATGAAGAGATCTCAAAATTACTCAAGACATATACTCATTTAGGAGGCAAAAGCTTTGAAGGGACGGAGAGTATTATGGAAATTCAAGCATGGTTGAGAACATTGGATAGAATTTTTAATGACATGCAACTTGATGATCAAAGAAGGAGGCAAGTGGCTTCAAGACAGCTAAAAGGAGTAGCTTTAAGCTGGTGGGAAGTAATCATTGCAGGAAGAAATGAGAATGAAATCACTTGGAATCAATTCAAGGAGATGTTGGAAGCAAGGTTTGTACCAGCATCAGCTAAGGCTACCTTGCTAGAAGAATTTATTAGACTTAGGCAAGGAACTATGAATGTCACAGAATACACTCAAAGGTTTGAGGGACTTTCCACATGTGGAGCAATGCTGGTGGCAGATGAAGCATCCAAAAATGATAGGTACATAAAAGGTTTGAACCCAGGACTTAGCAGGGCTATGTTACCTTATGCAGGACCTTTGACCAAGTGATAGACTTAGCTTTGAGATTGGAGCAGCATGACAAGGAAAGGGAAAAATTCAGAAATTTCAAGAACAATAACAGTAAGAAGAGTAAGGGGAGATATCATCCTTATGATAAGAAGAAAGAAGAGGCCAATAACAAGTCTACTGGGGATATTAAAGCTAAGGAAACCAATAAGAAAATTGTGTGTAATCAATGTGGAAAAGAAGGACATATCAAACCAATATGTCCAGAATTAAAAGGAGGAGCTTTTAAGTGCTATTTATGTGGGAAAGAGGGGCATATGAAAAGAAATTGTCCTGAGAATAAGCAGCAAGGGAAATTAGCAAACTTGGAAGGAAAAGGAAAAACAGTGGAGACCAATGCTGAGGAACACAGACAAGTGGAAGGTATACTATTTATTTGTAATATACCCATAGCAGTAGTATGTGATACTGGGGCAACTCATTCTTTAATTTCCTATGAATTAGTTAAAATGCTGAAATTAAGTTGCATATTGGTTGAAACCCCTTTACATATACAAAGTCCACTGGGAAGTTCTAGTGTTTTAAACATGATTAGTGTGGATGTGGAATTAAACATAGGAGGAGATACTTTTATTTCCAATTTATATTTTTTAAATTACCCAAACATAGGTGTCATTTTGGGAGTAGACTGGTTAAGGCAATTTGAGGCCATAATTAACTTAGACTCATCCACCATATCATTGCAAAACCATGGAAGCCAAAGGATCACAATTTTTTGTGAAGTGTCTAAGGGAAGAAAATTGTGTCATTTGATTGATTTGGGTAAAGATATCAGTGAACATATTATTGAGGAAATTCCCATAGTCAATGAATACTTGGACGTTTTTGAGGAGGTAAATGGTGTTCCAAACCATAGGTCAGTGGAATTCCAAATTCATTTAGTTCGAGGAGCAAGCCCAGTGATTAAAAAGCCAACAAGAATGGGGCCAAATGAGCTAAAAGAATTAAAGAAACAATTAGAAGAATTAGAAAATAAGGGTTTTATAAGACCCAGTAATTCTTGCTGGGGGGCACCAGTGGTATTTGTTAAGAAACAAGATGGTACCTTGAGACTCTGCATAGATTATAGGGAATTAAACAAGGTAACCATTAAAAATAAATACCCACTGCCAAGAATAGATGATCTTTTTGATCAATTGGCTGGAGCAAAAGTATTCTCTAGACTAGATTTAGCATCTGGTTTTCATCAAATGAAGGTGGAAGAATCAAGCATCAAGTATACTGCCTTTAACACTAGATATGGGTTGTATGAATTTTTGGTTATGCCATTTGGCTTGACCAATGAACCATCATACTTTGTAGATTTAATGAATAGAACCTTTAGAGATTATTTAGACAAATTTGTACTTATTTTTATTGATGACATTTTAATTTATTCCAAAACGGTGGAAGAGCATGAAATTCATCTGCACATGGTTTTGTCTAGACTAAGGGGAAAAGACTTAAAGGAAAAATACTCAAAATGTGAATTTTGGAAAGAAGAAGTGCATTTTCTTGGCCATGTTATATCTGCCCAAGGAATTTCTGTGAACCCCAATAAAGTAGTGGCTATTCAAGCATGGAAGAGGCCAAGCACTATGAGTGAAGTGAGGTCATTCATGGGGATGGCAGGGTATTATAGGAGATTTATAAAAGATTTTTCAAAAATTTCTACCCCACTTACTAACCTAACCAGGAAGAACCAAGCTTTTGTTTGGTCATAAAAATGTGAAAATTCTTTTGAACAGTTGAAGGAGGCATTAGTGAATGCTCCAATTTTAAAAGTACCTCATGGAAATGAAGAATTTGTTGTATACACTGATGCTAGTGGGTTTGGCTTGGGTGCAGTGTTGATGCAACAAGCCCAAGTCATTGCATATGCATCTAGACAACTTAAACCCTATGAAGCAAGATATGCCATACATGATCTTGAATTAGCAGCTGTGATATATGCTTTGAAACTTTGGAGACATTATTTGTTAGGAACTAAGTTTAAACATTACACTGACCACAAGTCTTTAAAATATTTATTTTCACAAAAAGATTTGAACATGAGGCAACATAGATAGGTGGAGTTTTTAGCTGCCTATGACTTTGACATACTCTATACCCCAGGAAAAGCAAACAAAGTTGCTGATGCTCTAAGTAGACAACATGCTAAATTGGCTATGATGATGATAGAAGAGTTTAAGGACTTGTCTTTGCTGACCGAGTTAGAAATTGGGGAGAATGGTTGTGTGCGCATGGATGTGCAGATGCATGGTGCACAAGAAAATAAAGGGAAGTTAATCTTAATGACACTTCAACCAGATTTAATTTTAAAGATAGGGAAAATGCAAGAACAGGATGCAAACTTATTAGAGAAGAAAGCTCTCATCTCAAAAGGGGAGGAAGTGATGAATCACCATATTGATAAAAATGGTTATTTAAGGTACCAAAATAGAATGTGTGTGCCAGAGAATATAGAATTGAAGAAGGAAATATTGGATGAATATCACAGAAGTAAATACTCTATACACCCAGGCAACACAAAGATGTACCAAAATTTGAAAAGAGACTTCTGGTGGAAGGGGATGAAATCAGATGTAGCTAAATACATTGCCAAATGTATGACTTGCCAACAAGTCAAGGCTGAAACCCAAAGGCCATCAGGGTTGATGCAGCCTCTTAGTGTACCACAGTGGAAGTGGGAAGATATATCTATGGATTTCATAGATGGACTGCCTAGATCTAAGAGAGGAAATACAAGCATATGGGTGATAGTTGATAGGTTAACCAAAGTAGCACACTTCATCCCAATCAAGTCAGAAAGGAAAGCACCAAAATTAGCTCAAGTTTTTATGAAGGAAGTGGTACAATTACATGGCATTCCCAAAACCATTGTGAGTGATAGGGATACCATCTTCACCTCAAAATTCTGGAGAAGCTTTCAAGAAGCAATGGGAAGTGAACTATGCTTAAGTACTGCCTGCCATCCTCAATCAGATGGGCAGACTGAGGTAGTAAACAAGGTTTTGGAGGACATGTTGAGAGCATGTGTATTGGATTTCGGGGGCAACTGGGAAGATTATCTTCATTTAGTTGAATTTTCATACAATAACAGCTATCAAAGCACCATAGGAATGGCTCCATTTGAAGCCTTATATGGTAAGCCTTGTTTGTCACCTGTTTGTTGGGTAGAAGCGGGAGAAAGGGCCATTTTAGGGCCTGAGTATATAAAAGAAACTAAGGAGAAAATTGAGTTGATAAGGAGAAGAATGGCAGCAGCACAAGATAGGCAAAAGAAATTTGCAGACATGAGAAGAAGGCAGGTAGAATATGAAGTGGGAAATTTTGTTTTCATCAAAATCTCACCTATGAAAAATGTACTGAGATTTGGAAAACAAGGCAAGTTAACCCCAAGATATATTGGGCCATACAAAATTCTGGAAAGAATTGGTTCTTTGGCATATAAGTTGGAGTTGCCAGAAAACATGCAAGGAATACATGATGTTTTTCATGTATCACAATTGAGAAGGTGGGTACATGACAAGGCAGAAATTCTGGAGACCCCAACCCAAGTGCAAATAAATCCTAATTTGATTTATGAAAAAGATCCAGTGGGAATTTTGGCAAAGGATGTGAAGAAATTAAGGAATAAATCACTGAAACTTGTGAAAGTACAGTGGAGTCTTGATCCCAGTGACTGCACATGGGAATTAGAAGACAAAGTTAAGATGAACTACCCTAAGCTATTTTCAGATTAGAGGTAACTATAGTTTTTTTTAAATTTTCTTTTCTTTTGGATGCATGTATTTTTTTTTAATTATTATGATAGAACTAAAAATCTAAGTGGTTGAAGAATACTTACTTTCTGATTTAAGCTTGAGATTAATGTAAGCTGAGAAAAATTGTGGGACACAATTTCTAAAAGGTGGGTGTATGTAATGACCCAAGATTTTAGAAATTTATTTTGGAAAATATAAATAAGCTTAAAATAATTTTAAGATAGTTTTTAAAATCATTTTAAGGAAAGATGAAATAGCTTGGTATAGTATAATAAAATGATGTGCAATTGTGCACAGAAAATACACATGAGTAAAGCTAGATCCCTGGGTACTATAAATGAATACATGATGCTATGTATGGAAAATATATATTTACTGATGAATAAAGAAAACCCTCAAATGTGCTATATGCAAAAATATATGAAAATGTAACTAAGCATACATGTGCATGTGTGTGTCAGTATAAAATAATATAGATGTATATATGTATACAAGTTATTGTCTATAAAACATATATGCAAGTATACTAATTAAGTATTCAAATTCAAACTAGTAAAAAGAAACACACCAATATGTTTTTAAATAAAAATAGAAAGAATGAAGATGTGAAAAGAAGCAATCCTCTTGTGAAAATAAAAAGGAAGCACCAAATAATAAAGTGAAGGCTAAAAATAGAAAGTGGGAGGAAAACAAAAATGTTTTTTTGGTATGGGCTGAATTAAGGAAAAAATATATATGTAAATATATTATATTGCTAGAAATCAGATCACAAATTTAGCATGTAAATAGACAAGAGAAAAAGAATTTTATGGAAAGGTAAGATTTCTGAAAATAACCAAAGTGGATAACCACTTTTCTCTTCACCAAATAAAGCTGGGGAGGGTAGAGTTTTGGGTTCAAATGAATGCAGATAACATAATTTTCTGGTGGGCAAAAATGGCTTTAGCCAATACCCAAAACCCTAAGGAGAACTCTGCATATATATGCAGCAGCCTCCTCTCCTTCCCAGAAGAATTTTGGAAAAGAAAAAAATATTAAACACACCATATAAAATATAAGGCAAGTGAAGGAAAAGAGCTTGAGGCAAGAGGCAGAGGTTTATCAAGTAACTAAGGAAGCAAAGAAGAGAGCTAGATGAGAAAACTCACTGAAAAATTTAAGGCACTAAGTCCTAATGAAGGCAGCCAGTTCATGAATTAATTTTTCTTAATATATATATATATATATATATATATATATATATATGTGTGTGTGTGTGTGTGTGTGTGTGTGTGTGATTGTCTTTCAGAAATTAAAGATGCTTTAATGCTAGATTGCTGTTTTGTTTGTTTTGTTTTGTGAGTATCTTAAATATGATCAGTATGCATAAATAAGTATCTTAAAAACCCAGATCTCTTTTTGATAAGATACTGTCTAGAAATATAAATAAATATCCAGAAAATAAAATGTTGAATATAGGCAAGTAGTGTTGGTTTTGGCTCCACCCAGAAGAATTGATGAGCATGTGAGCTGCAATATACATAGGTATATGTGTTGAGGCTTAAGATGAAAAAGGAATTGGGGGTGCAATAGGTTTTCCTATGTGCTGATACTCCTGGTTCAAAGAAAATATGTAATATCCATATACTTAGCAAATAAGTTGTGTGACTTAGGAAGCTTGGTCAATCTGAGTTTAACTAAGGCACAAATGTTTGCAACAGAAGAAAAAAAAAGAGAACCTTCTCAAAAGCCATAAACCAATGTTAGTTGTCTACACCTCTTTTAAATTGCAAGAACATGTGTGTATATATATTTATGTGCAGAAATTATTTAAATAAATACCAATATTTAAATTGTTGGATTGCCTCCGTTTGTTTATATGAATGATGTGACATGCCATGAGATGAATGTTTGTTGTAGTGAAATGATTCACTGAATGGGTTTGCCATGAAAAATTTAAAAGGGAAAGTACCTAAGAACCTGATTAGGAAATGTGGTCAAGATCACTGCAGGAATGACTTGTGTTCTTGAGTAATGCAAGTTGACACATGGCTTGTTTAAGTCCTGAGATCTTTGTGTAATGGAGTGAATTAGTTCATTACAGTGTGTCCATTGATTCATATGATTGCAGATGAGACCAGGGTAGATAAATATATCAAGGAAAGAATATTTGATATGATGAGGAACTAGAGTTTTCCCAGAAATGAAACATGAGGAGGGATTAAATGATTTAACTCATGTTGGTGATTTTTCTGTTCTGTGTGAATGATTATTTGATTTATGATTGAATTGTATGCATGAATGCATGTGCCATCTCTATATAAGTCTCTGGAAAGAAAGATTAAAATGAGCACATGCAATGACACAGAACATGCACACCAGTATTATTTGTTTTCAAAAGGCAGAACTATATGCATATGTACTTAATTAAATTTTAATTTAATTAACAAATTATTGTAGTGAATTTTCTCATACCAGACATGTGTCTGACCTTAGTGTGCTAATGGCATCTGGGGTGTCTCATTTTATATGGGGCAGCTTCAAATGCTTTTTCAGGAACAACAGCCTCTAAGTAGGAGTAGGAGCAAGGCATTGAGAAGAAGATTATAGCATGCTAGAATTAGATAGATAAGAGCTTAAAAGATGAAATTTGCATGTATTGATATTTTAAAACTTCCATGTTAGTAAGCACTGAATGAATTTAGATATTGGTCAAGTATTTTGTTAAGAATTTGACTTGTAACTAGAGTTTTAAAAAAAAAAAGATCTGAATTTCATTACCTGGAATGTTGAAAATCTTTTTATTTATAATTCTGTAAGTAAACTGAGTAAGAATGTTATGTGAATGGGAGGGTTACATTTTATAAATGTATTAGTCAATCTTGAGTCTATGAAGAATTTTAAGTATAGAGAGAGTAGAAACAGTTAGGTTTTGAAGAACACATGTAGTTAATCTTGCTTTATGACAAGTGAATGCAAAAGTTTAAAAGCATAGGGAAAATGTATGATGTGTCTGCATATTGTTGAAATGCAAATTCTACACTATGTAAATGCTTTATGTCTTATGCTGGAATAAAAAAAATGAATCTGTAGCATAAGAGTTGAAAACAATGTCCATGATAACATATATATATATATACTAGTTTAAATATTTTTGTTCAGATATTAGTAAATCAGTACCTTTGAAATATTAGTATGAATCTGTACTTCTTTTTACTGAGACTTGAAAAAAAATACATACATTTTTAAGACCCTATGAGGTATGGCTGAATAAAGAGTTTATGTGAGCCAAGTTTTTCTTTGTTAAGTACCCACAGGTCTCAGGAAAGTAACCCTGGTTTGCATTTCATTTAGTGCTGCATCATGACATCAAAAAAAAAATTAAGTTTTAGAAATGAAGTATTTTATTTAAAAGTTTTCCAGGAAAGAGTTGCATCCTAGGGCAGATTTACAGAAAAGCAAACAAAGACAATGATAAAGACATATATCATTTTCAGAGCACAAGCACTACACCATTAAATTTTAAAGATAAATGTCACATAATTATCTGATTTCTTAGAATCATTTTTTTAGGAATCTACCCAGTAATTAAGACTAAAAATCAGGCTGATGCTCATATGAATGTAATTTTATCACATGTATTGAATATAGCTATATGAGAATTGATTAAATTTAATCAATTAAATTATCCTCTTGTTTTACCATAACTCTGATTTGAACAAGAGGTGCACATGCATCTTCATATGTGTGTGTGTATATTGTGAATATACTGATATGTTTATATTGGTAAAACTTGTTGATCCTGGATAAAGTTTGTTTACATGAAAAAGGAAAAATGACTCTGGGCTTTAGAAGTATATATGTATAGGATAATAAATATATATATATCACTATGTAAAAAAAAAATCCTAAGCAAAATTTTAGGTACAAATCAGAGAGGGTCATTTCACTTATGATAATCAAAACATTTCTATTTAAAATCCACTGGTATTATCATATGTCTAGGTGTAAAATAAATATGGAATCATAGTCGAAATTGTTACATTAATTAAGGTCCAACGTAATAGGTATGCAATTAAGTCCGAAGGCTCGTACTGGAGGATGGATTCTAACTGTGAAAGGGTAAGGGTCCACCCACTAAATCCGTACACCCTTAGATAAAATGTACGCAAGGCTTCCTTAATTTGTACATCTGCTACTTAGGACAGGCACTACCCCTCACTGGACAGAACCAAATATGATCACCCTTTGGTTGCGATCAAAAACCATAAAATGATCCCGAATCATACATAAATACTTATTCTAGATTAAGGATGATCATACCCTAATGGGAGCGACCCATATAGCCATGAGGCACGTCCCTGCTTTATTTATTTACTAGTTGTGAGGCTTGAGGTTGTGCTTTTACCTTTCCTTCTAGCAGGTCGTCTTAGAATGCTAACACTGACCTTTAGGCAAAAATGCAATGCCAACATTCATCCATACAAGTTATTCCGAGATCGAACAAACATTCAACATTTACTATCTTCCATTTTGAAATCACCCTTAGGAAGAATAGTATATCTTCATAGCATACTTCATAACGATCCATCATGACGTTAATTAGTTTGGAGTGGTTTGAATAAATCATACTTACCCAAAACCGGTGTCTCCTAAATAAGCGATAATTTTTGGCTAACTCAATTGTGGTTCTTTAGAAGTATGCAGCAAGTATTCGAGTCCTCATTGGGGGACCTGAACATACATAACATATTTCCTCAGTTAAAGAGGTCAACATTTGATAGTCGATTATTTAACTATCAACTACACAATCAAACAATAATCTAAAGATATAATTTTTCCATAGCAGCCACTAAGCCTCAAAATAAGTTTTCGTTTATTTAAATCTCTTTTCTGAATCTTTATCAAAATATTCATATACTTATTGCACTGGAATAACTATATTCAGAAAACATTGTGAATGATTTCTCATTTCAAAATCAAATTAAAAGAATCAAACAAATGTTATTTAAATTAGAGATAAGTATAACCCTAAGCACTATTCCTTTGGTGTTAAGCATAGAAAAATTGTCCACACCACCATAAGTAAGAAGGTCAGTTAAGGAAAATCCCATCTCTAATTCTTTTATAAATTTTCTTCAATAATTCCTCCTAATAAGTCATTTCCATTTATAAATCTCCTTTTCTTAAATTCTAAATCCATTTATAAAACTCTTTTATAAATATCCAAAGTAATTTATAAACTTCTTCTATAAATATCCAACATAATTTATAAAAACTCTTTTGTAAATCTTCATTTATAAATTCCCTTTTTAAAATATCATTTACAAATACCATTTGTAAATATTCTTTAAATAAATCCTTTATAGATATCATTTGCAAAATATCATTTGTAAATACCTTTATCAAAATTATTTAACATCTTACAAAATCATTTACCAACACTTGACCTCATATTCGTATAAAATAAAGTCAATTTAAAAACATAACTTACTAATTTGAAAGGAGGCATAGTGACCACAATGGTACTAAATCAACTTACCATTTTAACTAAATTTGACTTCCAAGTCACATAACAGTTATTTACATAAACCAACATATATGTAAATAAAATTCATAACTAAATCAGGAAATAACATGTCAATGTAAACCAACTGGAAGATACAAGTCAAGATAATATAGTGATAGGATGGTGATTTATCCAGCTAAAAGTTGTCCACACAATCTATTAAGTTTAATATAGTAGAAAAGGGATTTATTCCGCCAATAGATGCCCAATAATCTACTTAATTAATATATAGATGAATAGAGATTTATTCTGATAACAAATGTCAAAATTTAGTATAACCTATTCAAATTTGTATGATGACAATCAAATCCCTTGTGTTCAAAACTATTCTTTGTAAAAGAAAGTTGCCTTTAAACAAATTGATTCTTGGAAAACAATGTAATGAAGAACTTAAATGTATTATTAACTAATTAATTACAAGTTAAATCTTTTTTAAAACATTATTAAATCTTCATAATGTATTAAGTAACTTAATCAATAATTAAGAAATAATTAGTCTTTAATAAATAATTTTGTTTATAAATTAAACCCTTAGTTGATTTATAAGTAGAATAATTAAACACTTACTTAATAATTAACCCTCTATTTAATCAATAATTAATTAAAAATAAATCATATACTTAATTCATAATTAATTAAAAATTAATCTTGCTTAATCAAAGATTAATTTAATTTAATCTCGCTTTTAAAAGATAATTGATTAGTAATTAATCTCCACTTAATTATAATTAATAAATCTTACTTAGTACTTAAATAATTATTAATTACTAAATTTAATAAATAAATAAATATTTAATTAACTATTTTAAACTTATTATTAAGTTTAGAAAACATTTCTAAAGCTTACTTAAGTACAAAAACTCTATTTTTTAAATAGTTGAATTTTTACTTAAACTGCATTCATAGCGATTGTTAGTATATGGACCATAACTTGAAAAACTTGTCTTGGCTTTCCTTTCTGAAACTTAACTGATAGAAGCTTACTAACTTTTCAAAACATAAGTATGTTATTATAAATATTAAAACAAAGTTTAGAACTTGAAAATGATTTTTGACTTTTGAAAACAATTTAACATAACTTCCACAAGGAATCCAAATCGCCAGTACCATACAAGGTGCTAACTTCGTTAACATGTCATCGCCTATTCATGTCTATAACATACAATAACATATCACAACAACAAACCTAACCAAATCTCACAACTTATCACAAACATAGCAAAGGTATAAATTTTACATCAATTATAACACCTTTTAACTACTTTATCTAGTCTAAGGCAATTTTACATACAAACGCATATAACTTCACATCCAAACTATACTTACAAGCTCATGACCAAACAACATACATAAAATATCATATATATATATGTATGTATGTATGTATGTATGTATGTTTGTATGTATGTATGTATACACACACACACACACATCAAACACCTTGTATTTCCAACTAAGTTAAACATTAAACTAGCAATAATATAAAGTTAAAAACCTGACAAAATGTGAGCTTTACTCACCAAAACTTAATTAAATCGACTAGAACTTTTGAAAAGAGCATAGATCTCGGATCCTCTTAGCAAAAGGCTTGATTTTTTTAGGACCTAAGGACTAGATGGGCTTGGCCTAATGTGGTTTGGCTCGACCGTGGTGGGTTTGAGGTATTTAAAGAAGAAGGGGTGTAGGGAGGAAGAGAGTAGTATCTGAACAAGTTTAAGAGCTTTTAAAGAGAAAAACTTGAATTTTCTAAAACTTTTAAAAATATGGAAGCCATTAATAAGCTTTTGAAAAACTTATAAAAGAAGAAGAAGGTTTTGAGAAAAAAGAAAATGAAATGAAGAAGGAGAGAGAGGAAAGGAATTAGTTTTTATAAAATTTAATTAAGGAATAACCAAATTGGCCCTTAAGTACTTACCCTACATTAAATTTTGAACACATCACCACTTCCACCTCATCCTCCCTCCTTCCTTTCCTTCTAATACATGTTATCCCCCCTACTCTTGCACATTTTAACATCAAAGTACAAATCATGTATTACATGTTAGATAATAAGGTGTTCTTATGTACTTAAGTCCACTTTTACACTTGAACTTCATTTCATGGCATATCTCCTTTCTATTTACTTAAGTAGATATAATATAAAACTTCCTATCTTTTAGAAATATCATATATCGTTTATATAAGTGTATGAATATGTTTACTAAAGAGTTTTACAATATCGTTGACAACTTTTTAACAATGAAAAGTCAGAAATTTAGAATACAATTTCCTATCACATTTTCTTTTTTTCATCAAACTACTTATTTTAATAAATCAAATTCAAAAATGAATTTTGTACCATTTGTTAAAAGTTAAAAGAGGGCTATTTTAATTATTAAACCCATTAATTTTATATTTAAGACTAATTAAATACTCATAAATTAAACCAATAAGATTTTGGGTCGTTACATTCTTTCTCCCTAAAAAGAATTTCGTCTTCAAAATTCCATCACATGAATACCCAGTATTATTCATAATTCCACATGATGTTCATAGACCATCTATATGAAAACTTTGATTCGATCTCTACTGGAATACATAACTTCACTTCTAAGCTAGTTTCACTCACTCAATTCACTAGTGCGAACTCCGATCAGGCTTCTTGACTAGAAACATATATTCTCCTTACACGCTATGCACTATGATAGAAATTTTTTATTCCCTATCAAGAACCTCCATCAAGTGCTCACCATCAAGAATCAAGTGATAAATTCTTATTTGGAATGGTGTAAAACACCTCAAGTGATGTACTAGAATCTTTAGTCGAGAACTATATGAGAAAGAGAAATGATCTACATACAACCTACGTACTCATATGAAGGTTCTTATTTAGCAATTTACCTTCTTACCCTCCTACAAATATTTATGAAATCATTTCATAACAATTCCAACTTAGGTTCGAATATTTCTAAATAATACAACTTATGAAGTCTTTCATGTAATCATAAAAATTATTAACTTGGATAATACCCTCCTATATCCTAAGAGTATATAGAGAAATCATCTGATTTTTAATTCTATTCACTTTTAACTATTCAGATGTAGGCATAGAATAATTTTGGGTCTTTAAAACTGAGTTGACCAATTCAACCTCTTTACCCATTCGGTCTGGTAAGTAGCTAAGAAGAGTAGGATGCTTGTATCCAAATTCCATCCTAGAGTCTACTTTTTCTTGGATGCCTCAAAGGTAAAGGTTTTTATTGGCTGGCCTAATAACATTAAGTAATATTTAGTCTCCTAAGTATTAAAATCCAAACTATACTATTTAATAAAACCAAGTTTATTAAACCTTCTAATTAAATTAATTCAATTTTAAAACTTCATTTATTGAGAATTTTGAATCAAGATACCTTTACATCCTGAAAGCTTATGAGCCAAATACTTGGTTTTTACTTCAAAAATCATTTGAAATGGTACTGTATATCTAATCCTTAGAAAATATACATATAGCTCAAGTATCCCCAAAATGATACTAAGAAACTGGGTAATACCAAAAAGTGTCATACATTCCTCTAACAAGAAGGGAAATACTAAAGAGAAGTGTTTACCATCCGAACACATCTCTTTCCCATTTTAAGTTATTTTCGGGCTACTCGAACTAGTTAACATAAAAATACCTTTTCTCTTTCAAATATCATTTGAAACAATACTATATGTATTTCCAAAATATCTATTACCAACTTGCTCTATGTTCGTTTATATTTGAACTTGTTTCAATTATATAATGATAAAGAGAATAATTTACTAAGTGCACTACAACGTCCGTCTAAGCAAAAATCCTACCGTCACTTAAAAGATTATTGTGATGACCCGCGGATATGTACCCTTTGAATCGACAATAAACCACATATGTCCGACCCAAAAAGCACAGACTGACGGAAAGTCAGGAGAAAGAAGAGAGAAGAAGAGAAGAGAAGAAAGAGAGAAGATAGAACTAAACAGAACAATACAAAACCTCATATCGCTGCGGAAAATATATAATATCATATCAATGATCTATAGAAAACAGAAACGGCATATACATACATCAATCAATGTTCAATAATCAATCACTAGTTATCAGTCTGGACAGTTATAATTACCTGTCCTCACAATTACAGATAATATACAACAACTAATTAGAAGATAATCAAAACAAATACACGTATATCAAAATGAATATCACCAGCTCTCCTACCGAAGCTCCAAAGGCACCAGATCTAAACCTGTAAATATACTCAATCTGACCCAAGCATTGAAAGGGAAGAACGCAATGATCATTCTGTTAAACCAGCATGAGAAACAAACTCAACTGAATTTACAAAATTACCAAACTTTTCCTTTATCGAAAAAAAGTATCTTGTAAGATAAGCCCATACATAAACATAGACATATTTTTACCTTACGATAACAAAAACCTTTCATATGAAATCCTCTTATATTATGCTAATGTCCAGTATATACAAATAATATTAATCATAGTCGAAATGGTTACCCATATAGCATTTCGAGGCTATTCATTACGCCTTTACAAACAATACCGCAAGCTCGTAGTGGGATTTGGATTTCCATACAAGTGACCAGGTGAAGGGACTACCTTCCGATAGTACATCTCTAGATGAATGTACCGAGGACCATTACAAAGAATCCTCTATCAACACAAGACCGACGCACCTCCATAACTAGATGGTACCGAATATATCATTCTTCGGTCGTTACCGTCCTTTACCGAGGGACCTCGAAGCATACAAACCACAATAGTCAGATACATGATGTAACGTCCCGCCTTTTTGCATGCTTTAAATCGACACACGTTTCAATTTAAACCATACGAAAGGGCGGATTGTTATGAGGTAAATCAGAAAAACAAGAAAGAAATAAAACAAAATAAAATCTCACAGCGGAAGGATAAAATATAATAATCAAATATACAGTTTATAAAGCTGTTTTACAAAATATTTGATTATACTTACAACATTTGTCAGAGTTACACATACCAACAACAATGCAGCGGAACAGTATGAGTATAGTGGACTAATAATAATAATAATATAAATCTCCATCTTCATCCTCCAAAGCTAAGGTCTTCAAAATCCTGAAACGCTCGGACTGATCCGAGCGAATTGAAAAGAAAAACACTCGAGTCAGAACTAAAAGATCTTATGTAAGTTAAATTAACAGAAATAAATATGAGTGCAGTAACTCAAAAGATGCTCGGGATTCACATCTCTCAAGGATCCGTTAAACTATTTTCTATGTAGTAATATTTCGCTATTATAATAGTGTCTAATAGTAAAATAAACTTACTTTTAAATAGCGTTAAGAAGTGACCCATATTCCCCTTAACACAAAATAATGCCAATAGTCTATACAGTACCGTAATATCTCCTGATCGGGAGGCTACCAGAGGATACTCCTTATGTATGACACAAACATAAACTCATATAAGGCGCATTACGGTAGGTGACACGGCACAATTAGACAATGCCAGGGTAGATATACCAATTACGCTTCCGGGTCGGTGGTAATGTGCAGCTGCTACTACTGCCCACCTCGAACAACACCCCCAAATCAAAGAAATCAAAAGTGGTCACCGAGTCAATCCAAAAGTCAAGTATAATATCGAAGGGATATGTCCGATCAATGGTGCTACCTGAATTAACCGGTCGATCGCTTCTGTTTTAGCCACCTTATGCCATCTCACGGGAGTTGGGTCTACGTATTTACCTTAAGGAAATGCCGCCGCCATCCTACTTCATTCTGGAATCTCCACCGCGTACACGGTTGTCAAAGTGGTTTTCGAAGTTGGCAGAGAGTATGACAACTTCCGATCCCAGTCTCTTCAACAACCAAACGTTATTATAACACCGCGGTTATTTCAAAATAATTTATACCTTCAAAAACCAGAATAAAATATTCATTTCAAAACTACATAAATACGATATCATTTATATTTTAAAGACCCAAATCCATATGATATCGAATATATATTTTTCAAAAATCATAGCCCTTTCAAATCTATATACCTTGAAACCATAGCTTTGAAACATAACTTTTAATACTTAATGGTTTAAATACTATATTACTTTATATAATAAAATAGCTTCTTTAAATTTCACAATAAATCCCAATATCAATTTGAACCTCCAAATAAATCATTTTAATTCCCATATATTTCACAGCTTAAATATTCTATATTTCAAAACTTAAATTTTTATAGTTCATATATTTCACTCTTTAAATATTCCACTATTTCAAAATGGATTCTTTGAAAATTTAATATATATCAAATCCAATTCCTATTATTTTAAAATTTGAAATGTATGCGTAATAAAACAAATATTATTTAAGTAAAACCCTTAAACTTCAATAACAGGATATTCTTTTTAATTAAATTAACTTGATAATTTTTTTTAAATCAATTGGATATTCATTTAAATTCTCAAATCAAAATTAAGTTATAAAATCATACCCTTTAAATCTTAATTTATTTACATTCCAAAACAAATTTTTCGAAGATAATTCTTAAATACTTTAATTCAAATCATATTCACATTTATCTTCAACCTTACTTTTATTTGAGTTATTATAAACTCTATATACAATAGAATTTTTAAACAGATACTTAACCATATTTTATAAAAGAAATCAAACTTCATTATTTAGCTTATTTTATAATTCAAAACAAATTTATACATGGCTAACTTCAACAATAAGATAGCATTTATAAAATATTTAAAAATTAATATCTATATACTCATATATTTCTTTACAAAACCACAGAAATCATTTTAAAATAATTTTACATATAGACCGCGGTGCCTGTATATAATTTTCTATCCTATGGTCAAGTGATACGGATATTTATCATTTTAATCCGCAATTTAAAAATAAAATTTACGGTTATATATCATTTCAAACCGCAAACCCGAATGAGATGAAAATGCATAATAACTTGCAATTTATAACCATAAAAAAATTCAGCATCTATTCATACAATATCAACCATCAACCATTTATTAAAATCATCATCCAATTTAAAAAAAATCTCAATAGAGAGCATATAAAATATAACAGGTATCAACGAACAATTTTTATTCAAAAATAAATTAATAACTGTTTAACTGACAGTTTATATGCAATAATAAATAAATTTAACTAGCAATTTATAAGCAATACTAAATAAATTCAACTGTCAATTTATATACAAAATAAAATTAAATAACAATTTAATTTGAATAAATGCAATTTAACTGAGATGATGATTAATAATATGCCAAACAACCATAAATAAATTTAAAATCACATTGTATATCAATTTAACAAACATAAGAAATTTTAGTAGTTGTGAGTGGGTTAAGACACTCATCTTTCGGATTTAAATCGAATTTAAATCCGATTTAAATCCAAAAATTTGACAGTCTCCAAATCCGTCCAAACCAACGTTAAAACGTCCGTAATTTCAATACGATCCTAACAAAAAAAATAGCGCGTGAAATAGATATCGCATGCGGAAGATATATCGATTTGTGTGATTGAATTTCAATATTTAATAAAAACAAACAAAAACAAAACTCACCAAAACACTTTTGCCACGTCACTGTCGTGTTGTCCCTGTCTCCACTATTCGAGCGCGAATCTACGAACAAAACCCTAAAGTCGCGTACACCAACTATAGCCGCCGAGACTTCAACTAATAACCGCATCGCCTACGAGGCTATCCCCATCGATCAGACCCCATCACCGTGCTTCCCTCCCTGAGCCGACCCTACGGTGAGAACGCCGCCTCCTCCGATGCCCCCTAGGGCAACGAGCCATTGCTGGTTCGAACGCCAATTACGTCGATTCTGGCCATCTCTAACATCGACGAGTACCACCGATCATCGATGCTCAATGAACTCTACCATACCATGCCCTCTAATCGTCGTATAGTTGATGATCCGCCGCAAATCAAAGCCACGATAAATGAATGGCCGAGAGTTAAAACATAATTTCTGATAAAATGGTAATCCGAATCGAAAAATGAACACCGCCAGTGAAACGCTAGTCGAGAGCTTCAACATATATTTTTTTCAAATTTTTCTAAGGAGTTTGAATTTTATGCTTTGGATTTGATTTTGGGATTGGATCTAGGGTTTGCATCCATTGAGGAAAAGGAAAAGCTGATGCAATTTTACGTGCAGACAATCGAGAATAGGCGTAGGCTAGGGTTTGGCAGAGTATTTATAGAAAAAGTTGGAATAGACAGATGGATCTGAATTATAACGTGCTAAACGATAATTGGCCCAAAAAGCCCGTTCTGCCCCCGGAACGAAATTGGGTAAACCCATATATCAAAATGGGTGTTTTAAAATATTCTAAACGCAATGGAAAAGGTTTCACGTCCAAATTCCATCGTATGAAGAAGTTATGTTGAAATCGATATTTTCAAATTGATTTCAATTGATTTCAAGGCGTTTCAAGCCCATAAGATCAAACGACAAGTCCGATCGAAATATGAAACTTGAAATCCTACAATAATTCACTGTTACGGATCCAATGAAACTTGTTTCGTCGAAATCCGAGTCAGTGGCCAAAATGGCTATTTTTATATTAATTAAACAATTTACAATAAATCAATTAATTCAAATTTTAAATTTCAAATTCTAAAATTTTACAATGTTATCACCTTTATATTTCTCAAACATTTACAATGATATAAACAAATTTAAATGCCAATTTAGAGAAAGATTAATTTATAAATTTCAACATAAATTCTCAATTTCCTCGAATTCAAAATAAAAATAAAATTTTCAATAATTCTATTAAATTCCCTTTTTATTCTATTATTTAATTCATTGTTATCAATTGGATGCAATTTACATTGGCTACGATTGTTTGCATTTATTTTCTTAGGTTTCATCTATATTCCCTTTTAGGAAATATTTTAAGTATTAAATTTTCATTTAATTGCAATAAATCATACTATCGTAATTAGATCCAATAAATAAATAAATGTTGATTCCCATTCTTATTATTCAATAATCATTATCTTATAAACCTATTTAACCTCTGTTTACGTTTCCTTACCATGATACTTCTATATACATCTTAGGCTTGTATAAATGTCTTTATTTCAAAATGTGAAATCTTATTTATTACCCATATTAATTAAGGTTTTAAAACTAATAAATAAAATTCCCTTAAATTTAATCATTTATTCATTCATACACCATTATAGATACATTACTACCCATTTCTACCCTAATTTATACTAATATAACCTTTAATTAGATTAATTTCTATTGATTTCCTATTTTAATTTATTAGCCTCCATTAATGTTAAATTACCTTTAAGTTATCACTAACGGACAAGTGTTGAAATTGATTACATACACCGTTCTCACCTGTTATCAATTGGATGAGTTTTCATTGATTCGTAGCTATTGCATTAATATCCACAAATTTCATCCACATCTCTATTAATGTAAAATTAATATTAAATCTCCCTTATTTGCAACTAAATCACTTATTGAATTTTTTTCTTTCAAGTAAATTAATAAATCTAAAATTTCACTCTTATGATCCACCACTTGTTATATTATGAATGAAATTAACATTGGTTACATCCTCTGGAATTAACAATCTTTTATGACAATCAATTTACCCTAACCGCACAATTAGGTCTATTAATTGCAATTAATTTCACATTAAATTTTATAAGTTATCAATTGAAACTTTAACAAATCCGTTACTTGATTTAAAACCCTGTTATTCAATAAATTGACATTTATATGTGAAATTAACATTGACTTGTATTTCATATCATAAATGCGTGCTTTATTTCATACTATTTAGTTATATTTGCCAAGTATGTATATTAATTACTAATTATATTCTTAATTAATTTACTTCCTTGGTTTCATACTTAATAAGTTTTCACTTCCAACAATAGTATAAATCACCTACAGGACATTGATTTTTTTCATGAATTCACTTATTAATCCAATAAATGCCTTTGTTTCCTTATATTCAATTTATTACCATTTAAGTACGTTTATTATCAACAACGCTCATTATAATTACTTATCTATAACTAATTCATTGGTTTATTCAACAGTTACTTTTATTTACTCCTTTTCTATTTTAAAACCAAATGTAACCATTTTCACTATTCATTATTATATTGATGAATTCCATCCTAGTTAATATTTTTATTAATATTTCACAAATTCAACCTTTCTATTGGTTTCTTATTTTAAACCTATAACCAAGTATGACAATTTATATAAATATTATATTGTTAACGTTTAATTACAATTGCTTCATCAAATTTCTACATTCGCTCCAATATAAATTTTTAGACTTTATTTCTTTCCAAATTAAATTAAAAATCTTATTAAATTAACTCATTTTAAACCATCGAATTTTATGGGTCGTTACACTCTCCTCCACTCAAAAATTTTCGTCCCCGAAAAGGAAAAGAAGGGAAAAGAAGAATTAAGAAATCAATAGATCTTATTCAAAATATTAACCTTATAAACAATTAAATTTACAAAATTAATTAATTTAGATAAAATATATCAATTTATAACCATTAAATCTTTTTATACTTAAATTATTAAAGTTTGGAAATCATTTTCAGAAAATTTCTAAGTCCAAAATTTACGAAAAATTTCGGTAGAGTCTCCTTTGCACGGAGAGGCTCGGGAGAAAATATAATATCAAAATAACAATATATAAAATATACTTTCCAAAATAAAATACCCCAACACAGGAAAAATAATATAATAACGCTATAAACCAAAATCCGAAAAACGTACCTATTGGTCGGGCAATTTACGCTTGTATTACGGAACCAACTGCAGTAACAATTGCTTCCATAACCTGCACTTCACTTATATAATCCAATTAAAGTTACGATTATATAAAATGAAATATTAAAAATGGTTTCAACCACAAACATCCAATTTAATACAAACAACCATCAATTGACAAAATCAATACAACATCAAACACTTGCAACAAGGCATACGACCATAAAAACAATCATTCATTCATATCAAACACAACAAATAGTTGTTCAGGTTTAGACACTTTAAATTGTACAGAATGAAGAATAACTACTAAGTGTATCCTTCACTCAACAGTCTTGGGTGAAACTAAATAGATTATTCACACATCACAACAATTTTAAAATATCCTTACCCAACAATCATAGGCCAAAACAAACAACACTTCCAAACAAGAAATCAAATTAAAATTTCCAAATTCATAGCATTTTTTGTTTGATTTCCTTTTATTCATATAATTATTTTTTTCTTTTTCTTTATCTTCATTTATTTGCAGTATTCATCTTTCTGCTTATTTTATTAATACATAGCTTCAATCATTTACTTAAGTTTATTATCTTTCATATATACTACTTAATTTTATTTATTACTAAATTCCATTTATAATGCTTGCCTTTCTATTTTAATTAATAACCTTTCAATTAGTTCTTAAGTTCATAACCCCTCTAACCCCAAATTCTTATTATAGTAAGAATTCCATTATAACTTAATTTTATAACTCTATAACATCAATTCCTATAAATAAAAGCAATTGATTGAACACTTTCATTTCATACTTTTACTTGTACAATCTCCATTACATTTCGTATTAAACATTTCAACTTTTAATATTTGGTAAGTTATATATATATATATATATATATATATGCTTTTAAAGAATGAAATTGAAAGTTATACAAGTTTTCTCATTTCTTTTAATTAATTTTATGTTCAATAATTATATCCTTTATTTCATAGGTTACAAATTTCAAATTTCATTTAATACCATTTATAACCTAGCATTAAATCTCTTATTTCCTTTAGAGGTTTCGATTTATTAATTACCTACGTTCCAATTCACTACAGTAATTAAAACTACTAATTAATGGAAACTTAAGAGTTTAATGCCGGGTTTTATTTCAAAACATTTTAAAATAATAGATAAATATATACTTACAACTTATATATCCATTTATATTTAAACAACTCAAAATTTATATTTGTTTATCAAAAATTTCTGAACTGCTACAGTAGCCTTCCCACTTCAAAACTCGAAAATGAATGTCGATGATGCGTGCACTCATCACCGAAATTATTTTCCAGCGACAGAGAGGGGAGTACAACTTTATCTTTCCAAAATTTCTTTTAAAAACATTTCTTTCATATTATATTGAAATACTTATATCCGAAAATATTTCTTTTAATAATATTATTATTATATTTCAAAATTATTCAAAAGAAATTTCAAAACCCCCGAACTTAAGTTCTAAAATTTCCAATTTAATTTACTTTATTTTCAATCTTATTTCACTGTTTTTATAAATTTTATTACCTAACAACCAATATAATACAACCAAATATAACCTTTATAAAATTTACTTTATATATAAAAAATATAATAGGCAAAATTATTTCATTCACCTATATTAAAACAACTATTATGTCGGTCTGTCCTATTAAGTGTTTAGAAATTCCTATTGATATCATAACGTCCCATGCACCAACCAAAATTTATAAATACGAAACGGAACGGATTAACACAATATTAAAACCTTTTTATAACACTAACAAATACGCTCTCTCATATATACGCTCAGCGACTCCCATAGGGTATTATTACCCTATTAACAAAGAATCAGACCCCCACAAAGCTAAGGTTTATCGTTAAACCAAAGCTCTGATACCAGATGTAACGTCCCGCCTTTTTGCACGCTTTAAATCGACACACGTGCCAATTTAAACCATACGAAAGGGCAGATTGTTATGGGGTAAATCAGAAAAACAAGAAAGAAATAAAACAAAATAGAATCTCACGGCGGAAGGATAAAATATAATAATCAAATATACAGTTTATAACCTGTTTTACAAAATATTCAATTATACTTACAATATTTATCAGAGTTACACATAACAATAACAATGCAGCGGAACAGTATGAGTATTGTGGACTAATAATAATAATAATAATAATAATAATAATATAAATCTCTATCTCCGTCCTCCAGAGCTAAGGTCTTCGAAATCCTGAAACTCTCGGACTGACCCGAGCGAATTGAAAAGACAAAACACACGATTCAGAACTAAAAGATCTTATGTAAGTTAAATTAACAGAAATAAATATGAGTTCAGTAATTCAAAAGATGCTCAGGATTCACATCTCTCAAGGATCCGTTAAACTATTTACTATGTAGTAATATTTCGCTATTATAATAGTGTCTAATAGTAAAATAAACTTACTTTTAAATAGCGTTAAGGTGTGACCCAATATTCCCCTTAACACAAAATAATGCCAATAGTATATACAATACCGTAATTCCTCCTGATCGGGAGGCTACCATAGGATACTCCATAGGTACGACACAAATAGAAACTCGTACAAGGCGTGCTAGGGTAGGTGACACAACACAATTAGGCAATGCCAGAGTAGACATACCAATTACGCTTCCGGGTCGGTGGTAGCACGTAGCTGCTACTATCGCCCACCTCGAACAACACTGTAACATCCTGGAATTTTTTACAATATCAATTTAATAATCTGTATTAAAATTAAAATGATATCGATATTTTTGTTAATAATAACTCAAATTGATCTAATAATCTTCTTCAATAATTATTTAATTGATTATTTTATCTTTTAAAAATAATAAATTGGTTTCTATTTATAATATAAATATATAGTTCATATTGTAAATAGATTAGCTTTGTTTTAAATTTAATAAATAAAGCATATTTTCTAATTCTTGTATTTGTAGTAATTTTAGAATTAGTTTTTATTTAATATAAAGCTTTTCAAAATTATTAAATAAGTAATCTTGGTTTAAATTACTAAATGAATCATGATTTAAAATTCTAATATATACATTAATAATTTGGAAATTTTGATTTAATTTAATATTAAGTTTTTTAAAACAATGTAATAAATAAATATAAGAGTTTAAAATTAATAAGAAAAAAATGTTTGAATGATTAAAATAATTTTGGCTTGATTTTTAAATTTAATTGAATTAACAAAAAGTTTTATAGCTTAATAAAATAAGTAATTTATTAATAAAGACATAATTTCTTTTATCATTATGTTAAATTTAATAATGAGGTATTTTATAAAAAATAATATTAATAGTGTATTATCTTTATAAATAGATTTTGAATAAAATAGCAATTGTTATTTCAAAATTTAATTTGTATTCATAACTTGATTTTAAATATTAGATTTTCAATTTGATTTGAACTTAAAATCCGAAATATAGATTTTTGATTGTTTTAATTTTTATATGCATAAGTTTTATTTATAAACATGATTTGTTTTTATTTCTTTTATAAATTTATATACATATTAAATATTAACTAACTAATTAAAAATTAGGCTTAATACACATATTAACTTGTAAATTAAATACTAATTACTCTAAATAGGACAAGTGTTGATTTCTTAAAGTCTCGTTAAACAAATGTTAAAAGATAAGCATTTAAGTTGATAAATGTTGAAAATAGTTTACAAGTGTCAATTTGTTCTAATTTTTCTTTTATTTAATAAAATCTGAAAATAACCTATATAAGAACACATCTTCAATTCCTATATCTTTTTCATCATTTTCCTAATCAAAGAAAAGCTTCAACTTCAGATCAAATGCGGATCTGAAAACATGAAACCCAAATTTAAGTTTTTTTTTCAAAAATTTATAAGTTCATGATCAATGGCAGATCTGCAAATCTGCAATTTCAAATATGAAACCTGCACCTCTTCAAAATCAATGCACTTACCATTTTTTTAAAACTCCTCATATCAAAAGCAAGTTTGCATCATTTTTCTTTCTGTAATTTGGAAAATATTCTGCAATCAAACCTGCATTTTCAAAAAAAAAATACAAATCCCAGTAATCATCTTCAACCAAACCTGCTTCATTTTTCCTGCAATTTCAAAGTAAACTTCATTTTCAAATGCAAGTTTTTAAAGAATTCAAAGTATCAAAAGGGGCAACTGCAATTTTAAAGGTTTCAAAAAGCATTTGCACATCTTCGAACCAAAGGAACTGCAGTTTTAATCAAGTCTACATGCAAACGTCTTCAGCAACTAAATTTCAAAAGCTTTCAAAAATTTGAAGCTCTGTTCTGCATCTCAAAAAGAATTAGTGAGTAACTTTTTAAAATTTGAAATCTTAGATTGGTTGCATGCTTATATGTTGAAATGAGTAAACATTGTATGTGTTTATGGTAATATTGAATGCATGTTGTATTCTGTCTGTCTTGATACCAGGTTCAATTTTTTTTATAAAATCCTTACCTTTAGATCTAGTTATGATAGAATATAATTCACAAACAAATATTTTTTGTTTTAACATAGGTTAAGTTTTAAAAATTTAAGAAGTTAATAAAAAAATAAGCATGTTGTCTCTGTAAATCAAAAGTTATCTGTTCATGTTGATGTTAACTAAAATCCAAACATATTAATTTTACAATTCGGTATCATAAATCAAAAGCATCAACTAAAGCTTGATTTTAAATCAAGAACTAAGATTTTTAGAATTACGATGAAGGTGCAGTTGGGTTTTGACTGGAATTGGGTTTATTTGGATTTGCTGGTGATTTATGGATAGTGGAGGCTTGGGGTTCTTCCAGGTGATAGAAGAGAGGCAGGTGAAGCTAGGAAAAATCATAGTTAGTGATGCAATTCACTATGGAAGTTGCTGTTGTGAATCTTCTTCCGAAAACCTAATTTTTAATAGTTGGAGAGATTCGATCGCTACGGTTCTTGGGGTTGATCGAGTGCAGTAAGGTTGTGGGGGAGGGTAGCTGGGCCGTAGTCGAAGACGATGTAGGAGTTGCAGATTGTCAAGTGGTCGGAATGTTGTAAGCGTGTCATTGATAGGTTTGAAAGGGGAACTGATGGTTGCTCCCAGGTTTGGGAGTTTTGAGTTCGAATTTGATTTTGATAATGGTAGCATGAATCAATGATTGTGGTGGGTTGTTGGGTCATTTTTTGGTTTGTTGAGATCATCACTGATGATCAATGGTGGCCGTAGTCACCGTGCATATGGACGATGATGAGATGTATCTGTTGAAGTTTTTTGTGACGCCCCACCTCTATACCCACGCTAGCCAAGAACACTCCGGAGTAGTGCTGTCAACTAGCACGGAGAATAAGGCTGTTGAGGAGCGACCATCCATGTAATTGCTTATCACACGGTGGCTATAAATAATCTTCGGAAACAAACATAGAAATAATCATATCACAAATCAGTCACAGATATCCATATCACAAAGGCGGAAGAAGATATGAATATATAACTAACACATGAAAGTGTACATCAGAGTAGTGGTCAATAAGATCCACGATAATACAAAAGAATAGCAACACGTGTTATACAAAAGAATACAACTATGAGTCTATATCTCAAGTGTATACAACAAAAACTGCTAATCTAAATAGTTAGCCAAAAGTCAGAGTGATGAATCCCTGGGAAGAAGTCAAGCAGAAGCACCTGTAACATCTCGGTCTGACCCGAGTATTATTTAAGAAAATAATAAACGGATCAGTCTAGCTATAAATATCAGATGACATGATATAACATAAAAGATATGGCATAAACATAAACATCCATAACGACATACCACTATAAGTATGTAAATAATGATCAACAGAAGATCAATCAATAAGAGATAATCAATATCACAAGAATCTTCTCAAAGATTCGAAGAGGGCATCATACCCTAAACTTGTACTCATAACAAGTCAATGACATAAATTCCAGAAATCAACACGAGAAATCCAGAAATCATAAAAAGGGAAAGAGGCCTATCACATGACGGTCCGAAGACCAAGGGGAGCTACCCCGCATGTGTGAATGGAATCACACAGATTGAGGTCAAGACTAACCAAAAAGCAGAAAGGTATGTGTGAATGGAATCACACAAGTGGTGTCTAGTCTAACCTTGCAATGAAAGAGACATCGCGCAATTGCTAGTCTAATTCATAAAGCGATCATCAAGATCAACGAGAAGTGTCAATTACACTAAGCTAGTAAATATAGAAGTTTAGCTTCGTGTCCCATAACCACTTGCTTAACTTAAATATTTACGAACAAACTGTAAATCTTCACTAATAAAATTGTCACAAGAGGTTCAATCGAACAAGTCCAAGAATTAACCGACGAAGTGAACGCAAGCGTTTCATACCACTTGTTTTACTAAGTCGTTTAATTAGATTTCTCATCCGAGTGTGGTAAAGGCTTGTATATACTAATAGATTGGAAAACGGTTTAAGAAAAGAGCTTTGTTATTAAAAATAGAGTTGAAATTGTTTGTTAGTAGAGTTTTGATATTTACTACTAGTATTGAAACCTTTATATTATAAAGTGACAAAACACATAAGCAAGTGTAGAAACAATCAGTCACAAAGATCGCATACGGAGATGCGAATAAAATCCAAGGAAATCAGCTCAATGTTTTTCAGATAAGATCCCCTACGGAGGGGGGGTCCAGGGGGGGTGGCAACCCCCCAAGGTGGGGGTGTGGGGGTGGGGGTGCGACCTAACGATGACTCGCGACTTAACGAAGAGGGGGTGAGCAACCTATGGTCATAAACGAGACCGAGCGACCTAAGGGAATAAGGGCCGAGCGACCTAGCATTCGAACGACCTAAAAGAGGCGTGGCCTAAAGGAGACGCAACCTAAAAGAGGCGCGACCTAAAGGAGACGCGACCTAAAAGAACATAAGGTCAAACGACCTAACTATATTGGGTCACGCGACCTAAAGAGAGGCGGCCTAGCGACCTAGAGTGCACACGTCCAAAAGTGGGAACGACCTATCGAGGTAAGGTCCAACGACCTACGACCTAAACAAATAGGCCAAGCGACCTATAGGGTTAACGGTCTAACGACCTAACAGTTGTGGGGTCACGTGACCTAACTAAGTACGCGACCTAGTGGGTAAGGGAGTCGAGCGACCTAACTGCATCCAGTGACGAGCGACCTAATGGAGTCAAGTAGCGAGCGACTTAACTAGTTAACGACTCAAGGGGGTCAACGACCTAAAGGTCCAACGACCTAAACCCAAACACACGAAAAGTGGCCAGAACGACCTAGGGGTTAACTCACATGCGACCTACGACCTAAGGCCCATGCGACCTACGACCTAACTCCGATACGAGCTAATAAGGCCAGAATGACCTAGGACCTAAGGGTTAGGTCGCGAGCGACCTAACTCCGGACACACGAAAATGGCCAGAACGACCTAAGTGCAGAAAATTCACCAAAACGCTAAAAATTGGAGTTTTTCGCCAATCCAATCCAAACCAAACCAAATGCAAATGTGCATGCAAAAGTGATAGGGAATCATTCCCAACAGTCCAATATAGTTATAGACTAGATTTGTGAGATAAAAATCTCACCTTTGCACTAAAGTTTATGAAGATGAAGCTTGAAAGCAAGGAGAAGCAATCCAAAGCTTGAATCCAATATCTTCTACTTGAATTTGGAGTTGAATGTTGGATTTGCAATTGAATTTGTTCTTGGAATTTAATTTCCCATTCCCTCCACCATTAATGCCAAAGCTTGATTAGTTAGGAAATTTATGAAGAGTGAGGAGAAGAGGGTTGGAACTTGGGCTTAATAGGCTAAACTAACCCAAAGTCCAAAGCGGGAAAAGTTAGTGAAATTTCACTAACTCCAAACCTATCGATGTTTATACTCAAAAAGTTGTAATCGACATTTCGAACTCAATGGAAGTGGTCTCGAGTCCTAATTTGACCGTTTGCAAAAAGTAGCTTTTCGGACCAAAATCCGATTAACGAGTTAATATTTAAATAAAATATTTAAATACAAACTCGATAAATATGCGGGTTGTTACATTTTTGGTTAAGTTGGTAGCAGGGAAAATTGATGTATTGCTCGAAGCAGTAGGGCAGTTGACCCGGGGAGGTTGGGTTGAAAACTCGAAGGAGATTTGGTTTGTATCAGGTTTTTTTGCTTCTGTTTACAGGTTTCCTCAAAAACCTGTACTGTTTGTTTTAGGATTTTTTTTTAAAACCTAAAGCTTTGATGTAAGGAAAAGTTAAACAAAATTTTAAATTCCAGTTTGAAATTTTAGAATCCATGTTTAAATTCTAAATCTCAGTTTAAAAATAATAATAAATAATATAGTTTAAACTCGAATGTTAAACTACTTTATAATGGTAAGTAGTTTCAAATTTTAAAATCTGAAGTTTTTAAATATGAGTGAGTTTTAAAGTAAGATTTAATCTGGAAATAAAAAGTTAAATATGAACTTCAGTTTTTGAAATTAAAAGAAGATTTAAATTTGAAAGATTTAAACAAAATATAAATTTAAATTATTGAATTTTGAAATGAACTTAGTTTCAAAACTCTTCTGAATTTCATTTCTAAGACAAGCACTTGTTTGTCTTGAAATTTTAAAAAGTTTCAAATTGTTTAAACTTTGATTAAGTTTAAATTATATTCATTTTAAATCTTATATTTAAAATGAAATTTAAAAGTAATTTCAAAAGTTATTTGTTTCAAATAAATTTGTTTTTGAACATAATTAAGAAATGTTTTATCTTAAAATTAAGTTAAGATTTAATGTTTTGAAATTAATTTAATTAATAAGGTAATTAAGGAATAATTAATTAATTTATTTATTTAATTGATTAAGGTTTAATAAATATTGATTAAGGGTTAATCAATTTGAAATTTAAGATCATTAATTAGATTATTAATTAATGATTAAAGATTACTTAATTAAGCAACTAATTTATAATCAAGGTTAATTAATTAAGTAATTATGGTTTAATTTATGGATAATTAAAGATAGTTTAATTTGTAATTAATAATGGTTAATCTAAGTTAATTACTTAATGAAAATAATTTGAGAATGGTTAATGAAGGTCATTAACCCAGATTATTTAATAATTAATTAATGTGGTTAATTTTTAATAATTAATTAGATTAATTAATTTAATGATAATCAATTGTAAATGGTTTAAGTGTAATTACTTGATGAAGTAATTAAGAAATTAATTACTTAATGTAATTAATTTAGTTTAATGTGATTGTTTAATTTGATTAATTAAGTTTAATTAATTTTAAACACTCGAGGTTTTAAAGATAATTACTTAATGTAATTAATGGATTGGAAATTACTTAGTGAAGTAATTTATTGGTAATTACAGGATGTAATTAAATTAAAGATGTTTAATAATGTAAGTAATTTGGATTAAATTACTTAGTATTTAATCAAGAGATTAATTAAGAAATTTATTAAGGAATAATTAATTTGTTTTAATAAAGTAATTAAGTTAGTTAATTACTGAATGTGGTTAATCAGAGGGGATTAACAATTATAGGTTAATTACTTAAGATAATTAATTTAAGAGGATAATTGATTAATGATGTAATTGAAGTTGATTAATTATGATTAATTAATCAATGACAAGTGATTAAAGGTAATTAATTAATGTAATTAATTTGGGATTAATGTTATTAATTATAGTTAATTAATTAGCTTAGGTAATTAAAGGTTATTTACTATTTTGGTTGAGAATAAATTTGTGGAATTAATTAAAGATAATTACATGAATGTAATTAAGGATAATTAATCAAGAGTTATTAATTAAGGTGATTAAAAATGAATGGTTAATTAATTGATTGTAATCAATTAAATGGTTTAGTAAGCAAGATTTATATTGGTGAAGTAATTAGTTTAAATTATTTTAAATTAGTTAAAGATGAAGTAATTAATTTAACTCGCTTTTAATTAATTAGAGATGGAGGTAATTAATTTAATTCATTTTAAATTAATTATATTATGATTAAGTAAATCATTGCTTATGTATGAATAGGTGGTAATGATTGCCTTGAATGATTGTGATCTCAGAAATGAGATAAGTGATGTTGTGTGATATGAATGCTTTAGTTGCATTGTGATGATAATATAGATTATCTATTGTGATGGTGATATGGATTACCCATTTTAATGATGATATGAATCATCTGTTTATTATGATAATGTTGATCATCAGCTTTTCAATGTTATTAAATAAGTAATCTTGGTTTAAATTAATAAATGTATCTTGATTTAAAATTCTAATATATACATTAATAATTTGGAAATTTTGATTTAATTTAATATTAAGTTTTCTAAAAATATGTAATAAATATAAGATTTTAAAATTGATAAGAAAAAATGTTTAAATGATTAAAATAATTTTGGCCCGAGTTTTAAATTTAATTGAATTAACAAAAAGTTTTATAGCTCAATAAAATAAGTAATTTATTAATAAAGACATAATTTCTTTTATCATTATGTTAAATTTAATAATGAGATATTTTATAAAAAATAATATTAATAGTGTATTATCTTTATAAATAAATTTTGAATAAAATAGCACTTGTTATTTCAAGATTAATTTGTATTCATAACTTGATTTTTATATATATTAGATTTTGAATTTGATTTGAACTTAAAATCCAAAATATAGATTCTTGATTGTTTTAATTTTTATATGCATAAGTTTTATTTATAAACATGATTTTTTTTATTTCTTTTATAAATTTATATACGTATTAAATATTTAATAACTAATTAAAAATTAGGCTTAATACACATCTTAACTTGTAAATTAAATACTAATTACTCTAAATAGGACAAGTGTTGATTTCTTAAAGTCTCATCAAACAAATGTTAAAATATAAGCATTTAAGTTGACAAATGTTGAAAATAGTTTACAAGTGTCATTTTGTTTTAATTTTTCTTTTATTTAATAAAATCTGAAAATAACCTATATAAGAACACATCTCCAATTCCTATCTCTTTTTCTTCATTTTCCTAATCAAAGAAAAGCTTCAACTTTAGATCAAATGCAGATCTAAAAACATGAAACCCAAATTCAAGTTTTTTTTCCAAAAAATCTATAAGTTCATGATCAATAGCAGATCTGCAAATCTGCAATTTCAAATATGAAACCTGCACCTCTTCAAAATCAATGCACTTACCATTTTTTTTAAATTCCTCATATCAAAAGCAAGTTTGCATCATTTTTCTTTCTGTAATTTGGAAAATGTTCTGCAACCAAACCTACATTTTCAAAAAAAATACAAATCCCAGTAATCATCTTTAACCAAACCTGCGTCATTTCCTGCAATTTCAAAGTAAACTTCATTTTCAAGTGCAAGTTTCTAAAGAATGAAAAGTATCAAAAGGGCAACTGCAGTTTTAAAGGTTTCAAAAAGCATTTGCACATCTTCAAACCAAAGGAATTGCAGTTTTAATCAAGTCTACATGCAAACGTCTTCAACAACTAAATTTCAAAAGCTTTCGAAAATTTGAAGCTCTGTTCTACATCTCAAAAAGAATTAGTGAGTAACTTTTTAAAATTTAAAATCTTAAATTGGTTGCATAAATCAAAAGCATCAACTAAATCTTGATTTTTAAATCAAGAACTAAGTTTTTTAGAATTAGGATGAAGGTGCGGTTGGGTTTTGACTAGAATTGGGTTTATTTGGATTTGCTGGTGATCTATGGATAGTAGAGGCTTGGGGTTCTTCCAGCTGATGGAAGAGAGGTAGGTGAAGCTAGGAAAAATCATAGTTGGCGATGCAATTCACTATGGAAGTTGCTATTGTGAATCTTCTTCCGGAAACCTAATTTTTACTAGTTGGAGAGATTTGATCGCCACGGTTCTTGGGGTTGATCGAGTGCAGTAAGGTTGTGGGAGAGGGTAGCTGGGCCGTAGTTGAAAATGATGTTGGAGTTGTAGATTGTCAAGTGGTCGGAATGTTGTAAGCGGGCCTTTGACAGGTTTGGAGGGGAACTGATGGTTGCTTCCAGGTTTGGGATTTTTGAGTTCGAATTTGATTTCGAGAATGGTAGCATGAATCAATGATTGTGGTGGGTTGCTGGGTCATTTTTTGGTTTGTTGAGATCATCGCTGATGATCAACGGTGGCCATAATCACTGTGCATATGCACGGTGATGAGATGTATCTGTTTAAGTTTTTAGTTAAGTTGGTAGCAAGGAAAATTGATGTGTTGCTCGATAGGGCAGTTGACTCGAGGAGGTTGGGTTGAAAACTTAAAGGAGATTTGGTTTGTATCGGGTTTTTTTCTAGTTTACATGTTTCCTCAAAAACTTGTACTGTTTGTTTTAGGGATTTTTTTTTAAAGCCTAAAGCTTTGATGTAAGGAAAAGTTAAACAAAGTTTTAAATTCCAATTGTATTTTAGAATCCAAGTTTAAATTCTAAATCTCAGTTTAAAATAAATAAATAAATAATAAAGTTTAAACTTGAATGTTAAACTACTTTATAATGGTAAGTAGTTTCAAATTTTAAAATTAAATATGAGTGAGTTTTAAAGTAAGATTTAATCTGGAAATAAAAAGTTAAATATGAACTTCGGTTTTTGAAATTAAAAGAAGATTTAAATTTGAAAGATTTGAACAAAATATAAATTTAAATTATTGAATTTTGAAATGAAATTAGTTTCAAACTCTTCTGAATTTCATTTCTAAGACAAGCACTTGTTTTTCTTGAAATTTTAAAAAGTTTCCAATTGTTTAAACTTTGATTAAGTTTAAATTATATTCATTTTAAATCTTGTATTTAAAATGAAATTTAAAAGTAATTTCAAAAGTAGTTTGTTTCAAATAAATTTGTTTTTGAACATAATTACGAAATGTTTTATCTTAAAATTAAGTTAAGATTTAATGTTTTGAAATTAATTTAATTAATAAGGTAATTAAGGAATAATTAATTAATTTATTTAATTAATTGATTAAGGTTTAATAAATATTGATTAAGGGTTAATCAATTTGAAATTTAAGATCATTAATTAGATTATTAATTAATGATTAAAGATTACGTAATTAAGCAATTAATTTATAATCAAGGTTAATTAATTAAATAATTATGGTTTAATTTATGGATAATTAAAGATAATTTAATTTGTAATTAACAATGGTTAATCTAAGTTAATTACTTAACGAAAATAATTTGAGAATGGTTAATGAAGGTCATTAACCCGGATTATTTAATAATTAATTAATGTGGTTAATTTTTAATAATTAATTAGATTAATTAATTTAATGATAATCAATTATAAATGGTTTAAGTGTAATTACTTAATTAAGTAATTAAGAAATTAATTAGTTAATGTAATTAATTTAGTTCAATGTGATTGTTTAATTTGATTAATTAAGTTTAATTAATTTTAAACACTCGGGGTTTTAAAGATAATTACTTAATGTAATTAATGGATTGGAAATTACTTAGTGAAGTAATTTATTGGTAATCATAGGATGTAATTAAATTAAAGATGCTTAATAATGTAAGTAATTTGGATTAAATTACTTAATAATTAATCAAGGGATTAATTAAGAAATTTATTAAGGAATAATTAATTTGTTTTAATAAAGTAATTAAGCTAGTTAATTACTGAATATGGTTAATTAGAGGGGGTTAATAATTATGGGTTAATTACTTAAGGTAATTAATTTAAGAGGATAATTAATTAATGATGTAATTAAAGTTGATTAATTATGATTAATTAATCAATGACAAGTGATTAAAGGTAATTAATTAATGTAATAAATTAAGGACTAATGTTATTAATTATAGTTAATTAATTAACTGAGGTAATTAAAGGTTAATTACTGTTTCGGTTGAGAATAAATTTATGGAATTAATTAAGGATAATTACATGAATGTAATTAAGGATAATTAATCAATAGTAATTAATTAAGGTGATTAACAATGAATGATTAATTAATTGATTGTAATCAATTAAATGGTTAAGTAAGCAAGATTTATATTGGTGAAGCAATTAATTTAATTTATTTTAAATTAATTAAAGATGAAGTAATTAATTTAATTCACTTTAAATTAATTAGAGATGGAGGTAATTAATTTAATTCATTTTAAATTAATTATATTGTGATTAAGTAAATCATTGCTTGATAATGACTGCCTTGAATGATTGTGATCTCAGAAATGGATAAGTGATGTTGTGTGATATGAATGCTTTGGTTGCATTGTGATGATAATATAGATTATCTACTGTGATGGTGATATGGATTACCTATTTTGATGATGACATGGATCATCTGTTTATTATGATAATGTTGATTATCAATTGTGATTTGTGAGTTATCTATCTGTGTATATAGATAATTGAATTGTTTAACCTTAAACAACTTGGACCTAAAAGACACGTTTTGGATTTCGATGAGACTGGGATCGAGTTTCCATATTTGAATATCCGAAAACCACATCGATCCAAATTAACGATAGGTCGTGAACCTCAAGTGAAGATGAAGATTCAAAGTGCAAGGGTTATCGTCGTTAACTCTGAGGGTGATTCCAAAATGAGTGTAACGAGATAATGCCTTCGGTTTCGTTCGAACCCGAAACGAACTTGTATCGGTTGAATGCTTTCAGAACATCGTCAGGTGGACGATGAGCATTCTAAGTGATGTTTTCACTAAAGGTAATCGTAGCCTCAAGCCTCATCAACCGGGAATGGCTAAAATAGGGGAGGTGCAGCAAGGCTAAGTGGGTTATGCCCAAGTAGGACAAGATTTTCCCCTGTCTAGAGGTCCCTTTTATTTCGGCTGTGTGGACAGTTGTGAGCTCCAACTATCGGGTTGTCTTGTTCGGCACTGTCCAGTAAGGGATGGTTCCGTCTTTGTGTTGCAGGGGATTGGGAGTGATCCTCGGTACGCTGATCTAGGCCACATACTATGACGGGCGGTACCCCGGTAGCCCTGCCATTGTATAGAATCCAAAATCCAGTAAGTGCCAACGGTTTTGATTGTATTACCCACTTTTATGGCTAGTAGCTGGAATTTAATAGATGTAACAATTTCGGTTATTTCATATTTATTTGAAAACCCTAGACCTATTATAATATCACTGGATTTCCTATCAAATGTTTTGGTTAGCGTAAGGTAAAAACTTTTCCATGTTTATGTGTGGAAGTCTTACGTGATATCTTTCTTTTCAAAAGGTTTTTGAAAATTAAGCAACCTTAACCTGTTACTCACACCAGACCCAAGTCTGACCCGGAGATTATCTTCTGTTTTCTTAAACTCTTAGGTACTCAAATTTTTACGATTAGCCAAGGGATTCAGGTTGGCTTTGACAAATTGTGGAGGAGCAATGGAGCAGGAGGCTTCTGCGTGTAGATATATAGTTTTCCGCTGTGTTGGTTTCTCTGAGTAGTTTCCTTGTATTATGTTGAGTTGTATAACTAGACAGGTATTTATAATTGTCTAGCATGTGATGTTTAATCTGTGTAACTTTGATAATGGTTGTAATCTAAGTAATATTTATGTTATTAATATAATTTATTCGTTCTGTTGTTAAGATTTTGTGTTGTTTCTTCTTTCTCTTCTTTCATTTATCTTTTCTATCCCTTTCTTTTTTTAAGATGATGCGATTTTATGTGGAGTGAAAGTCGGGTCGTCTCATTTGGTATCAGAGCGTTAGGTTGAGTGAATACCTAGGCTCTGGAGTGGTGTCTATCTTAAGGGAGCGTATTTGTAATTTATATATATATATATACACACACACACACACACACACACACACACACACACATATATATATATATATATATATATTTCTACCTATGTTGGGTTTCCTGTTCGGGTTTTCCAATATAAGTTATAAAGGTAGATGGGGTAGTAGTGTGTGTAACACGACTACCATTGGTTGGAGTTTGAATATTTGAGGTTGGAAGTGTATTTGTCGAGACTGTAGACCTAATATCGTCCCGAGTAAGCTTTGTAGTGATGAAGAACTTCATTGATCTCTGAAGGAAACCTGTTAAGGTTCGGAGTCTATTTTTGAAGTTGGATGAGTAGATTTGGATCTGTTAGTTGAGCAAAAGCTAGTGATGGTATTTTGATACCTCAGGAAGTAGTATCTGCATGATGAGATGCAGTGACCATGGATGTTCCCGAAGATGTTTTCTTTGGAACAAGTTTTAGGAAGTGAGTCTGCTTCGGTGTTGTGGCTGTGTTTAGCTGGTGTTTCTGTTTGATTTGAAGTCAGAGTTTCTCGAAGTGCTTTGGATTGGAAATTCTTTGGCATCTGTGGCAGCAGTGCAGCTCGGAGTGTTTTGTGTTGGCAGGAAGTTTTCTGGCTAAGCATTTTTTCTGAAGTAGAGTTCAGAAACAGCAGAGTGGACCCGTTTCTTCGATGGATTGGTTAGATAAGTATAAGCTGTTCTATTTGGTTAAGGGAGAACAGTTTTCCTTAGATTTGATGTGGACTGATCGCAAAAGTGACTTGCGATTGTTTGAGTGTTCTCTTGAGTTATCAGAGTCTTTCTGGATGTCTTCAGAGGGGTCAGAGTTTTGTCCGCATCTGGAGATTGAGTTTCCTTATCGCCTAGGATTCCAGGAGTGCTACCGGTGGTTCAACTTAATGGAAGAATGGTTCCAGGAGATTGAGTTGGTGAAGCAGCTTAGGTTTTGGAGAAGCTTCTGAGTTTTCTTATAGATCTAACGAACCATATTTCTGGGATGTGTTGTCCAGTTTGTGCTCGTGTTCTTCTTCAGCATTTTCTTCTACTTCGGATCAGAGTTGTGCAGCAGAAGCAGTTTGGAAATGCATCTTCTTTTCTTTTCTGGACAGGGGAAGTGAGTTTAGTCTTCTGATATTTGAGGAGTAGAGTTTGTGTTTCTTGATTCTTGGTTGATGGTTGATCTTGAGGAGATCATTTTGTTAAGTTGATTGGTTTTATTTGTTTCTAAAGGCATCAGCAAGGGTTGAGCTGATCAGTAAGGTTGTGGGCGGCCCAGGATCGTCCGAAGATTTTGAGGATAAGAGATGAAGGAATCTGGATTCCGGAGACGGAGATTAGATTTTGGATAAGTTTTCTCTGATCCAAAAGGGAGCTATAAGATTGAGTAAGGCTGGGAAGCTAGCTCTGAAGTGTTTGGATCTTTTCCTATGTTCTTATGAGAATAAGTGATTGATCTACAGGATGGAATTGCCAGTTTGGATAACTGGGATTCAATGAGTTTCACGTATCTCTGAGGGAGTACGTGTTTTATCTATCTCTGGTTGTGGAACCAGTAGTTCTGAAGTTTTGGATGTTGAGTCAGACTCGTCTATAGTCTAATATCTTGCCTAGTGTTGTAGATATAGAAGAATAGGAGCTCTGTAGCTTAGTAGTTTTGATTGTTTGGATTCTCTATAGCGAGTATCCCGGTATTTACACTTGGGGAAACTCGAGAAAATTTTATCCAGAATTTTGTCTGCATAATTAGATTTGTTTGATTGGATGAATTGGCTGCTATGGTTGTTAGTATATATTTGATATATGCTTGTGTTTTAAAATTAAAATATTTAATTAGATTATTAATTACCTTTGTTTTAAATTTCGAAGACGAAATTCTTTTAAGGGGGAAGGATTCTAACATCCCGGAGTTTTGGATATTGATATTTTTGTTAATAATAATTCAAATTGATTTAATAATCTTCTTCAATAATTATTTAATTGATTATTTTATCTTTTAAAAATAATAAATTGGTTTCTATTTATAATATAAATATATAGTTCATATTGTAAATAGATTAGCTTTGTTTTAAATTTAATAAATAAAGCATATTTTCTAATTCTTCTATTTGTAGTAATTTGAGAATTAGCTTTTATTTAATATAAAGCTTTTCAAAATTATTAAATAAGTAATCTTGGTTTAAATTAATAAATGAATCATGATTTAAAATTCTAATATATACATTAATAATTTGGAAATTTCGATTTAATTTAATATTAAGTTTTTCAAAACAATGTAATAAATAAATATAAGATTTTAAAATTGATAAGAAAAAAATGTTTAAATGATTAAAATAATTTTGGCTTGATTTTTAAATTTAATTGAATTAACAAAAAGTTTTATAGCTTAATAAAATAAGTAATTTATTAATAAAGACATAATTTCTTCTATCATTATGTTAAATTTAATAATGAGATATTTTATAAAAAATAATATTAATAGTGTATTATCTTTATAAATAGATTTTGAATAAAATAGCAATTGTTATTTCAAAATTTAATTTGTATTCATAACTTGATTTTAAATATTAGATTTTGAATTTGATTTGAACTTAAAATCCGAAATATAGATTTTTGATTGTTTTAATTTTTATATGCATAAGTTTTATTTATAAACATGATTTGTTTTTATTTCTTTTATAAATTTATATACATATTAAATATTAACTAATTAATTAAAAATTAGGCTTAATACACATATTAACTTGTAAATTAAATACTAGTTACTCTAAATAGGACAAGTGTTGATTTCTTAAAGTCTCGTTAAACAAATGTTAAAAGATAAGAATTTAAGTTGACAAATGTTGAAAATAGTTTACAAGTGTCAATTTGTTCTAATTTTTCTTTTATTCAATAAAATCTGAAAATAACCTATATAAGAACACATCTTCAATTCCTATCTCTTTTTCATCATTTTCCTAATCAAAGAAAAGCTTCAACTTCAGATCAAATGCAGATCTGAAAACATGAAACCCAAATTTAAGTTTTTTTAAAAAAAAATTATAAGTTCATGGTCAATGGCAGATCTGCAAATCTGCAATTTCAAATATGAAACCTGCACCTCTTCAAAATCAATGCACTTACAATTTTTTTAAAACTCCTCATATCAAAAGCAAGTTTGCATCATTTTTCTTTCTGTAATTTGGAAAATATTCTGCAATCAAACCTGCGTTTTCAAAAAAAAAAATACAAATCCCAGTAATCATCTTCAACCAAACCTGCTTCATTTTTCCTGCAATTTCAAAGTAAACTTCATTTTCAAATGCATGTTTTTAAAGAATTCAAAGTATCAAAAGGGGCAACTGCAGTTTTAAAGGTTTCAAAAAGCATTTGCACATCTTCGAACCAAAGGAACTGCAGTTTTAATCAAGTCTACATGCAAACGTCTTCAGCAACTAAATTTCAAAAGCTTTCAAAAATTTGAAGCTCTGTTCTGCATCTCAAAAAGAATTAGTGAGTAACTTTTTAAAATTTAAAATCTTAGATTGGTTGCATGCTTATATGTTGAAATGAGTAAACATTGTATGTGTTTATGGTAATATTGAATGCATGTTGTATTCTGTCTGTCTTGATACCAGGTTCAATTTTTTTTATAAAATCCTTACCTTTAGATCTAGTTATGATAGAATATAATTCACAAACAAATATTGTTTGTTTTAACATAGGTTAAGTTTTAAAAATTTAAGAAGTTAATAAAAAAAATAAGCATGTTGTCTCTGTAAATCAAAAGTTCTCTGTTCATGTTGATTTTAACTAAAATCCAAACATATTAATTTTACAATTCGGTATCATAAATCAAAAGCATCAACTAAAGCTTGATTTTTAAATCAAGAACTAAGATTTTTAGAATTACGATGAAGGTGCAGTTGGGTTTTGACTGGAATTGGGTTTATTTGGATTTGCTGGTGATCTATGGATAGTGGAGGCTTGGGGTTCTTCCAGGTGATAGAAGAGAGGCATGTGAAGCTAGGAAAAATCATAGTTAGTGATGCAATTCACTATGGAAGTTGCTGTTGTGAATCTTCTTCCGAAAACCTAATTTTTAATAGTTGGAGAGATTCAATCGCCATGGTTCTTGGGGTTGATCGAGTGCAGTAAGGTTGTGGGGGAGGGTAGCTGGGCCGTAGTCGAAGACGATGTAGGAGTTGCAGATTGTCAAGTGGTCGGAATGCTGTAAGCGGGTCATTGATAGGTTTGAAAGGGGAACTGATGGTTGCTTCCAGGTTTGGGAGTTTTGAGTTCGAATTTGATTTCGATAATGGTAGCATGAATCAATGATTGTGGTGGGCTGTTGGGTCATTTTTTGGTTTGTTGAGATCATCACTGATGATCAATGGTGGCCGTAGTCACCGTGCATATGGACGATGATGAGATGTATCTGTTGAAGTTTTTGGTTAAGTTGGTAGCAGGGAAAATTGATGTATTGCTCGAAGCAGTAGGGCAGTTGACCCGGGGAGGTTGGGTTGAAAACTCGAAGGAGATTTGGTTTGTATCGGGTTTTTTTTTTCTGTTTACAGGTTTCCTCAAAAACCTGTACTGTTTGTTTTAGGAATTTTTTTTAAAACCTGAAGCTTTGATGTAAGGAAAAGTTAAACAAAGTTTTAAATTCCAGTTTGAATTTTTAGAATCCATGTTTAAATTCTAAATCTCAGTTTTAAAAAAATAATAAATAATATAGTTTAAACTCGAATGTTAAACTACTTTATAATGGTAAGTAGTTTCAAATTTTAAAATCTGAAGTTTTTAAATATGAGTGAGTTTTAAAGTAAGATTTAATCTGGAAATAAAAAGTTAAATATGAACTTCATTTTTTGAAATTAAAAGAAGATTTAAATTTGAAAGATTTAAACAAAATATAAATTTAAATTATTGAATTTTGAAATGAACTTAGTTTCAAAACTCTTCTGAATTTCATTTCTAAGACAAGCACTTGTTTGTCTTGAAATTTTAAAAAGTTTCAAATTGTTTAAACTTTGATTAAGTTTAAATTATATTCATTTTAAATCTTGTATTTAAAATGAAATTTAAAAGTAATTTCAAAAGTAATTTGTTTTAAATAAATTTGTTTTTGAACATAATTAAGAAATGTTTTATCTTAAAATTAAGTTAAGATTTAATGTTTTGAAATTAATTTAATTAATAAGGTAATTAAGGAATAATTAATTAATTTATTTAATTAATTGATTAAGGTTTAATAAATATTGATTAAGGGTTAATCAATTTGAAATTTAAGATCATTAATTAGATTATTAATTAATGTTAAAGATTACTTAATTAAGCAACTAATTTATAATCAAGGTTTATTAATTAAGTAATTATGGTTTAATTTATGGATAATTAAAGATAGTTTAATTTGTAATTAATAATGGTTAATCTAAGTTAATTACTTAATGAAAATAATTTGAGAATGGTTAATGAAGGTCATTAACCCAGATTATTTAATAATTAATTAATGTGGTTAATTTTTAATAATTAATTAGATTAATTAATTTAATGATAATCAATTGTAAACGGTTTAAGTGTAATTACTTGATGAAGTAATTAAGAAATTAATTACTTAATGTAATTAATTTAGTTTAATGTGATTGTTTAATTTGATTAATTAAGTTTAATTAATTTTAAACACTCGAGGTTTTAAAGATAATTACTTAATGTAATTAATGGATTGGAAATTACTTAGTGAAGTAATTTATTGGTAATTACAGGATGTAATTAAATTAAAGATGTTTAATAATGTAAGTAATTTGGATTAAATTACTTAGTATTTAATCAAGAGATTAATTAAGAAATTTATTAAGGAATAATTAATTTGTTTTAATAAAGTAATTAAGTTAGTTAATTACTGAATGTGGTTAATCAGAGGGGATTAATAATTATAGGTTAATTACTTAAGGTAATTAATTTAAGAGGATAATTGATTAATGATGTAACTGAAGTTGATTAATTATGATTAATTAATCAATGACAAGTGATTAAAGGTAATTAATTAATGTAATTAATTTGGGATTAATGTTATTATTTATAGTTAATTAATTAACTTAGGTAATTAAAGGTTATTTACTATTTTGGTTGAGAATAAATTTGTGGAATTAATTAAAGATAATTACATGAATGTAATTAAGGATAATTAATCAAGAGTTATTAATTAAGGTGATTAATAATGAATGATTAATTAATTGATTGTAATCAATTAAATGGTTTAGTAAGCAAGATTTATATTGGTGAAGTAATTAGTTTAAATTATTTTAAATTAATTAAAGATGAAGTAATTAATTTAACCCACTTTAAATTAATTAGAGATGGAGGTAATTAATTTAATTCATTTAAAATTAATTATATTATGATTAAGTAAATCATTGCTTATGTATGAATAGGTGGTAATGATTGCCTTGAATGATTGTGATCTCAGAAATGAGATAAGTGATGTTGTGTGATATGAATGCTTTGGTTGCATTGTGATGATAATATAGATTATCTATTGTGATGGTGATATGGATTACCCATTTTAATGATGATATGGATCATCTGTTTATTATGATAATGTTGATTATCAATTGTGATTTGTGAGTTATCTATTTGTGTATATAGATAATTGAATTGTTTAACCTTAAACAACTTGGACCTTAAAGACACGTTTTGGATTTCGATGAGACCGGGATCGGGTTTCCATATTTGGATTCCGAAAACCACATCGATCCAAATTAACGATAGGTCGTGAATCTCAAGTGAAGATGAAGATTCAAAGTGCAAGGGTTATCGTCGTTAACTCTGAGGGTGATTCCAAAATGAGTGTAACGAGATATTGCCTTCGGTTTCGTTCGAACCCCGAATGAACTTGTATGGATTGAATGCTTTCAGAACATCGTCAGGTGGACGATGAGCATTCTAAGTGATGTGTTCACTAAAGGTAATCGTAGCCTCAAGCCTCATCAACCAGGAATGGCTAAAACAGGGAGGTGCAGAAGGCTAAGTGGGTCATGCCCAAGTAGGATGAGATTTTCCCCTGTCTAGAGGTCCCTTTTATTTTGGCTGTGTGGACGGTTGTGAGCTCCAACTGTCGGGGTTGTCTTGTTCGGGACTGTCCAGTAAGAGATGGTTCTGGCTTTGTGTTGCAGGGATTGGGAGTGATCCTCGGTACGATGATCTAGGCCACGTACTGTGACGGGCGGTACCCCGGTAGCCCTGCCATTGTATGGAATCCAAAATCCAATAAGTGCCAGCGGTTTTGATTGTATTACCCACTTTTGTGGCTAGTAGCTGGAATTTAATAGATGTAACAATTTCGGCTATTTTATATTTATTTGAAAACCTTAGACCTATTATAATATCACTGGATTTCCTATCAAATGTTTTGGTTAGCGTAAGGTAAAAACTTTTCCATGTTTATGTATGGGAAGTCTTACGTGATACCTTTCTTTTCAGAAGGTTTTCGAAAATTAAGCAACCTTAACCTGTTACTCACACTAGACCCAAGTCTGACGCGGAGTTTATCTTTTGTTTTATTAAACTCTTGGGTACTCAAATTTTTACGATTAGCCAAGGGATTCAGGTTGGCTTTGACGAATTGTAGAGGAGCAATGGAGCAGGAGGCTTCTACGTGTAGATATATAGTTTTCCGCTGTGTTGGTTTCTATGAGTAGTTTCCTTGTATTGTATTGAGTTGTATAACTAGACATGTGTTTATAACTATCTAGTATGTGATGTGTAATCTGTGTAACTCTGATAATGGTTGTATTCTAAGTAATATTTATGTTATTAATATAATTTATTCGTTTTGCTGTTAAGATTCTGTGTTGTTTCTTCTTTCCCTTCTTTTTTTCTCTTTTCTATCCTTTTCTCTCTTTAAGATGATACGATTTTCTATGGAGTGAAAGTCGGGTCGTCTCAAACACTCAAAATCAAAGAAATCAAAAGTGGCCACCGAATCAATCCAAAATTCAAGTATAATATCGAAAGGATGTGTCCGATCAAAGGTGTACCTCAATTAACCCGTTGATCGCTCCTGTTTTAGCCACCTTATGCCAACTCACGGGAGTTGGGTCCACGTATTTACCTTAAAGGAAATCCCGCCACCATCCTACTTCATTCTGGAATCTCCACCGCGTACACGGTTGTTAAAGTGATTTTCAGAGTTGGTAGAGAGTATGACAACTTCCGATCCCGGTCTCTTCAACAACCATCGTTATTATAACACTCGCGGTTATTTCAAAATAATTTATACCTTCAAAAACCAGAATAAAATATTCATTTCAAAACTACATAAATACGATATCATTAATATTTTAAAGACCCAAATCCATATGATATCAAATATATCTTTTTCAAAAATCATAGCCTTTTCAAATTTATATACCTTGAAACCATAGCTTTGAAACATAACTTTTAATACTTAATGGTTTAAATACTATATTAATTTATATAATAAAATAGCTTCTTTAAATTTCACAATAAAATCCCAATATCAATTTGAACCTTCAAATAAACCATTTTAATTCCCATATATTTCACAACTTAAATATTCTATATTTCAAAACTTAAATTTTTACAGTTCATATATTTCACTCTTTAAATATTCCACTATTTCAAAATGGATTCTTTGAAAATTTAATATATATCAAATCCAATTCTATTATTTAAAATTTGAAATGTATACGTAATAGAACAAACATTATTTAATTAAAACCCTTAAACTTCAATAGCAGGATATTCTTTTTTATTAAATTAACTTGATAATATTCTTTAAATCAGTTGGATATTCATTTAAATTCTCAAATCAAAATTAAGTTATAAAATCATACCCTTTAAATCTTAATTTATTTACATTCCAAAACAAATTTCAAAGATAATTCTTAAATACTTTAATTCAAATCATATTCACATTTATCTTCCACCTTACTTTTATTTGAGTTAATATAAACTCTATATACAATAGAATTTTTAACAGTTACTTAACCATATTTTATAAAAGAAATCAAACTTCATTATTTAGCTTATTTTATAATTCAAAACAAATTTATACATAGCTAACTTCAATAACAAGATAGCATTTATAAAATATTTAAAAATTAATATCTATATACTCGTATATTTCTTTACAAAACCACAGAAATCATTTTAAAATAATTTTACATATAGACCGCGGCGTCTACATATAATTTTCTATCCTATGGACAAGTGATACGGATATTTATCATTTCAATCCGCAATTTAAAAATAAATTTATGGTTATATATCATTTCAAACCGCAAACCCGAATGAGATGAAAATGCATAATAACTTGCAATTTATAACCATAAAAAAAATTCAGCATCCATTCATACAATATCAACCATCAACCATTTACTAAAATCATCATCCAATTTAAACAAACCTCAATAGAGAGCACATAAAATATAACAGGTATCAACGAACAATTTATATTCAAAAATAAATTAATAACTGTTTAACTGACAGTTTATATGCAATAATAAATAAATTTAACTAGCAATTTATATGCAATACTAAATAAATTCAACGGTCAATTTATATGCAAAATAAAATTAAATAACAATTTAATTTGAATAAATGCAATTTAACTGAGATGATGATTAATAATATGCCAAACAACCATAAATAAATTTAAAATCACATCATATATCAATTTATCAAACATAAGAAATTTTAGAAGTTGTGAGTGGGTTAAGACACTCATCTTTCGTATTGAAATCGAATTTCGAATTTAAATCCGATTTAAATCCAAAAATTTGACAGTCTCCAAATCCGTCCAAACCAGCGTCAAAATGTCCAGAATTTCAATACGATCCTAACAAAAAAATTCGCGCGTGAAACGGATATCGCATGCGGAAGAAATATCGATTTGTGCGATTGAATTTCAATATTTAATAAAAACAAACAAAAACAAAACTCACCAAAACACTTTTGCCACGTCACTGTCGTTTCGTCCCTGTCTCCACTATTCGAAAGTGAATCTACGAACAAAACCCTAAAGTCGCGTACACCAACTGTAGCCGCCGAGACATCAACTAATAACTGCATCGCCTACGAGACTATCCCCATCATCGAACCCCATCACCGTGCTTCCTCCCCTGAGCTGACCCTACGGCGAGAACGCCGCCTCCTCCAATGCCCCCTAGGGCAACGACCCGTCGCTGGTTCGAACGCCAATTACGGCGATTCTGGCCATCTCTAACAACGACGAGTGCCACCGATCATCGATGCTCAATGAACTCTACCGTACATGCCCTCCAATCGTCGTATAGTTGACGATCCGCCGCAAATCAAAGTCACGATAAATGAACGGTCGAGAGTTAAAACACAATTTCTGATCAAACGATAATCCGAATCGAAAAACGAACACCGCCAATGAATTACGCTAGTCGAGAGCTTCAACGCATATTTTTTTTCAAATTTTTCCGAGGAGTTTGAATTTTATGCTTTGGATTTTATTTTGGGATTGGATCTAGGGTTTGCATCCATTGAGGAAGAGGAAGAGCTGATGAAATTTTATGCACAGGAAAATGAAAATAGGCGTAGGCTAGGTTTCAGCAGGGTATTTATAGAAAAAGTTGGAATAGACAGATGGATCCGAATTATAACGTGCTAAACGATAATTGGCACAAAAAGCCCGTTCTGCCTCCGGAATGAAATTAGGTAAACCAAAATATCAAAATAGGTGTTTTAAAATATTCTATACGCAATGGAAAAGGTTTCACGTCCAAATTCCATCGTATGAAGAAGTTATGTTGAAATCAATATTTTTCAAATTGATTTCAAGGCGTTTCAAGCCCATACGATCAAACGACAAGTCCGATCAATACGAAACTTGAAATCCTACAATAATTCACTATTACGGATCCGATGAAACTTGTTTCGTCGAAATCCGAGTCAGTGGCCAAAATGGCTATTTTTATATTAATTAAACAAATTTATAATAAATCGATTAATTCAAATTTTAAATTTCAAATTCTAAAATTTTACAATGTTATCGCCTTTATATTTCTCAAACACTTACAATGATATAAACAAATTTAAATGCCAATTTAGAGTAGATTAATTTATAAATTTCAATATAATTTCTCAATTTCCTTAAATTAAAAATTAAAATAAAATTTTCAATAATTCTATTAAATTCCCTTTTTATTCTATTATTTAATTCATTTTTATCAAAAGGATGCAATTTACATTGGCTCACTATTGTTTACATTTATTTTCTTTTGTTTCATCTATATTCCCTTTTAGGAAATATTTTAAATATTAAATTTTCATTTAATTGCAATAAATCATGCTATCGTAATTAGATCCAATAAATAAACAAATGTTAATTCCCATTCTTATTATTCAAAAATCATTATCCTATAAACCTATTTAACCTCTGTTTACGTTTCCTTTCCTTGATACTTCTATACACATCTTAGGCTAGTATAAATGTCTTTATTTCAAAATGTGAAATCTTGTTCATTACCCATATTAATTAAGGTTTTAAAACTAATAAATAAAAATCCCTTAAATTTAATCATATATTCATTCATACACCATTAGAGATACATTATTACCCATTTCTACCCTAATTTATACTAATATAACCTTTAATTAGATTAATTTCTATTGATTTCCTATTTTAATTTATTAGCCTCCATTAACGTTAAATTACCTTTAAGTTATCACTAACGGACAAGTGTTGAAATTGATTACATACATCGTTCTCACCCTGTTATCAATTGGATGAATTTTCATTGATTCGTAGCTATTGGATTAATATCCACAAATTTCACCTACATCTCTATTAATATTGAATCCCCCTTATTTGCAATTAATTCACTTATTGAATTTTTTTTCTTTCAAATAAATTAATAAATCTAAAATTTCACTCCTAAGATCCACCATTTGTTATATTATGAATGAAATTAACATTGGTTACATCCTCTGGAATTAACAATCTTTTATGACAATCAATTTATCCTAACTGCACAATTAGGTCAATTAACTGCAATTAATTTCACATTAAATTTTTTAAATTATCAATTGAAACTTTAACAAATGCGTTAATTGATTTAAAACCCTGCTATTTAATAAATTGACATTTATAGGTGAAATTAACATTGGCTTATATTTCATACCATAAATGCGTGCTTTATTTCATACTATTTAGTTATATTTTCCAAGTATGTATATTAGTTACTAATTATATTCTTAATTAATTTACTTCCTTGGTTTCATACTTAATAAGATTTCACTTCCAACAATATTATAAATCACCTATAGGACACTGATGTTTTTTCATGAATTCACTAATTAATCCAATAAATGCCTTTGTTTCCTTATATTCAATTTATTACCATTTAAGTACGTTTACTATCAACAACACTGATCATTATAATTACTTATCTACAACTAATTCATTGGTTTATTCAATAGTTTCTTTTATTTACTCCTTTTCTATTTTAAAACCAAATGTAACCATTTTCACTATTCATTATTATATTAATGAATTCCATCCTAGTTAATATTTTTATTAATATTTCGCAAATTCAACCTTTCTATTGGTTTCTTATTTTAAACATATAACCAAGTATGACAATTTATATTATTTCAATTTATTGCCATATAAATATTATATTGTAACGTTTAATTACAATTGCTTCATCAAATTCTACATTCGCTCCAATATAAATTTTAAGACTTTATTTCTTTCCAAATTAAATAAAATATCTTATTAAATTAACTCATTTTAAACCATCGAATTTTACGTGTCGTTACACATGACATCATAGCGTGTAAAGATGTAACTAGAAGAGGATGATCATACCCGACTTGGGAGCGACCCACTTAGCCTTGCCGCATCTAACCCTGTTTCGGCCATTTTCGGTTGATGAGGCCAGAGGTAACGATTACCTTTCACAAATCAAATATTACATCACTTTGAATGCCACACGGCCATTTCTGTTGACTATTAGTTGCCTTCGACAAAAATACAACCCTTAAGCTCATACGTCTCAAGGAGGATGTTAAGCTAAGAGAAGCTGCCTTCTCCGCCACTACTGATGTACGATTGTAAAAACCAATGTTCGTAATATTTAGAAATGCAATGTTAGACAAACATCCAGACAAGTTGCCCAGGAACAGCACAAACCGAAGGCACTTTCCTACCACATCCCACCGGGGAATCCCTAGGATTAGTAGCAAATAGTCCTTGCATTAGATATTTCATTATGAAGGGACTACTGCTACTGGATGTATATTGATATTTTAACCCCAAAGGACCAATAAGCAGTCCCCCACTATGAAAATTCGAAATATCAATATCTTCAATAATGAACCTGCATAATCGAATGCATATAAGTTGGTCCGAAGTGGTTTTCAGATAAATCTGATCCTGGTCTTTTCGCATCGACAACGCAAAAGCGTTTCTCAACTTCACACTTAAACTAAGTCTCATAGACTTATCATGTCTCCAACTTTCAACTTGCTATCCTTCGGCCAAGAAGGAAGCTCGATAGATTGGAGCAATACTCCACACTACACGAATCAACATCCTCAACACAAAAGATAATCAAGACTACACAGAAGGCTACGTACTAAGTGTACGACTAAATATTTCCCACATCAAGTCGAGGAACTAAAATTTGGCCAAATTTGATAGTCGATTATTTAACTATCGAAGCAAACAAACAAATATTTAGCACCATAAGCAATCACTAGGCTCTTTTAGTTAATCTTTTGTTAATTAAATAATTTGCCAAATATTCACTTCAAATTATCTTTAAAAAGATATAATTCTCAAAACCATTTCAACATTTCAATATTGGAAAATATTTCCATCTACTTATTTAATAATAGTTATTCACAGCCAATTTATTTCAACACTTAGAAAATATTATGCATACTTAAATCAAGATACATTTCATTCTTTAAAGAAAACATTCTCTTTAAACATATTTATTTGGGTCAAAACGAATGTTGCAAAAAACATCGTTATGGCAACCCAAAATCAACAGTATAGGGATTCCAAAATTAGATAGATATATAAATCCCACATACCATACAAAACATTTCCTTTCAAAAGTCATTTCTATAAGAACGGTGTTATAGTCCATCATTTCCTTTTTTTCTCGAAACGTCTGTTTCAATAATAAATGTTGAAATCTACGTACTCGCTACTTAACACATTTTAAAATATCTTCAAATCATTTAAATTCAATTTAAATACCACTTTTCAAAAACATTTTAAAAGATTATTCACTGTCTAAAATCATGAATATAAATCGTTTACCAAATTCATTACTTCTACATAATTATTTTAAAGATTATCCATTGTCCAAAATCGTGGATATATCATTTACCAAATTCATCACTTTTACACATTTATTAAAGGATTATCCACTATCTAAAATCGTAAATATATCTCCTTTAATAACATCCACATATAACTTATCAAAATAAGTTGATTTCAGGTTTATAAAACAATGTTTATAAATTCCATTTATATTTTATATAACTTCCATTAATAAACTTCTTTTATTTACCCATTCTATATATATCTCATTCACATGCCAAAAATAAAAATTATAAGTTAATTTCTTAACATTTATTTACAATTGCATTCTTTTATAATTTCATCAATTATAAATCTTATTGCTTATAAAATCCATTTATAACTCCTTTTTAACATTTACCAAACTCCTTTATAAGCTCATTATTTTGATTTATAAAAATTCAATTTTATAAGTCTTATATATATACCGTTTATATTAAATTTAAAAATCTTAATTTAAATAAGCTTATTCTTTCAATAATTTACATGCCTTTATTAAAACTTATATAACTTTAAAAATCGTACTTAAGTATATTTCACCAAAAATCATAATATTTACAACAAAAAATTATAATATTTATTTATTAAAAATAATCCATTTACTTAACAATTAAAATCATATATTTTCAAAATCACTTGACAATCCTTTTTAATTTGAAAACCATCACTTTAACATTTTAAAATTTCCAAAATAGGCCTAATGCTGCAACAGCACTAAATACATCAATCACGACATCCAAAACATCATATATCATATGATAACCGCATATATCACAATATACGTAATAAAACCAATATGGGTGAGGAATCCAGTTGGATCCCTCCAACCTATCGCCTACAACAAATATGCGTATTATAATATGTGTACAATGTCCGCTTCGAGGCAGTCGCGCATACAAAGGGTCATCCGCTCATACACATGAACATATAGGTCTTATCTGCTCCAATAGGCCAGAATATATACAAATACATCCAATATATATACACATATATCATATTCATCCAAACAATCATCAATCAGCATAAAATAAATTCATTCTATAAAAATATCAGTGAGTCGGAAAGAGTGAGTTGTACTCACATTGATTCCAATAGCTGTTGTTTTCCGAATAAAATTAAACAAGTGTTTCATTTTATCCAAATTTGCACTAGCTCTAATCAACACCAAACCAACTCTAAAATATAATGCACATCAATATGAATCCAATGCAACTTGTTTCATCAAAAACGGACCTTGTACGAAGAAGTTATGATGTTTTAAAGTTTACACAAATTATATATAATTTAATTTCAATTTCTTTTCTTTTTTATTTTAAACCTTTCGATCGCGGTCATTGCTTTCAGGAGATGAAATCATGGCTGCCTATCCTATTTCTTCTTCCCCCAAGATAATCACGTCGAACAAAACCCAATCGGCCGCCCCTTTGCTTGAATTTTCGTGATCTGTACGAATGCTGAGACGACGATCGACGACTATCGATCAATGTGCCTCAGCAAGCTCCCCAATAGGCGTATAAAATTATACTCGAACACTTGATGAGCACGAGCTATTTGTCATCAATCCATGGCTCCATTCTCGATCACAACCGTTGGATTGGAATTTCGCAATGTGCTCTACAATTTTCGTGTTGGAGGTTTGTTGAAATATTGCACGGATTGGAAGAAAAAGGAGGAGGAAGAGTCAAACACTCTCGCCCATAGAAAGCTAGGTGGCAGCTAAGGTTTAAAATCCTAATGTTTTGCAAATGTGAAAAAGTTAGGTCCTTATAAAGAAAATTTCGCGACACTATTCACCCAAAAAAATTCGAACTCCAATCGAAAAGTGCTGCCTAGCGTCTATAATATTTTACTCCTATTCCAAACACAATGGAATATATATTAGGAGCCAATTTGATCGTATTTGAAAGATGGATTTTCGAATCGACTTATCTAAATTTAAAATTTATTTAAACAAATTTCAACGCGTTTTAGCTTCCCTTGGACAAACCATAAATCTGATTGACACGAAATTTGAAATATTACAATAATATAACATTACGGATCCAATGAGACTAGTTTCGTCAAAATCCGAGAACGTATGAAAAATGGCTATGTTTACACATTAATTAAATATTAAAATATTCAATTTTTGTAAATTAACTTTTAAACCAATTTTAAAAGTTCTCTAACATCATTCTAATTCAAATAAAATTTAATACAAATTTATAAATCATTTTCATTCACATTAAAATCAAATTCCATTATTTCTACAATTTCAAATATTAATTTAACAATTTAGTTATCCAATTAAATGCTTATATTTCAAATATAAATTATTCAACTTATAAAATTTACTTGTGAATATTTAAAATCAATTAAATATCTGAATGTCAAATGACTAAAATTCTAGATCGTTACGTTCTCTCCTGCTTAAAAGAATTTCGTCCTCAAAATTACCAAGTAAGAAAACTCACAAAATCCGTTAACTTTTTCAAAAACAACTCGTCCAAACTAGATATGAAATTCATTTAAACATTCTAACTTTTTTCAAAATCCATAAGTTAAACTTCTTACAAAAACTTTTTGTTACTTGGGTGTTTGACCATGTAACAAGAGGCTCAGCATGAGCATCGTTCGGCATAGGTGTACCATTCCGCACAAGGACTCATTCGGCATGGAAAGGTAGCTCGGTATCTTACCTCGTTCACACCTCCCCTCACTTGGCACAGAGCCTCGATCAGCATGGAAGGGCCGTTCGGCATAGCAAGGTTATTCGGCATGAGCCTCGTTAGGCATTCCAGCCTCGTTCGGCATAGAGCCTCGATCGGCATGGAAACGTCATTCGGCATTGCAAGGTCGTTTGGCATGAGCCTAATTCAGAATTCCAACCTCTTTCAGCATTCAAGCCTCGTTCGTCATTCCAGCCCAGTTCGGCATTCAAGCCTCGTTCGACATTTCAGCCTCGTTCGGCATTCTAGCCTTACTCGACATATAGCCTCGGTTGGCATAAGTAAGTCGTTCGACATCTCACCTCGACCGGCATCGGGTATCTTTCGGCCCACACTCTTCACTCAACACACTTCCTCGTATGGCATAGAGGTATCGTTCAGCTTGGATAAGTGGCTCGGCATTTGCAGCTCGGCACACATAAGTCACTCACAACGGGCCAAGGTATCTTGATCCTAGGCCCATTAGGGAAGTCCAACCCATCTTCGTCTATAAATAGAAGGGCATGGACACAGTGAAATGGACCTTTTTTCGATAACATTGGGGAGACACTACCACATTCATGACTCATTCTCTTTACTTAGCATTTGTATTCAAGTAGTTTGTGTAAAGATTGTATCTGTAATCAATTGTTGAGAAAAGCAATAAAGATTAACTTCAAAGTGGACATAGGCAGCGACACTGAACCACTATAAATCCGGTGTTCTTGTCTTTGCATTTGATTTAGCGTACAATTCTCTGTTTTAATTTACTTTCTTCATTAATCTCTCTACATAATCGATCTTAAGGAACCAATTCTGATGCTAACATTTTGGTGTTTTCACTGGGAATCGAATTCACAGGCCGTTAGGATCTGCTTCATAGCTACTGGATTGAATAAATCCTCCGAAGGAGATCTGATTTATTGATAGGACATCAGTTGAATCTATTCCGAGTTTCAATCAACAACTCTAATATGGGAAGACCACGTACCCAATCAGCCTCTCATAAAGCAGACGCAACGAGACTGCTAGCGTGCAACAGATAGGACCTAGAAATCGGCAAGTTAATCCCGGTGTAGGGACCGCCGGAGCTCATAACCAGATGGAAGTTATCACCAGGACAAAGTTCAACGACTTAATGAGAGAACTCATGGAAAGTAGAAGGCAACTTGCTGAGCAAATTCAAGCTAACGCTTAGCTCATGACTCAACTTACTCAGCAACAACATCAAAATGCTAGAGGTAGCCCTGCTCCTTATTCTTCATCTGATAGCTCGACTTCATCTGATGAACCTCCTAGGTATAGAGCCGTAAACTGAAACTGCACAAGTAGGTACTACTGATCGATCAACTAGAGAGCACTTAGATCATGGAGACCACGCTCAAACCGGAATGGGAAACTTAGGAGCTGAAGCACATGTGGAGACTGGGCGTCCGTCTCACCAAGACCCCAACGAAGCTGGTCCCCAAGATACACGTTTGGAAGACTGCCAACAAAGGAGACACCAACCTGAGCGGTCCCGTAGAATGGAGACCAACCTTCCGTCCTCCATACAAACTCTGGACTTATCAGCTATGGTCAGACAGTTGATGAGAGAGAACAAGGCTTGACCAATGAAGATTGGGGGATATCCAGGAGTCATACTCCATTCACCGATACCATTCTACAGGCCAAGTATCCCAAGAAGTTTAGCATGCCAACTATCCCGGCCTACGAAGGAAAGACCGATCCTAGGCAACATGTGATGATGTATGAATGGATGATGGATTCGGCTAGAGCAAATGACATGACCAAGTGTAGATGGTTTCCAATTACTTTATCCGAAATCGCCTCCATGTGGTTCACTCGACTTCCCCCAGGATCTATATCTAGCTTTGATAAGATGGCAACGAAGTTTGTAGAATAATTCAGGATACACACCACTCGTCCCAAGGATGTGATGTCTCTATCTAATGTAATCCAGGCTCCGGGGGAGTCCTTGTAAGAGTACTTGCAGAGGTTTCATGTTGCGGCTACCGAAGTTAGAAATCCTAACGACCACACAATTCTGATGGCGATAATGCGAGGAGTAGATCCGGATTCAGTGTATGAAGATTGGTTGGCAGGAAAGCCTCCAATAACGCTGGAGCGTTTCTACTCAAAGGCTCATCAATTCATAAGAAGAGAAGAAGTCAGATGGACGAGGCGAGATAAGGCACTAGGGCCTGTTCAGGAGACTGTGAAAAGCAACATCGCCGTAAAACAATCCGGTGACAACTCGGGAAAGGTTCGAGCCAACGTCCAGAACAAGCCTAGGCAACCTAAAGGGTCCGGAGGAGGAAATCCCGAAAAGAAAATAGAAGCAGGGAAATGGAAGCCAAGGATTCCAACCTATAATGAATACACCCCACTGAATGCATCTCTTCAGAATATTTACCTGTCAACTTGTAAAACTTTTAATTACAGAAATCCGCACCCAAAGGAGTCCACAAAGGAACAAAAGTGGACAGGGAAGTACTGTTGCTTCCATGAGACTTACGGGCACAATATAGAGGATTGTAGACACCTCCACGACGCCATAGAAAAGTTGATCAGATAGAAATAGCTGCAAGAATTTGGCAAGAACCCACAGAAGGGTAGGCAAGGAACATCAGACCCTGGACGCGGGTCGGCTCCACGCCAACCAGAGGAACATGCCCGAACCATTGGTAGATTGGTCATAAACACGATAGTCGGTGGACGTCGCCCTACAGACAAGAATTGGCAGGAGATGGAGCGATATGCTAACTCCTTAAGGCATGCAGATTATGAGTATTATTCGAATATGGAGGATGGAACCCTGTAAAGCAGCAACGCATGATGACAGAAGATATTTTATTTAGGAGCATAGATGCGGACAAGGTGGAGGGTCCTACCATCGAACCGATGGTCATATCTGCGATGATTAGGCTGGCATATGTGAGGAGAATTTTAATTGATTGTGGAAGTTCCGTTAACATCATCTTTAAAAAGGCATACAACCAAATGAAGATGGAGATAAAGGATTTGAAACCATCTAAAGCCTGAATCCATGGCTTTGATGGTGCAGTGACTGATGTAGTAGGATACGTTGAGTTGCCAGTTGAACTGGGACAAGGTGAACGTAGGAGGGTGCGACTCCTAGCTTTCATAGTTTTGGATGTTGATTCTCCATACAACGTGTTTCTGGGTTGACTGGCCCTGGCAGAGTTTAGGGCAGCTTTGGCCCCTTGGTGTTTGACTTTGAAATTTCTGGCAAACAAAGGAGTTGGTGTGGTGCATGGCGATCAGGTGACCGGTCGCACATGTTATATGGCTGAGCTGAGAGAGGCTCAACAGAGAGAGAAAGGAAAGGTTGCGGATAACTCCGTCCGCATCTGAAATACTGGCAACTGACAAGTAGTGCCCAAGCCTCGGCTCGAGCGATATTCTCGGATCTATAGAGACATAGATCCAAGAGATGATGATGGGGAACCCAGGGAAGCGAATGCAGCACCATCTGAGCCGACGATCGACATTCCAATCAGCCGGGATGACCCGTCATGAGTTCTTAAGATCAGATCACAACTCGACCCCTTAGTGGCCGAGGATCTCACTGATTTCCTCCGAGCAAACTTGGATGTTTTCGCTTGGACACATTATGATACGTACGGGATTTCCCCTACTATGGATAGTCATATGTTGAATATAGATCCGAAGTACGTTCCTGTAAAATAGAAAAGGAGAGGCATGGACCCGAAGAGGTCCGCTGCTCTCAGAGATCAGGTAGACAAACTCAAAGCCAATAGGTTCGTCCGCGACACCTTCTACCCTGAATGGGTGTCTAACCCTATGCTTGTGAGGAAAGCAAATGGGAAGTGGAGAACTTGCATAGATTACTTTGATTTAAACAAAGCACGCCCGAAGGATAGTTTCCTTTTATCGAGAATCGACCAGCTGGTCGACTCAACGGCCGGACACGAGTTATTGTCATTTATGGATGCGTACTCGAGATATAATCAAATCCTGATGAACATTCCAGACCAAGAACACACCAGTTTTGTCACGGAGATGAGGCTATATTGCTATGTAGTAATGCCTTTCGGATTGAAAAACGCGGGAGGAACTTATCAACGTCCGGTGAATCGAATGTTTAAAGACCAGATTGGTAGAACAATGGAAGTCTATATGGATGACACGCTCGTGAAGTCACGACAGTCAAACGACCACATTCGAGACATAGCGGAGATGTTTGATGTACTCAGACATAATGGAATGAAAATCAATCCTTTGAAGTGTTCTTTTGGCGTTGCGTCGGGGAAATTTTAGGTTTCATTGTAAATGCACGGGGAATTGAAGCCAACCTAGAAAAGATTCAAGCTATTAGAGACATACAAGTTCCCATAACTATAAAGCATGTACAAAGCTTGAATGGAAAGGTGGCTGCGCTGAGTTGATTCATATCCAGAGCCACAGATAAGTGTATTCCCTTCTTCGATGTAATAAAAAAAGGAAAGAGAAATTTCGAGTGGACATCCGATTGTGAGGAAGCATTCCGAGCTCTGGTAAGGCATTTGGAAAGTCCCTCAGTGCTATCGAAACCAATAGACCATGAAATGTTGTATGTGTACTTGGTTGTATCCCAACATACTATCAGTATAGCTTTGGCTCGCGAGGAGGACTAAGTTCAAAAGCCAGTGTAGTATGTCAGTAAACGTTTGACATGGCCAGAAAGAAATTATCCTAAGATTGAGAAACTAGCTTATTGCTTGGTGATCGCATCACGCAAGCTCCGACCGTACATTCAGGCACACTCAATCAGTGTTTATACCGATCAACCCTTGCGGCAAGTACTCCAACGACCAAAGACCTCTGGAAGGATGTTAAAATGGAATATCGAGTTGAGTCAGTTCGATATTACCTACCTGCCACGAAGGGCCATACAAGGGCAAGCGCTAGCAGACTTCATTGCTGAATTCACTATGTCAAATGAATCAAACGGTCACAATGTCATACCTCCCATTCGGTGGAAGATGTATACTGACAAGGCATCTAACGATCGTTGCTCAAGGGATGGCACAGTTCTTGTGACTCCTGAAAACCGATCAGTTTGTTATGCTTTGAAGCTCGAATTTCCAACGACAAATAACGAAGTCGAGTATGAAGCATTGATTGCTGGCTTGAGACTTATCAGAGAACTGGGGGTAAAATCGATTGAAATCTTTTGTGACTCACAACTGGTGGTGTACCAGGTGCGGAGGGACTATCAAGTAAAGGGACGGAGACTTGCCCCATACCTTGCATGGGTTCAAAAGCTGCTAGCAAATACAGAATATTATGATATTTCGCATGTCCTGCGTGAACAAAACAGAAAAGCTGATTCATTGGCAAAATTTACGAGCACTGGCGATGCACAGCAAATGGGATTGGTTCCCGTTGAAACCTTACGCACCCCGATTATAAATATGATGGAGGTAGATTTCTTGTTAGCAACAGAAATCAAGAAGGAAACATGGATGACCCCATTCAAGTAATACTTTCTATAAAGGGTCTTGCCCGAAAGAAGGAGCGAAAGACGACAAGTCATTCGTAAGGCTTCACGATATGTAATGCAGGACGAAATAATGTATCGGAGGGGATTCTCGACCCCTTTACTCTGGTGCATTGCCTACGATGAGATAAAACGAGTCCTGAAGGAAGTCCATGAAGGAGAATGTGGTGATCATACCGGGGGCAGAATTAGCAAAGAAAATCCTCCACTATGGATATTATTGGCCAACTGTAAGACGGGACACTGCAGACTAAGTAAGGAGATGCGACAAATGCCAGAAGTATGCAAAATTCCTGAGAGCTCCGCCAACAGAACTCACGCAAATGGTTAGTCCCTAGCTGTTTACAATGTGGGGAATCAACATAAACGATTCTCAGCCCATATTCAAAGGTGGTGCGAAATACGCAATTGTTGCGGTTGATTACTTTACTAAGTGGGAATAAGCAGAGCCTATGGCCACGATCACTGCCAAAAAGGTCATTAGTTTTGTTGTATGAAACACTATATGCCATTTTGGCCTTCCAGGACTGTCATTACAAACAATGGAACTCAATTCGAAAGCAAAGAGTTCAATGAATTTTGTCAAAAGTATGGCACTGAAAAAAGGTTTGCAGCTGTTTCTCATCCAAAAGCCAATGGACAAGTGGAAGTCATGAACAAAATGATTAAGTCCATATTGAAAAAGTATTTGGAAAAGGCTATAGGCAAGTGGGTGGATGAACTTCCAACAGCCTCATTTGGCTTATAGAACCACCCACAATTTTGTGACTGGCCACACCCCGTACGCATTGGCGTATGGCATGAAAGCTGTTATACCCGTAGAACTTGAAGTTCCGTCACATCAGGTAACCTGTTACGACCCTGAGTCGAATCGGGATTTTTTACTGGAATCATTGGATTTCATTGATGAGAAGCGTGAAGAGGCTGGTTTAAGAGCGGCTGCGTACAGAAACCGAGTCGCTCAATATTATAATGACAAGGTCCGGCCGAGAATCTTTGATGTGGTTGGCCTCATTTTGAAACGAGTTTTTCCGGTCCCATCGCATATGAATCCCGCACGGGAAGGTCTATACGTCATTGAATGGAAGCTTAGAGAGAGAACTTTCAAGCTAGCAAACGTCGATGGTGCGACACTCCCCCGAGCATGGAATAGCGAGCATTTGCGACAATACTTAGTCTATTTCTTTCATATTTTAGTTGCAATTATTTCCAGCATATTTTTATTCTTAGTTTTCGAGATGTAATAAGACAATTTATCTTGTTTTCATTAATAAAGGCTTGAAGCCATCTTTTCCATGATTATTGATGTTTCTGTGTATGATGATTCTATGGCAAACCACTAGAGTTACATTATTCTGTCTGACGTACGAACGCGCACCAAAACCCTTAAATCTCCAAGTCCCTAGAGTGTGGAATGGAGTAATCTGAGTCCCCAGAGTGCGGACTGGAGTATAAATGACTTAAAATCTCCAAGTCCCAAGAGTGCAGACTGGAGTACTCTGAGTCCCCTGAGTGTGGACTAGAGTATAAACGACTTAAAATCTCCAAGTTCCTTGAGTGCAGACTAGAGTACTCTGAGTCCCCTAAGTGCGGACCAGAGTATAAACGACTCAAAATCCAATTTCCCTGAGTGCGGACTTGAGTACTCTGAGTCCCCTGAGTGTGGACCAAAGTATAAATGACTCAAAATCTCCAAGTCCCCTGAGTGCGGACTGGAGTACTCTGAGATCCCTGAGTGCGGACTAGAGTATGAATGACTTAAAATCTCCAAGTCCCCTGAGTGTGGACTGGAGTACTCTGAGTCTTCTGAGCGTGGACTAGAGTATAAATGACTTAAAATTTCCAAGTCCCCTGAGTGTGGACTGGAGTACTCTGAGTTCCTAAGTGCATACCAGAGTATAGACAAGTCCCCTGAGTGCGGATTGGAGTACTCTGAGTCCCCTGAGCGCAGACTAGAGTATAAAAGACTTAAAATCTCCAAGTCCCCTGAGTGCGGACTAGAGTACTTTGAGTCCTCTGAGTGCGAACCAGAGTATAAACGACTTAAAATCTCCATGTCCCCAAAGTGCGGACTGGAGTACTCTGAGTCCCCTGAGTGCAGACCAAAGCATAAACGAGTTAAAATCTCCAAGCCCCTAGAGTGCAGACTGGAGTACTTTGAGTCCCCCGAGTGCGGACTAGAGTATAAACGAATTAAAATCTCTAAGTCTCCAGAGTGCGGACAGGAGTACTCCGAGTTCCCTGAGTACGGACCGGAGTATAAACAACTTAAATCTCCTAGTCCCCTGAGTGCGAACTGGAGTACACCGAGTCCCCTGAGCGCGGACTAGAGTATAAACAACTTAAAATCTCCAAGTTTCCCGAATGTGGACTGGAGTACTATAAATTCCCAGGGAACGGACTAAAAAAATATTCTAAGTACCTGAAGCATGGAATAAAGGATGTACAACTCCAAAAAAATTCCGAATTATATGAAAATGAATTGGGAGTTTATGTAATTCACAATAGCTTGGGTTTCGACCACAATTATATAGAAAGCTGAACGATAAAAGTCTTTTGAAAGGCAAGAGAACCGAATTTTATTTATCCAAAATAAGGTTCTACTACAACTCCTCCAAAAATCGGAGTCAAAAGTCTATTTACATTGACTACGAAAATAAACAAAAATAATTACATAATCTAAACTAACTTTCGTTGAACGAGAGTAACAACGACTTCTTTGACTTCCTCGGTTTCTTTTCCTCCTTCATCTTCTCTTACGACTCCTCCTCCACGTGTTTTCTCTTGGAAGTTTTGCTTGATGGGGAGGTGACAACCGAGGAAGAATGAGGGACCTCTAATGGCCTGGACCCACCAGGGAGGATGACCTTCAAAGGCTTGTTCAGAGGATCATCTAGGTCCACGACTTCGGGCTCGACTTTGATTTCAGATGTCTTTTTCTTGTCCTCCATGAGCTGCTCCTTCATGCTCATTTTAGAAGTATGTCCAGAGGTGCTTGTGATCTCAATCTCATAACTTTCTTCGACGGGAGATGAAGTCTTAGACTTATCCTCATCAAGTGCCTAAATCACTTGAGCATATGGACTGGGAGTATCTCCCACGCGAGTAGTCTTGCTTGTTTTCCCCTTCTCCTCCTTGGCGTCATTGCTCCTTGGAATGGGTTTGGAATCAGAACGGCCTGTGCAAAATCATAGGAAACAGACATCAGAATACAATAATCTTTCGTCGAAAAAAATGGCTTTTTGAACTTTAAGAAGAAGAGTTAAGTACCGGTTTCTTGCTGGCTCTCAACCGTCTGGGGAGTCTCACCCTTCGGAATGGGAGATAGAATGTGGATGTCGAGGCCAGGGTCTCCTGGGTCATAACCAGCGTGTTGCTTGAATGGGTCGAGTACTGGCCAATCAGTCGTTTGAGTAGGAGGAAGGGCTGGAGATTCGGTTCTAGGAATACAGGCAATGACATCTTTTCCTTTGGATGAGGAGGGACCTTTGTAGTAGAGGGCAATCGCTGCAGAAAAGTCTAAAGGCTCTTTCCCCCTGAGAAATTCTTATACCAAAGCCTCCTCGTCAACTTCTTCGATGCCCAGCTCGACCTTCCTGATATTCATTAAAGTCTGCTATGCCTCAGCTAGAGATTCAAGGTAGCCCTCGCCAAGAAAAATTAAGTCTCGATGCATGAGCACACGGGCATTGAATTCTGTTATTAGTGGGCCAAATATGCATTTGACCTCCTCCCTGCCAGCCTTTGCAGCCGCCTTGAGGCGAGAGTCAATCTCCGCGGATGCTATTCTTTTACCTCCTCATAGGCTTCATCCTTCAGCATCCCAACCTTAGAGAGCTCGTCGTCGAGCTTTGCCTTCAGGAGTCGCGTTGCAACAATCTCGTCACAATATCTTTGTGACTCTTCCTGGGCAGTAGTTTTTTCCTCTCTCTCTTTGCGGAGTTGATCTTCCAACTCTTTGACTCGGAGAGAAAATGCATCTCTTTCCTTCTGAACTGAATCCTTCTATAAAGCCAGGGCCCTGCAGCGTTGGACCACCTCATCAATTTCTTTCTTATGAGTTGTCTCCAGATGATTGACGGCCTCCGTAGTATCTTTTGCACTTTGTTGGCGGCTTCGAGCTGAGACTTGTATGCAGAGAGCTCTTCGTCCTAATCTTTGATAATTTCTTTGTCATGAATAACCTCAAGCTTCAGGCGATCAATTTCATGTTGACACTCAACAGAGACTTCTGAGACTTTTTTGGCTAAGTGAACAAACGCATCATGCTGGACATAGACGTCGTTAGTATAAGCAATAGCGCTTTGTTTGACATGTCCTGGAATCTAATGAATCGCCTTGAGAAATTTCAAGCCATCAAAGCATATCTTTAGGAATGTGGCTTTAAGCTCAGCAAGTCATTCTGCTACCGATGGATCATATACAGGAGTGAGAGGAGTCTCTTGGAGAATGTAGGTGTTCTGTAGGGATCCTGGAATTGCCTGTTACTGGATGAACTGGAGTGTTGATCCCGATGGGCCTCAGACTAGGACTCCTTATATACGGACTTCTCTTTTCTTTACTCCGATTAAGGAGGAGGATCGCGAGGGTAGGAGGACTGGCTATAGTTTTACTTTGGAGTGATGATTCTCGATGGTGGTAGTCTCGATCGCCGGTTCCATCTCTGTCTTGACGTTTTTCGGAACCCGAATCCCGACCGGAGTGATGAAAAATAGATGAACCACCAAGGCGGTCAAGTCCATGTGTACGTCCCATGTCACATGCACAGAATTTAGATAACGACAAATCAGCAAAGAGTAGGATGATGGCAGAAATTTAAGTGCAAGGTGAAGTGCACGTGTTTGTGTATGTCCTAGTGTTCCTCCCGATAGACCGGTTTCTTTGTCTTTACTAATAGGAGTTTTTTCTCCCTGGTTTGGGCTTGAGCGATTGTATCGCCTCTCATGGGCGAACGAAGCTTAAGTGCCTCCAGATCGTCAAAACCATAGTCAAGCCGATCATCAGGTATGGTGAGGTTCGACGGGCCTTTCAGAGAACTCTCTAAGTGCTGTGAGGAAGTCTCTCTCTCTACTGGAATAAGGGTGACCTTAGAAGTTCCACCCACTGTTTTCTTCCTCAGCTTGTAGGTCAATTTCTTCTTTCCATTTGAAGGGGAAGGCGTCGTTTCAATATCATGAACCTCGACTATCAGGTCCCGAGAAGGACTAACATTTTCACCCTGCACTTCGGGCGTCTCAGCTTCTTTAATCTCCCCCTCCTCTGGTTTGTCAGGGGCATTACGTGCTGAAGCCCCAACCTGCTTTTTTCCTTTGCCCAAAGCAGGTCTAGTTATAGTGATGCCTTGAGGGAGGCTTATTTGGCGACCTTCTGCCAGCATCCCAAATTTTGAGAGCGATTCATTTGAAATGAGAGATCTGATGTCCCGGTCTTCTACGGGGATAGCTCGGATAGCTTCGATAGCTTCATAATATCCGAAGCTTTCCGGACGTGGGATGATACGGAGAAGTTCTCGCCAAACACAAGTATTGATCCAGAGAAAAGACTTACTCCCTTCCACCCATCTCCTCGCAAAGCCAGGAGGACAGCGCACATAGAACCACTCCTGCTTATATTGGGCAAATGTGCTCCATGCCTCGGTCAGGATTTGACACTTGCTATGCGGCTCGATGAATACAAAAAATTGGCTATCTGACTGTCTCTTGAAACGATAGATATAACAGATATAGCCAGGAGTTGGGAGCCTGAAAAGGACACTCATGAAGAGAATCAAAGTGTCATATATGAACGCGTGGCTATTTGGATGCAATTGCAATGGGGCGATCTCGATATACTGTGACAAGTCGAGAAGAAAGGAAATGAATGGCGACACGCTACTGACCCAACACATGAATATGTTGCAGGCTGTATATCCGACTGTGGGCAAGTTAGGACGATCCTGTCTCGATGGAACCAACACATTATCGAAAGGAATCCCATGTACTGAGTATATATGGAAAAGCTTATTTTCATTAATCTTCGAGGCTTGGTAATCGATCAGATCGTCTAAAGATCGCTGTATCCAAGGCATCGGGAGCCAAGTCGACAGATTTAATCACGGGGATCGGCATGTTTTGTATAGTAGTTGTCGACGGATTTGAAGTTCCAACAACTTATTGTTGAGAAGTTGGCCTGGGTCTGTCCGAGATTGTGGTAGAACTAGATTTCCTAGACACCTATAGTGAATGTTGAATCTGACGAAACATCTGTTTGAACTATACTTGAAAAACAATCGATATTAGATTTAACAACAAAAATACTCCCCTCGTGTGGTGTGTGAACTAGTGCGATCATACAAATATAAGTGTCAAGAAATTAAAAGTCATAGAGTTGATGAAATAAAGTTAAGCTACGAACTATCATCTTCGAAGACCGTCATCGATGGCCGTCTGCGAGAGCTTATCGTAAGATAGTTTATGTTTTAACACTGCATCGACGTTGTTTGTGAAAGGTATTTAAGTGTTTTAAGCATGTTGAGTTCAGGTTTACGGTTGTTAAAACAAGGGAGTAATCAGTCTAGATTATCCGATATACTTAATTGTTTAAGTCCGTCCTTGTTCGCTGTCATATGTTTGGGCATAAAAAGTATGTTAAGTCAACAATTCATTATGTTCAAGTTGAGATGGTTTTGACTTTCGTATGTACACCACTCTCCTACTTTTCCTCTCCACCGTTCGGCATGCGGCAAGTCATGCCCAACCACAATCATGCCGAGCCGCATCGCTCGGCACTTTACCTCAACTCCAACTTCCTTCCTATCCTCCATCTCTACCACTCGGCACAGATAAGTCCTTCGGCAAGTCATGCTGAGCCGCTTTGCTCGGCACTATAGACTCAACCCTCGCTTCTCTTCTGTACTCCTTGCCGTTCGGCACGACTCCTTGCTCTCTTCCAATCTCTCTTTGTCGTTTGGCATGAGAGAGTAATGCCGAGCCACAGCCAGACATTCTCTTCCACCTCGCACACCACGCTTAACCTACACTTCCTGACCTCACTACTTCTTACTAAGCCAACCACCCTTCCTATTCCTTCACTCGGCAACTTGTCAAGAAATCCTGTCCCAAACACCTCTGACATCCTCTTCTCTCCTCCACTCTGCCTATCCCTAAGACATGTTCTAACCACGATTCGATTCCCTCATCCGCGCGATTTCTACTGACCTCGATTTTGCAGAGACTCACGAACTTGAATCTCGTACTAAGTTTCCTAGTCGGGATAAAGCATTTAAAGGAGGAGTCATTACCTAATAAATGCCTTGAAACTCAAAGATATTCTGGAATAGAAAGCGTGATTCTGTTCAGTTTCGTTGTTGGGGAAGGATGTGGAGCAATGTATTGAGTTCGAGAAAAAAAGGGGAAGGGTGAATTGTTAGCCTAAGTCTGGTCGAAGACGAATTCGTAAGTCCTGAAGAAAAGTAAAAGGGAGGGGAAGAAGAAGTATCGGCTTATATAAAGAGAAGAGAAGTCGAATGGACAGTCACCGGTAGAACCGGTCAGGGCACTACCATCGTTCGGCATCAATGTCATTTGGCATTCGTATGTCGTTCGGCATTAGTATGTCGTTCGGCATTAGTATGTCGTTCGGCATACAATTCTCGATCGGCATTCGGGGCTCAAAGGAAAACGCTGTCAAAAAGCCAGACTAAGGGCTCGAAGGAAAACACGGAGTACTCATGATTCAAAGCGCATCATGTTCATCCACATGATGCAGTTTGGGGGGCAAGTGTTACGTGGTTGTTTGACCATGTAACAAGAGGCTCGGCATAAGCATCGTTCGGCATAGGTGTGCCGTACGGCACAAGGCCTCGTTCCGCATGGAAAGGTTGCTCGGCATCTTACCTCATTCGGCACACCTCCACTCGCTCGGCATAGAGCCTCGAACGACATGGGCCGTTCGGCATAGCAAGGTCATTCGACATGAGCCTCGTTCGGCATTCCAGCCTCATTCGGCATTCAAGCCTCGTTCGGCATTCAAGCCTCGTTCGGCATTCCAGCCCCGTTCGGCATTCCAGCCTCGTTCGGCATTCCAGCCTCGTTCGGCATTCCAGCCTCCTTTAGCATTCAAGCCTCGTTCGACATTCCAGCCTCGTTCGGCATTCTAGCCTTGCTCGGCATATGGCCTTGCTCGGCATAAGTAAGTCATTTGGCATCTCCCCTTGGCCGGCATTGGGTCTCGTTCGGCCTACACTCTTCACTCAAAACACTGCCTCGTTCGGCATAGAGGTATCATTCGTCTTGGATAAGTGGCTCGGCATTTGTCGTTCGTCATTTGCGGCTCGGCACACAGAAGTCACTCACCATGGGCCGAGGTATCTTGCTTCTAGGCCCATTAGGAAAGTCCAACCCATCTTCGTCTATAAATAAAAGGGCAGGGACATAGTGAAATGGACCTATTTTCGAGAACACTAGGGAGACTCTGCCGCATTCAGGACTCATTCTCTTTACTTAGCATTTGTATTGAAGTAGTTGGTGTACGGATTGCATCTGTAATCAATTGTTGAGAAAAGCAATAAAGATTAACTTCAAAATGGATGTAGGTAGCTACGCCGAACCACTATAAATCCGATGTTCTTGTCTTTGAATTTGATTTAGCGTACAATTCTCTGTTTTAATTTACTTTCTTCATTAATTTCTCTACATAATCTATCTTAAGGGTGTTAGTGGCCACTTCTGGTGCTAACACTTTTCTAAGTTTACAAATCATACTTAGTTATCTTTTCAAAACCAACTGACATCGTTTCAGATTTCAACTCAAAATCAAAATTTTATTTATCAAAAATAATTTTCCATAATTTTCTCAAAATTTTCGAAAGCCTTAAAATTTTAAAATTTTCACCACTTGCGCGGTTTGATCGTAGTAGGATCACAACATATATATATTACGGATATACATCTCATCTTTGACGATGAGGCATCCCATTGGGCAAAAAAGTGTAAAAGTGTGATATATAATTTGAGATATGTACCTTAATTATTATTAGTGAGCATATACGGCTAATATAACGCGAAAGCGAGCTCCAAATGCGAAGCAACCACCATATGCACCTACTAAACACTCAACAAACAATGAGAAACATGTACATATGAAAGTAATATCAATATACAACATATAGCAACACAAATACTATATATTCCAATATAGAAAATGCAACCAAAAGCAACAAATCCAACCACCAAACAATTATCATCCAACTAACATCCAACAAACCAATATATATCCAGTAAATCCATAACCAAACCACATTCAATTTATTCATTGAATACTTTTTCAGTTTAATCACATTTGATTCATACATTGGATTTTACTAACATTCATTTATTCGAATTCAATTAGTTTACATTCACTAATTCATATTCAAATTAGTTCACTTTCAATTCAAATTAAATTCAATTCTATTTAGATTCACTTACTTCCAATTTGGATTCAATTATTTAGCTTTCAATTCTTTAATTCAATTTTATTAACATTTAATGAATTTCTATTTACAATCAAATAACTCCATCCAACAATCAATGCATATCCATCATAACCAATTTATTTACTTTCAACATCCATATTTACTTCGGCTACCTTCAAAATTTTTTAGCACTTTTACTTTCAATTGGTTCGATATTCAATTTATACAAAAAACATTTCAATTCATATTCATTTAACTACTTCAGTTCATTAACTTATTATAATTCAACTTTACTTTGCATATTCATTTATTTATCAAATTCAACCTCATTCAACATCATTTAAGCTATAATTCATTTCAACTTCGTTTACATCGACTTTCACAATACAACTTAAGTTCACTTCCAATTGAATTGAAATTCTATCTTATTTAACTTTTAACTTAAGTCAAATTTCATATCACTATTATAATTCAGATTTCGTTTTGCTTAACGAAATTGCTTAACCATTTTTATATTTGGTTTTACTTACATTTTCGCATTTTATAAGTTGTATAACTTATTTATTCAAACTTTCAAATTCATGTTATATAATCACTTATCTTTTAAGTTTAATTTCCATTTAATAACTTATATAATCTAGTTAAAATAATTTAACCTTCCTTTAGTTAAATTTCAAATCATATATTTATTATGCTAACTCAAATTTATTTAACTTATATTTACCAATTTCAACTTGGATTTTAAATTCAAATTTGTTTATCACATCAAAATTTAAATTTTCAATTTATTATGGTAGCAAATCAATCACATAAAAACTCAAAAATGATAGTAATGATGCTACAGTCATCACTCTTATTATTTCATAGCAATAGTAGTGAATTCAGTGCTCTTATTCTTTTAAAAATTCCTTTTATTTATAAAACACATTTATACATCTTACTTGTATAATTTCACTTCATTTATATAAGATCATTCCAAATTTATTTATCTTATTTAGAGTTATAACAATATAACCTCTTTAAATTTGAAAAATAACTTTCAAAATAAACGGGATTCATATTTTCGAATTCATATTTAAATTCCTTTTTATTTATAACTAAATTTTGTAAATATACTCAGGTTGTTTCATTTCTCATATATAAGATTATTTCACAATTTTAAATCACTTTAATTATAATTCCATTCTTATAATTCACTTGCTTATACAATTTATTCTTTTACGATTGTTGTTTTTACTTAGATTATTCAAACAGTTTTTATTAACTTGTATATATTTACATTTTCAAACAACCAAACAATCAATTTATATTCACTTTAATTATTCCTGAAAAATTGGTCCCCTTATACATAAAATATAATCGAAGTAAAATTATTTCATTTACCAAGTTTAAAATAATACTATGTCAACTTACCTCGTTTAAGTGTTTAGAAATCCCTATCGATAACATGGCATCCCACATACCGACCACAATTCACAAACAACTCAACGAATAAGTAAACACAATATAAAACATTTTGTATCACTAACAAATATGCGCTCATATATACAATACATTCAAACTCAATCTAGGAGCTATTGTCCCTATCTATACTGGGTACACGTCAAAGCCTAAGAATATACAAAATCTAAGCTATGATACCAGCTGTGACGACCCGCAAATCTATATCCCTTGGATCGATAATAAACCACACATGTCCGACCCAAAAAGCACAGACTGACGGAAAGTAAGGAGAAAGAAAAGAGGAGAGAAGAAGAGAAGAGAAGGAAGAGAGAAGATAGAACCAAACAAAACAATACAGAATCTCACATTGCAGTGGAAAATATATAATATCATATCAATGATCCTTACAAAACAGAAACTGTATATACATACATCAATCAGAGTTCAACTTTCAATCACGAGTTATCAGCATGGACAGTTATAATAACCTATCCTCGCAATTTTTGATAATATACAAAAACTAAGTAGAGGATAATCAAAACAGATACATGTATACGAAAACGAAGATCTTGAGCTCTCCTGCTGAAGCTCCAAAAGCACCAAATCTAAACCTTTAAATATACTCGGTCTGACCCGAGCATTGAATGGGAACAACATCCGGATAAGTCTGGTAAACCAGCATGAGAAACACACTTAACTGAATTTATTAAATTACCAAACTTTTCCTTTATCAAAACAAAGTATCTCGTAAGACAAGCCCACACATAAACACAAACATGTTTTTACCCTACAATAACTAAAACACTTCATATCAAATCCTTTTGTATTATACTAGCGTCTAATATATGCAAATATTATTAATCATAGTTGAAATGGCTGCCCATAAAGCATTTCGAGGCTATTCATAACGCCTTTACAAACAAAACCGCAAGCTTGTAGTGTTCCAGAAGTACATCTCTAGAGGAATGTACCAAGGATCATCACAAAGGATCCTCTACCAACACAAGACCGGCCCACCTCTACAACTAGAGAGTACTGAATATATCATCCTTTAGTGGTTACCGACCTTTATTGAGGGCCCTCGAAGCATACAAACCATAATAATCAGATACACGATGTCACAGTGTGTAAAGATATATCTAGAAGAGGATGATCATACCCTACTTGGGAGCAACCCTCTTAGCCTTGCTGCATCTAACCTTGTTTTGGTCATTTTCGGTTGGTGATGCCTGAGGTAACGATTACCTTTCACAAATCACATATCACATCAATTTGAATTCCACATGGCCATTTTCGTTGACTAATAATTGCCTTCCACAAAATTAAAACCCTTAAGCTCAAACGTCTCAAGGAGAGTGTTAAGCTAAGAGAAGTTGCCTTCTCCGCCACCATTGATGTACGATTGTAAAAAGCAATTTATGTAATCTTTAGAAATGCAATGTTAAACAAATATTGGTACAAGTTGTCTGGGAACAGGACAAACCGAAGGCACTTTCCTACCACGTCTTATCGGGGAATCCCTAGGATTAGTAAAGAATAGTCCTTGCATTGGATATTTTATAATGAAGAGACTACTGCTACTGGATGTATATTGTGATTTTAACCCTAAACGATCAACAAGCAGACCCCCACTATGAAAACTGAAATATCAATATCATCATAATGAACCTGAACAATTGAACGCATATATGTTAGTCCGTAGTGGTTTTTAGATAAATCTGATCCTGGTCTCTTCGCACCAACAAAGCAAAAACGTTTCTCAACCTCACACCGAAACTAAGTCTCATTGACTTATCATGTCACCAACTTTCAACTTGCTATCCATCGGCCAAGAAGGAAGCTCGATAGATCGAAGGAATACTCCGCACTACAAGAATCAACATTCTCAACACAAACGATAATCAAGCCTACACGAAAGGCTAAGTACTAACTGTACGACTAAATAGTTCCCACATCAAGTCGAGGAACTAAAATTTGGCCAAATTTGATAGTCGGTTATTTAACTATCAAAACAAACAAACAAATATTTAGCACTACAAGCTAGGCCTTTTTAATTAATCTTTTATTAATTAAACCATTTGCCAAATATTCACTTCAAATTATCTTTAAAAAGATATAATTCTCAAAACCATTTCAACATTTCAATATTGGAAAACATTTCCATCAACTTATTTAATAATAGTTATTCACCAACCAAATTATTTTCAACACTTAGAAAATATTACGTATGCTTAAATCAGGATTAAGTATACATTTCATTCTCTAAGGAAAACATTCTCTTTGAACATATTTATTTGGGTCAAAATGAATGTTACGTAAAACATCGTTTCGACAATCCAAAATCACTAGTATAGGGATATGAAAATTAGACAGATATATAAATCCCATATACTACACAAAACATTTCCTTTCGAAAATCATTTACGATAACAACAGTGTTATAGTCCATCATTTCCTTATTTCTCGAAACGTCTATTTCAACAATAAATGTTGAAATCTATGTATTCTATACTTAACACATTTTAAAATATCTTCAAATCATTTAAATTTAATTTAATACCACTTTTCAAAACATTTTAAAAGATTATTCGCTATCCAAAATCGTGAATATAAATCGTTTACCAAGTTCATTACTTCTACATATTTATTTTAAGGATTATCCACTATCCAAAATCGTGGATATATCATTTACCAAATTCATAACTTTTATACATTTTTTAAAGGATTGTCCACCATCCAAAATCATAAATATATCTCCTTTAATAACTTCCATATTTAACTTAACAAAATAGGTTGATTTCAGATTCATAAAACAATGTTTATAAATTCATTTATATTTTATAAAACTTCCATTTATAAAATTCTTTTATTTACACATTCTATATATATCTCGTTCATATACCAAAAATCCAAATTATAAGTTAATTTCTTATAAATCATTTATTTACAAATGCATTCTTTTATAAGTTCAACAATTATAAATCTTATTCACTTATAAAGTCCGTTTAGAACTCCATTTTAACATTTGCCAAACTCCTTTATAATTTCATTATTTTGATTTATAAAAATTCAATTTTATAAATCTTATATATATACCGTTATATTAAATTCAAAATCTCAATTTAAATGAACTTCTTTTAATGATTTACAAATCGTTATGAAAACTTACATAACTTCAAAAATCATACTTAAGTATATTTCACCAAAAATCATAATATTTATAACATAAAAATTATAATATTTATTTATTTAAAATAATCAATTTACTTAACAATTCAAATTATATATTTTCAAAATCACTTGAGAATCCTTTTTAATATGAAAATCATCACTTTAGCATTTTAAAATTTTCGAAATAGGCCCAATGCTGCGACAGCACTAAATCATCAATCATGGCATCCAAAACATCATATGATAACAGCATATATTGTAATATCTGTAATAAAACGAATACGAGTGAGGAATCCAGTTTGATCCCTCCAACCTGTCACCTGCAACAAATATACATATTCGAATATGTGCACAACGTCCACTTCGAGGCAGACACATGTATAAAGGGACATCCACTCATACACAGAAAGTATAGGGTCTCATCTGCTCCAATAGGCAGGAATATATCGAAATACCAACCAATATATATATAATATCATCTAAAAATCATCAATCAGCATAAAATAAATTTATTCTCACTTATATAAAAATATCAGTGAGTCAGAAAGAGTGAGTAGTACTCACATTGATTCCAATAGTAGTTGCAATGTTTTATTCTGAATAAAATTAAACAAGCGTTTAATTTTACCCAAAATTTATACTAGCTACAATCAACTCCAGTCCAGCATTAAAATTTTTTGCTCGTTAATATAAATCCAATGCAACTTGTTTCGTCAAAAACGGACCTCGTATGAAGAAGTTATAACGTTCTAAATTTTACACAAATTAATGTATAATTTAATTTCAATTTATTTTCTTCTTTATTTTTAGACCTTTCGATCACGGATATTGCTTTCAGGAGATGAAATCATGGCCACCTATCCTATTTCTTCTTCCTCCAGGCTTATCACGTCGAAAAAAACCCAATTGGCCGCCCCTTTGCTTGAATTTTCTGATCTGAACGAACGCCGAGACGACGATCGGCGACCATCGATCAACGCACCTCAGCGAGCTCCCTTTTCAGCTGAAGACAGGTCAAAATCAGCCCCCCATTTGCATATAATGTAACGACCTGGAATTTTCGATCTCGAAAATCCCCTATTGTTAGGGTAAAGAAGAAAGAGATAGAAGAAGAAATAGAAAACAAGTCACAGAATCTCACATTCGCGGCGGATAAAATATAATAACAAATAATATCATTTATACAAAAAAAGCTGTAATTGTTACTTTACATTCAATACATCAGAGTTACATCATATATACATAACTGGACAGTTATATCAACCGGTTCCAGACTACTATCAATACAACTCTCAAGTACACATCGGTAAACTCCATACTTCTTGCCATCCAGCTCGCCTCCTGAGCTCCAGAACGTCTTAACATGAAAAGCTGTAATACTCGGTCTGACCCGAGCATTACATCGAAGAAACATCCGGGTCAGTCTAGAAACCAGCGTGAGTAAACTTATCTAACATGAAATTCCAATGCATAGAACTTATTTAAAACCCAGGGTAACTCGTTCATCACTACAAATTCACAACTTGTTATGGTCAACACTTAATCAAACCCTAAGTACCTTTAGTTTTAAAAATGGTCCAGTCATTTAAATTATTTCATTTCAGCCTACTGATTTCACGTATCGATCTATAAAGAATCATTGTAGGTTACAAATCGAAGTGGGTTCGGGTATTTGCTGATAACCGACCCCCGTCTATTCGAATTCAATACCATCTTAATTCAAGTGAAATACAATTCAACTTTAAATACAAGATGTCACTTTCTACACAGCGATTCATCATCGATAGATAACCACATTATCATTGTCCACCCAAAAATATCATATCATAAAACATTCCATATCGAAGATATCAATCAATTCAAGTCATTTAATCGTCATTCAATCATTCATAAGCAAGATTGATCACATCCAAAATTTATTCAATTTATCTCTAATGGAATTAATTCCTAATCTTTAATCATTTAGATTACCTTTACTCAACATTAATTAATTACAAACCAATTAATTAATCATCTTTTAACTATCCATCTTAATTAATCACCCTTTACTAATTATCCTTTAATTACAATAAGTAGTTAACCCTTAATTAATTACACAAATTAATTAACCTTCACCCATTCACATTAATCACATTGATCCTTAGTTAATTACTCAAATTAATTATCCTTTAATCACTTATATTAATTAATTATCCTTTAATTAATCACACTTATTAATTTATTAAACCTTAATAAATTTCCTTAATTAATTCAATCATTTAATTAATTACACTAAGAAATTAATCCTTAATTACTTTCCTTAAGTAATTTACCTTTAATTACTTCCATCAAGTAATTATCCCATTGGTTAATTAATTACATTGATTAATTAACCCTAATTAACTACACTTAATTAATTAACCTTAATTAACTAACCTAAATCAATAATTAGTCATAACTATTAATTATTCTTTTGCTAATAATTATTTCTCTTTAATTACTAATTTTTTAATCAATAATTTAACTTTAGTTACTTTATTAGTTAATCTTTAATTATTAATCAATTAACAATTTTAAATGATAAATCATTTATCTTAATTAATATTCTTAACTATTATTTTAAAATCTTACCTAATAACCATGGAATAAAAATAACTTAAAGCTTTAAGTTTAATTAAAATTTTAAAGCACTTAATCTTTTAATTAAACTATTTAACTATCTGATTGATTAAGCTTTTAAAAACAACTTAAGGATTAACTTGATTAATTAAAACTTAAAATAAATTCCTCAACTTTAATTAACGAACCTCAAATACTCAATTATTACTTAAAATAGTTTAAAGGTAATTAGTTTAAACTTGACCTTATTAACTTAAAAACTTTGAAAATAAAAAAAAACATATCACCCAAGGCAAACCCAAGTTTCCCCGTACCTAAACCCGAGAATTTCCACCCTTTTCTTGAGTTTCCTTCCCCTCACTTATTTAAAAAAACTTGTTTAAATTATTAACTGTTATGCTTAAATACTCTCACACGTAAATGAACAACCCAAGCCCATCTTCCTTTTCCTCCGAGTCAAACCTGAAGAAAACCCCTGTCGTGCCTAAACAAAACAATGGTGCACCGAGCAACTCGTGCACCTTCACCGTTCATCGACGAGACTCAGACGTCAACGACCACCGTCGACAAGTCATCTACGAACTCCTAAAGCCATCAGACCACCTAGCTCCCTCGATGATCACGAAATTTTAATTCGATAAAATCAAACCTATCGGAACAAAATGGTCCGACCAAATATTGCTTCGTCCATACGACATCGATCACCAGAGGCGCCACCCTTTCGGCCACGGCCTCATCCACGATCCAAGCTTCTTTTCCCCCTTAACCGATCCCTTCCGAAGCTTCGACGGCGATGCCATCTTCACATTTCCGACCTCGACCAAAAATCCACCTAAAGCCCTAACTTCACCTTATCCAGCCAACACAGGCAATGAAAATCACCCCGACCATTTTTGCCAACCTCTACGATTCCCTGACTTGCTACAGCCAAGACCTCGATCACCCAATCATCATCAATCACCAAATAAAGGCCGAAACCCATTTTCTGATCATCTACAAAATGCTCATTCAAAACTCAACTAAAATTTATTATTTTCATTTCAAAAATCCTAATTTTTCAAGTAGATTCAGGTTATAAACTTGAACATTTAATTGTTGAAATCAAATGTTGACAAATTTTGAGTTTCTTCTTGTAAAATTCGATTTCCAGAAATATACATACTTGTTTCACATAAAAATATTTTTAAAAAATTTGCTTATGTTTAAGCAAAAAAAAATTGTTTGAATTCCTAAGCCTAAACTGAGATTAGATGAGGAGGATTGGAATTTATATCTAAAATTTTGAACTGTGAAATATAAATATGGATGATCACAAACATTCACACCATTATATTCTTTTCATATATTCATGTACCTAGATTTTAAACAAGCATGCATCACAAATTTTTTAAGATTAAATTTACTCACCTATATAATGAAACAGAGGATAGGGATTATGCTTTGATCTGAAATTCAATATTAATTGCTACTGGATATGATGATCCTTAGAACTGAAGTGCTTTGGGTTGATCTTGATTTTCTCTAACCTTGCTTGAGCTTTGATTACAATTGCCCTGGGATTAAATTGATTTGAAGTCGCATCTGAATTTGTTTCTTATTTCTTTCTGGTTTCTTTTTGAGTTTCTTTTAGGAATTGAAAGATGAAATAAAAATGAATATAGGGTAATGATATGTATATATAACTATATTCAATTTTCTATTATATATTTTTTTAAAAGAAAATGCCACTTGTATTGATGTTAAAATCAATTTAACACTTGTAAGTTTGCATGACACAATTTGTTACATTTGTTTTCAATGCATTTATTTTTATTAGGCTACAAATATTTAATCTCTTATTTTATTAATTACTTATGTCTTATATTTATTAAGGTTTGAATATAACTATGTTTAATTTAAGTATAAAAGAAAAGTGTATTCAATCTTCTATTAAATTCTATTTAAACAATCATATATTTATAGATTAATAAAATATTTATCTTAAGTGTTTTTAAAGAGGTTAATTAAAATAATTATAAAAGAAGATTATCTAATTTCTTTTACCAAAATCTCGAGTTATCACACTTGCTTGTATATGTACTTACCCAAGATTCCCATCATCAAAAAGTTTGCAAATCTATTTATATATAAAGATATTTTATCTTGAATTAAATAGTGAAATATATTATTCATCTATCAAGATATTTATCAAAACTTTTATTTTTCCATCCTTGTTCTCACAGAAATTCGATCGTACGTTGATCAGGCATAGGACTATAAATCTATACATAGCGGACTCATTCTCAACACCCAATGAAAATACTTGGGAAAATATTTTGTTGAAAATATTGAAAACATTTTTGAAAATAGAGGAAACATCTTTGGTGAGAATGCTCTGGAAATCATCACCCCCATCCGTGGTCGCAGTTAACCCAATGGTTACATTGCCATCCTGACAAAATCCATAGATAACAGTAGGCGCTCCGCGCCCCTCGATTACGCTATGGAACCCGCTACAGATCGAAGCTACATCTGGGGTTACGTTGCTTTCATAGCAAAGCCCTTATAACTGTAGGCATCAGCGCCCTCAAATTCCACTGCCAAAAAAATGAAACTTCTCCACTCCACTTGACCATAGATCGCAGTTTACCGATGTTACGTTTCCTTCCCGGCAAAATCTAGCATAGACCGTTGACACTCACCTCCACACGATTTCCGCTATGGTCTATATTAGATCGCAGCGACATCGAGTTACACTATCGTCATAGCATAACCTAAATGCCTCTGCAAGCATAAGTTCCCTCGACTTTCGCTGCCCAATAATCCTCAGGAACTTCATTTTATCCGGACTTCCTCAAAGGATCCAGTTTAAAGCCTCCCCCCTTTAAGGCTCAAGGCAGTACCAATCTATGGTACTCCTGAGAAGTTCATTTCAAGGGAGCACCTTTTCTCTAGAGCCATTTTCAAAAACACTTTATACTATACACATACAGTATCTTCCAAATCATACATCTAGTATGAATTTCATATAAATCTCCATTCTCAAAATCAATTATCCCAAAATCGATAATTCTCAAACTAGGCTTTCCAAATTTCCAAAATTGATTTTTCACAAAAATCAAAAGCCTTTCCAAATCCATAGATTCCAAAAACCTTTCCTCAAAATAATTTTTATAAGATCCTTCATATATATATATATATATAGATATATATATATATAACTTTAAAAATCTTTGGATCACTTCATACTTGTATAAATTTTCCTTTTATACTTCAAATACTTTTCAAAAACCCTTTCATTCCGGCAATAGATTCAACAAGGGAGTTTATCATATATATACAAAGATACATAACTTTGTTTATTCCAAATCAATATTCAAATCTGATTACTCTTTATAAAGTTATCAACCATATAACCATATTATCTTTCTATAAAGTAAGTTCTAATCATAGAAATATCCAATTTCCATTTTACTTCATCATTCATTTTTCAAAATATTCCTTTCCATTTCAAAAATCGTTTACAGTTGTTGTCCATGAATTCTCAATATCAATTTCATTCAAACCCATATGATGTAAACATATCATCCGTACGCATATCAATCTGATTGCTCACTCGATCACACAATTTCTCTTTCGAACTAGTATCGTCACCCGACTTCCTAGTGCGGACTCAGATCTGGTTTCTTGATTAGAAACCGTCATTCTCCTTGCATAGCCATAACTATAACAGGGAATATCCAAAACCAATCAAAAATCCATAACCAGGTTTGCCGTCGAAAATCGAGTGAAAAATCACAACTCGTATCGCTATAACTATCTCGAAATTCTATGCTCGAATCTGAATCAAATCACTATGAGAATGGAATAATATACGTACATTCTACGTATTTATCTTCATTGGTTATTAGCTAAAACAATTCCCTTTCTATTCACATTCATTGGTGATTCTATTCACTTATTCACAGTTGCTTCAATCCTCATTTGGATTATCACTACAATTCTTATCTCAATTGGTAATAAATCATAAACAGTTTGAACTCTGTCCAGCTTAAATTTAGAAAATAGCTTGAAAAGTTAAAAAATAGATAAGTAGTTGAAAAATAATTATTAGTTTGTAAAATTAGCTGTAAAATAGTTAAATAATTGTAAAATAGTTGGAAAATAGTCAAATAGTTATACAAATTTTAAATAATTGCAAAATAGTTGTAAAATAGTAATTAGTTATAAAGTAGTTGAAAAACAGTAATTAGTTTATAAACAGTTGAAAAATTGTTAAATAGTTCCAAAAATAATCGTAAAATAAGTATAAAATAGTTTGGCTTTAAAAAGAAAGATTGTATATAGTAAATAGCTTGGAAAAATAGATTTAAGAAAGCTTATATTAAAATAATTTGTTTGAAAATAGTTCAGAGCCAAACTATTCCACTACCCAATCTTTATTCCAATCAATTCAATTTTAAATTTCCACTTCCTCTTAACCTTGAGTCAATCTCAAATCAATTTAAACAACTTCAATTCCCACTCCAAATTTAACTTTATTTCACTTCGATTTTAGTCTCAATTTAATCAAATAATTTTCAAATAGAACCAATTTTCAATTTCAATTCATTTCAACTCTAGTTTGAATTAATCCCAATTCAAGTTGAATTAATCTCGATTCTTTTCAAAAAAAATCCATTTGAATTTGAAACTATTCAACTTTAATCAAATTTCCAAATTATTCAAATCAAATTTCAATTCGAACTAACTTCCAATTCCATTTCACTTTAAACCATCTCGAATTATATAAATTCGAGTTTAATTTCAAATGTTGATTTAATTTCTTTAAATCAAATTAAACTTTTCTTTTAAATTAACAACTTATATTTTGAAACCATTTAATTCTGAATCCAATTTTAAAATTACATTTTAAATTATCTTACTTAACTTATTTCCAAAGTTCAAATAAGAGTTCAAAAACAATTTACATTCTAGATTCTAATTTATTACCCAATTTTATCTTCCAACTTTGAAACCGATTCTTAAACAATTTTAATTTACAAATTCAATTCACAGTTTAAAGATTATTAATAACAATAGGGTAATATTATCCAAATTATGTTAAAACATCCATCCATTTCCAATTACCAGATCTCAAACCCATTTTGAGATCACACAAACTCCCAATTCAAATCTACTATTTAACTTCCCAAGTTAAATCTCAATTTCATCTTGAAATTTACAATTCAAGTTGTTTATTCTAAACTTATTTAATTTCCCAAAATAAAATTCACTTCCACTTAATCCAGACAACTTTACCCAATTTGAATTCCAATTTTAACTTTTAAACTTCAGATTAATAATCATCCCACTTAAGTATAAAAACTTATTTCACTTTGGGTTTCACATCACATTCCAAGGAAAATTCAAAACTCAGCCTTTGAGTTTATTTCAAATATAAATATTTATTTCCTTTACACACCAAGTTACTTTAATTTTTAAGCCACCTTTGGTTTTAAATTCAAAACAAATTCCTTTAAAATTTTCCAATTTCTTATTTTAAAATAAGATCGCATTCAAAATAGTATGAATAGTATCATTTCTTTTAACATTTTGAAAACGATTTCAAATGTTCCTAGACTTAGGATTCAAAAATTCACAATATAAAACCTTCTTCAATTTATAAGTTATACTCATCTAAAAGTTTTCTTCCCTAAAACTTTTTCATTTTACTTTATCAATATTTACTAGAAAACAACATCCCATTATTAAACACAATAATAATTCCATATTCTGGTTTGAAACCAATTCTAATTCATCTTATCTGTATAGTTCATTTTATTCAATTCCCATTTTGATATATATATATCACTTAATTCTTATTCAATTTCAATATCCAACAACCAATTATTTCTTTACATATAAAATATTAGCTTTTATAAAAATCATTCATTAAAACCATTTTTAAAACCTTCATATAAGAAAATAACAGGTACGCTCATATATATATATATATATATATATATATATATATATATATATATCTGTGTGTGTGTGTGTGTGTAAGTATGTATGTATGTATGTATGTATGTATGTATGTATGTATACAAACACACACTCAACTCATTCTAGGGTACCACTGACCCTATCCTTAATGAGTAAACCCACCAGAGCCAAGGTTCTCGCTTAACCGTCTGCTCTGATACCAAATGTAACGACCCAGAATTTTCGCTCTCGAAAATCCCAGTTTGTTAAGGTAAAGAAGAAAGAGATAGAAGAAGAAATAGAAAACAAGTCACAGAATCTCACATTCGCAGAGGATAAAATATAATAACAAATAATAGCATTTATACAAAGAAAAGCTGTAATTGTTACTTTACATTCAATATATCAGAGTTACAATCATATACACATAACTAGACAGTTATATCAACCTGTTCCAGACTACTATCAATACAACTCTCAAGTACATAGCAGTAAACTCCATACGTTCCTGCCATCCAGCTCGCCTTCTAAGCTCCAAAACATCCTAACCTGAAAAGCTGTAATACACGGTCTGACCCGAGCATTACATCAAAGTAACACCCGGGTCAGGCTGGAAACCAGCGTGAGTAAACTCATCTAACATGGAATTCCAACGCATAGAACTTATTTAAAACCCGAGGTAACTCGTTCATAACTACAAGTTCACTACTTGTTATGGTCAACACTTAATCAAACCCTAAGTACTTTTATTTAGTTTTAAAAATGGTCCAGTCATTTAAATTATTTCATTTCAGCCTATTGATTTCACATATCGATCTATAAAGAATCATTGTAGGTTACAAATCAGAGTGGGTTCGGGTATTTACTGATACCCAACCCCGGCTTATTCGAATTCAATACCATCTTAATTCAAGTGAAATACAATTCAACTTTAAATACAAGATGTCACTTTTTACACAGCAATTCATCATCGATAGATAACCACATTATCATTGTCCACCCAAACATATCATATCACAAAACATTGCATATCAGAGATATCAATCAATTCAAGGCATTTAATCATCATTCAATCATCCATAAGCAAGATAGATCACATCCAAAATTAATTCAATTTATCTCTAATTGAATTAGTTCCTAATCCGTAATCACTTAGATTACCTTTACTCAAAATTAATTAATTACAAACCAATTAATTAATCATGTTTTAACTATCCATCTTAATTAATCACTCTTGACTAATTATCCTTTAATTACAATAAGTAATTAACCCTAAATTAATTACACAAATTAATTAACTTTCACCCATTCACGTTAATCACATTGCTCCTGAATTAATTACTCAAATTAATTATCCTTTAATCACTTACATTGATTAATTATCCTTTAATTAATCACACTTTTTAATTTATTAACCCTTATTAAATTTCCTTAATTAATTCAATACTTTAATTAATTACACTAAGTAATTAATCCTTAATTACTTTCCTTAAGTAATTTACCTTTAATTTCTTCCATCAAGTAATTATCTCATTGGTTAATTAATTACATTGATTAAATTACATTGACTAGTTAACCCTAATTAACTACCCTTAATTAATTAACCTTAATTAACTAACCTAAATCAATAATTAATCACAACTATTAATTATTCTTTTGCTAATAATTAATTTCTCTCTAATTACTAATTTATTAATCAATAAATTATCTTTAATTACTTTATTAATTAATCTTTAATTATCAATCAACTAATAATTTTAAATGATAAATCACTTATCTTAATTAATCTTCTTAATTATTATTTCAAAATCTTATCTAATAACCTTGGAATCAAAATAACTTAAAGCTTTAAGTTTAATTAAAATTTTAAAGCACTTAATCTTTTAATTAAATTATTTAACTATCTGACTGATTAAGCTTTTGAAAACAACTTAAGGATTAACTTGATTAATTAAAACTTAAAATAGATTCCTCAACTTTAAATAACAAACATTAAATTATTACTTAAAATAGTTTAAAGGTAATTAGTTTAAACTTGACTTTATTAACTTAAAACTTTGAAAATAAAAAAAAACATATCACCCGAGGCAAACCCAAGTTTCCCCGTACCTATACTCAAGAATTTCTACCCTTTCCCCGAGTTTCCTTCCCCTCTCTTTTTTTTTTAAAAAACTTGTTTAAATTATTAACTATTATGCTCAAATACTCGCTCACGTACACGAACATCCTGAGCCCATCTTCCTTTTCCCCCAGGTCAAAATTGAAGAAAACCCCTCTCGTACCCAAACCAAAACAATGGTGCACGGAGCAACTCGTGCACCTGCACCGTTCATCGACGAGACTCCGGCGTCAACGACCACCGTCGACAAGTCATCCACAAACTCCTAAATCCATCAGACCACCTAGCTCCCTCGATTGATCATGAAATTTCAATTCGATAAAATCGAACCCATCGGGACAAAATGCTCCGACCAAACATTGCTTCGTCCGGACGACACTGATCACCAGCGGCGCCACCCTTTCGGCCACGGCCTCGTCCACGAGCCAAGCATCTTTTCCCCCTCAATCGATCCCTTCTGAAGCTTCGACGGTGACGCTGTCTTCACATTTCCAACCTCGACCAAAAATCGACCTAAAGCCCTAATTTCGCCTTGTCCGGCCAACACAGGCAATGAAAATCACCCCGACCATTTTTGCCAACCTCTACGATCCCCAGACTTGCTACAGCCAAGACCTCGATCACCCAATCATCATCGATAACCAGATAAAGGTCGAAACCTATTTTCTGATCATCTACAAAATATTCATTCAAAACTCAACTAAAATTTATGATTTTCATTTTAAAAATCCTAATTTTTCAAGTAGATTCAGGTTATAAACTTGAAACATTTAATTGTTGAAATCAAATTTTGACTAATTTTGAGTTTCTTCTTGTAAAATTCAATTTCTAGAAATATACTTACTTGTTTCACATAAAAATATTTTTATAACTTTTCTTATGTTTAAGCAAAAAAAATTTGTTTGAATTCCTAAGCCTAAACAGAGATTATATGAGGAGGATTGGAATTTATATTTAAAATTTTAAACTGTGAAATATAAACAGGGATGATCACAAACATTCACATCAGTATATTCATTTCATATATTCATGTACCCTGATTTTAAATAAGCATGCAAGATATGTTTAAACATGAATCATAAATTTTTACTTCAAACACTTCACATACATCAAGATTTAAAATTGTTTAAGATTAAATTTACTCACCTGTACAATGAAACAGAGGACAAGGTTTATGCTTTGATCTTAAATTCGATTTTAATTGCTACTGGATATGATGATCCTTAAAACTGAAGTGCTTAGGGTTGATCTTGATTTGCTCTAACCTTGCTTGAGCTTTAATTACAATTGCCCGAGGATTGAATTGATTTGAAGTTGCATCTGAATTTGTTTCTGATTTGTTTCTTGTTTCTTTTTGAGTTTCTTTTAGGAATTGAAAGATGAAATAAAAATGGATATGGGGCAATGATATGTATATATAACTATTTTCAATTTTCTATTATTATTATTTTTAAAAGAAAATGCCACTTGTATTCATGTTAAAATCAATCTAACACTTGTAAATTTGCATGACACAATTTGTTACTTTTGTTTTAAATGCATGTATTTTTTATTAAGCTACAAATATTTAATCTCTTATTTTATTAATTACTGATGTCTTATATTTATTATGGTTTGAATATAACTATGTTTAATTTAAGTATAAAAGAAAAGTGTATTCAACCTTCTATTAAATTCTATTTAAACTACCATATATTTATAGATTAATAAAATATTTATCTTAAGAGTTTTTAAGGAGGTTAATCGATATAATTATAAAAGAGGATTATCCAATTTCTATTACCAATATCTCGGCATATCACACTTGCTTGTATATGTACCTACCCAAGATTCCCATCATCAAAAAATTTGCAAATCTATTTATATATAAAGATATTTTATCTTGAATTAAATAGTGAAATATACTATTTATCTGTCTAGATATTTATCAAAAAAATTATTTGTCCATCTTACAAATCAGTATTTTAAATAAATTATATCTTGTTAATTGTCAATTAACAGATGACCAAAAACCAGGTTATCACATATAAAATCATGCTCAAACACGTGATGAACGCGAGTTATTTGACGTCAATCCATGGCTTCATTCTCGATCACAACCATTGGGTTGGAACTTCGCAAAGTGCTCTACAATTTTCATGTTGGAAGTTTGTTGAAATATTGCATGGATTGGAAGAACAAGGAGGAGGAAGAATCGAGCATTCTCAGCCATAGAAAGCTGGGTGGTGGCTAGGGTTTAAAACCCTAATGTTTTGCAAAGGTGAAAAAGTTAGGTCCTTATATAGAAAATTTCGTGACTCTATTCACCCGAATTTTTTTCGAACTCCAATCGAAACGTGCCGCCTGGCATTTATAATATTTTATTCATATTCCGAACATAATGGAATATATATCATGAGCCAATTCGATCGTATTTGGAAGATGGGTTTTTGAATCATCTTGTTTAAATTTAAAATTTACTTAAACAAATCTACGAGTTTTAGCTTCCCCCGGACAAACCGTTAGTCCGATTGACACGAAATTTGAAATCTTATAATAATATAACATTACAGATCCAATAAAAATGGCTTCATCAAAATTCGAGACTGTATAAAAAATGGCTATTTTTACACGTTAATTAAACAGTAAAATATTCAATTTCTATAAATTAACTTTTAAATCAATTTTAAATGTTCTCTAACATCATTCTAATTCAAATAGAATATAATACAACTTTATAAATCATTTTCATTCACATTAAAATCAAATTCCAATTATTTCTACAATTTCAAATATTAATTTAACAATTTAATTATCCAATTAAATCCTTATATTTCAAAATAAGTTATTCAACTAATAAAATTTACTTGTGAATATTTAAAACCAATTAAATATCTGAATTTCAAATGACTAAAATTTTGGGTCGTTACTATTATTTAGACCGATATGCAACAAAATGAGACATGTTACCTGAACTAATCCAAAGAAAATAATTCTTACACAAAATTTCTATTCCCAAAATTTTATACTTAAACCAATTACTTTCAAGTGATATTATTGTAACTTTCCAAAACCTTGAAATTCATTTTTCAGTAAACACCGAGATTTAAGTCCATAAGTTTTCTACTTAAATTCTTTTTATTTATACTTCATGTCTTGTAAATACAATTTTATAAATTCATTTTCTTGTATAAAATCATTCCTAATATCCAAACAATCCTTTTTGTAAGCGTCTTTTATTGAATCAAGTTTTAACCCAACCTTAATACTGAACGCCTTATAATCAAATTGTGAAACTTAATTCACAAGGTGTTTGTTTCAATGTTTCCCGATTTTCTATTTACCCAACCCATTTTTTAAAAGAGGAAGCTATCTATACCACTCAATAACAGTTAATGCTCAAACTAGATGAGCATGACTAAACCAAATCTTAAATGATAATAATAGAATATTATCATTTCCTATTCAACAACCATCTCAAAGATACTATACTATTTCTGAAAATCATTTTTGTATATATAAAATATATTCCAAAGTAAAATTATTTCATTTACCCATTTTAAAAAAATGTTGTGTCAATTGGATTTTTTAAGTGTTTAGGAAACCCTATAACTAACGTTAGTTACCTGTATTGACCAGAATCCATAAACCACTCAACAGATCAATTAATACAATATAAAACTTTTTTATGTTACTAACAAATATACGCTTTATTACATAATATGCTCAGGCTCATAATAAGACATCTCATTACCTTATCTCTTAATGAGTTTACCTTACAAAGCCAAAGTTCTTGCTTAATCTTGCGCTCTAATACCAAATGTAACAACCTACCTGTTTTATCCTTAGAAGTCAACATTAATACATCCATGGTATTCATGTGTCAAGCATCCAAGTGCCAAAAGGATGGATTATTAGGGGTAAAAGAAAAGGATAGACAAAGAGAAAGTAAATAAAACACAGAATCTCACAACGCAAAGGAACAATACATAATAATCAATATAAAATTTTACATAGTCATTTCCAACATGATACATCAGAGTCATAATAGAACACTTCCTACCCGGGACAATTATAACAACCTCTCCCTACATAACTGATACAAATTTCATGCAACACAATAGAACTAAAAAAATATAAAAGATACATCTTTGGCCACCAATTCATCTCCTAATCTCCTAAGCTCCAAAGCATGCAAAGCTAATCTGAAAACATGCTCGGTCTGACCCGATCGTTATAAGAAAGTAATGCCCGGTTTAGTCTGATAAAACCAGCATAAGAAACTCAAATCACAAGGACTTTTATTTATCGTAACTTGTAAATAATTTAAAATCAAAATTATCACGTAAGACCTCCTACATATAATCAATGACGATTTTTTACCTTATGATAAACAAAACATTTCTATATAAACTCCTATAGTATTATCATATATCTGAATTTAAAATAAATATGGAATCATAGTCAAAACTGTTACATTAATTAGATTACATCATAATAGGTATGCAATCAAGTCCGAAGGCTCGTATCCGAAAAATGAGTCCAACTGTGAAAGTGTAAGGGTCTTCCCACCGAAGCTGTACACCACTAGATAAAATATGGGCAAGGCTATCTTAATTTGCACCTGTTCTACTCAGTACCGACCCTACCCCTTAATGGATACTTTTGGATATGATCACCCCTTAGCTGCGATCAATAGCCATAAAAGTACCTCGAAGCATACATAAATATCGATTCTAGATTAAGGATGATCATACCCTAATGAGAGCGATCCACATAGCCCTATGGGACGTCCCCGCTTTATTCACTTATCGATTATGAGGCTTGAGGTTACGCTTTTACCTTTCCTCCTAGCAGACCATCTTGGAATGCTAGCTCTACCCTCCATGCAGAAATACAATGCTAGCATTCATCCATACAAGTTGTTCTGGGATCGAACAAGAATTCAACGTTTACTATCTTCCATTACAATGCAAGCATTCATCCGTACAAGTTGTTTTAGGATCGAACAAGCATTCAACATTTACTATCTTCCATTTTGGAATCGCCCTCAGGAAGAATAGTATAACTCCAAAGTATAATTCATAATGATCCATCATGACTTTATTAGTTTAGAGTGGTTCGAATAAATATACTTATCTGAAATCAGTGTCTCCTAAGCAGTAATTTCCATCAGCTGTGGTTCTTTGGAAGTATTCAACAATTATTCGAGTCCATACCCGAATATACACAACATACTTCCTGAGTTAAATAGGTCAAGATTCGATAGTCAGTTATTTAAAAATCAACTACATAATCAAACAATAATCCAGAGATTTAATTTTTCCATGGCAACAATTAAGCCTCAAAATAAGTTTTTGTGTATTCAAATCTCTTTTCAGAATATTAATCAAAATATTCTTATACTTATTGCACTTAAATAAATGTATTCACAAAACAATGTGAAAATTTTCTTATTTTAAATCATATTAAAGGGATCAAACAAATGTTATTTAAATTAGAGAAAGGAATGGTTAAATGGGCTTGGCCTTGACTCGGGCTCTAGTCTTAGTTAATTCATTTTTCTTTAAATAATTCTTATATTAGTCTGCACATAAATTACAGTTTGATTTAAATTAGTTTACACTTCATTCTATGAACTATACTTTGATAACTAGACAATTTTATTCAATTGAATTCCCATTTATTTATTTTTTGACTATTTTAATCATATATTTATTATTAGTGCTTTAAAATATTTTATTCAATGTCAAAATATTATTCGAAAAGCATTTGTTAATTTAATTCAAATTATTAAAATGAAAATCTCTCATTAAATAGAATTTATTTTCAAAATAATAATTATCAAAAACAGAATTTCAACATCTTTTATCTTAATTAAATTCATTTTACAACGTAGAAAGTAGGGTTGTTTCCGACTCCCCTCTTATGAAAATTGCATGCTCGCAATTTCTTATAGGGAGATGTCAAACATCTTGTACCATGACTTTCTTCATATCTACAATCTTTTATCAAACATAAACTACTCAATCCTCTATGTGGCTCTTTTTCGATTCCTTTTACTATATGCTACAATTTAAATAGACTCATTCAACGACTTTCTATTTTCACATACGATAAAAAAATTTGAAAATATTTTAAGTGTTGAATTTTTCAAAAAATTTCAACAGAACGTCCTTAATAAAGAGAGGATTCCGAAATATCAAAATACAATATAACATAATAAATATACATCCCAAACAATAGGACATCCCAAAATAGGGGAAACAATATAATATTACAACATATACCTGTAACGACCCATAAATTTTAGTGGTTTTATATATTTAATTAATTGAATTTTTGTGAAATTTTAAATAATAAAATTTTGAATTGAAAATTTAGTATTTGGAATACGTCTAATTAAACATAGCAAATGGTAAATTTTCATCTAAATATATTGAAATTTATTTTTCTTGCGTAATTTTATTTAAATTTAAATCAGTTAAAATTAATGATAATAAAATGTTTCCAAACTTGAATAATTTTACACAAAAGATTTGTAAATCATCTTTTGAGTGAGATGTCATATTTTGTTTCTTCAAATTTGGACTGCTATTATTCCATTTAGCTTAATTCTAGCGTTTTAGCAGCATTTTCGGTGCCGATTATCGTTTTTTGATAGGATGATCGTACCACTGATATCTGTATATTTTGATCGTCTCATCGTGCTGATCTCTACACTATATTCAATTCTGTGTTTTGAAGTCCAGTTCACAACGGAATCCGTGGAAACGGTAACCGTATCGAAACCGGTTGTTATGACTTTTGGTTTTGGTGATCTTTTGAATCCTAGTCCATTCAACTCGTACAACTCAACAGCTGCTTGCTTTTATTATCTCGTTAAATTTAGCTTTTGACTATTGTTATTTCTATATAATCAAATTATATTTTCCCGTTCATATTTTATCTGTTCGTTGCTTTATCTCTGGTTTAATCTGAAGCATAAAATAATAAATGTCCATATATTATATAACCTTGGTTTCTGTAGTTTTTTTTCTACACATTTCTCTTCTAAAATCTCTCTTATTTTTTCCTCCTCTGTGGCCGGCCTTCACAACACACAAAACCCGTTCCACTCCCCTATCCACCATCAACCGCCATTTCCCCTGGCCGAGCACTGCCTAGTGCTTCCCCACTTGCCACGTACACTTTTTCCCACCGAGCATCCCTAACCCCTCTTCTCCTCCGTGCTCCACCCACCGCGCCTCTGACCTATGTTTCTTTCTTTCTTACCGAGCTCAGCCTACTTTTGATTCTAAGGTATATATATGTATTATATATTAGTTTATATATATGTTATATTAGTGATATATATATTATACAGTAGCTTATATGAAAAATATATATATATCAAGATATTTCTACCTATTGGTTTATCTTTGAAAGTATGTGTACAAAGACTTTATATTACTAATATGTTGTTTTAATACATGTTTTAAAATTTGTAAATTGTATGTAGTTATATATATATATATATATATATATATATATATATATGAATTTATATTTGTTATATACATGTATGATTGTTCGTATATTCGGTTCGTATACATGCATCTTGGGTCAGTATATATATACATATATATATATATATATATATATATAATTTTATGATATGCAATGTATATAATAATATGGATTGCTTTATTAGCTTATAATATTATATGTTAGTATATATGTCGATGGATATAAGTTATAGATTTTTGTTTGTTCTTCTTTTACAATTTTATGGTTCATAGAAGATTTGTGGTTGCATATCACATTATTATAAAGTCGAAAACAAGTATTATATACAAATATTTTATTTATGTGGTGCCATGTTTGATTTAACTAATAGAAAAAAAAATATGTGAGTGACATACTATATGTGTGTGTATGTGTGTGTTGTACATATATTATAGAAAAGTCTATCCTTGCTTTATTTTTATATATATATATTGTACTAGCTTTAAGTATTGATTTCATTTGCACTCTTATAGTATGCAATTTGTATAGTATATATATGCTAATTATAGTATTAATTGAAATATGAGTATATATAATGATGTTAATTTAAGGTGTTTCAACATCTTGATATTATTTAATATGTATACATCATGTATTTTATGGGCATCTTGATTTAATATGATTTGATCTTAAATTAAAAATACATGTATAGAATTCTATTTTAAATATGATTTTAGTTCTATATGTATTCTTATTTTAGTATTTGTCTGAAATTAAACACATTGATTTTAATAAAATAGTAATAATAATATATATTTTCTGTACATATCAAGCTGATGTGATCTGTTCTCATCGATTCCTATTTATCGGTTTTTTCCATTAATATCTAGCTAATGATTTGCTTTCATCAATTTCATGTTATCCCAGCTTTGCTTTGATCGTCAAATTTGTATTCATCGTGCCATACTTTGGAAATCTGTGCTTGGATTTTTTCTATTTCTCTAGCTTTGAAAGGTAAGCATTCACTCACAATTAACGCTCTTATATTTATTAAATTTGATTTCAATTGAAGCGACAATTGAAATATGCTGCTGTTAGTTATTTACATTGCTATATATGTTTTATTATCTATATCTATTCACTTGTGACATCTGACACCATTATCTATTATTTATATTGATGATATATGTCTGTTATATTATTATTATATCTGTTATCACTTGCAAGTTCCTTGTTAGCATAGAATTCCCTATGGGTTGAAATGATACATACCCAAACGATCTATAAAATAAGAGAAAATCATTATGGGTTAAAATGACAAATCCAAGCGATTTTCATTGAATTGAATTTGGGATTGCGGGTTGAAATGATATATACCCGTATATATTTAATTACGGATTGAAATGATAAATATCATATCACCTTACCATAGGATAGAAAATTATATACAGACAACGTTGGTCTATATATATATAAATATTTGGAAAATGATTTCTATGATTTTGGAAAGAAACAAATGGTTCTAAGAAATATTGATTTTAAGATATATATATATAGATATATCTATGTTATTTTTATAAAGGTTTCAAATTTTTATTTTTAAAATCATATGTTTTGGAATTTTTTAAAATTATAAGTTAGTTTTGGAATTATAAATTTTAAGATTTTACTTACAATTTTACTATTTTAAAAAATATATATATAATAAGTTTACTAATAAGATTTGATTTATTAAAGTTGATTTAATAAAGTTGATTCAATTAATATATAATATGTTTAAGTATTTATTTGAAATATATATTTTCAAATATAGAGTTTATAATGATTTTAACAAAATTCAGGCTGGAAAGAGAAATAGAAATTAGTTTGAAATTGAATTTATTTAGGAATTATACTCAAATAAGTTTGATTTGAAATTTATTGAATTTGGGTTTTTAAAGATATGATTTTATAACTTGAATTTGGTTAAAAGTGATGTAAGTGAATATTTCAAATTTACATAAAATTGAAATAGTATATTTAGTTTTATTTAAATTTGAAATTTGAATTTTTATTTGAATGTTATTTGAATGGTTAAGTAAATATTTCAAAAATAAATAATAGTAAAGCGAATTTGATATATATATATATATATATGAAATTGTCAAATTTGTTTTTGAAATGTTGAATATTTAAAGTTTTGAAATATATTCAAATTGAAATGGTCTATTTTGTGGTTCAAATCTATATTTAAATTGATATAATTTGAAATGGTTTATTTAGAAACTAAATTGAATTTAAATTGATGAATTGAGGTTTAATTAAATTGGAATTTCGAAATTCGAGTTAGTTTGAATCGAGTTGTGAAATTTGAGGAAACTATTTTATTATATAAAGCATTTTTAAATTATATTTAAAACTATTTTATATTTTACTTTATAAATTATTTTAATATAAACTATTTTAATATAAATCATTTTAATATTAACTATTTTTAATATAAACTATTTTAATATACTAACTATTTTATTATAAACTATTTTAATCTATAACTATTTTATACAAACTATTTTATTTTATAAACTATTTTATTTTGTAAACTATTTTACTTTATACATTATTTTAATATCTAAACAAGTTAACTGGGAAGTGTTGTGGTTTTCCAAAGTATTATGATTTCAAAGTGTTATAATTTCAAAAATGTTATGATTTCAAAATGTTATGATTTTCAAAGTATTATGATTTCAAAGTATCATGATTTCAAAATTTAATGATTTCCAAAGTTTTACGATTTCAAAAATGTTATGATTTCAAAGTGTTATAATTTTAAAGTGTTATGATTTTCAAAATATTATGATTTCTAAATTATGATTTCCAAAGTATTTTGATTTCCAAAGTATTGTGATTTCCAAAGTATTATGATTTCTAAGTTATGGTTTCTAAAGTGTTATGGTTTTAGAAGCTTTATAATTTCGAAAGTGTTATAACATTGAAGTGCTATGATTTTTAGAAATGGATATATTTGAAATGGAAATGATACCGTATTGATATGGTTTTGAAATGGAAATGATATTTGGTTTTGAAGCATAAACTATTTTGAAATGACCACGGTGTTATAATAACGATTAGTTGTTAAAGAGACCAGGATTAGATGTTGTCATACTCTCTGCTAATATCGAAAACCACTTTAACAAACGTGTACGTGGTGGAGATTCCAGAATGAAGTAGGATGGTGGCGATGTCCTATTTGAGGTATATACGTAGACCCGACTCCCTGAGTTGGCATAAGGTGGCTAAAACAGGAGCAATCGATGGGCCAAGTGAGGTAGCTCCTTCGATCAGACACACTTCTTCGTATGCCATTCTATTACTTTGTGATTGATTTGGTGCACACCTTTGATTTGGGAGTGTGGCTCGAGGTGGGCAGTAGTTGCTGCTATGTGTTATCACCGGCCTGGAAGTGTATTTGGTATATCTACCTTGGCATTGCCTAGTTGTGACTTGCCACCTAACTTAGCGAGACCACTACGAGTTTGTTTTGTACCATATCAATGGAGTGCCCTCTAATAAACCCAGTTTACAGGAAGTTACGGTACTGTATAGACTACAAGAATATATAAAAATGTGTTAAGGGGCATATGGGTAACGCCTTAATGCTATTTTAATAGTTTGCTTTACTTCAGACATTATTACAATAGCGTACATTACTACATAGTAGATAGTTCCACTGATCCTTAGAGGATGGTTAACCCAAACATCCTTTGAGTTACTTGTATTTCAGTTGTTATTTCACATGAGTTGGATTTATTGATATAAAAATGTTAATCTTGACTCGAGTGTTTTGTGTTTTGATTTACGCTCAGGTCAGACTGAGTGATACAACATTTGAGACTCACCTTCGGAGTTGGAGCTTTGCTTGGAGATCCACCTATCTATTCAGCTTGCAGTTTCAGTTGATTCCAATGATGTATTCAGATTTTGTATTGGGACTTCTATGTACTGGAGACCTTTATTGTATCTTGTTTAACTCTGATATATATGTATATATAGTAGCTTCATGAACTACTATACTTTTATTTCCGCTGCTTATTGTTGTATTACTCTGTGTCTGTGATTCTATGTTTTATTTATTTACCATATGTGCTGAGTTTTGCCAAATATAAATTAATAATATGATATTTTGGGCAATTCAAGTCCGACATGTGTGGATGCGAATGGTTGAAAATACTAGGATGTTACAATACTGATATATCATAGAAACGTACCTTTTTATTTAGCGTTTAAATGAACTATTTCTCTTTGAAAGAGAAAAAGCAAGCCAAAATCCCCCATTAGTCCAAATATGCTCCAAAGGTACCTATTCTCAACTCGATTTTCATATTAGTCACTTGTATAAAGAAGTATGGTAAACATGCATCAATCTAAAAGCAATGTGATGTTCGCATTTAAACCACCTCCCGACACATTTTCAATGGTCAGGAACATAAAATTTAGGACGGGTTTCAAAAGTAAAGTTGTTACTTAGTGTTATAGCTTTCCAAATCAATTTTTGGACCACAATATATTAAATATAACTTGAGTTATGGAAGTTTTTCTATAATGGGTGATGTAACAAGCCTGGTTTTGGAGATTACCTGCAAATATTAAATTATAACTGTAGTTATAATTTAATATTGTGAATTAAAATTGGAGAAATTAAATTGTTTATTTGGAATAAACAATGAATTTTGGAAATAAAAAAAATAAAATAAAATTTAAAATTATTGCATTTTCTCTAAATAAAAACTATTTTCCATTTATTATTAACCCAAACAAATAAAATAAAGTTTCAAACTTTATTTTCTTACTTTATTTCCAAAATTCTTTGATTATTCCAAATAAACAATTTAATTTCTCCAATTTTATTTTAATTCACAACATTAAATTATAACTATCGTTATAATTTAATATTTACAGGTAATTTTCAAAACCAGGGTTGTTACATATGGCAATAATGAATAAAATTATTGCATTTTTTAAAATAAAAACCATTTTCCATTTATTATTAACCCAAAAAAATAAAATAAAGTTTCAAACTTTATTTTCCTATTTTATTTCCATAATTCATTATTTATTCCAAATAAACAATTTAATTTATCCAATTTTATTTTAATTCACAATATTAAATTATAACTACCATTATAATTTAAAATTTACATGTAATCTATACAGGATTGTTACAGGTGTGAACTGGAATTAAATCATAAATGCAGGTCCACTGTACAAACATGCATATTTAGCCTTGAAAATGATAAAATTTTCCAACATACTCAGAACAAAAGATGTTTATTAAGTCCTTAGCTTTCTAGAATGGGCAATATTGTCAAAATCGGACAAATCGTTTAAAAGTTATGATCAAATGAAATCTGCGCTAATATGTGGAGTTTACATTTTCCAAACAGCAACACCCATCGTTCTTAATTGTAGTTATTAACAACAGTAAGCTCAAAACCTTTCATTGCATTGAAAGAAAAATTTGTTCTCTAATAATAAATCTTTAAAATGAGATTAAAATCATCGAAAATGGATCAAGGTTTAAGATTTATGGTCAAAACAAATCAATGTTTTAACTCGAACTTATACACATTGTTCAAAGAAATTTTCCTGTTCAAATTGCAATTTACAAATAAAAATTTCAAGTCAAATTTAAAAAAAAATTCAAATGTAATATTCCATTAGCATTATTTTCAACATATCTTACTATAAAAACTATTTCATATATTTACTTATCTATTTATATTTGTTTTTCAATATGATTTCAATTTCACATCATTTCAAAAATCCAAATATGAAATTTCAAAACTAAAATTTAAATCCCTCATTCACTTCAAAATCTATAAAGAATCAATTGTAATAATAATTTTAATAGTTTTGAAATTCTGTTTTCATAAATTAAAAAATAGTAATAAGATTTATCCAATCGAGAATTCTATCATAGTAGCAAACATAGAACTTTATTTCTTTTTACATTAAATTTCATTTCTTTTGAAATGATTTCCAAACATCTTTATATGAATTATTATTCTTTTTCAAAATATGTTTTATCTTACCAAATAACATACATTTTTCCAACTACTTTCAAATTCAAATTATTTTAAAAACAAATTTGAAAGAAATGCGGATTACGGATCTTAAGGCTAGGATTAACACTAGAGGGGGGTGGATAGAGTTTATAAAGAATTACTAAATCTTTTTGAATTTATGTTGAATTGAACATAGATGTATGCAATATACAAACACAGATGTGATCAGAAATAAAGTAAAAGCAATAAAGGAAAGAACATACCGGATTTTATAATGGTTCGGAATTACCCTACATCCAGTCCCGCAACACAAGTACGGATTTCCTTTCAGAAGCAATTATACAATTACACCCTCGATTTCAAGTCTACGAGGTACACCCTCCAGAATCACAATCCTCTGGGTAGAGATACTTGATTTCCGGGCCACAAGTTTACCCAATTGATTTACCAAGGCTATAATCACACCTTATGTCGCTTGATTGATTTTCAAGGCCACAACCACACCTTCTCACTTAATAGATTACAAAGAAGCCTATAACTCTAAATAGCACTGAGAACCTTGTTGAGATAGTGATAGAGAATCAAACTAGAAAAGATCGAGTTCGATTCAATGTTGATTTCGGTAGAGTAATGGTAAGAATATGTATTAAGAAATTTGGAAGAAGAAGAAGAGGAGTGAAAAACAAGAAAATCTGATATCAAATTCGTTGAAACTAAACCCTATTTGTAGAAGAACAACAGTCATGTCCATTTATGAAGAGTTATGGAGAATAGACACTTCTTTTGAAATTTAAATTTTGAGCTCAACTGACACCATGTCGACATGGTCACCATAGGCATATCGACATCCCAAAGCAATTTTTGATGATTTGATTTTCTTTGAAAATAACTTTTATCTTATATTAAAACTATTTAAAACTTTATAAATATACTTGGCTATAGTTATAATTCATAAGTAAATATAGAGAATAATATATATATATATATATATATATATATATATATATATATATATATATAATTTAACCATAATTTTATATTTAAATCTTAAGTATAAATATTTAAAAGTTAAATATATTATATTAAAAGATAGTATAAAATCAGGAGTAATTTGACTTTGAAATCAAAGATAATTTTGAGGCTAAAATTATTTAAAATCAGGATAGAGAGTTTTGAATCATTTAAAAGGAAAGTTTTGAAATCATTTTGAAAACAAGATAATTTTGTATAATCATTTGAATTAAAATTAGTGGATACAAAACAATGTTCCACTAGATTTTTCGTAGGTTCCATCCAATTTAGGTTTCATCCCTTTAACAGGCTCGAAATGGATTTCATTCCACAAATAAATTGGATTTTAAGATGTCAGTGCTTTTCTATGAGTTTTAACAAAATTTCTAATTAAAGAATAAATTACTTCAATTCTTGAACTCTTGATAATCTTGATACTCATGAATCTTCAATCTTGATATCTTGAATCTCTATACTGTACAGTCTTCATTCTTGGTACCTGCATGGTTAAATCCTGCATATACATATTTATCTAAACTTATAATTTTAGTATTTATATTTTATAATCTATTTTAAGGTTGTTGTCATCAAAACCATCATCTTACGGACTAACAATCTCTCCCTTTTTGATGATGACAACCTTTGTTTATAAAATATTTATTTCTATCCTAATAACTCCCCCTAAAACTAATAACTCCCCCTAAAACTAATAACTCCCCTTAATCTAAGCCTAATTACCCTATTTTATATTTCTCCCCCTTTGTCATCAACAAAACAAACTCTAAACTTTATAACTCCAAACTATATAACTCTCCCTAATTCTAATATTCTATATGATTATAATGATAGTGTTACCATAAATAATCAAAACTTAGATCTAATAATAAATCTAATCCTAAACTACTAACTATCTTAAGTATATAATAACCGTATAGTATATGTATTAATAAGAAGAACACATATAAGAATACAATTAATTTATTAATCATATAGTTGTATGTACATTTTTCGTTGTAAACGTTAGAAGGAATTAACAACAATGGTAAAGAAAGAAAAGAAACTAATGTGTGTTTTTAAACAAATGAGATCTAAGAATCGAACAGTTTGGATAGTGGAAACAGAAATTTCCACGTTGTTCGACAAGATTCCCATTCTTGTCAAAACACACTTCTCCAACACACGACTTGGTCATTATCCTCCGCGTGCACTTCTTCCATGGGTTCTTCTTCTTCTTCTTCGTTGTCCTCTTGATTGAGTGAAGAATCTTCATCAATCAAGATAGGGTTGGCTTGATTATCCATTATAAATTTTTGCAAATTCCTACGAATCTTTCCTTGCTTCTCTTATTCCTTTGCCATACGGAGTTGAATCACTTGAATTTTAGTCATCATCTGAAGTGCATCCTTCAGAGAGTCCTCTATTCTAGTCACACGAGCAAAAGTAGTACGTTGAAATGGACCAGACGTAGGAGAGAGGAATGAAAAAGTTGATTTTATGTTTGATATGGAAGACGAGGCCATTGATTATTTGATTTCAGAGAGAAGAACAGAGAGATAACAGAAAGGATGAATAAAATTTCAAAAATGTGAAGAATATATAACCAATTATTTTTTTGGTGGGGAAAATTTCAAAATATAACAACGTTGTATGTCGACATGGGTATATGGGGGATGTCGGCATGGTCCTTTTTATTTTTACTATTTGATTTTAATATTAATTATTAACTATACTTGTTATTTATATTTTATATTTCAGTTATAGAACAAATATCTAATTCTCTTCTTAATTTAGTAAAAATTGGTTTATTTAAGGGTTTTGTTAAAATATCAGCAATTTGATTTTCAGAATTGATATAATCGAGAGTAACTATACTTATATTATCTCTGAGAAAATGATGTCTGATATCAATATGTTTAGTTAGAGCATGTTGAGCAGTATTTTTGGATAAATTTATCACACTCGTATTGTCACAATACATTGGTGACTTTGAAAATTTTAAACCAAAATCTTTTAAACTTTGTTGCACATATATTACTTGAGAACGAGCCAAAGCAGTAGAAATATACTCTTCTTCAGTTGTTAATAAAAAAACTATGTTTTTCCTTTCACTAAGCCAAGAAACCAGAGAATGCCCCAAAAAGTGACAAGTCCCACTTGTACTTTTTCGGTCTGATTTACAACCAGCATAGTCAGCATCACAGTAAGATATTAAGTCAAAAGGATCATTTTTAGGGTTAAAAAACCATAATCAGATGTGTGTTTAACATATCTTATGATTCGTTTTACGGCTTTTAAGTGGGTCCCTTTAGATTGGGATTGATATCTGGCACAGAGACAAACACTATGCATGATATCAGGTCTATTGGCAGTAATATAGAGTAGTGATACAATCATTTCTCTATATAATTTTTGATTTACATCTTTCGAGAGATCTTCTTTACTAAGGTACTCATTGATTGCCATGGAAGTGGGTTTTCCTCTCGCAGTAGTCAAACCAAATTTACTAATTAGGTCTTTAGCATATTTTTCTTGACTAATAAAGATACCATTATCTAATTGTTTTGTTTGTAATCCTAAAAAGAAATTTACTTCACCCATATGACTCATCTCAAACTTTTTTGTCATTATTTCGGAAAATTCTTTATTCATTTCAAAATTAGTTGATCCAAAAATGATATCATCTACGTAAACTTGTACTAGTTGAATATTTTTTTATTTCTTTTAATAAAAAGAGTATTATCTACTTTACCAATTTCAAAATTTGATTGCAATAAGTAAGATCTTAGTCTATCATACCAGGCTCTAGGGGCTTGTTTTAGACCATATAATGCTTTCTTAAGTTTGTAAACATGATTTGGTAATTTATCATTTTCAAAAGGTGATGGTTGTTCAACATATACTTTTTTTTACAAATCCGTTTAAAAAGGCACTTTTAAATCCATTTGAAATAATTTGAAATTATTATAATTTGCGAAAGCAAGTAGAATCCTAATGGCTTCCAATCTTGCTACGGGAGCAAAGGTTTCATCAAAATATATTCCTTCTTGACAATAACCTTGAGCGACTAACCGAGTTTTATTTCTAACTACCTCTCCTTGTTCATTCATTTTATTTTTATAAACCCATTTAGTTGATTTCTAGTTTTAGCAACGGATTGCATATCTCCTAGTATATTTTCTATAGGATGATCTTTAAAAGTTTAGTCCTTTTATTAGGATGATTAATTTTATTATTAGTTTCAATTGATTCTTGATTTTGAGTGATTAAATCCTCTTCATCATTTGTATCTTTAAAAATTTTCAAATTTTCATCAAACGAAACATGCATTGTTTCTTCAATGTGTTAGTGTTTAAATTAAACACTATGTATGCTTTACTTCTATTAGAGTATCCGATAAAGATTCCTTTGTCGGATTTAGGATCAAATTTATCTAAATTATTTTTTGTATTTAAAATAAAGCATTTACCACCAAAAATTCTAAAATAAGATACCTTAGGTTTCTTTGAATAAAGAAGTTCATAAGATGTCTTATCAGTTAGAGGTCTAATTAAAATTCTGTTTAAAATATAACAGGCAGTAGCAACTACTTCTGTCCAAAAATTCTTTGGTAAATTACTATCTGAAAGCATAGTTCTCGCACACTCTTGAATCGTCCTATTTTTACATTCTACTACTACGTTTTGTTGTGGAGTTCTTGGAAATGAAAAATTGTGAGTTATTCCCTTTTTATTGCAGAATTCCTCAAGCTTTTCATTTTTAAATTCACCACCGTGATCACTTCGAGTAGTTATAATTTTTAGAGAAAATTGATTTTGAATTATTTTTGAAAAGGTCTTAAAACATTCAAAAGTATCACTTTTATGTTTCAAAAATATTGTCCACGTAAATCTAGAATAATCATCTACAATTACAAAAACATAGTATGATTTATTGACAGAATTTGAGATGGACCAAATAAATCAAGATGAAGTAATTCAAGAGGTTTTGAAGTTGAAATCATATCTTTTAATTTAAAGGAACTTTTCCTAAGTTTTTCTAATTGACATGCATCACATAAACTGTCTACATTAAAATTCATTTTAGGGAGACCTCTTACTAGATCATGTTTTGACAGTCTGGATAAGAGTTTGAAATTCAAATGCCCAAATCTCTTATGTCAAATCCAAGGGTTACTTGTATTTGCTGATAGACATAGATTAACATTTGAAACTTTCATACTAAGATTATAAATATTCTTTTTCCTGACTCCCTCAAATATTATGGTTGCATTATTATCTTCGATGTGACAATTATCTTTTTCAAATTTAATTTTATATCCTTTATCGCAGAGTTGACTTATACTTAGCAGATTATGTTTTAGATTCTTAACTAGCAAAACATTAGTAATAATAGGAGTTTTAGAGTTACCGACTTTGCCGATGCCAATCACATATCCTTTTGAATTGTCTCCAAAGTTAACCAGTCCTCCGTCTTTGTATATAATATCATTCAGTATATCTGGATTTTCAGTCATGTGTCTAGAACGCCCACTATCAAGTATCTATTTGTTCTTTCTGATCTGTACAATTTGTCCATTGTGGATTGACTCCTCAACAGTCATAAAGCATGATTCCTGCACATCAAACAATTTTGGTAGATAACTTGAATTTGAATATTGATTATATGCAGACTCATGAAACAATGATGATTTGAATATTTCTAAACTAGTATTTACAAATATAGCCATTTTAAAAACTTTTTCAAAAGTCAGATTCTGAAACTTTGAAAACCTCGCTCTGATACCAATTGAAAGACATGCGGATTACGGATCTTAAGGTTAGGATTAACACTAGAGGAGGGTGAATAGTGTTTATAAAGAATTACTAAATCTTTTTGAATTCATGTTGAATTGAATACGGATGTATGCAATATACAGACACATATATGATCATAGAAACAAACACAAATGCATAAATAAAGTAAAAGCAATAAAGGAAAGAACACACCGAATTTTATACTGGTTCGGAGTTACTCTATATCAAGTCCCACAACACAAGTACGGATTTCCTTTCAAAAGCACTTGTACAATTACACCATCGATTTCAAGGCTACGAGGTACACCCTCCAGAATCACAATCCTCTGGGTAGAGATACTTGATTTCCGGGTCACAAGTTTACCCAATTGATTTACCAAGGCTACAATCACACCTTATCTCGCTTGATTGATTTTCTAAGCCAAAGTCACACCTTTTCTCACTTAATAGATTACAAAGAAACCTATAACTCTGAATAGCACTGAGAACCTTGTTGAGATAGTGATAGAGAATCAAACTAGAAAAGATCGAGTTCGATTCAATATTGAGTTCGGCAGAGTAATGGTAAGAATATGTATTAAGAAATATTAAAGAAGAAGAGAAGTGAAAAACCAGAAAATCTGATATCAAATTCATTGAAACTAACCCCTATTTATAGAAGAACAACAGCCATGTCCATTCCTGAAGAGTTATGGCGAATAGACCCTTCTTTTGAAATTTAAATTTTGAGCTCAACTGACACCATGTCGACATAGTCACCATAGGCATGTCGACATCCCAAAACAATTTTTGATGATTTGATTTTCTTTGAAAATAACCTTTATCTTATATTAAAACTATTTAAAACTTTATAAATATACTTGACTATAGTTATAATTCATAAGTAAATATAGAGAATAATATATATAGAATTTAACTATAATTTTATATTTAAATCTTAAGTATAAATATTTAAAATTTAAATATATTATATTAAAAGATAGTTTAAAATCAAGAGTAATTTGACTTTGAAATTAAAGATAATTTTGAAGCTAAAATTATTTAAAATCAGCATAGAGGGTTTTGAATCTTTTAAAAGGAAAGTTTTGAAATCATTTTGAAAACAAGATAATTTTGTAAAATCACTTGAATTAAAATTAGTGGATACAAAACAATGTTCCACTAGATATTTTGTAGGTTCCATCCTACTTAGGGTTCCATCCCTTTAACAGGCTCGAAGTGGATTCCATTCCACGAATAAATTGGATTTTAAGATGCCAGTGCTTTTCTGTGAGTCTTAAAAAAATTTCTAATTAAATAATAAATTACTTCAATTCTTGAACTCTTGATAATCTTGATGCTCATGAGTCTTCAATCTTGATATCTTGAATCTCTATACTGTACAGTCTTCATTCTTGGTACCTGCATGGTTAAATCCTACATGTACATATTTATCTAAACTTATAATGTTAGTATTTATATTTTATAATATATTTTAAGGTTGTTGTCATCATAACCATCATCTCACGGACTAACAAAATTAACTTCATTTTAGAAGAGCTTTCTACTTCTAAATCCCTAAAATTATTTATCTCATATATTTATCTTCAACAAATTTTAAATTTAAACCAGATATAGATCATATTATTTTAAACTTGAAAGTAATTCAAACTAAACTCGATTAACTCTAATTCACTTTTCAGTTTATACTATAATAAATACCATTCTTCATTGCAAATTAAACTTACTAAACAACATGAATAAATTACAAATACTTTTATTTATTTATTTTTCCAAACTACTTTGTTATTTTCCTTTTCAATAGCTCTAATATCGCTATAAATATAATTTACAAAACTTCAGTTATTTCACAAATTATTATTTATAACATTCCCAAAATCATTATATTTTTCTCAAGTTAGTAATCCTTCATTTTTCCAAACATTGTATATATATTCTTCAAAATATCGTTTTCTTTTTCAAACATATTATTCTTTCCAAACCATTGCGTCCAAATGCCTCATTCTAGTGTTCAGGAATCCCCATCCATAACGTTAGTCAGACGCATTGACCAAATTTTTTAAAGCATTCGACGGACAAATTAACATCAGAATAAACTGTTAAAATATTTTACTCATTTTAGAAATTCAATTTTGTATTTTACCAACTCATTATCTTGCTTGTCCAAAAATATTTATTTTCAAAACTCGTATATACATCCAATTCATCTATCAGCAATAATAATGAAAATCATCACACGTCATTCAACCATAATATCTGTAGGATCGATTTCAACCTAGAGGGGGGTGAATAGGGTGATGGTATTAATTATAAAAATTAATTGCGGAATCTTATAAAATTAATTTAACACAAATCACAGAATAATAGCAGAATAAAATGCAGAAATAGAACGACACAGAATTTACCCAGCTTCGGCAAAACCCTGCCTACGTGCTACCCCTAAGGTTTCTACTAGAAATTAGATAGTCAGACGCTTACACACGTAAACTCGCGATACCCCCTATCGACTAAACCTAACTCTACGCTCAGAACCCTGCCACAACTCAGCCACTGAGTTGCGAATTCTCAAGCTATGCCACGTAGCTTGTCCTCTAGTCACACGACTAGAAATTACAACGATTTAAAAAAAAGAAAAATACAAATTAAAAACAATTTAAAACAAACAACCCTAATTTTAAACAAAGCCTTATAATTTACAAACTTTTAAAAACAAAAGAAAGGGCTGGCCCCTTTTTCCTCTTTTATATTATTACGGCCCGTTCCCTTGTAATTGATAATAGCGGCTTGCGTTTCTTGTTCCTTCCTCTTCCTTCAATAAATTAGGGTTTCATAGAATCGAAAATGCCGACTTTATATTGATCGATCGAATTTGTGATTTTCGTCCTTTGGCCCGTCGATCGACTGTCTCCTAGTACCTTGCTTCGGCTACTTCGATTTTGATCGAGTTTGATATGATGAATGGTATGTAATTTATTCCTTTTCTTTTCTGGTTTGATGCTTGAACTCGATGGTTATGCCGATGATGATCTTTGGGTTTTTATATGGGTTCGTAACCCTTGTTTTGCGTTCGTCTGATTTCTTCAATGTTTTAGTTTTGGCCATTTGATTTTTGTTGAACGTTGATGATTTATTTGACTTTGTCAATTTCGTATAATTTGACACTTGCGTCCCACGGCTTTGATGTTTTAACTCGGTCAATTTCCTTTGCTACCACGGTTTCGAATTTTACTTGTTCGTTCGAGTTGACTGTGGTGATTTTACTGTTGCTTCGGTTTTGCTTTGTATTGACCTTCGATTTGCTATTACCTGTAAGAATTTGTTCGATATTGATTGCTTGGTTTACTGGTACATGTCGCTGTTATTTTGCCATATTGATGCCTCTGTTTGCTTTGACTTCACTACATAGCATATTTGTGCATTTTTAAAATGTTGCATCATTGAGTTGCACCGTCTCTGACCTTGTTGCCTCTGTTCATTGGGCTGCACATGTTTCAGTGACTCTTTATTGCTTGATTATGGTCTCTGACTTTGTTCATCTTGTTTGATCATTTGTATACATACATTCATGTATGTATATAGATGTATGTTGTTTTGAACTATGTTCGCTGTGGCATTGCATTGCTGTGCATTTGTTTTCAGTTGCATATATTATCTGATGTTGTCACTTATGTTTGCACTGCTTATTAATGACATTTGCTTCTACACTTTGATCGTGGTTGCTCTGTTGCTTCTTTCTTTGGAAAGTAGGTTGCTCCTTTTCTGGTTGGTCTGGCCTGAACTTCAGTTGAGTGTTGCTCCATGTATACTTGGTGTTGTAGCCTTGAGACTGTTGACATGTGCATTTGTCTTGTACCTGGTTAAATTCATTGCTGAGTTGTTTCACTTGATTTAGTGCCTGATGCATACTGCCTGACCATTGTTGCTGTGTTGATCATGTTTCTGGTTCAATGCTTGTTACATGGTCGACACTTGCAGTTCACTGTGATGTCATATCTTTGTGCTACCTGAACTAGTCTGCAATGTCATGTTGTACTATTGACATGATACTTGTTGCGTTGGCTAGTTTGGTTCACATGTTTACTGTTAATCGAGTTGATGGAGTTTGTGTACTTTTCTGGTTTTGGTTTCTTGATCAGTTTGGTCTAGTATTTTAGTCCGATTCAGTTTGAAAATGGTTTTGTTCATGTGTGATTATACTGGTCTTGTTTATATTGGACTAGTCGACACTTGATTCTTGAGTTTTGGCCATTTTCACCTATGTTGAATCCAGTTTCACAACTCGGGTTTGACCTTGTGCTGAAGTTGATATTTTATTTATATTGCACCTGAGTTGAACCCGGCTTTTCATTTGGGTTTGACATGTGCTCACCTGTCCCTGTAAATCAATCAAGTGTATATTTCGATGTGCACGGCCTTGTGGCATATACAGTGATACACTGTGTATGTCACAAGCTGTTCGTGTATGATGAATTTAAATTTAAATGATGACGAACAACCCAAATAACTGAGGCAAATAATATTTTCAAAAACCATATTTTATTTTAAATTGCAAAAATATTTCTTTTTCAATTTTACGGCGTTAGTGAATATTTTTGCAGATTGCTCAGATGTTGGATTCTAACTGGAATGGAATTGAAGATAAAACTACGAGTGCGAGTGATATGTAGTGAGGAATTTATGTAAATATGAAATTGTGATGTATTGTAATCAAAATTGTATATGTACAGTGAGAGCTTGAATTTGTACTATTCAAAAATGTAATAAATATTTGTTTGAATAAAATTTTTGTTTGAATTCAAATTCTGTGTCATTTAATTTTATTCAGCAAATATTTATTTAATTTATGAAAAAAATAAAATAGTACATTAACAAATAAATTTAAACGAATATATATATGTTTATTATCATCAAAAAAAATCATATAAGCGCATATTCAACAATCTCCCCCTTTTGATGATAACAAACATATATTTAAGATTTTGAATATGTAAATGTATTTGATCATTGATATATCCTAATTGCTCCCCCTATTTAAATGCTTCCTCTCTACACAAAGCTCCCCCGACAAATATGCATACAATTAAATAATACGCAAATGAGCCTAGATGCAAATGGAAAATATTTGACCTTTGCTTGATTTTATTTGACAAAATCTTAACTTTTCTCTCCCCCTTTTGTTATCAGCAAAAGAATAATAGTGTTAGAGAAAATAGAGATAAAGTTATCGATATTAATTCAACATTAAAAACTCAATTGAATATAAATATTAAATTTCAATAAAAAATTAAACAAAAATCATAAATATTTTGTTAGGCGCATATTCCACTTTTAGAATAATGAGAATTATGTCATCATATAAAACCATACAATTGCGTCTATTTGTGGTATATTTATATCAGGAATTTGAATATCTACCAATCATTCATAACCGTTAGGACTTTTAAATGAGATTAGTAGTATTCCAATTTTATTTTAAAAAAAATGAATTCAAGTATCTTCTAACCACGCATAACCGTGAGGACTTTTAAATGGGATTAGAATAAACTTGTTTATTTTAAAAATCAACTTTTGATACGCGTTTCATACATGCATAACCGTGAGGACTTTTAAATGAGCATGAAAGCACACAACAAATTCCAAGTAATTCACCCATGCATAACCGTGAGGATTTTTAAATGAGAGTGAATACTTTGGTATTTATTTATTTATTTTATTTTATTATTATTATTATTATTATTAATAAAAATGTAAAAATGAAAAACGAACGATTCCTGTTTAAAGTACCACATATCGACAAACTATATAGAATTTTGATGAGTGATGGTCGTTAGAAATATGATAGATATAGAGATGGTCATGGAATTTTTACAAACAAAAAGTTTTATAACTCTTGTTTAAATTTCTAAAGAAATTTACTAATTATATCGTCTCGAGTCATAATATATAATAAATATCAACACTCATCACTTTTTCAATCACTATTCATCTTTTCGATAATCATTAGGGAGTTAGATTAGTCAATGTAATCATTTAAAATCAAATTCAGAAATAATTATAAATCAAATTTTCTAAATGACTAATCTGAAAATATGGTCAAAAATGATTTTCTCGAGGGGGTTATATGAGAAAATTTTCTGCTATTTGAAAATTATTTGAATATGCAGATATTTTCTTTGAAAAACGATGCAGTTACTAAATGTCTCAACAAAAATCACGTTTCACTAGAAATTTTTCTATCAACTAGATTACCAGTGTAATCTGCATCTGAATTTCTCTTTCACTCAAAATTATCATCAGTTGAATTTTATAGACCAAAACATGAAGTGTGCACCAAAAATTTCAAACTCAATTTTAACAGCAATTTAAATGACATTCTTTTGAATTTGAATTGAAGCCATGTAAATAATCAAAAAACCGTGAATAAAGAGTTAGCCGTATTATAACCAAATGTATTATCATCCAACAAAAAAAAACTATTATTAATCCAAATGATATATATGAAGTAATTCAAAGAATCTAGAGATTTTTATAGTGTTTTTGGCATAAGAATATAATTGGCCAACTATTTTGAATAAGTCGGAATCAAAATCATCATTTTTTTTATCATCTCATTATTAGCTGATTTAATTCAGAATATGGTGCAGATGATCACATTTAATATATCGTTCAAATCATACCATTACCTGTTTTTACCTTTACAATATTTTTCATGATTGCCCATTGTGATTCTGTCATCTTTATACTAGGTTAAGGAACTTTGCTTTGTCGCCCGTTGTGTTTCTGGAACAGCCAAAATCCAGAGAACACTGTTGTTGTTCCTTAGCTTGCCACCACACCTACACGTTGAAAGATTTTTGTGACCTATTTGTTTTTATAGGTCCATGATTGTTAGTGGCAGAATATTTTGAAAAATAATTTTGTGGAGACCCAAAACTATTTATAATTGTTCCCTTCGGCACCCAAATTTGTTTAACTTTGAGAGTTTTTATATTTGTGCCTTTTGGAACCCAAATCGGTATAGTTTTCACATGTTTGGGTCTATACCAACAATTATTGTGATTGTGTCCATATTTTCTACAAGTTGTGCACATAGAGTTGACTTGATTAATATTGCTTTCAACAATTTTCGATTTACTATATCCAAGTCCTTGTCTAACCGTATTAACAGTTTGCTTTCCTAATAGAATATTCAACGATTTTTCACTTTTTGAAAATTTATCTAAAGTCGTTGACAATTATTGGACTTGTGCTTTGAGAGATTCATTTTCGTTTAACAATTGTGTGCACTTTTTAATAGAATTCTCTCTCCTAGTATTTTAACTCTCTTTTAAAATCCAAATTTCATTTTCAAGTGATTTTATATTAATTTCTGATTTTTTAATTTCCTCTTCGAATATTGGACACTTATCACACTTAGGGATCCTTCTTTGATAGTTTTCAACTAATTGATCAGGTTGTTCATTTAATTCTATCAAAGTGTCTTTTTATGATTCAAGTTTGGCATATTTTTCCCCAAGTCATTCAAAACAGCCATTTACTTCGTGGAAATAAATAAGTAATTCAGAGTGAGTAAGTTTTGATACCTCGCTTGGCTCGTCATCGTCGCTATCAGTTATATTTCCATGAAGGCACAAATCTGCTTTCTCACTCTCACTGGTGGAACTTTGATTATCTTCATCACTTGTATTCCACGTGGCTGCAAAACTTCTCCTTTTTGATTTCTTTTTAAAGCCGCGTTGATTTTGAGGACAATTGGGCTTAATGTGTCGGGGTTGGTTGCACTTGTGACAGATATCTTCTGTTCTTCAGAGTAGTCTAGTGCTTTGGCTATTCTGCTTTTTGCTTTTTGAATTTGAGCTAAATTTCCATATTTGTAATTCCACTTTTTGAATTTCTTTATTAATAGCTCCAATTCCGTTGTTGCATCATCATCGTCATCGTCATCACTTTCAGTTGTTCCTTTGAGAGCTATTGATTTCTTCCGAGTATCTCCTCCTTCACGCTCTTCCTTGAATTTCATTTCTAGCTCATAAGTGGTGAGATTTCCGATAAGTTCTTCGACTTTCATTTTTTTCAAATCTTTTGATTCTTGAATGGCAGTCTCTTTGGCTTAAAGCTTCGTGGAAGGACTCTGAGGATTTTTCGGACTATTTCCAATTCGGTGTATGTTTTTCCGAGAGCTTTTGATTTGTATACGATATTGGAAAGTCGTCCGTACATCTCTTTGACATTTTCTTCCTTCGCCATTGTAAAGTTCTCATATTCGCTGCATAGCATAGCAAGGCGGGATTCTTTGACTTGAGATGTTCCTTCGTGAGTCACTTCGAGTGTGTGCCATAATTCCTGCGCAGTTAGACAATGTGGGACACGATTGAATTCAATTTGATCTAATGAACAGTAATAGAATTCATAGCCTTAGCGTTAATATTTTGTAATTTATTCTCTAGCTCTGTCCATTGTTCCTTTGGTTTTTTAATTTCCTGATTATCTACAGTTATAATTGGAGTTCTATAACCTGTCTCAACAATATCCTAAGCGTCAATGGTTTCCAGAAAAATTTTCATCCTATTTTTCCAAAAAGCATATCCACCATTGAACATTGGTGGTCTAACTATCGATTGACCCTCAGCAAAAGCATTATTAAAAGAAGCCATTTTAAAAATTCAAATTTTTAAAACAAAATTGATTTTTGAAACACGAATTTTTGAAACAAAAATTGACTTTTATTCCTAGCTTTGATACCACTTGTAGGATCGATTTCACCCTAGAGGGGGTGAATAGGGTGATGGTATTAATTATAAAAATTAATTGCAGAAGCTTATAAAATTAATTTAACACAAATCACAGAATAATAGCAGCACAGAATAATACCAGAATAAAATGCAGAAATAGAACGACACAGAATTTACCCAGCTTCGGCAAAACCCTGCCTACGTGCTGCCCCCAAGGTTTCTACTAGAAATTAGATAGTCAAACGCTTACACACGTAAACTCGCGACACCCGCTATCGACTAAACCTAACTCTACGCTCAAAACCCTGCCACAACTCAGCCACTGAGTTGCGAATTCTCAAGCTATGCCACGTAGCTTGTCCCCTAGTCACACGACTAGAAATTACAACGATTTAAAAAAAAGAAAAATACAAATTAAAAACAATTTAAAAACAAACAACCCTAATTTTTAAACAAAGCCTTATAATTTACAAACTTTTAAAAACAAAAGAAAGGGCCGGCCTCTTTTTCCACTTTTATATTATTGCGGCCCGTTCCCTTGTAATTGATAATGGCGGCTTGCGTTTCTTGTTCGTTCCTCTTCCTTCAATAAATTAGGGCTTTCATAGAATCGAAGATGCCGACTTTATATTGATCGATCGAATTTGTGATTTTCGTCCTTTGGCCTGTCGATCGACTGTCTCCTATTACCTTGCTTCGGCTACTTCGATTTTGATCGAGTTTGATATGATGACTGGTATGTAATTTATTCCTTTTCTTTTCTGGTTTGATGCTTGAACTCGATGGTTATGCCGATGATGATCTTAGGGTTTTTATATGGGTTCGTAACCCTTGTTTTGCGTTTGTCTGTTTTCTTCAATGTTTTAGTTTCGGCCATTTGATTTTTGTTGAACGTTGATGATTTATTTGACTTTGTCAATTTCGTATAATTTGACATTTGCGTCCCACGGCTTTGATGTTTTAACTCGGTCAATTTCCTTTGCTACCACGGTTTCGAATTTTACTTGTTCGTTTGAGTTGACTGTGGTGATTTTACCGTTGCTTCAGTTTTGCTTTGTATTGACCTTTGATTTGCTATTGCCTGTAAGAATTTGTTCGATATTGATAGCTTGGTTTACTGGTACATGTCGCTGCTGTGTTGCCATATTGATGCCTCTGTTTTCTTTGACTTCACTGCATAGCATATTTGTGCATTTTTAAAATGTTGCATCATTGAGTTGCACCGTACTCTGACCTTGTTGCCTCTGTTCATTGGGCTGTACATGTTTCCGTGACTCTTTGTTGCTTGATTATGGTCTCTAACTTTGTTCATCATATTGTTTGATCATTTGTATACATACATTCATGTATGTATATAAATGTATGTTGTTTTGAACTATGTTCGCTGTGGCATTGCATTGCTGCGCATTTGTTTTCAGTTGCATATATTATCTGATGTTGTCACTTATGTTTGCACTGCTTCTTAATGACATTTGCTTCTACACCTTGATCGTGGTTGCTCTGTTGCTTCTTTCTTTGGAAAGTAGGCTGCTCCTTTTCTGGTTGGTCTGGCCTGCTTCACTTGAGTATTGCTCCATGTATACTTGGTGTTGTAGCCTTGAGACTGTTGATATGTGCATTTGTCTTGTACCTGGTTAAATTCATTGCTGAGTTGTTTCACTTGATTTAGTGCCTGATGCATACTGCCTGACCATAGTTGCTGTGTTGATCATGTTTCTGGTTCAATGCTTGTTACATGGTCGACACTTGAAGTTCACTGTGATGTCATATCTTTGCGCTACCTGAACTAGTCTGCAATGTCATGTTGTACTATTGACATGATACTTGTTGCGTTGGCTAGTTTGGTTCACCTGTTTATTGTTAGTCGAGTTGATGGAGTTTGTGTACTTTTCTGGTTTTGGTTTCTTGATCAGTTTGGTCTGGTATTTTAGTCCGATTCAATTTGCAAATGGTTTTGTTCATTTGTGATTATACTGGTCTTGTTTATATTAGATAGTCGACACTTGATTCTTAAGTTTTGGCCATTTGCACCTGTGTTGAATCCAGTTTCACAACTCGGGTTTGACCTTGTGCTGAAGTTGATATTTTATTTATATTGCACCTGAGTTGAACCCGGCTTTTCATTTGGGTTTGACCTGTGGTCACCTGTCCCTGTAAATCAATCAAGTGTATATTTCGATGTGCACAGCCTTGTGTCATATACAGTGATACACTGTGCATGTCACAAGCTGTTCGTGTATGATGAATTCAAACTTAAATGATAACGAACAACCCAAATAACTGAGGCAAATAATATTTTCAAAAACCATATTTTATTTATATTGCAAAAATATTTCTTTTTCAATTTTACCGTGTTAGTGAATATTTTTGCAGATTGCTCAGATGCTGGATTCTAACTGGAATGAAATTGAAGATAAAACTACGAGTGTGAGTGATATGTAGTGAGGAATTTATGTAAATATGAAATTGTGATGTATTGTAATCAAAATTGTATATGTATAGTGAGAGCTTGAATTTGTACTATTCAAAAATGTAATAAATATTTGTTTGAATAAAATTTCTGTTTGAATTCAAATTCTGTGTCATTTAATTTTATTCAGCAAATATTTATTTAATCTATGAAAAAAATAAAATAGTACATTAACAAATACATTTAAACGAATATATATATGTTTATTATCATCAAACAAAAATCATATAGGCGCATATTCAACAATATCAATCGAGCATTCTATTAATTTAATTTAATTTTTCATTCCACATTTTAGTTATATATTGTAACATTCCTGTTTTTAAACAAATTTAAATTTGTAATTAATTTGACTCCTAGATTAAATTAAGAATCAATTTGGTAAATCAATATGAATATATATATATATATATATATATATATATATATAATGTTTGTATGTTACAAGTGTGGCTCGTTTTAACAAGATATTTGTTTATTGATTAAATATATGTGTATTTAAGTTGATTTAAATTGGACTTTTAAATTTGATTTGAATTTGAATTTAAATTTAAATTTCAAAAGATAGACATTTTAAAATTAATATTTGGATGAGCTTTTATTTATATATATTTAGTTTATTACATCTTCAATAAAAAGAAAATCATGTGTATATATATTTAGATAAGAAATAGTACATTAAGTAAAAGCTTTTTATTTACATTAATAAATTTAATACTTAAAGGACAAGTGTAAAAACATTAAGGCTTAATATAACAAGTGTTAACACTAAATGTAACAAGTGGCAATTGATCAAGTTTAAGGTTGATAAATTAATAATAAAAAATGAATAAAAGGATTTAAAAACACTTTCCTTCATATTTGAAAATAAACATATATAAGTATGATAAGAAGACATGAAAAAAAACATGATTTGTAAATTAAAAATGAGGTAAGGCTTAAAACAAAATTTATAAATAAATTAACAAAAAAGGGGTGGTGGCGCAATTGGCAAGTGCGTAAGTCTCATAGCTAAAATGTTGAGTAATCCTGAGGTCGATAGTTCGAGCCTCTCTCACCCCACGTTTATATATATAAGTATGAATAAGAAGACATGAAAAAAACATGATTTGTACATTAAAAATAAGGTAAGGCTTAAAAAAAATTTATAAATAAATTAACAAAAAAGGGGTTAAACATAAAAATGATTGTTTTTTACATTTGCGAAAATATAGTGTCATGCATCGACAAATATAAACTACGTGATAGCAGGAATTACAAGGGGCAAGGAAAGTTGTTTTCTTTTGAATTAATTTTAAAAAAAATATGCATAAGAAAAAAAAATTGAAACCAGGCCATCTTTCTTCACTTTTCCTTTATAGATTTCAAAGTTTAAAAACCGAGAAAAACAAATGTAACAGTTTGTTTTAAATTCTCAAAACCTGAAAAGAAAATTTAATCAAACTCTCTCATTCTCATTTCTCAAAACAAATGAAAGTCTGCAAAATACAAAACAAGATCAAAACAGAATCAAACTGAAACAACAATTTGAAACCTGAAAGTTTTTAAAATCTCAAACTGTAAAACCTGGAAATCAAAGTCAGAGATCAAGACCAAAAGTTAAGCTTGCAACATTATCTTCAATCTGAGAATTTATCGAAGCAAAAGCATGCGAGTTCAAAATCTGGAAATTATGTATGCATTTGACTCTCTGTGGATGGATTCAAACTGGAAGCAAGACAGCAACTCAACTTGATTCAGTCCAGATCAAGATTTAAACAAAATATTCTAGTTCAATATGATCTCAAACAAAGCAGATTCAAGTTTTCAATGTTCACTAGGCTCAAACCTGATTCTTCTTTGTCTCTGCCTTATCCAAGATCCAGGTGACCAAGTTTCCCTTTAAAACCTGATTTGGTTGATACATTGTGATGTTATGCTGATTGTTGATTGTGTGATGATAATTGCTTTGCATGTATGTGAATAAGTAAGCCCTACGTATATATGTAGTTTACATATCTGTTGATTTTCATTACCCCTGTTATTAGTCCAAAGATTTTGGTTTTGATATAAAAATTCAAAAATCTTTTCACCAGATCTCTGTTAGATTATGATATTCAAACATGATAAATTAGTTTAAACCCAATCTATGTTTTAAAAACATATTCAAGCATAATGGGATTAAGAATTTGCAGGAATCAAGAATTACAGTAGACAGGTTAAAATCATGATTAAATCAAATCTTGTAAATGTTTGATTTAAGTTAATATCAAGAATCAACTCTGTAAAATATGATTTTTAAGACAAAAATCTAAATTTTTAGTTATGATTTGAGGGAGAATTTTTGAGTTGATCGATTTTTGATTTTTGGCATTTTCTGTCGATTAAGAAATGGTGGACGCTCGTGGTTGATGTTGAAGGTTGTTGGTAGGTTGCCGAAGCTTGGAAAAATGGCGTTTGAATTTATAACCATGGCAACAGGAATTGATTGGGGTAGGGTTTAAAAACCCAGTTTTGCCGATGAAGTAGATGGAGGTGTTTTGTTGTGGTCGAGGCAATTCAGGTCATCGGACCGAGGGGGTTAGTGGCATCATGTTTCGTCGGAGTCATGGATGAGGTGGTGACGACTCAGATGGCCGGTGGTGGTTCCACGGGGTAGGTTTTTGGGGTTGATTTTGGGTTCCAGGGGGAATGGAAATGCTCGTTTTCGATTTGTGGGAAATTTTTAATTTCTAGGTTGCTGTTTGGGATGAGGAGATTGTAGTCGAGTTGATGGAAACCTCGGTGATGATCGGAGGTGTGATGATCATCGGTGCATGGTTACGCGTGTCGTTGTGCCTGTTGGTTACAGGAATTGGGAAAGGGAGAAGAAGAATGGTAGATGAAGAAGACGGCTCAGGTTCGAGCATGAGGGAACAGGCATTCGACTCGAAGTCGAACTCCAAGTAGGATTTTGGTGTTAAGCAAAATACTTAGAAAAAATTTAAAATGTAAAATTCTGGGTCACTCGGGTCAATTTCTAGAAAATCTTGAAGTAGAGCTCGAGTTCGTGGGGGTTTAGCTCGGGGAAACACTCGGGTTGCCTGGGAATTTTGAAATTTCCAGCTTTAAGCTTTAATGAATTAGTTAAAGGAAATTCTAGAATTATTCTTTTGATAAGTGATGATTTATTTATTGAGTAGGAAGTATAAATTAAAAGGTTTCAAAAATTCAAATTTTTATGTTGGATATTTAAATTAATTTGTTTATTTAATTTTTCTAACGCTTTCAAATGGAATTTATCAATATCATTAATTAAAGGGTTATTTGTTCCAAATCAAGGTGATTGATTTAATTTTGTTAATCAATCAAGAACTAGGGTAAAACAATTACATGATGAAGGTTAATCAAATAATGATTTGAAAGATAAATTAATTAATTAACAAAAGCATTTAAGGATTGATTTATTAATAAAGGTAATTAATTGTTAATTAAGTAATTAAGGGTAATTAATTGCTCAGAGGTAATTACTTAATTAAAAGTAATTAATTTATCACTGAAGGTTGATTAACCAAGTGATCAAAGATTAAGTAATTTAAGGAATAATTAATTAATGTGGGTAATTAATTAAGGTAATTAAATTAAGAGCAATTAATTAAAGGTTAATTAATTTAAAATGATTAATAAATCATTATTAATTAAGGGATAATTTATTAAGGATTCAATTAATTACAATTAAGGGTTAATTATTTAAGATAATTAATGAAGTAATTATGAGGTTAATTAAATTAAACCACACGATTTATTCATCTTAATTGAAGATGTTTGATTGTTACTAAATGCTGTGTATTGGATTTGATATCTCTGATATGTAATTGTAATTGTAATGCTATGAGATATGAATTGCTATGTGCTGAATTGTAATATTTATGATTGTTTCTGTGTAGATATGAAAACCCCTTGGCCGTAAAACGGCATTTGAAATTCGATGCGAGAGGGAGTCGGATTTCAGTTGGTTATCTGAAACCCACATCTAATCGTAACAATGAATCTTTGTTATTGATAACTATACTTTATCTATGTAACAACCCGCATCTTTATCGATTATATATTTAAATATTTTATCGTTAGTCGGATTTTGGTCCGAAAAGCTACTTTTTGCATATGGTCGAATTAGGACTCGGGACCACTCCCATTGAGTTTAAAATGCCGTTTGCGACCTTTTTGAGTATAAGCTTCGATATGTTTGGAGAAAGTTGATTTTTGCTACTTTTCACTTTGGGTTTGGTTTTGGGCTCAGCCCTATGTTAACTTATACTCCAAAACTGAACCACTCTCCCCATTCTCCCTCACTTCTTTCTCTTTTCAGTTATCTTAGCATTAATGGTGGGAGAGATTGGAAATTAAAACTCCAAAACCCTAGTTCCTCTTGCAAATCAAATTCCTAGCTCCAAACTCAAGAAGAACCCATTGGTAAGCTTCTCTTCTTCTTCTCCAACTTATTCTCTTACCAATTTCAGAAATTCCTAAACCTAATTTTGGGAATGTTCTTGTTTTTGAGCTTAGATTCAAGCTCATTTGGGTTGTGTTGAAGAGAGGTTGATTCTCCATTTGCTTTCAAGCTTCTTCTTGTTTGATTTTGTGAAAAGGTGAGATTTTTATCTCACATCTATGTCTATATCCATCTTTGTGGTTAGGTATGAATTCGTAACATTCGTGCATATTCATTTGCTTTTGATTTGGATCGAATGGGTGAATATTCCAATTTTTGTGAAAATCCTTTTATGGATGTTTGATTACGATATTTGGGGTGTATCGAAGAGCCTATAAGGCCGGGCTGTCATTTGACGTAAATCCTTAGTCGTCGTTGCTCGCTCGATCGCTCCCGACATCGTTTGGGCCATTTGGCCTAGGCAAATTGTTGCCCTTACCAGGTTTTCAGACGTCTGGAGACCAATGCCAGACGTCTGGTTTTGCAACCTGGAGAAAAATAAAATACGGAAGAAGAATAAATAAGGCAGTGGTTAATTTCAGACGTCTGAATTATTGTTTCAGACGTCTGGAATAGGGTTAGACGTCTGATTTGTGTTTCAGACGTCTGGTTGGTTTTCTGGAATATTTCCAGAAACCAAAACCAGACGTCTGGACTTTCCCCCAGACGTCTGAATGTTTTTCAGACGTCTGATTTTAGGTTTCAGACATCTGGATGGTTTTCTGGGAAATTTCCAGAAACCAAATCCAGACGTCTGGAAATCCCTAGTTTTGCCTATTTGCCAAATTTTGAGTATATTTCCAACTTTAATCGATTCGTATTGATTCCCTTTTTGTTGTTATCATTTGTTATTGACTTTGATGACATTTTCTTCATGATTTTTGGGAATATCCATTTCTATGTATTTGGTATCGATTTCTTTGGATTTTATTCACGTCTTTGAATGTGAATTTTGGTGATTGATTGTCCTACAATCATTTTTGTGATTTGTCACTTTAAAAATATAAAGGTTTCAATACTAGTATTAAATATCTAAACTCTTTCATCAAAACGATTCCAACACTATTTTATTTACAAAGCTCGTTTTTCTCAAACCGTTTTCCAATCTACTAGTATATACAAACCTTTACCTCACTCGTATGAGAAATCTAATTAAACGGCTTAGTAAAACAAGCGGTATGAAACGCTTGCGTTTACTTGTTCGGTTAATTCTTGGACTTGTTCGATTGAATCTCTTGTGACAATTTTCTAGTGGAAACTTACAATTTGTTCGTAAATATTTAAGTTAAGCTAGTGTTTATGGGACATGATGCTAAACTCATACATTTACTAGCTTAGTGTAATTGACACTTCTTGATAATCATGACGATCATCTTTGTGATTTAGACTAGCAATGTGCGATGTCACTTTGTCTGCGAGGGAGACTAAATCCCGTTTTGTGGAGTTTCGACTCAATTTGGTGGGGTAGCGACCCATGGTCTTTGGGCCGTTTGTGGAGATTCGGCTCAATTTGTGATGGTTAGCGACCATGGAATTAGCATTCCGTTTGTGATACACGTGTTGGTGGGCTTTATGCTCCCGTTTGTGATAGGCCTCCTCCCTTTGTGATTTCTGGATTTCTTGAGATGATTTCTAGAATTTGTGTTTCACCAATTTTCGTGATTTCCATTGATAAGTTTTATCAATATTTGTGCATTGGTGAATTTGTGTGTCATTGACTTTTGTGATTGATATTGATATTATTGTCAATATTTGTGCATTGGTGAATTTGTGTGTCATTGACTTTTGTGATTGACGTTGATATTATCGTCAATATTTGTGGTTTGGTGAACGAAATAAGGAGTATGAAATTTCTTTGATTCTTGTGTAGATTTGGTTATATTGATTAATTTCTTGTTGATTTTCAATTACTTATATATATCACAGCTTGGCATAGTGATTATTATGTGTTTAGTCATATCTCTTATTCTATATCGTTTCACCTGATATTTATAGCTAGATTGATCCGTTTATTATTTTCTTATTAAATAATACTCGGGTCAGACCGAGATGTTACAGGTGCTTCTGCTTGACTTCTCTCTTGGGATTGATTCCTCTGACTTTTGGATAACTACTTAGATTAGTAGTTTTTGTTGTATACATTTGAGATATAGACTCCATAATGTATACTTATTCTTTTGTGTAGTTCATGTAACTATTCTTTTATGATATTGTGGATCTTTTTAGACCACTACTCTGATATACACTTTCATGTGTAATATTCATATCTATTTCCGCCTTTGTGATATGAACTGTCTGTGACTGATTTGTGTTATGTTTATTTCTATATTTGTTTCCGAAGACCTTTATAGCCACTGTGCAGTAGCTTTGAGTTTGTGTCGGTATGTCGGATTTCCTCTTGAGATGAAAAGTTATATTTTTATCAGGTATATCGGTACTCGCACAAAGCAATTATACAGATGGTCGCTCCTCAACAGCCTTATTCTCCATGCTAGTTGACAGCATTTACAGTAATGTTCTTGTCTAGCGTGGGTATAGAGGTGGGGCATCACAGCTTGGTATCAGAGCCAAACTTCGGAACAATATGGAATATTATAACAAGGATCATCGTCCTAAGTCCATCTCAGGAGTCGTGCTTTAGGATTTTATTCGGGTCTACGTACCGTCCCATCCTATTTTCTTTTATGGTTCCTTGTTTTGTCTATCAAGATTGCTTGATATTCAATTTGGTGAATAACCTTTTTCTTCTTCTTCTTTCTTTCTAAAGGAAGAGAAATGTCTAGACCTGGCCGCCCCAGAGCCGTGCCATCTAGCACTCCGCCCCAGGATGGAGTTTTCATGACTGCTCAATAGCTTCTTGATTTAGTGACGAATGCTCAAGCAGCTGGAGCTAACCCGGAACCTACTCACCCAAAGTCGGGATTTGCACGCTTGTGCAGCGATTACACTAACTTGGGTAGGGAGCCATTCAAAGGTTCCGAAACTATTATTGAAGTACAGGCTTGGCTAAGGTCATGCGATCGAATCTTTTCTCGCATGAATCTTATTGACCTTCACCGAGTTCAGGTGGCCTCAAGTATGCTCCGAGAAAGAGCATTGGACTGGTACGAGCTTCTTATTTCTGAAATTAATGAAGCGGATCTCAACTGGGAGCAATTCCGAGGACGCTTCGAATTGAAATTCGTGCCAGAAGCTGAGAAAGTGACGATGGCTCGTCGTTTCATTGACCTTGTTCAAGGCGATTCTTCCGTGACGGACTACGTTGCTTCTTTTGAATCACTTTCCAAATATGGGGTTGAATACATCAACACCCCTCTGAAGAAGAATCAGAGATTTGTTTATGGCTTAAACAAAAGTCTCAAGAAGCCATTACTTCTAAAATTAGAAGTTTCTTTTGACCAACTCGTTGATATCACTCTTCATCTTGAAGAGGCGGATAGGGAGAATGATGTTGAAGTGGTGGGTTCCAAACCAAACTTCAACAATAACAAGAAGAGGCCAAACAAATTTAAAGGTCCTTATCCCAATAAAAAGGGGAAACAAGCAACCTCCGTGGCAAAGACTTCTTCCTTTGGCCGTGGGGAATGCTATAATTGTGGTTCGAAGGACCATTATGCGAACAAGTGCCCAAAGTCTCTCTCTTGTCGCTACTGCAAAGTTCCCGGACATGTTATATCTTCATGCCCCAAGCTTCACGGCAGGAAGGAGGGAAAGTTAAATGTTGCTGAAGCCCTTGGCAACACATCTCGTGGTCAAGGTATGCCTCATTCTATCCTTGATGGAATTATTTTATTTCGTGATCATCCTATTCGAGTTCTTTTTGATACGGGTGCGTCCCATTCTTTTATATCAAAAGAACTTGTTGATGCTTTTTCTTTGGATGTTTTGTGTTTGATGACTTCTTTGAGAATTGCGAATCCGGTTGGTGGATCCGCAACAATCAGTTTATTGTGTAAAGATGTCGAAATTATTTTGTGTAATTTTCCTTTCCTAGCCGATTTGCATGTCATGCGTTATTTAGGCTTTGGAATGATTTTGGGAATGGATTGGCTTAACCGTTATGAAGCTCATATCCTATGCCCTGAGCGGACTATTCATCTTCAACATCCTCAATCTGTTAAGCAGATTTCTATTAATCTTAAAGATTCAGATTCCAGCTTGGTTGCATCTTTATATTCTTTAAATCCTCGTGATGACGATGATGACGATGAGGGTGATATTATTTCTCTTATTCACGTCGTTCGTGAATTTTCCGACATATTCGCGCCCGTTTTAGGATTACCACCTAAGCGAGCAATTGAGTTCAGAATTAATCTTATTCCTGGAGCTCAACCTATCACTCGTCCTCTGTATTGTATGTCCAATAAAGAAAACGAGGAGATGCGTAAACAATTATCCGAATTAGAGACGAAGCAATTTATTCGCTCTAGTTCCTCGCCTTGGGGAGCTTCGGCTATTTTTGTGAAGAAATCCGATGGGACACTTAGGCTTTGCGTTGACTACCGCAAGCTTAATGATCTTACTATCAAAAATAAATACCCTTTACCTCGGATTGATGATCTATTCGATCAGCTTAGTATGCTAAGGTCTTTTCACAATTAGACTTAGCTACGGGATTTCATCAGCTTCGTATTTCATAGGATAGTATTCCTTTGACATCGTTCCGTACTCGTTATGGATCTTATGAATGGCTTGTCATGCCATTTGGTTTGACGAATGCCCCGGCTTATTTCGTTGACCTTATGAATAGAGTTTTCAAAGACTTTCTCGACCGGTTTGTTCTCATCTTTATCGATGATATTCTTGTGTATTCAAAAACCGAGGAGGAGCATGAAAAACATCTTCGGATTGTGTTGGAAACTCTTAGGAGTAATCAATTAAAGGCAAAATTTTCTAAATGCCACTTTTGGCAATCTCGTGTGAAATTTCTCGGTCATATTATTTCTGAATCCGGAATTTCCGTGGATCCTTCAAAGATTGAAGCGATTCAAGATTGGAAGAGACCGGAGAGTGTGACAGAGATTCGTAGTTTCCTTGGATTGGCGGGCTATGACCGTCGCTTTATCAAAGACTTTTCCAAGATTGTCGTGCCTCTCACTGGCTTGATGAAGAAAGGTGTTAAATACATTTGGTCAGACAAATGTGAAGCTTCTTTTCAGAAATTAAAAGAACTTCTTTCTGATGCTCCTATTCTCGTTATTCCCGAGGGGAATCAAGATTTCGTTGTCTATACCGATGCTAGTCGCGTTGGTTTGGGTGCCGTTCTCATGCAAAGAGAACGTGTTATTGCTTATGCTTCTAGGCAATTGAAGCCTGCCGAGTCTAGATATGCCACTCATGATTTAGAACTCACGGCTATTGTTTTTGCTCTCCGGATTTGGCGTCATTATCTTTTAGGAGAGAAATTTGTTCTTATACCGATCATAAGTCATTGAAATATTTGTTTTCTCAAAAGGAACTTAATTTGCGTCAACAACGTTGGCTCGAGTTCCTTGCTCCTTATGATCTTGATATTCTTTATACTCCCGGTAAGGGTAATCGTGTCGCCGATGCTCTTAGCTGTAAACAACAAGTTGTGGTTTCTATGATGATATCCGAATGGAACGATCTCGAGATCTTATCCACTTGTGAGATTCGAGACCGCGTATCCGATTTATGTTCATCTCTTGTTTTATATAGCCTTGAGGCTCATCCTTCTCTTTTAGACCGCATTCTTGAAGCTCAAAGGTTAGATCCCGAATTGGCTCTTCTTAGCCAAAAGATTAAGGATAAGATTGATATTGAAGGATTGAAAGACTTTGATATCGATTCTCGTGGCGGCATTCAGAGATTTGGTAGACTTATCGTACCAAATATTAGTGATCTTCGTAAAGACATTTTAGAAGATTCACATCGTTCTAAATTCACCATTCATCCCGGTAGTAGTAAAATGTACGCGGATATGAAGCGACTTTATTATTGGGAGGGAATGAAACTTGACATCGCTAACTTCGTTAAGCGTTGCATGACTTGCCAACTCGTTAAAGCCGAACATCAAAGGCCCGGTGGGTTATTGCAACCTTTAGAAATTCCTATTTGGAAGTGGGATCGAATTTCCATGGATTTATTGACGGCCTTCCCCGTTTTCGTTCGGGTCATGATAGCTTATGGGTGATCGTTGATAGACTTACTAAATCCGCCCATTTTATTCCCGTTCGATCTAATCGAACCGTTCCTCTTTTGGTCAAAATCTTTATCAAAGAAATTGTTAAATTGCATGGAGTTCCTACTTCTATTGTTAGTGATCGTGATCCATTGTTTACTAGTGGATTTTGGAAGAGTCTTCAAAAAGCTTTGGGAACGAAGCTTAATTTTAGCACCGCTTATCACCCCCAGTCCGATGGAAAAACCGAGCGTGTGAATCAAACTCTTGAAGATCTTCTTCGTGCGTGTGTTCTTGATTTTGGTGGAAGTTGGGAAGATCATGTTTCACTTGTTGAATTTTCCTATAATAATAGCTTCCGATCTAGTATTGGTATGGCACCTTTTGAGGCACTCTATGGAAGGCCATGCCGATCTCCTTCTTGTTGGCTTGAGGCCGGTGAGAAGCTGGTATTAGGTCCAGATTTTATTCGTGATTCCACAGAAAAGATTGATCTTATTCGTCATAGGATGAAAGAAGCCCAGAGTAGACAAAAATCCTATGCCGATAACCGGAGAAGGAAGTTAGAATTTTCTGAGGGAGATCTTGTGTTCATTCTTGTTTCACCTATGAAAGGTGTTGTACGTTTCAGTCGATCGGGAAAATTGGCGCCTCGATGTATTGGGCCATTTCCTATCATTGAACGTATTGGTTCCATGGCTTATCGCCTTTTATTACCGGCTCAATTTTCTGCTATCCATGACGTGTTTCACGTTTCTCAACTTCGGAAATGTCTTCGAGATTCTGATTCTGTTCTTGAGCCCGGTGTTGTGGAAGAGATTGAAGTTTCGCCTAATTTAACTTATGAGCAGCATCCTATTCGAATTGTCGCTTCGGAAGTCAAACGACTTCGAAATAAAGATGTTCTGCTTGTTAAAGTTCAATGGTCTTCAAATCCTAAGGATTGTTCTTGGGAATCTAGAGAATTCATCGAATGAACACATCTGGACTTACTTTCTCGTGCTCTTTGAGGTGAACTTCTTATTTCAAGTTTCTTTTGTGTTGATATGCTTTTATGGTTGTTACTTTTTGTTCATTTATTCCTTATGATTGCGAGGACGCAATTTCTTTAAGGAGGGGAGTCTGTAACAATCTGCATCTTTATCGATTATATATTTAAATATTTTATTTAAATATTTTATCGTTAGTCGGATTTTGGTCCGAAAAGCTACTTTTTGCATATGGTCGAATTAGGACTCGGGACCACTCCCATTGAGTTTAAAATGCCGTTTGCAACCTTTTTGAGTATAAGCTTCGATAAGTTTGGAGAAAGTTGATTTTTGCTACTTTTCACTTTGGGTTTGGTTTTGGGCTCAGCCCTATGTTAACTTATACTCCAAAACTGAACCACTCTCCCCATTCTCCCTCACTTCTTTCTCTTTTCAGTTTTATTAGCATTAATGTTGGGAAAGATTGGAAATTAAAACTCCAAAACCCTAGTTCCTCTTGCAAATCAAATTCCTAGCTCCAAACTCAAGAAGAACCCATTGGTAAGCTTCTCTTCTTCTTCTCCAACTTATTCTCTTACCAATTTCAGAAATTCCTAAACCTAATTTTGGGAATGTTCTTGTTTTTGAGCTTAGATTCAAGCTCATTTGGGTTGTGTTGAAGAGAGGTTGATTCTCCATTTGCTTTCAAGCTTCTTCTTGTTTGATTTTGTGAAAAGGTGAGATTTTTATCTCACATCTATGTTTATATCCATCTTTGTGGTTAGGTATGAATTCGTAACATTTGTGCATATTCATTTGCTTTTGATTTGGATCGAATGGGTGAATATTCTAATTTTTGTGAAAATCCTTTTATGGATGTTTGATTACGATATTTGGGGTGTATCGAAGAGCCTATAAGGCCGGGCTGTCATTTGACGTAAATCCTTAGTCGTCGTTGCTCGCTCGATCGCTCCCGACATCGTTTGGGCCATATGGCCTAGGCAAATTGTTGCCCTTACCAGGTTTTCAGACGTCTGGAGACCAATGCCAGACGTCTGGTTTTGCAACCTGGAGAAAAATAAAATACGGCAGAAGAATAAATAAGGCAGTGGTTAATTTCAGACGTCTGAATTATTGTTTCAGACATCTGGAATAGGGTTAGACGTCTGATTTGTGTTTTCAGACGTCTGGTTGGTTTTCTAGAATATTTCCAGAAACCAAAACCAGACGTCTGGACTTTCCCCCAGACGTCTGAATGTTTTTCAAATGTTTGATTTTAGGTTTCAGACGTCTGGATGGTTTTCTGGGAAATTTCCAGAAACCAAATCCAGACGTCTGGACAACCCCTCAGACGTCTGGAAATCCCTAGTGTTGCCTATTTGCCAAATTTTGAGTATATTTCCAACTTTAATCGATTCGTGCTGATTCCCTTTTTGTTGTTATCATTTGTTATTGACTTTGATGACATTTTCTTCGTGATTTTTGGGAATATCCATTTCTATGGATTTGGTATCGATTTCTTTGGATTTTATTCACGTCTTTGAATGTGAATTTTGGTGATTGATTGTCGTATAATCATTTTTGTGATTTGTCACTTTAAAAATATAAAGGTTTCAATACTAGTATTAAATATCAAAACTCTTTCATCAAAACGATTCCAACACTATTTTATTTACAAAGCTCGTTTTTCTCAAACCGTTTTCCAATCTACTAGTATATACAAACCTTTACCTCACTCGTATGAGAAATCTAATTAAACGGCTTAGTAAAACAAGTGGTATGAAACACTTGCGTTTACTTGTTCGGTTAATTCTTGGACTTGTTCGATTGAATCTCTTGTGACAATTTTCTAGTGGAAACTTACAATTTGTTCGTAAATATTTAAGTTAAGCTAGTGGTTATGGGACATGATGCTAAACTCATGTATTTACTAGCTTAGTGTAATTGACACTTCTTGATGATCATGACGATCATCTTTGTGATTTAGACTAGCAATGTGCGATGTCTCTTTATCTGCGAGGGAGACTAAACCCCGTTTTGTGGAGTTTCGACTCAATTTGGTGGGGTAGCGACCCATGGTCTTCGGGCCGTTTGTGGAGCTTCGGCTTAATTTGTGATGGTTAGCGACCATGGAATTAGCATTCCGTTTGTGATACACGTGTTGGTGGGCTTTATGCTCTCGTTTGTGATAGGCCTCCCCCCTTTGTGATTTCTGGATTTCTTGAGATGATTTCTAGAATTTGTGTTTCACCAATTTTCGTGATTTCCATTGATAAGTTCTATCAATATTTGTGCATTGGTGAATTTGTGTGTCATTGACTTTTGTGATTAACATTGATATTATTGTCAATATTTGTGCATTGGTGAATTTGTGTGTCATTGACTTTTGTGATTGACGTTGATATTATCGTCAATATTTGTGGTTTGGTGAACGAAATAAGGAGTATGACATTTCTTTGATTCTTGTGTAGATTTGGTGATATTGATTAATCTCTTGTTGATTTTCAATTACTTATATATATCACAGCTTGGCATAGTGATTATTATGTGTTTAGTCATATCTCTTACTCTATATCGTTTCGCCTGATATTTATAGCTAGACTGATCCGTTTATTATTTTCTTATTAAATAATACTCGGGTCAGACCGAGATGTTACAGGTGCTTCTGCTTGACTTCTCTCTTGGGATTGATTCCTCTGACTTTTGGATAACTACTTAAATTAGTAGTTTTTGTTGTATACATTTGAGATATAGACTCCATAATGTATACTTATTCTTTTGTGTAGTTCATGTAACTATTCTTTTGTGATATTGTGGATCTTTTTTAGACCACTACTCTGATATACACTTTCATGTGTAATATTCATATCTATTTCCGCCTTTGTGATATGAACTGTCTATGACTGATTTGTGTTATGTTTATTTCTATATTTGTTTCCGAAGACCTTTATAGCCACTTTGGAGTAGCTTTGAGTTTGTGTCGGTATGTCGGATTTCCTCTTGAGATGAAAAGTTATATTTTTATCCGGTATATCGGTACTCGCACAAAGCAATTATACAGATGGTCGCTCCTCAATAGCCTTATTCTCCGTGCTAGTTGACAGCATTCACAGTAATGTTCTTGTCTAGCGTGGGTATAGAGGTGGGGAGTCACAATCTATGAATCTATGAATGAAGATAAGCATTATTGTCTATACTGCTTATCGATATTTATGCGCTTTAATCTGTGATGTAATGATTATTGTCGCACTATTGTGTGTAAACCCCTGGACCACACCTATTCACACATAAATATGGATTTCATGAGGAAATTGGTTAATTCACAGATATTTGAATTTAATATTTTGAAATGGTTTTAAAGTTTGAATTTTGAATCCAAATAACTTTGGAAATGGAATTGGGTTTTCTGAAACGGAAACAAGTAGTTTCAAATAATAATTATGATGAAAAGATTTCAAATTTAAAATTGAATGGTTTTGAAAGCTAAAATTGAATCTTTGTCAAAGATAGTTGAACCCTATTTTGAAATTTAAGAGGATTTTAAATGATGTATCTTTTATATATAAAAGATTTGAAACCCAGAATTGTTTTGAAAGTTATGAATGAATCTTTGTTTAAAAGATTTGTGAACCTTGTTTTAAATTGAAAGAGATCTTAAAAGTAAATCTTTTGTTTAAAATATTAAAATGTGGAAATTATTTAAACCATTGAAAGGTTTCTGGAAGTGAATCTTTTTGGTTAAAAAGATTTATAAATGGTAATTCGTTTAACCATTTGAAAGAAAAAGTTTTGGGTTTTAAAGTTGTGACTTAACTGAAATCCCATTACCCATATGATTTTAAATATTGCGCTCATTATTTGGTTTAGTTGGGAAAGGACCTTTGTGTCATATAACCCATTGCAAATAATGATACGATGTCATGGATAGCATCTGAAGACTGGTGGTGAAGACCATGTATTTGCGAGAACGATAGGGTGGCCTATCGATTATCTCTACACTGAGTCGCGCCGGTATAGAGATTCCCTAAGTGATGGGATGTCCGATCGGGATTGTGAATACCTGGATTTGCAAGGGCTTCATTGGAAGTGCCTTCGGTTCTGTTCGAACACGGAACAGACTTATATGGATGTGTGTCTGACATTACACTTTGAGATGTAAAACCGGTTTCTATCAAATTCATTTTTGTTTGGTGGCAAAGATTTATTCTCTTAGCTTAACACCCTTCTCCGAGACGTACGAGCTCAAAGGTTATGTAGTTGATGGTTACTAGCGATACATTCCCAATTTGGTAATGTGGCATACGAAGTGCTGCTGATCATTTGTTGATTAAAGCATGGCTTTTGTGAAAAGCGTAGCTTTGTGGACGAGACTTCGTTGAACTTCACAAATCGGAATGGTCAAAACAGGAAGAATGCAGCAAGGTTATTTGGGGGTAGCGCCCCTTGAGGGTATGTTCATTTCCTTCTGATAGAGGTGGTATCATGGTGTGGAGCCCAGATACTTAACCTACGTGGTTATTGCAAATACATTACTTTGTGGTTGTTGGTATCGAGCGCTCGGATAAAGGTTGGTTACGACCGGGGGATGGCATTCTCGTGTCAGTAGTTACCTAGTTATAGAGGTGACCCAGCCTTGTATTGGCAGAGATCCGATTAGGTTCTCGGGGCGTCCCTCCAAAGGCGTACCCATGTGGCTCAGGAAGTTCCTTAGCCTGACCATTTGTTGGAAATCCAAACAAAAAAATATGCGCCCTTTACGATTTCAATTGTATAACCTGCCACCTCATGTGGTAGCTATAGCTGGCATAATATAATGGTACCTATGTTGGTTAAGATTAATATTATACTTTCGAAATGTTTTCCACTATGCACTAATAATATTATCAAAAAGGATTTTGCGTAGTAAGCGTGTTTGACTATCATAAGGAGAAATCTCCCTCAAGTGTGTGATTGCATTGTGTGTGTGCCGGGAGGCCTTATGGTAGTTCATTTTCCAAAAAGCATTGCGGATTTCAAATTTAAATTATTTTGTTTGTTTTAAAGGATAAAACTGTTTTTGTTTGCTCATACCAGTCCCATGATTGACCCGCAGTTTATTGTTTCTTTACTAAACTCTGGGGGACCACTATTTTCCACACGGGCAGTCTAGAGTTGGGATTTCAGATAATCAAGTAATAGGTGTAGATTTGATGGCCTTCGAAGTGTTTGGATTGGAAGCTTTCAGTCTTTGGGATCTTCTTCAGTCTTGGACGACTGACCTTGCTCATCTAGGTCAAATGTGATGGTGGTTTGAGCTAATTCTAGATTGGTTCTTTGGAGTTAGAGTTACTGTTGCTGTTTGGAGTTTTTGGTTCCGCTGCTATATCATATTGTTATTCCGCTGTAGCATTGTTATCTTGTATCTCTGATATTGATTCATATTGTATCATTGTTGTATCGAATGTTGTATATCAAAGGTATTGAATTCTTTTTCTTCCGCTGTGTTGTTTACTTAATATGTTATAAGCTCCGACGAACCAGTTCGACGTTTGGATCCGTGTCATTGGAATACGAGTGTCATATTCGGTGCCGATTTTCGAAGTTCAAGTCAAGGTCGTTATAATTGGTATCAGAGTTGAAGGTTGAAACTTTAGCTCAGGAGTATAACACATTAAGTAACTCATTAGAAATAGGGTGAAGTATACCATAGAATGAGTATATCCCTAAGATATCTGTCTGAATGCCTCGGTAAATTCTCTTATTATCCACTAATAGTGAGTATGAGTGCGAGAAAAGGACGAGATAAGGGACAGGAAAGTACCACTACAAATGGTCAATACCCTGCAATAGCGGAAACAACTTTCTCTATCAATCTCCTTTGATTCGTCTTTTCAATTCTTTGATGATTCCTGGTAGCCCTAGGAAGAAGCTTTGATATACTTACATGGGATACAAACTCCAGATGGGTCAGAATTGTTTGTTTGAATGAATTGTTTGCTTTGGTTGCTATGGTTGATACATATATTTTGGTTGTTTAAATAATTTTTTTTGGACTGCATCCATATATCCATTTATTCTGTTGGGTCCAAGTATATTCTACGAGTGGTCAGTTATCATTCGAACTAACCAATACCTCTGTATATTCATAGATCTGGTGACCCGAGTATCTTGATTCGTTCTTGTATTCATTATTGATATTCTGATTTGGGAAGCCAAATGCAGAATGGATACCCAGTTTGATTTCGAAACTTTCTCTCTATCTTTGAGAGTCCATCCTTTGTTGTCTCCCTGCTTTCAAATTTCGAGGATGAAATTTTCTAAGGGGAGAATCTGTAACATTCCAGTTTTTAAACAAATTTAAATTTGTAATTAATTTGACTCCTAGATTAAATTAAGAATTAATTTGGTAAATCAATATGAAAAAATATATATATAATGTTTATATGTTAACAAGTGTAGCTAGTTTTAACAAGATATTTGTTTATTGATTATATATATGTGTATTTAAGTTGACTTTAAATTGGACTTTCAAATTTAATTTGAATTTGAATTTAATTTTAAATTTCAAAAGATAGACTTTTTAAAGTTAATATTTGGATGAGCTTTTATTTATATATATTTAGTTTATTACATTTTCAATAAAAATGAATTCATGTATAAATATTTAGATAAGAAATAGTACATTGAGTAAAAGCTTTTTATTTACACTAAAAATAAATATTTAATACTTAAAGGACAAGTGCAAAAACATTAAGGCTTAATATAACAAGTGTTAACACTAAATGTAACACGTGGCAATTGATCAAGTTTAAGGTTGATAAAATAAAAAAATGAATAAAATGATTTAAAAACACTTTCTTTCATATTTGAAAATAAACATATATAAGTATGAATAAGAAGACATGAAAAAAAAACAAGATTTGTAAATTAAAAATGAGGTAAGGATTAAAACAAAATTTATAAATAAATTAACAAAAAAGGGGTTAAACATAAAAGTGATTGCTTTTGACATTTGTGAAAATATAGTGTCATGCATCGAAAAATGTAAACTAAGTGATAACATGAATTACAAGAGGCAAGGAAAATTGTTTTCTTTTGAATTAAGTTTTAAAAAGAATATGCATAAGAGAAAAAATTTGAAACTAGGCCATCTTTCTTCACTTTTCCTTCATAGATTTCAAAGTTTAAAAACTAAGAAAAACAAATGTAACAGTATTTTTTTTAAAATCCTCAAAACCTGAAAAGAAAATTTAATCAAACTCTCTTATTCTCATTTCTAAAAACAAATGAAAGTCTGCAAAATATCAAAACAAGATCAAAACAGAATCAAACTGAAACAAGAATTTGAAACCTGAAAGTTTTTAAAATCACAAACTATAAAACCTAGAAATCAAAGTCAGAGATCAAGACCAAAAGTTAAGCTTTAAACATTATCTTCAATCTGAGAATTTATCGAAGCAAAAGCATGCGAGTTCAAAATCTGGAAATTATGTCTGGATTTGACTCTCTGGGGATGGATTCAAACTGGAAGCAAGACAGCAACTCAACTTGATTCAGTCCAGATCAAGATTTAAACAAGATATTCTAGTTCAAGATGATCTCAAACAAAGCAGATTCAAGTTTTCAATGTTCACCAGGCTCAAACCTGTTTCTTCTTTGTCTCTGCCTTATCCAAGATCCAGGTGAGCAACTTTCCGATTAAAACCTAATTTGATTGATACATTGTGATGTTATGCTGATTGTTGATTGTGTGATGATAATTGCTTTGCATATATGTGAATAAGTAAGCCTCTACCTATATATGATGTGTACATATCTGTTGATTTTTATTACCCCTGTTTTGAGTCCAAAGAGTATGGTTTTGATATAAAAATTCAAAAATCTTTATACCAAATCTCTGTTAGACTAAGATATTCAAACATGATAAATTAGTTTAAACCCAATCTATGTTTTAAAAACATATTCAAGCATAATGGGATTAAGAATTTGCTGGAATCAAGAATTTACAGTAGACAGGTTAAAATCATGATTAAATCAAATCTTATAAATGTTTGATTTAAGTTTATATCCAGAATCAAATTTGTAAAATATGATTTTTAAGACAAAAAACTAAATTTTTAGTTATGATTTGAGAGAGCATTTTTGAGTTGATCGATTTTTGATTTTTGGGCATTTTCTGTCGATTGGGAAATGGTGGAAACTCGTGGTTGATGTTGAAGGTTGTTGGTAGGTTGCCAAAGCTTGGAAAATTGGCATTTGAATTTATAAATCGCCATGGCAATAGGAATTGATTGGGGTAGGGTTTAACAACCCTGTTTTGCCGTTGAAGTGGATGGAGGTGTTTTGCTATGGTCGAGGCAATTCAGGTCTTCGGACTGAGGGGGTTAGTGGCATCACGTTTGGTCGGAGCCGTGGATGATGTGGTGATGACTCAGATGGCCGGAGGTGGTTCCATTAGGTAGGTTTTGGTGTTGAGTTTGGGTTCCAGGGGGAATGGAAATACTCGTTTTCGATTTGTGGGAAAATTTGAATTTCTGGGTTGCTGTTTGGGATGAGGAGATCGTAGTCGACTTGATGGCAACCTCGGTGACGATCGGAGGTGTGATGATCATCGGTGCATGGATACGCGTGTCGTTGTGCCTGTTGGTTATAGGAATTGGGAAAGGGAGAAGAAGAATGGTAGAAGAAGAAGACGGCTTGGGTTCAAGCACGAGGGAACAGGCATTCGACTCGAAGTTGAACTCGAAGTAGGATTTTGGTGTTAAGCAAAATACTTAGAAAAATTTTAAAATGTAAAATTCTGGGTCACTTGGGTCAATTTCTGGAAAATCTCGAAGTAGAGCTCGAGTTCGTGGGGGTTTAGTTCGGGGAAACACTCGGGTTGCCTGGGAATTTTGATATTTCCAGCTTTAAGCTTTAATGAATTAGTTAAAGGAATTTCTGGAATTATTCTTTTGATAAATGATGATTTATTTATTGAATAGGAAGTATAAATTAAAAACTTTCAAAAATTCAAATTTTTATGTTGGATATTTAAAATTAATTTGTTTATTTAATTTCTAACGCTTTCAAATGGAATTTATCAATATGATTAATTAAAGGATTATTTGTTCCAAATCACGGTGATTGACTTAATTTTGTTAATCAATCAAGAAATAGGGTAAAACAATTACACGATTAAGCTTAAATAAATAATGATATAAAGATAAATTAATTAATTAACGAAAGCTTTTAAGGAATGATTTATTAATAAAGGTAATTAATTGTTAATTAAGTAATTAAGGGTAATTAATTGCTCAGAGGTAATTACTTAATTAAAAGTAATTAATTTATCATTGAAGGTTGATTAACTAAGTGATCAAAGAATAAGTAATTTAAGGAATAATTAATTAATGTGGGTAATTAATTAAGGTAATTAAATTAAGAATAATTAAAGGTTAATTAATTTAAAATGATTAAGAAATCATTATTAATTAAGGGATAATTTATTAAGGATTCAATTAATTACAATTAAGGGTTAATTATTTAAGATAATTATGGGGTTAATTAAATTAAACCACACAATATATTCATCTTAATTGAAGTGTTTGATTGTTACTAAATGTTGTGTATTGGATTCGATATGTCTGATATGTAATTATAATACTATGAGATATGAATTGCTTTGTGCTGAATTGTAATATTTGTGATTGTTTCTGTGCAGATATGAAAACCCCTTGGCCGTAAAGCGGCATTTGAAATTCGATGCGACAGGGAGTCAGATTTCAGTTGGTTATCCGAAACCCAAACCGAATCGTAACGATGAATCTTTGTTATTGATAAATATACTTTATCTATGAATTTGTGAATGAAGATAAACATTATAGTCTATACCGCATATCGATATTTATGCGCTTTAATCTGTGATGTAATGATTATTGTCGCACTATTGTGTGTAAACCCCTGGACCACACCTATTCACACATAAATATGGATTTTACGAGGAAATCGGTTAAGTCGCAGATATTTGAATTTAATATTTTGAAATGATTTTAAAGTTTGAATTTTGAATCCAAATAACTTTGGAAATGGAATTAGGTTTTCTGAAACGGAAACAAGTAGTTTCAAATAATAATTATGATGAAAAGATTTAAAATTTAAAATTGAATGGTTTTGAAAGCTAAAATTGAATCTTTGTCAAAGATAGTTGAACCCTATTTTGAAATTTAAGAGGATTTTAAAAGATGTATCTTTTATATATAAAAGATTTGAAACCCGGAATTGTTTTGAAAGTTATGAATGAATCTTTGTTTAAAAGATTGGTGAACCTTGTTTTAAATTAAAAGAGATCTTAAAAGTAAATCTTTTGTTTAAAAGACTAAAATGTGGAAATTGTTTAAACCATTGAAAGGTTTCTGGAAGTGAATCTTTTTGGTTAAAAAGATTTATAAATGGTAATTCGTTTAACCATTTGGAAGGAAAAGTTTTGGGTTTTAAAGTTGTGACTTAATTGAAATCCCATTATCCATATGATTTTAAATATTGTGCTCATTATTCGATTTAGCCGGGAAAGGACCTTTGTGTCATATAACCCATTCTGAATAATGATACGACATTATGGTTAGCATCTAAAGACCGGTGGTGAAGACCGAGTATTTGCGAGAACGATAGGATGACCTATCGATTGTCTCTGCACTGAGTCACGCCGGTATAGAGATTCCCTAAGTGATGGGAAGTCCGACCGGGATTGTGAATACCCGAATTTGCAAGGGCTTCTTTGGAAGTGCCTTCGGTTTTGTTCGAACCCGGAACAGACTTGTATGGATGTGTGTCTGACATTACACTTTGAGATGTAAAACCGGTTTCTATCAAATACGTTTCTGTTTGGTGGCGGAGATTTATTCTTAGCTTAACACCCTTCTCTGAGATGTACGAGCTCAGAGGTTATGTAGTTGATGGTTACTAGTGATACATTCCCAATTTGGTAATGTGGCATACGAAGTGCCGCTAATTATTTGTTGATCAAAGCATGGCTTTTGTGAAAAGCGTACCTTTATGGACGAGACTTCGTCAAACTTCACAACCCGGAATGGTCGAAATAGGAAGAATGCGGCAAGGTTATTTGGGGGTAGCGCCCCCTGAGGGTATGTTCATTTCCTTCTGGATAGAGGTGGTATCATGGTATGGAGCCTAGTTACTTAACCTATGTGGTTATTGCAAATACATTACTTTGTGGTTGTTGGTATCGAGCGCTCGGATAAAGGTTGGTTACGACCGGGGGATGGCATACTCGTGTCAGTAGTTACCTAGTTACAAAGGTAACCCGACCTTGTGTTGGCAGAAATCCGGTTAGGTTCTTGAGGCGTCCCTCCAGAGGCATACCCATGTGGCCCAGGAAGTTCCTTAGCCTGACCATTTGTTGGAAATCCAAACAAAACAATAAGCGCCCTTTACGATTTCAGTTGTATAACCTTCCACCTTAGGTGGTAGCTATAACTGGCACAATATAATGGTACCTATGCTGGTTAAGATTAATATTATACTTTCGAAATGTTTTCCACTATGCATTAATAATAATATCAAAAAGGATTTTGCACAGTAAGCATGTTTGACTATCATAAGGTGAAATCTCCCCCAAGTGTGCGATTGCATTGTGTGTGCGCCGGGAGGCCTTATGACAGTTTCATTTTCCAAAAAGCATTGCGGATTTCAAATTTAAATTCTTTTGTTTGTTTTAAAGGATAAAACTGTTTTTGTTTGCTCATACCAGTCCCATGACCGACCCGGAGTTTATTGTTCCTTTCCTAAACTCTGGGTGCCCACTATTTTCCACACGGGCAGTTTAGAGTTGGGTTTTCAGATAATCAAGTAATAGGTGTAGATTTGATAGCCTTCAAAGTGTTTGGATTGGAAGCTTTCAGTCTTTGGGATCTTCTTCAGTCTTGGAAGACTGACCTTGCTCATCTAAGTGAAATGTGATGATGGTTTGAGCTAATTCAAGATTGGTGCTTTGGAGTTAGAGTTGCTGTTGTTGATTGGAGTTTTTGGTGCCGCTGCTATATCATATTGTTATTCCGCTGTAGCATTGTTATCTTGTATCTCTGATATTGATTCATATTGTATCATTGCTGTATCAAATGTTGTATATCAAAGATATTCATTTCTTTTTCTTCCGCGGTGTTGTTTACTTAATATGTTATAAGCTCCAACGAACCAGATACGACGTTTGGATCTGCGGCATTGGAATACGAGCGTCGTATTCGGTGCCGATTTTCGAAGGTCGAGTCAGGGTCGTTATATATTATTATTATTATTATTTTCTTCGTCATTTCTTAAATATATTTATTATCTGCTAGCTGTTGTGATTTCAATAAACCACTGGCTTCTATTAATATTTGGCTCTGTCCAAATTCATGTAGGTTAATAAATATATGAGTGACAACTCCTATTCAATTTCCACATTCTAGACTAGGCTAATATAAACAAAATTTAATACAACCAAAAACACAACAAACAAACAAATAAACAATCTATGGAGAGCTATCTATCAGCATCGATTGTGCACTTTGATCATTACTAGATCAAGCTACCATATTTCAAGCCACAAAGAGGTTTATTCTCCTTCATTAATGCCGACACTACTGATCTGGCACCAACTCTTTATTTCACTACCTCCATTTAATTCCACTTAGAGATTACACTCAAATGTGACAGGGTTAAAATTATATATATATATATATATATATATATATAGTGGGAAAAATAACAAGTACATCCCTAGATGATTGCTCCAGTAATCATCGTATACTCCTACTATCCCTTTAATATAGGATAACTACCCAACACATCTAAGGGGACAGGGACTGTAACATTCCTGAAAATTCACCGAGTTTAAATTGGAAATTAAATTTATTTTTGAAAATAAATTATGAATTAATTAGAGATTTCTAGAATAAATAAATAATTTTTGATTATAAATAGAAATTTAATTTGAAATTTAAGCATAAATATCTTACAAATAAATATTGGTTTTAGGAAAAAATAAATGTATTGAGAATAAATAGAAATTTGATTTAAAATATAAGAATAAGTATTTTATAAACAAATATTGAATTTCAAAATAAAATGTATTAAAAATAAAATAGAAATTAAAACTTTGAGATTAATAAAAAGTTAACGATAGTTGTTTTCTAAATTTTTAATTATAGTAATATTTGGAAGATGTAATAAATTTCAAAAGATTTATTTTTAAGATTTAATTCTCTTATATAAATAAATGTGACTATTTGTTAATACGAAATCAAAAATTTTAAATCCTTCTTTTCATTTAAAAAAAGTTGTGCAAAAAAAAAATAAAGAACGTGTGAATGTAAATTGTATAAATATATAAGTATATAAATATGTTGAATAAAATTAAAGATTGAGTGTGAAAAAGAAGAGAAACAATGGGGATAAGATTTTATTTGTGTAAGTATAAATATATAAGAAAACATAACACATACATAATTCAAAGAAAAATGTATTTTTTTTTAAATGGGGAACATAGTATAAAGTTATGTTTAAGTGTCATTAGCATGAAGATGTAAAATGAAAACTTATGGACATGAAAGACTTAAGTGAATATGATATAAAATTTATTTTTAAAATTCTTTTGTCTTTGTAAAATTATAAATATTAAACAAACATAAGGGAGTAAAATTTACAAGTGTTTAGATCTCATAATCATTTTTTTTACAAATGGCATCCAATGTAATTGATTGAATAAAATAATGAGATTTAAAAATTACAAAAACTTTTCATCTCCCCATAGTCAAATTATTTAACCACTCATCAAATCTCTGAAAAGTACAGTAAAAAGGATTGAGTATCTCAAATCTCAACACCCAAAGAAAAAATAAAGTAGAAAGAAAAACATCAAAAAAATGCCATTCTCTTCTCAAAATCTGAAAGCAAATTAACCTGAAAACAATTTGACATTCACAAATTTACAACTTGGAAATCAGGATAGCTTGAAAATCAAAAATCAAATGCATGATCAAGCTCAGCAACTCAAAGATTTCAAAATCAAAGGCAAGCTCAAAGGGCCTGAAGAAAACCTGGAAAACACTTCCAGTTTCAAAAGCCTCAAACCTAATCATGAACTGGATCCTCTAAAACAATCTATGGCAAGTGAAATTTCTTTTTTAAATTTGAATTTGAAGTTGTAAATCAGTAATGAAGCAAAGATTTAAACTATTGTATTTGTCAGTTCAGGAAACAAATCAAGATCAAAGATTTAGAACCATTTCTGGTTTCAACTACGAGGAAGACTTCTCTGTGTATAACAGAGATTCAAAACTGTAAGTAATTTAAAATTGTTTGTATCTAATGAATAAAGCACAACAAAGAGTAATTAAAGACCAGTACTTGCAAACTTTGCAGATCTAAGCTTCAAAAAAATTAAAGAAAAAAAAATACACAGGCAAAACTCTGTCTTTCTAAAACCTTTAGTCGAGCAAACTTAAGTTCTTAAACCTGTTTCTTTGGAATTTCATGCTTATGATGATACTGTTGATGGATGTGAATGTGTTGGCTGGTTTATGTGGATATATATGCAATGAAATGAATAGATGTGTGTCTATACATATACACAGAGCTATCTCTACCTAACAATAGTTTTTTTAAAACCTGATAGGAAATTTAAAAAATCATTCCATCCAAACCTTTTAAAGCTTTGATCTTTGAATGAAGTATACTTGTATGGGTATAACATCACTTTTAAAAGCAAATTCAGGTATTTAAATTAAACATTTACTTAGGAAATGATATTTATACGGTGATGCTTTAAATTTAGCCCAGAATCAAATGTTTTAATTTCATAATTGGATCACATAAATAGTTGTAACTTGGGGAATTATGAATTTAGAAAGTCATTTCATAATTTTTGGTTTAATAATTTGTGAGAAATTGAAGGTTGAATGAAATCTGCATTTTCACCAATCTTTGGTAATTGACGTCGAATGGTGGGTTGTGGTTGGGGTCGGAGGTAGCTGGAAGGAGGTAGATCGTGGGAAAAATAACGGTTAAGTTTATAATGTATAGTGGTGACCGGTCCATGGCAAACTAGGGTTTTAGCCTAGTTCAAAAACGATGTTGTAATTTTGGTTCGTGCGGCGCCATCGAGGATATTGGGTCGATCGCACCGGTGGCGATTGGACAGTGAGAGGTAGGCGATCAAACGTGACGGTTTTTATGATGACCGAATGTTTCCAGTTTGAGTTGAATAGTGAGATCACGAGTTCGTCGTTGTTTCGAATTTCTGGGTTGTTAAATGGAATGACGAGATCACCGTCGACCTATGGGGATAAGCGGTGATGGTCGGAAAGGCTTTGGCCATCTGTGCATGTGCACGCATGCGTTTTTGGATGTCAGGTGGTGGTTGTGATTTGGGAAAGAAAAAGGAAATTGAGGAAGATGGATATGACTCGAAGAAATTCTCGGGTTTCGACTCGGGGAAGATAGTGGCGCGACTCGAAGTTGAAGTGATGTGGTGATGCTCGGGAGAAGGCTTGAAGTAGATGGGTCTGTGTCTCGGGTTTGTTTAAACCTATCACCAGATTTCACTTTAGCATAACAGATTTTGTTTCTAGTTACAAAGTAATTCTTTTTAGTTAAGCGAAGTTTCAAAAATATATTTAAACTAAAAAAAAGTTTCCAAGGATAAATTAAGTTTCAAATATTAAAAAGTTAATTTGTTTTAAACTCGTTGGTTATATAATTTTGTATTAGGTTAATTATCTTATTAAATCTTTGATTATTTACGAAGATAATTAAATGAAGTTGTTTAATGTATTAAAAGGATAGGAAAATAAGGTTTATTTGTCAAGGGGTTGAAGATTTAATTACTTAAAGATTTATTTAGTGTGATTAATTAAGGAAAGATAAGTCAAAGCGATTAATCTATTTATGTGACAAATTAAAGATTACTTAGGGTAATTTATTTAAAGATAATTACGCTTTTAAAAGTAATTATTTAATGATTCAAGTTGATTAAGTGATTAATGATAATCAATCATTGTAACTTTATTAATTAATTGGTAATTAATTAAGGGTTAATCAATTGTATAATTAACTTAAGATTATTAATTAAAGCAATGAATAAGAAGATGATTAATTTAATGTGATTAATTAAGAAATAATTAATTAACTAAGATAAATAATTAAGGTTGATTTATCTCATCAAATGATTTTTAATTAATTAATCAAGATTTGATAATTAATTCATAAGCAATTAATTTAAAATTAATAGAGGATAATTAGTCTGAAGATAAATTTATTTATGAAAGTAAATTGAAGATAATTACTTTGTGCAATTAAATAAAAGCTAATTACTTAGTGAAATTAATAAAGGATAATTAACTAAGGGTTAATTAATTAATTAATTAAAGATAATTAATTAATTGGTGGATTAAATAATTAAAGGTTAATTATTTAATAATTAAAGGCTGATTAATTATAGGCTAATTAATTTATTATTAATGGTAAATTAATAAATAATTAAAGAGTAATTAATCAAATTGATTTGTGATTAATTAATATTAACCAGGGTTAGTAATTCATAAGTAATTAAATCTGATTTGAATTAATAAGACAATTAATTGATGTTACTTATGGATGTTTGGATCCTATTGGATGATTGAATTGTTTGATACCCTAATATGTTCTGTTTTGATTTGAGCTTTGTTTGATGTAATTTATTATCTATGATATATACCTGTGATATGTGAATAAAAGATAAGCATTATGGTTTATACCGCTTATCAAATATAAGCGTTATAGTTTACACCGCTTACCAAATATATTGTTGTATTTTAATCTGTGCTGATTGACGATGTTGCATTTTATTGTGTAAAACCCCTAGACCACACTTATACACACACAAATATAGCACACACAAATATGGATTGCACGTGAAAATTGGTTAAGTCGCAGATTTTTGAAATCTTTTTAAAATTTAATTTTTCAATCCAAATGGTTTTGGAAATGGATTGGGATTAAAATAAAAAGCTTTGAAAAGGAATTTCAAAAAAATAAAGGTTATCTTTGAATAACTTAATTTAGTTTTGAAAATTGATTAAATTTGAATAAAAAATTTGAAATTAAATCCTATTTACGATTTAAAGAGGTTATACGAGTTCGTATGGGTTTTAAACCATTTTAAAGGTGTTGTTTTGGGAATTTAAATTCAACCCAAGATTTTAACTTGTATGAATATAATTGGATTTTTCTGAAACGGAAACTATTTGTTTTCAAATAATAAAAGCTTTCACATAAGAAATGTACGTCCAATTTGTGTTAAAAGGATTTCAAGTTTAAAATGAAAATAGTTTTCCAAGTTATGAATAAATCTTTGGAAATGGGTTTGAAAGCTATAAGTTAAATCTTTAATTTAAAGATTGGATGAGTTAATCCAATTGAAATGGGAATTGTTTTGAAATCTATGAATAGATCTTTGTGAAACTAGGTGAACTTTGTGAAAACAAATCTTTTGTTAAAAGGTTTGAAATGGTAATTTGTTTAATTATTTGAAGAAAGGTTATTGGTTTAAAGTTGTGACTTAACTGATATCCCATATCCATATGTTTTTTTAAATATTACGCTCACTATTCGGTTTAGCCGGGAGAGGACCTAGTGTCATAGAGCCCATTCCGAATAGTGATATGACGTTATGGATTGCATTTGAAGACCGGTGTTGAAGATCGGGTGTCTTCAAGAACGATAGGATAATCTGTCGATTGACTCTGCACTGAGTTGCTCCAGTATAGAGTTCTCCCTAAGTGACGGGAAGTCCGATCGGGATTATGGATACCCAGATTGCAAGGGCTTCTTCCTTTATTGGACGAAGTGCCCTCGGTTCTGTTCGAACCCGGTACAGACTTGTATGGTTGTACATCTGACACTACCCTTTGAGATATTAAACTGATCTCTATCAATACATTTCTGTTTGGTGGCGGAGAATTTATTATCTTTGTTTAACACCCTTCTTTGAGACGTATGAGCTCAGAAGTTATGTAGTTGATGGCTATCAGTGATATAATCCCAAATTTGGTAGTGTGGCATGATGAGTGCTGCTGTGTATCAATTGTTGATCAAAGCATGGCTCTTGTGCAAAGCGTAGCTATGTGGACGAGACTGCATCAGGACCTCACACCCTAAAAATGGTCGAAACTGGAAAGATGCGGCAAGGTTATGAGGGTCGCGCCCTTTAGGGTGTGTCATTCCCTTCTAGAAAAGGTTGGTGTCATTATATAGAGCCCAGATACTTCACTCATGTGGGCACTGCAAATCTATTACTTTGTGATTGCTTTGTGGTTGTTAGATTAGAGGTACCTCGAATAAAGGTCCCAAAGCACCGGGGACGGCATGCTCATGTAGTAGCTACCTAGTTGCAGAGGTAACCCGACCTTGTGTTGGCAGAGAGCTGATTAAGCTCTCGGGACATCCCGCCAGAGGAGTACGTATGGACAGTAGGAAGTTCCTTAGCCTGACCATTTGTTGGAAATCCAAACAAAACAATATGCGTCCTGTATGTTTTTAGTTGTATAACCTGCCATGGAATCTGGCGGTAACCTTCTATTGAACATGGTAGCTATAGTAGGCATACAATACTGGTCGTATGCTGGCTAGGATTAATATTATACTTTCGAAATGGTTTTTCTACACTATGCACTAGTGATAATATCAAAGAAATTTTCTCGTATCAAGCATATTTGACTATCATAAGGAGAAATCTCCTCCAATTCTGCGTTTGCATTGTGTGTGTAGCGGGAGGCCTTATGGTAGTTTCATTTTCCAAAAAGCATTGTGGATTTATTTCAAATTCTCTTGTTGTCTATTTTAAAGACCAAATGTTTTTGTTTGCTCATACCAGTCCCACGACTGACCTGGAGTTTATTGTTCCCTTCCTAAATCTATGGGTGCCCACAATTTTCCCACACGGGCAGTCTAAAGTTGGGTTTTCAGATAATCAAAAATAGGTGTAGATTCGATAGCTTTCCGCCTTAGGATTTGGTAATCGCTTTGGGTTCGAGTTACTTCACTTCATCTTGGTTTGGCGTTCGAGCTACCTCTGGATTGGTGCCTTGGAGATGGAGATTACCGATATTGGAGTACTCTCTTGAAGACCATATTGGAGATATTGTTCCGTTGTCTGTGTTATCTTTTCTTTCCGCTGCTATTGTCTTGTATCATATCTCTGATGTATATTGATATCTATTGTGTAATCTGTTGTATCATATTGTATCAATGTTGTATATTGATATATTCTTTTTCTTCCTTATAAGCTTCGGCGAACCAGATTCGACGTTTGGATCTGCGGCATTTGAATACGAGTGTCGTATTCGGTATCTATTTTTGAAGGTTGAGTCAGGGTCGTCACAGAGACTCTATATCTCATCTAAAGTCAAGATTCGTGTCTCATATATATATATATATATATATATATATATATATATATAGTTCCGAACCTGCTATAATACTAAAATGTAAACACCCCACCTCTATACCCATAATATCCAAAAATATTACTAGGTAAAACCATAAGATAATACCAAGAATGAGGCTATATGGGGTGCACATATGAACATTTCTTTGGGCTAATACTGGTGCGTATTTAAACAATAAATAAGTAACTCACCTATACGTACATGGTATCTGCACAAAACAATAAATACATGTGCCTCCATGATAGAAGAATACACAATATACAATAAATATTAGAGAACATAGAGTTGGAATTGCAGTGATAATGTATAATACTAAATATATCCAACATACATAACACAAATATATACAAGAGATAATACGATAAATAATGATAAACTATTATGCTAAATTTCTTATCTCCTCTATGCCCATTACAAAAGCCAATCCCACTGTCCTTGTACCTAAATTATCTCGGACTAACCTAGTATTATATAAATAACACATGGGTCAGACTATATCTAAATCGAAGGGTCAATATATGCATGGACCTCAGTATATATTGGATATAATAATAATATGTTAACACCATCAGAATAGTACAATAATCATAACGTCCATATATACATATAATAATGTAAGCATGGTATATAATGATATATTTTAAACAAGCCCAAAAATGTCATATAACGTAGAACACCATAGAACCATGCATACAGATGCCATCACCTGTAAAAAAAGCCTATCAAATAAAAAATCACAGAATCAACATCAAATGGGTAAATTATCCATATCCAGAAATCATCAATATTTAAGATATCACCGAGAATAATTAGGCTAGTATATAGCATTGTCGGTATGTATTTCTCTCAATCTCAATAATAAAATGTCAGCATCAATATAAAATATAGAAATATCGGCCATCTATTAAAGAATCATATATAATAAAAGATATAAGAATCCATGATACTTTGGACATTTAACACATCACATGTATAATCTCATCTCCTCATATAGACATTAATTATGACGGGAATCAAATTATAATTTATAGGTTACACCATCCAATAATCTCATAATGTCTAGATTATGCCACCTTGTCAAAACATAACATGGTTATCTGCCATCTCCAAGAGCAACTGGGCTATTCACCCAGATCTGCTCTAATACTTAGGTGAGGTGTACAAATAATATATATTTATCTACCATTTAGTATAGAACGGAAAGAAGACTGATAGCTACTTCGCTTGCTCTAGGAGCCCAAGGCTACACCATCCGGATCTGCTCCTATAGTCTTCAGTTACCTACCTGGTATCGTAAGAATATTCACGTAATGTGTTCGTCAACACGAGGACTCTTAGTTATGACCCAAATTATTGCCCACATGGTAATAAACTGCTAGCCTTCATGAGTAAAGAAGCTTGGGCTACACCAGCCTTCACTCAAATCCCATGATGCACATCTACTACAATAAAAGTGTCACAAATTTAGGGCAACGCCACGATCAGGCCGCAAGGGTGGGCACCGGCTATTTGTTTCCCGCTAACTTCTAATCATATCCTATGTTACTTCATGATAGACAGCATACATATGGGTACACCTCATAATTCAATCATCTATAATGCTCTACCCCTAGCATATATACTTGCTCTACCTTGAGCATATAATCTTGCTCTACCCCAAGTATCACCTCATGTAAGTATAATCCCAGTTCCCATCAACTGAGTGGCATCTACTTACAATGAATAACTGAATAAATATCACATCAGCATCCTATACCACCACGTGATGCTTGATTGTTTATTTAATGCTTACTACAACGACCCGATAATTTTATTTGTTTTGTTTATTTAATTAGTTGAATTTATGTGAAATTTAAAACAATTGAATTTTTAATTTAAAATTTCATATTTGGAATACGTCTATTTAAACGTAGCAACTAGTAAGTTTTCGTCAGATAATATTTAATTTTATTTCATTGCCTAATTCTATTTCAATTTATATCAGTTAATATTTGGTGATAATGAAATGTTTTCCAAACCTTAATATTTTTCTATAAAAAATTTAAACCATCTTCTGAGCAAGACATCACATTTCGTTTCTTAAAATTTTGACTGTTATTGCTCCATCGTCTTATTTTCGACGAAATAACGGTTGAATTTAAAAGTTTTTCGAAGCCTAAATATGTCAACACGGGAAGATTTAGTTAGAGCACTCTGAATAAGACTGCGTAATTCATTTCGCAAATTTTGGACGTTTCTAGCTCCGTTTGGATTTTTCCGTACGGAATAAAAACGTAAATCAGTGTCCGTATCGACTTTTGATTGGATGATCGTACCACTAATATCTTTATATCGTTTTGATCGTCTCGTCGTGCTGGTCTCCATAGTATATTCATCTATGTATTCCGGAGTCCGGTGCGCGATAGAATCTGTATAACGGTAACCGTATCGGTACACATTTGAGCCTTTTGGTTTTCTACTGACCATTCGTTTGTTCTAATGGTCAAAAGATGAATGGTGTTGCTTTTAATAATTCTCTAAATTTACTTTTTCTATTCCCTATTTTTCATTTATTATTTGATTGTTCGTATCTTGCTTTTGGAAACTGGTCCATTGAGAAATATAATTATTATCTTGAGATCTGCAGTTCTTTTCTTTCTCCCATCTTCCTCTTCCTTCTATTTTACTACTGCCTCATCAAAACCAACACGCACAACCACCAGTGACCCGGACCACCCTCTGCCACTTCGTACCCTAGCACCGCCTCCACTCACCATCGCATCGGCCTACTCCCACTTAACTGCAAGCACACCATCTCCTCACCACTGCTCTCAACCTTCGCCTCACATGTCGTGCTCCACCCTGGCACGCAAGTACAACAGCTCCCCTCACTTGCCAAGCATGCAACTCGAGCCCAAGCAACCTCCTCCATGCCATGCCACCATGGCCTTCGTCCCTGCCTTACCCAGCCTAGCCGACCACCTGGAAACCCACCTCCTCAAAATCCACGCCTTCCCCTCCTCCTTGCTACATGATACACCTCTCCTCCTTCTCCTCGCTGGCTTCATTAGCCAGCCTATTCCTCTACTTGCGATAGTGACCAACCCCACCTGCTCACGAGCGAACAACGCATCCCCTCGGCCGCCACCTCATCTCGTTTTCCCTCAGCCATGCCATAAATTCTTCCTCCACCTCTTCCTTTTGCCTGAGCCCACAGCCTCTCATCCCTACGCCCTAGCTCCTCCGCGCGTCACACGCTCATGAACCACCCCTGTCTCATCGCCTTCCACTTCGCCTTTCCTTCTTTCACGGACCACCAACACCATTTTGGCCTTTCAATGCCTCCACATAGCTAAAGCACCCCGACCTTTACTAGCATTTATATTTATATGTAAGTATTTTATTTTTCTATGTTCTGTGGTATATTGCGTTTGTATATTTAAAGCCCAGATACTTCACTCATGTGGGCACTGCAAATCTATTACTTTGTGATTGCTTTGTGGTTGTTGGATTAGAGGTACCTCGAATAAAGGTCCCAAAGGACCGGAGGACGGCATGCTCGTGTAGTAGTTACCTAGTTGTAGAAGTAACCCGGCCTTGTGTTGGCAGAGAGCTGATTAAGCTCTCGGGACATCCCGCCAGAGGCGTACGCATTGACAGTAGGAAGTTCCTTAGCCTGACCATTCGTTGGAAATCCAAACATAACAATATGCATCCTGTATGTTTTTAGTTGTATAACCTGCCATGGAATCTGGCGGTAACCTTCTATTGAACATGGTAGCTATAGTAAGCATACGATAATGGTCGTATGCTGGCTAGGATTAATATTATACTTTCAAAATGGTTTTTCTACACTATGAACTAGTGATAATATCAATGAAATTTTTTCGTATCAAGCATATTTGACTATCATAAGGAGAAATCTCCTCCAATTCTGCGTATGCATTATGTGTGTAGTGGGAGGCCTTATGGTAGTTTCATTTTCCAAAAAGCATTGTGGATTTATTTCAAATTCTCTTGTTGTCTATTTTAAAGACCAAATGTTTTTGTTTGCTCATACCAGTCCCATGACTGACCTGGAGTTTATTGTTCCCTTCCTAAATCTATGGGTGCCCACAATTTTCCCACACGGGCAGTCTAAAGTTGGGTTTTCAGATAATCAAAAATAGGTGTAGATTCGATAGCTTTCCGCCTTAGGATTTGGTAATCGCTTTGGGTTCGAGTTACTTCACTTCATCTTGATTGGCCCTTCGAGCTACTTCTGGATTGGTGCCTTGGAGATGGAGATTACCGATATTGGAGTTCTCTCTTGAATACCATATTGGAGATATTGTTCCGTTGTCTGTGTTATCTTTTCTTTCCGCTGATATTGTCTAGTATCATATCTCTAATGTATATTGATATCTATTGTGTAATCTGTTGTATCATATTGTATCAATGTTGTATATTGGTATATTCTTTTTCTTCCTTATAAGCTTCGGCGAACCAGATTCGACGTTTGGATCTACGGCATTTGAATACGAGTGTCGTATTCGGTACCTATTTTCGAAGGTCGATTCAGGGTCGTCACAGGGACTCTATGTCTCATCTAAGGTCAAGACTCGTGTCTCATATATATATATATATATGTATATATATATAGTTCCGAACCTGCTATAATACTAAAATGTAAACACCCCACCTCTATACCCATAATATCCAAAAATATGACTAGGTAATACCATAAGATAATACCAAGAATGAGGCTATATGGGGTGCACATATGAACATTTCTTTAGGCTAATACTGGTGCGTATTTATTAATGAATAAGTAACTCACCTATACGTACATGGTATCTGCACAAAACAATAAATACATGTGCCTCCATGATAGAAGAATACACAATATAAGACAAATATTAGAGAACACAGAGTTGGAATTGCAGTGATAATGTATAATACTATATATATCCAACATACATTACACAAATATATACAAGAGATAATACGATAAACAATGATAAACTATTATGCTAAATTTCTTATCTCCTCTATGCCCATTACAAAACCCGATCCCACTGTCCTTGTACCTAAATTATCTCGGACTAACCAAGTATTATATAAATAACACACGGGTTAGACTATATCTAAATCGAAGGGTCAATATATGCATGGAACTCAGTATATATTGGATATAATAATAATATGATAACACCATCAGAATAGTTCAAAACAATAATCATAACGTCCATATATACATATAATAATGTAAGCATGGTATATAATGATAATATTTTAAACAATCCCCAAAATGTCATATAACGTAGAACACCATAGAACCATGCATACAGATGCCATCACCTGTAAAAAAAGCCTATCAAATAAAAAATCACGGAATCAACATCAAATGGGTAAATTATCCATATCCAGAAATCGTCAATATTTAAATATCACCAAGAATAATTAGGCTAGTATATAGCATTGTCGGTATGTATTTCTCTCAATCTCAATAATAAAATGTCAACATCAATATAAAATATAGAAATATCGGCCATCTATTAAAGAATCATATATAATAAAAGATATGAGAATCCATGATACTTTGGACATTTAACACATCACATGCATAATCTCATCTCCTCATATAGACATTAATTATGACGGGAATCAAATTATAATTTATAGGTTACACCATCCAATAATCTCATAATGTCTAGATTACGCCACCTTGTCAAAACATAACATGGTTATCCGCCATCTCCAAGAACAACTGGGCTATTCACCCAGATCTGCTCTAATACTTAGGTGAGGTGTACAAATAATATATATTTATCTACCATTCAATATAGAACGGAAAGAAGACTGATAGCTACTTCGCTTGCTCTAGGAGCCCAAGGCTACACCATCTGGATCTGCTCCTATAGTCTTCAGTTACCTACCTGGTATCGTAAGAATATCCACGTAATGTGTTCGTCAACACGAGGACTCTTAGTTATGACCCAAATTATTGCCCACATGGTAATAAACTGCTAGCCTTCATGAGTAAAGAGGCTTGGGCTACACCAGCCTTCACTCAAATCCCATGATGTGCATCTACTGGAATAAAAGTGTCACAAATTTAGGGCAACGCCACGATCAGGCCGCAAGGGTGGGTTCTGGCTATTTTTTTACCGCTAACTTCTAATCATATCCTATATTACTTCATGATAGACAGCATACATATGGGTACACCTCATAATTCAATCATCTATAATGCTCTACCCCTAGCATATATACTTGCTCTACCTTGAGCATATAATCTTGCTCTACCCTAAGCATCACCTCATGTAAGTATAATCCCAGTTCCCATCAACTGATTGGCATCTACTTACAATGAATAACCGAATAAATATCACATCAGCATCCTATACCACCACATGATGCTTAATTGTTTATTCAATGCTTACTACAATGACCCGATAATTTTATTTGTTTTGTTTATTTAATTAGTTGAATTTTTATGAAATTTTAAATAATTTAATTTTTAATTTAAAATTTCATATTTGGAATACGTCTATTTAAACATAGCAACTAGTAAGTTTTCGTCAGATAATATTGAATTTTATTTCATTGCCTAATTCTATTTCAATTTATATCAGTTAATATTTGGTGATACTGAAATGTTTTCCAAACCTTAATATTTTTCTATAAAAAATTTAAACCATCTTCTGAGCAAGACATCACATTTCATTTCTCAAAATTTTGACTATTATTGCTCCATCGTCTTATTTTCGACGAAATAACAGTTGAATTTAAAAGTTTTTTGAAGCCTAAATATGTCAACATGGGAAGATTTAGTTAGAGCACTCTGAATAAGACTGCATAATTCATTTCGCAAATTTTGGACGTTTCTAGCTCCGTTTGGATTTTTCCGAACGGAATAGCAACGTATATCAGTGTCTGTATCGACTTTTGATTGGATGATCGTACCACTAATATCTTTATATCATTTTGATCGTCTCGTCGTGCTGGTCTCCATAGTATATTCATCTATGTATTCCGGAGTCCGGTGCACGGTAGAATCTGTATAACGGTAACCGTATCGGTACACATTTGAGCCTTTTGGTTTTCTACTGACCATTCGTTTGTACCAATGGTCAAAAGATGAATGGTGTTGCTTTTAATAATTCTCTAAATTTACTTTTACTATTCCCTATTTTTCATTTATTATTTGATGGTTCGCATTTTGCTTTTGGAAACTGGTCCATTGAGAAATATAATTATTATCTTGAGATCTGCAGTTCTTTTCTTTCTCCCATCTTCCTCTTCCTTCTATTTTACTACTGCCTCATCAAAACCCACACGCACAACCACCAGTGACCCGGACCACCCTCTGCCATTTCGTCCCCTAGCACCGCCTCCACTCACCATCGCATCAGCCTACTCCCACTTAACTGCAAGCACACCATATCCCCACCTCTGCTCTCAACCTTCGCCTCACGTGTCGTGCTCCACCCTGGCGTGCAAGTACAACAGCTCCCCTCACTTGCTAAGCATGCAACTCGAGCCCAAGCAACCTCCTCCATGCCATGCCACCATGGCCTTCGTCCCTGCCTTACCCATCCTAGCCGATCACCTGGAAACCCACCTCCTCAAAATCCATGCCTTCCCCTCCTCCTTGCTACATTATACACCCCTCCTCCTTCTCCTCGCTGACTTCATTAACCATCCTATTCCTCTACTTACGACAGTGACCAACCCCACCTGCTCACGAGCGAGCAACGCATCCCCTTGGCCGCCACCTCATCTCGTTTTCCCTCAGCCATGCCATAAATTCTTCCTCCACCTCTTCCTTTTGGCTGAGCCCACAGCCTCTCATCCCTGCGCCCTAGCTCCTCCGCGTGTCACACGCTCATGAACCACCCCTGACTCGTCGCCTTCCACTTCGCCTTTCCTTCTTTCACCGACCACCAACACCATTTTGGCCTTTAAATGCCTCCGCATAGCTAAAGCACCCCGGCCTTTACTAGCATTTATATTTATATGTAAGTATTTTATTTTTCTATGTTCTGTGGTATATTGCGTTTGTATATTTAAACCAGATCTTGTTTGTAATATATATGCTTCGTACGTCAAAGCTTGGTTAACTTCTCTTGTCTCTGTTTGTCTTAAATTATTTTATATATATGTGAGTACATGTATACTTTATAAGTTAGTTGTTATATGTATTGGTATATATATTTGTATATATTTCGATTATTATTTTTAAAACTGATAGTATGTATGTGTATTAGTTACATAACAGTATATATAAAGTTTATAAAAAATGTTGGTATGCAAGTTATATATATATATAAAGTTATGTTCGTTTTATATATTTAACTTATATATATAAGTTAACACGTGTATATATACTTGTTTTAATAACAGTAGTTTATAAAAGTTAATAATTGAATGTCTGATGTTGGGTTCTTCCTATCAGTTTATATAAGTAAGGCAAATCTCGTTGTTTTTTTTGTAAACTTATGTATAAACCTGTTTCCAGCAGTATATACATATATACATTTTAATAAAGAGGACTATATTGATTTTTAAATGCAGATTGATTAGGAAGTATGTATATGTCATGAGTAGTGTAAGTTTGTTTATTATGTTGTCCATCGGTTGTCAGTTGTGTATATAGTTATTTATCAATGATTAACCATGTATGCCAATCTTGATAAGCTGAGTAAGTTATATTGTATGTTATACTTAGATTTTTAAATGTCCCAATTATTGTTTAAGTTATATATATATATAATAAATTATTTATATTGAAATTTATAATAAATATTGATATTTGGATTTTCTTTATATATATATTTATTATTTATTTAAGTATCGTTTCAAATTATATTATGTATATATGTTTGATTTTTTTTATGTGTTTTAATTTGAAATAATGATTTTGATATATATATTTATATTTAATATATGTGTGAATTTAGAATAGGATTTACATATATATAGTTATATATAAGTTCACGTATATCAATTATCTCCATCGATCCAGTTCTGATTTGATTTCATCTATTCCCATTTATCAGCTTTGATCGTTGTATTTGTGCCGATTTGCTTTGCTTTGCTTGGATTCGTAAATCAATTTCAGGGTCCGTATCAGCGTGCATATCTGTGTCATCTTCTAGTCTCTCTAGCCTCGAAAGGTGATCGATCACTCACGATTTACATTCTTATATATTAAATTTGATTTCAATTGAAACGACAATTGAAATATGTTGCTGTTAGTTATCTACACTGTTATATATATGTTATTACCTGTATCTGTTGACCTGTGACATCTGACACCATTATCTGTTATTTATATTGATGATATATGCCTGTTATATTATTATCATATATATTACCACTCTGTAGGTTCCCTGTTAGTATAGAATTCACTATGGGGTGAAATGATACATATCCAAATGATCTGTAGAATAGGAGAAAATCGTTATGGGTTAAAATGACAAACCCAAGCGATTTTCATTTAATTGAATTTGGGATTGCGGGTTGAAATGATATATATACCCGTATATATTTAAATTGCGGATTGAAATGATAAATATCTGTATCACTTAACCATAGAATAGAAAATTATATGCAGACAGCGTTGGTATATATATAAATAATTTGAAATGATTACTATGGTTCTGGAAGGAAATATATGGTTTTATATAAATATTGATTTTAGGTATTATATAAATGTTATTTTATACATAGTTAAATTCTTGATTTTAAGCTATGCATAAAAAAATTTAATATAAAATAAGCTTAATAATAAAGTTTGATTTTATTAAAATATAATATGGTTAAGTATTTATTTAAATTAAATTTTAATATAGAGTTTATAATGATTTACTAAATTAAGGTTGAGAAGATAGATTTGAAATTGTATTTAATTATGAAATATATTTAATTAGAAATCAGTTTGGAACTTATTGAATTTGAGATTTTTAAAGCATATAATTTTATAACTTGATTTTGGTTAAGGTGATTTAAATGAATATTTCAAGTTTAAATAAGTTGAAGGAAATATTTATTTTATTTGTAATTTGGGGTTTTATTTAAATAATATTGGATTTATTAAGTGAATACTTCAAAACTAAATAATAATAAAGTTAAATTACGATATATGTATATATGAAATTATCAAATTTAGTTTTAAGAGTGTGAAATATTGTCCGCGAGCATATCTCAGCTGGTTGAGGACTACCTTACAACCATGGAACAAAGTTCATGGAGGTTGCGGGTTCGAGTCCCGTAGTGAGATTTGTTTCCCTTTGGCCTTGAGCGGTCTATCCTCAAATAAGCCGAAACGAGGTAGAGGATTAATGCTCTTGGCTGGGCTGGCTAAAAAGGGGGTCAGTGTGGCGGACAGCTATATCCCCTAGCTCTACTCTCCGAAGTAGGGTTTTTAAAAAAAAAGAGTGAAATATTTAAAGCTTTGCAATATATCGAAATTTAAATGGTTTATTTGTGGTTCAAATTTGTATTTGAAATCGATATAATTGTTTATTGAGAATTGAATTGAAATTGATGATTTGAGACTTGATTAAATTTGAAATTTTGGGAATGGCGTTGACTTGGGATTGATTTATGAAATTTGAGGAAGCTATTTATTATATAAAGTATTTTCAAATTATATTTAAAACTATTTATACATGTTACTTTAAAAATTTATTTCATATAAACTATTTTAATATAATTTATTTTTAATATAAACTATTTTAAATTATAACTATTTTTATATAAACTATTTAGATTATAAACTATTTCTTATATATACTATTATTATATTTAAACAGTTAAGTGGGAAGTGTTATGATTCCAAAGCATTATGATTTCTAAATTTTGATATCCAAAGTATTATGATTTCTAAAGTGTTTGATTTAGAAAGTGCTATAACTTTGAAGTACTAAGATTCTGTAAATGGATATATTTGAGATGGATATATTTAAAATGGAAATGATATCATATTTGGTCTTGAAATGGCAATGATATTTTGGTTTTGAAATATAAACTATTTTGAAGGTTTATTAAATGACCAATCAGTGTAATAATTACGTAGTTATTGAAGAGCCTGGGATCGATTAGGGACATACTCTCTGTCTAAACCGAATACCAGTTTAATAACTATTATACGTGGAGTGTGATCCAGAATGAAGTGGTTGGAATAATGACATTGCTGGATTTGAAGAAAGAGAACGATAATGGATAGCCTTGACACTTATATCAAATTTGAAATGACTTAAACAGGAGCCATGTCGGGCCAATGAGGTTAGCCACTTCTAAGCGAACACACTTCTTCGTAAACTACTAATTACTTGTTTTTGATTGGTGTGCACCCTTAAATTAGGAGTGTTGTTTCGCGGTGTTGCGATCCTTGCGGCATGCGTTCTCACTAGTCCGGATCAGGCAAACGGTAGTTTCACTACCTTGGGTATTGCCTCATGTTCCTTGTTATACTCGTATCCCTATGCGCGACAACTATGATTTGTTTTGTGTTATATCTATGGAGTACTCCTTGATAGCCCACTAGTTTATGGTGGATATTACAGTTCTGTGTAGACTATGGCGCTTATATAAAATGTGTTAAGGGGGATAATGGTAACGCCTTAACGCTATTTTGTTACTGTATATTACTGATAGGCGTTATCTATTTAGCGTACATATAAATGGTTTAACGAATCCTTAGAGGATGGATATCCCAAACATTTTTTGAGTTACTTGTATTTTCAGTTGTTATTTCACTTGAGTTAGATTTATTGATATAAGAATGTTAATCCTGACTCAAGTATTTTGTGTTTTTCTTTACGCTCAGGTCAGACTGAGTGATATAGCTTTTGAGTCTCACCTTTGGAGTTGGAGCTTCGCTTGGAGATCCAGCTATCTATCCAGCTTTCAGATATTCAGTTATTCTAGTGATGTATTCTGATCTTGTATTTGACTATTGTATTCGAGACTTCTGTTGTATCTTATTTAACTCTGTTATGTATATAGTAGCTTCATGAACTACTATTCTTTTATTTCCGTTGCACCGTTGTTATATTACTCTATGTTTGTGATTCTGTGAATATTTATTTACTATATATGCTGAGTTTTGCCAAATATAAACTTACAATCTGATATTTTGAGCAATTCAATTCCGGCATGTTTGGATGCGAATGGTTGAAAATATCAGGTCATTACACTTACAAACTACATTCATTCTCCATAATATTTTGTATAACAAGTCCAAAGAATAACAGGAGAAATATTACCGATTGCTCCATCCGAAACTGTATTTTAACTCCGCTTATTAGGATTTCTTATTGCATCGAATTAAATATCTCATAATCATAAAAAAGGGCATCGTCACCGCAATTATCAAAAATCAAATTAGCATCAACGATGAATCATCTATGATATCAAAACTGATATAGGAAAACAAGAAATCAGAAAATGTGGAAATTATATATAAAAATCCCAATTTATTTCAGAAATAAAATAATAATACGGTTCAATGATTCTTTCTTTAAACAATTAAATCAAATATTCATATCTATATAGTGCACTTAATAATTCATAAATAATCATATTATTAGGGAAATACACTTTAAAATACCTAAAATATTAATTATAAATATTTCATATTTCAGTAGATTTATAATCTTTTAAATAATTAACTAAAATCAAATATAAAATTTTATTTTCAATTAATTTAGATAAAACTTCTTTTATCAATTTTATATTCTGAAATCAACAAAAATCCTTAAAATAGATTGTGTATTGAGTAGTACTTTAAGTTTCTTTAAATAAATCGAAAATAAAGATTTACATACTAAATTTCATTTCCAATTCTCTTCTTAAATATATTAAAATATTCAAAATCACTTTACAAATCAAATATCCATTATATAGAGGTCTCTCCATAATTTTCCATAATTAGTTATTTTTTCGAAAATGGTTTTTTTTATTGATTTCTTATAAAATGGAAAAAACAAGTACAACAAGATATATACACAACAGTACATAGCTACTTCATAATACGAATACTGTAAAACATTAAAGTTAAAACTCTAAGTCGGACCATTGTTAAGATCTCTTGTGCGGTTGTGTGGTTATCACATACTACTCTTTTCTATCCAAATATGCATTATGTGCTATTAAATAACCATAACAAACATGTCCCACTCACATGTTTCAATCATCTCCCATGTAATCACAAAAAATTCATGTGTTTCCTTCTTCTCAATTATAGTCGCAAACCCAGATCTACCATGTATCATCATCAGATTGTCCACTTCTTATCACTAACTCCTTATGGAATTGTATAGCAAAGATACTCAGCCAAAATCAACTCGTTTCCTCACACCAACCGTTGGTATGAACCAACCATCTATCCAAACTTGGCAAGAGATTCGGACAACAAAGTTAACCTAATTACCAAGCAAACCTCATAAATTTGAAAGATAATCCTCATTTTTGATATGCAAATAAGGGTTCATGTAGACTCAAAACTCATATCAGTAGTCTTTGAGTTCTGTTGATGACTGGATAGTTAGAGTCATGGTTGTTATTCCCTCAAGAACAGAAATCAAAGTTGATTATGTAATTGCTATTCCCACCTGTTCCACTTAGAGTATACACATATCTAATTCGACATTCCACATGAAACAAAATTCGAGTTAAAATAAATAGGCATGAATGAAACGGACCGATAAAGATCCATTTTTCTCGCAGTGTTTGCTTGATTATGACTTAGAGCCATTAAATTTTCTTGAATCGGCATTTGATTTTATTGCCAGAAACTTAGTTTCACCATTATACATACACTTTAGGAATATAATATTAGTGAACAAGTTTACAAATCTCGCAAATCCAACTCTAATTACAAGAATACTTTACTAGACTAAAATAATTTCTCCTAATTCATGAATCGCCTCTTGGTAGTTTCTCTCCCGATCAGAGAGAAAACTATTTTCTTATACAAATATCAATAATTAGTTATTATTTTCAAATAAATATACATATATTTAAAATAATTTATATTTTTTTTCAAATAATAGAATATAATTCAAAATCTTCACTTTATACTCAAATTAATTAGAAATAAAACATTTCTTTAAAATTATACCAAACTCGAAATTCAAATATTATAAAAAGAGATTGTTTTTGTTTATTCAAAAGATATCCAAAATCTTATAAATATTTTATAAACAATTCTATATTTTTCTAAGGTTGGGAAACTCCTTCAAAAATATTTAAACCAACTTTATAAGAAAAATTCCTTAAAATAATAATATTATTTTAATAATATATTTCATAAAATACTAATATATTATATTTTCCTTTAAAATAATTCTAAATAATTAATAATATAACTTTTTAAAAGGGTTTACAACCAAAAGAAAACTATATTTATATTCATAATAAAAAATCTATTTGTAAATTTGAAAATAGCTATATTGAATAGAATTTAGAAAAATATTTATAATATACTTTTAACAAGAGTTTAAAACTCTTTAATAATGTTCAAAGCTTTTCAAAAATCTTTTAAAATAAGAAAACAAATAAACATCCAAATACATAAATTGTGGAGTAAAATTACTCTACAAACATATCAACAAACATTACCACAATTTAACGCGTGACCCGAGTCAAGTTCCTTTGAATTCCAATCGTCTATAAAATTCACATATCGATACACGAATAAATATTAGTTCAATTCCCAAACGGACAGAGTTCTGTTTGTAAATTGACACTTATAAATAACACAATCATCCAACAATCCAAATAACAAACAATCCGAAACAATCAATCAAACTAATCGATTCAACCAAACAATGAAATTAATTATCGGGATAAATTTATATGTATAATACAAAGGAAATTAGATATAGATGTGATATAAAACTCACTGAAATGTTGCTTATACGACCAAATCTGCAATTATGCCATTTGCCAAGCCCAATTAATCACCAAAGCCATGCACAACCTCCAACAGTTGCTGCCTAATATTCATCCCTACATGCAAGAAAAGCCACCAATACCTACGTCTTCAAAGTCATTGCCATCCCCGTCTCTGCCTAGCCCCCTTTTGCACCTGAAACTGCCTCGACTTAACTTCATTGGCATCGGCCAGTGCGCCAATATGCTTGCCCACACAACTGTTGAACATGCGATCCCAAGTTGCATCAACCTTGCTCGAACCATGCTACCTTCCCAATGCTGGAACCGGGCCAGCCTGTATTGGAGTTAAAGGGTAAATTTAAAAAAATTCCTTTACTAGATCTTTAATGGGCTTATGAAGTCTAAATTCATTTCGAACTTTTCTAAATTTCTTTTAAATAAATTAAATATTTTATTTATTTCATACCTAAAGATGTTTTAGTTTTAATTCAAATAAATATGCAATATGATGAATGTATCAAATACATTTATGTGTTTGAATGATAAGGATATCATATGACTAGCATATAAAAGTACGTAACTAAACATGTAAATGTTTAGAGAAAGAAACTTTTTATTCCTTTCTCTTAACACAAATAATTAATTAGGGAAATATAGAGCCATAAACATGGAGAGAGAAACCTTCATTTCTCTCTTTAATAAGGTTAATTGACAAATTAATGACATTTCCTACTTAATTCACACAAGCCTTTGGTGTCCAAAATTTTGACTAATAATATATATGTGTGTGTGTGTATTAACATGAGTCTTACATATATATACACAAACAAATACGTGCATATATACATATACATTAAAATTAAGATTAACTAGTTTATTATGAAGTCAAAGCTTAAAACAATATCTAATTCGATAAGATTTTGGAACCAAATTAATGGTTGTAAATAAGAATATATTTCATAAACTTTAAGTCGAAGGGACATGCTATAATATGTATGTATATTTGAACCTTTTATTTATAAAATCCTACCTTAACAAAATGGCTAAAAGGGGCATGTGACATTTTGCATAAAACTTCATTATAATAATAAATAAAATTCTTTTTCTTAAGTGTACAATGATGAAAAGATTTACATCCAAATCAATAATCATACAAAACTTATAATCATATTCCAAAATTGCTTCAAATAAATAATATATGTATTTTGTTCAAGTTTGTAATTATGTAACTAGCAATAAAATATATTAGGTAATTTAACATTAGATTTCAATCAAATTGCTAACCTTTCCTTTTTTAATCAACTTATAAATTTCAAGTCCACCTAAAATTTTATGTAAATAGCAAATAAAATTATTTCAAAATGAATAAACTTTATGTAAACAGATTATTTCAAAAAAATTCTAAAAGGAGTTTTTATATGAGAATTGGACAACACGGGCATGTATAAATTATGATAAAAAACAGATCTAATTAAATACATAAAATAAACAACCAAATAGAATACGGATAGATCTGCAATAATTATCATTGTTGACATGTGAATAACAAAAATGGTAAACAAGATGATTTTAATCATATTAACATGATAAGGATAAAGCTGATCAAAGTTTATAAACAAAATATTCAAAATATTGTCCAAATACATACAAATGAATGAATGCAAAGGTGAATGAAAAAACATGTAATCATCATGAGACAATTTATAAATGAAGTAAGAGTTCACCTTTTAGACGAAGCCAAGAGAAACATCTTGATTGAAGATTTCTCTTCTAATCTCAAGCAGATCATCACCCATCTTTACAATAGAAGAATAAACCACTTACTTTTATTTTATTTGATGTTTGCGTTTTGTATTGGATTTGATGAAACTTTTGGAAATATTGATTTGATTTTCAGCCACGGAAGGTTAGGACGAGAGAAGGAAAGTATGAATGAGAATGAATGAAAATTGTCTATAAAAAACAAATTAGAGGATATGTTTTAATTGAAAGAATGAAATATTTCTCATTCTTTTAATTAAAAACTTTCCTAATCAATTCACTTTATTCTCTGTGTGTGTGTGTGTGTGTTCTTCCTTTTTCATATGATATGGCTGAAATTATTTGTCATCAATTGGTACACAATTTCCATAAATCCTTTCATGCAAATATCTTTAAATTTGTTCAAAAATATACCGATATCATATATCGATGCTTACAAATATTACTTTTATATCTACATTCAAATAATTCCAAATAAATCACAAATATCATATAAAATAAATAATAATTGATATTTCTCAAATATTAATTAATTTAATTAACTTTCAATGCTTCCACTTGACCCAATTATAGTCATTCGATGGGTATCATGCCATGATTTAACTATAATTAAAGCGGAGCTTCCACATTGAAGATCAACAGTATTCACAAGTTGACAGAGTTGCATGAATTAGTCACATCGATATTTTCTGTTTGACCTTAGTATATTAATCAATAGAAAACTATCAAGTGAGTTATTCCATAGTTATCCAGCAACTATCAACACATAACCCATTGATGTCCCCAACAATCACGAGTAATACACTACCCAATATTTAAAGAGTGTTACATATTCTAGTCCCAACGGATATATAGATATCCAGTCTCGACGCATCTTGACTGGTACTTAAAATAGCATATTTATTTTCATTGTGATAAATTATGCATAATTACAATACATCGCAACTACTATTAAAAAAAGATACTATTCAGGGATTTTCTATTAAATTTACATTAAATTAAATTAATTAATTAATATAGCACATTATATCAGTATATAATGCAAAGAAAACACCTTTATTTTGAAAATGATTTGTCAACGAGTTAAATATATATAACAAATTACAATTCCCTCAAGGGCATACCCCTAACTCTATCACCCAGAATGTAGCATGTGCTGCCAATCTTGCTAATTTCCCATCACGACATCCACTGCCACTCACGCCAATTTCCATCCCAGGCATTAACTCCTCCAAGTTTTTTACCTAAGTGGCGATTTTTGATTTCAAGTAAAAATTGAGAATAGGGCTCGGGCTACTTAATTTGGGTACGAAGGAGAATTTTTCAGCGAATGTAACGACCCAATATTTTCAACCATTCGCATCCATTATAAGTGTATAGGTAGACACTCATGCCGGAATTGAATTGCTCAAAATACCGCGTTGTAATTAAAAATTTGGAAAATCTCAGAATATACAGTAAATAAAAGTCACAGATCACAGACACAGAGTAATAATAATGCAGCGGAAGTAAAAAGAGATAGTAGTTCATGAAGCTACTATATAAAAATATCAGAGTTACATAAAATACAACAGAGGAAATAAAGTACAAAAGAAGTCTCACTTCATAGATGTCAACTAATACAAGAGCCGAAAGGAACAACAGATTTCAAAAGATAAACTTGACAAGTAGATAATCTTCAGCGATTCCAATCTCCAGAAAGTGGAAATCCAAATCTGTGAATAACTCAGGTTGACCCGAGCGTAAATAAAAATACAAACACTCGAGTCAGGACATACGTACTTATACAATGTAAACCAACTCAAGTGAACTGTAGTAAAGGTACAAGTAACTTAGAAGATGCTTGGGACCGCCCACCCTCTGAGGATCCGTTAAACTATTTACTATGTAGTATATTGCGCTATATACAGTAGTGTCTAATCAGTAAAGTATAATCATATAGAAAATAGCGTTAAGGGGATGGTGAACCTTAACGCGGTCGGATCTTTAAAACCAAAATCGTAGTGGGCTCGATATAAGGATATGACACGGCACGCGAGGCAATGCCAGGGTGGATACACCGTTTGCACTCCCGGACCGGTGGTGACGGCAAGCCAGCAGCTTCCGCCCACCTCGAACAATACCCCCGAATCAAAGTGGTGCCACCGAATCGAATCATAACAGTAATAGAATGGTTTCTGATGGAGCATGCTCGATGAAAGGGTGCGACCCTTTGTGTAGCCCGGTATAGCTCCTGTTTTAGTCATATATGCCAACTCACGGGAGTTGGGTCCACGTAATATACCTCGAAAACGTCGCCACCATCCTACTTCATTCTGGAATCTCCACCGCATACACAGTTGTTAAAGTGGTTTTCGGTATTGGCCGGCTATAAGACAATATCCGATCCCGGTCTCTTATCGTTATTATAACCCGTAGTTATAACCTTTTAAAACAATATTTATACTTCAAAATAAAATATTATTTCAACCCAAATCTTTATCAAAATAAAGATTAAATCATTCCAAATATCATATCTTTCGGATCTTCTTTTCAAATCATTTTAATATCAAAATATCATATCTTTCAAAACTCCATTTTCAAACCATTTTAATATATCAAAATATCATGTGTTCTCAAAACCACATTTCAATCATTTAATATATCAAAATATCATATCTTTTTGAAACCACATTCATTTCAAATCATTATTCATTTTATTCAATTTAAAATATCATTTCAATCCATATTTCAAAACAGTATATATTCCAAAATCATTTTTAATCATTAAAATGAAGTTATTATGTTAAATTATTAAATTTCCAAAATTTTCGACTTCCAAAGTTCATGTATTCACTTAAGTTTATCAAAGCAGTGAAAATTCACTTTTCGTGGCATTTAGAAAACGCTATGGAAAAATACATTCAAAAAGTTCAATTTAACAAAATACAACATTTTAAATTGTTTTAATAGGGTTTACTTAAATTTCGAATAAACTTAGTTAAATTCAACAATTTATAGCACTTACAAAAATTGCTATAATAGCTTTTAATTCAATTTAGCTTTTTAGTTCATTATCATCAACTACAGCATTTTCAAATGCTGTAATATCATTTACATTGTAATTAGTAGCATTTCAAAAATGCAGTAAATTTACTTCAAATATTCAATAAAATTTCTCAACCAATTATATTTTTATTTAAAACATTTTTAACTTATAAAATCATACATTTTTCACATTTATAACATCATTTAATTTTTCCTCAAGTTCATGATCTTATAAAGTTAAATTTCCATTCAAAAATCAAGATTTAATAATAATTCACTTATTAAATTGCAATGTTCAATTTTAAATCCATTACATTAAATTTCAACTTCACACTTAAGTTCAAATTCTCAAATATAACTTAATTTTATTTTTATTTACTTAACTAAAAGTTCACTTTTAAGTCAATTTCATAAATTTCCAATTTTAGTTATATTTCAAAATTTCAACTTAAAATATTCTTTCATTTCACATTTCAAATTTGTTAAAAAATCATTAATATGATATAAAATCACTTTTAATTCATTTAAATTCAAATTATCATAATTTCATATTCAGTTTAATTTCCAATTATAATTAAATCAAATTTTTCAAAATAACTTACGTTCAAAATTTTCTAACTTTTCATTAATTCATTTCACTTACAATTGTTCAGAAAATCAATAATACATTACAAAATTTATTTTTAATAAATTTTAAATCAAAATATTATAATAATTACATTTCTAAAATATTTTAAACATTTTAGAAAAACATATTTTAACTACGGGTCTGTATAAAATTTTCTACGCTAGGTAAAGTGATACGGGTAATATATCATTTCAACCCGTAATTTACAAAGAAAAATCCGGGTTTTATCATTTCAAACCCGCAGTCCCAAGTAAAAGAAATAAATTTGAAAATCATTCAGGCCTATCATTTTAGCCCATAACGATTTTTTCCCTATTCTAAAGTTCGTTCGGGTATGTATCATTTCAACCCATAGTGATTCTAGTCTACTGGGAACTTGCAATGGTGATAAACAGATATGAATGAACAGTAACAACATATATATAATAACAGATGATATGACATGAAATTTAACAGGTTTAACATCATATATAAATAATCACAGTCAGTTATAACATCACATAAAATTCTACACATTCAATTGTTGTTGTTTCACAACTGCATAAGTATAAACATCGTGTGAGTTTTACTCACCTTTTATGGCTGGAGATTTCAATACCAATGACACAACTGATTCCAGAAGGCACGATGACACAACAATAGGCTCAAGTGGGAAGAGATCCAAGCTTAGAACTTGTGTTACAACCCAAAACAAAATATCCAAACAAACAAAAATTCAATAAAACTAGATATGAAATAACTTTGAAATAAAAAGGAATAAAAAGAGATATGAATGCAATGACTTTTGCCTTGCTTTCTCTATTCTTTTGCATGACCTAGGGGTTTATTTAGGTCAGGTTTGACAAGACTTTGGCTCAGGTTTGATCATAAGAATGCATGGCATAAAGGCTAGAACATGTGGAGGAAGTTACAACATAAGAATATCAAGGGACTAGGCAACATAGTGTAGTTTTGGTGCACCGCAAGGCTCGTCTACATGCATTGTTTGGCTCAGCTCTTGATGTTTCATATCTGGACAGAGGTTGGAGGGGTGTGTGATGATCAGGTCAGAGGTGGTGGTTGCTGCTATGGTGGTGGTTAGGGTGGTGGTTGAAGTGGATGAGCAAGAAAAGGCCAAACAAGCATAGATCTAGGCTTTTGGTTACATTTGGAAGAGTTTGACCATCAAGGGGTGTTCGGCCATCGTCATGGCTGTAGGCTTAGATGGTGGTGATGGTCGGGAAGAGATGGAAGGGGGTGTTGGCCGTGGAGCAAGGGGGAAAGCCACTCCAATCAGGGGAGAAAGCAAGGCAAATTTGCATAGAAATAGGAGAAAAAGTAGAAAGAAAAGAGGAATTTACCTAAAAAAATTTCTTCAAGATGGAGGCTATGATTTTTTGGGTTTTGGAGCTTTGAAAATTCGTGAATAACAGGAGGAAGTCGGCTGGAGAAAAAAAAAGGAATAGTTAAGGTTAATTGGTGAAAGGTTAGGTTAAAAGTAAAAGGGTGGACTATAAAGGCCCATAGGAAGATAGAAAGTTTAAGGCCTTTCAAATTTCTCTTTTCTATTTTGTAAATACAAAAAAACCTGATAAAATAGATAAATAATCTCAGAAATAATGTAAATAAGAAAAATAAATAAATACATTTTAAATTATATAATTTATATAAAGAAAATATCAATATATGTGAAACTAGGCTAAATAAATTGAAACAACCCAAATAATCTTTGGAAAAATCTATTTTTAATAAAAATACATATAAAATTAATATTAATAAAGTATAAACACAGCAAATAAAAGTGAATGTACAAAATAAATAAATAAAGTAAGGAGTGGCTAAAATATCTGATGAATTGATGACAAAGAAACTGTAAAAGAAACGTAAAACGACATTACGTTTCTTAGCCTTTAAACCTTTCAAACTTCTTAAATTTGTTTACATAACTTGATATTCTAGAATTAATAATAATAACAGATAAGATTTCAAAAATTTATCAAAATATAAATATATATATATATATATAATATTTATTAAATATATAAAGTTAAATTAAAGAAAATAGCTAAAATAGTAAACTAGTCTAGAAAATTTGAAATTACATGAAATAAATTTTAGAAAATTCATATGAGCTTGTAATATATTTTTAAACATAAATAATAATATAAAATAAAAGTACATTCACAAAACAAATAAAAAAAATATTAAATAAAATTTAATGAAGAAAATAGCAGAAAATAAGAAAACAGCCTAAAAAAAAGGAAATAAATGCAATAAATTTTTGAAAAATTCTATTATCATTTTAAAAATATCCAAAAGTCAAAGTATACATAATATAACATAAATGTACAAGTTGGAATAAGATATATCAAATAAAATGTCATTTATAAAATTTAACATAAAGACCATTGCTGAATAACCCAATATACACACAATATTGAAAACAATATAACTTTTGCAATTTAAATCCGTTTTCAACGAAACGAAAAGCAGTGTTCTTAAAATTTTATGTACTTTCATAATAAAATTTAAAATTTAAAATTTCAAACTTTTAAAAAAAAAATTAAAAGTCAAAGTTTGATTAGTTTGACCAAAATTCACTTTTTGGAAAATATTCTTTTTAGTCAGGCTTTGGAATGATAATTCATATCAAAACTAAAGTTTACATTTAAAGTAACAAAATTAATCATTCAAAAAAAATATAAGTTTTTAAATCAAAATTTAATTAAAATAATTGAAAAATACAAAAAAAAATCATAAAATACAAGGTTCTTACAGCGAAAGGGAGAAAAGAATGGTTTAAAGGGCTTGGACCTTGACTCGAGCTCTAATCTTAACTAATTTGTTTCTTTTTTTAAATAATTTTTGTTTTTATTTGTAAGTAAATTCCAATTTGATTTAACTTAATTTACACTTCATTCTATGAACTATATTTTCGTAACTAGACAATTTTATTCAATTGAATGCCCGTTTATTTATTTTTTTACTATTTAGTCATGTAATAATTATTTACACTTTAAAAATATTTGATATTCAATTAAAACATTTTATTCATTTTTAAAATATCATCCAAAAAAATATATTAATTTAATTTAATTTATTGAAAAAATATCTTATTTACTACAATTTTTCAAGTAAATAAGAAATTTGGATTTTTTACCTTTATTACATTTATTTTACGAGTAAAAAGTAAAGTTGTTACAGTTACAATAGACTGAATAAACAACTTAAATTAAGTGGTTGAATGAATGGGCCTTCGTATTTCATACATTATTATGGCAATGGCAGGAATAATTAGGGCTTGCCGCATAACACTTATTGGTCACATCAGGTTAAGAAAATTATTTAGTAAAAAATAAAAACCATTATTTATGAAATATTTTATTTTTCAGGTGCTAATTGAAAAATAGACATATTTTTATTTTAATACGAATATCATGAATATTCGTTATAAAATAAAACTATAATAGATGTATTTGTGATGCACTGGAAAATATAGAAGTATTTAAATTTATTTGCAATTATTTTGGAATTATGGACCAAGCCATAATTTTGAGAAATAATTTATGATTATATGATTATGAATCATATGGGTACTGGTAAATTATATCTCAAACAATTAAGTGCAAAGCACCCATTTAGTGGGAGCATTATAAGAGTTGATGAACTCTATGGATTGATACATAGAGACATATGCAATTGAAAGTTCCATAGTGGTTTGACGTACTTTGTTGTGTTCAACGATGAATTATCACAAACAAGAATATGTGTATGCGATATACATGTATATGTTAATTATGAGTTCATGGAATATAAAACGAAAGTAAATAAAATAATATATGATAGAAAATAAAATGATTCGATTTAATTGAATATGTGAGTATATTGAAAAGAGTTCTAAACGTAACTAAAAATGAATAAATATTCAACCCAAAAGTCACTCCTCCTTATGATATATAATGATGCATCGATAAGGAGTAACTGAACTTTGTTGAATGAAATACAATTAATTGTGGGTGAAGTTGAGTTAATTTTTTTGTAAAGTCATGTACTTAAGAGTAGTACACAAGATTAAAATTAATTCGTCCAAAGAATGGTTTAAAAATCATACAAGGTAAGGGTTTATAAGAAACCCTAATATATCCTAGGCCAAGGAGTTGCCAGGTTGTGCAAGTCGAAAGACCACACGTAATAATTGTATGTGAGGGATCACCCTAAAAGGAGTTGGTAATGGTTGTCATCGAATGACCAATTTATATTTTGAACATAAGTTTTGTAAACTAAAAACAAATCAGTATGATATTGGGGAATTCATAAAATGTCTATGAATACCTATTCCATTACACTGAGAAATAATTGATGCTTCAAGAAATACCAATTTCGAAGTGAAAGAATTTCTTTTAGTAATTATTGGTAGTAAAATGGATTTGGACATGATCAAAGGATAAAACCGATTATGCGAAATGTAATGAAATTAACTAAGCCTAAATGAACACTAGGCACTAAAATGCCTAATAAATATTCTTGCACGTTGAAGAGAAACTATGAGTTTCTTATCAATATCGAGAATAAATAATCATTAGCAGTCAACTAAACCATTAAGAGTATTGACTTCGACATATGGTATGCCACACAAATCTGAAAGGATTCCAAGTACAGTATAAAAATGTTTTGATAGTTGTGCCCAAAGGAATATAATTCATTGCCTGCAAATGTGTCTTTAAGAGAAAGGGTGATGTAGTTAGAATATAGTTTGTAACATTGATAAAAACAAAATCATAATTTTCAATTGTTGAAATTAACGTAAAAGATTTGTCATTTGATGTGCTCAAGATGATTCGGATTTTACTTATGAAATAATCGTTTGGCATGACTTTAAGTTTTGGTACATATGTGTTTAAGTGGAAATTTCTAAATAATGATTTAGAGTAGACTGTTTGCACATAACAACAAAGTGTCTCAAAGTTAATGAGAGTGATATCGAGTTTATTGGTTTTTAGCATATGATCCAAGAAATGATACGAAAGTATCATTCCATAGGCATGAAAATTGAATAAGTATTTTGATGGAAATATCGAATAGTTTGATTTTCAATCAAAATATAGAGGAAGCATGTCAATAAGAAAGAAAAGTAAATGGTACATAGTAGATTATATGTAAACGGCATAATGTTGATTGTTGGGAATGTCCCAAACGATATGCAAAGACGCCTTATTAAGAAGTTTAATATAAAACATGTATGATGGATTCCTTATGTATTGACATTAGGGATTATTGTACGTGTTGTATTATCTACAATATCATAGCTTGCTTATGTATTTGACGCATGAAGAAAATATCAAATCTAAGTAGGATCACTAAATGGTAGTTTAGAGTGTTTTTGAGTAATTACAAAATATAGAGAATTGTTTACGGAAGCAACAAACTCCTTATGAAGGGATGTTCATACTTGAACTTCATAAGCATTATCGAGTTTGATATGTCAATATTAAATTCATGTTCAAACTTTAATTAAGAAGCTTTAAGTTGGAATAGTTCCAAACAATAAGTAGTAGCTAATTCAGGTAAAGGCTACTACAACATAAGAAGTATAAATAAATGAACAAATTTATAACCGAACTTAAGGTGATTCCAAATATTGAGAATCACATGACATTGTTATACGTTGACTATGTTATGATACAATTTGTCAAAGAACCTAGAGATCACTAGAAGTCAAGCGACATACTCCGAATTGTTCCACATGATAAAGGCAATTTATCAACATCGGAGAAAGTTGATTGACATAATAGATAATTAAAATAACATAGCATACCCATTCACTCAGGGACTGACTCGATTATTTTTTAGAAAGATGATCAATGAAGTTGGAATAAGATTCCAAAATTGAACCTAAATGCAAGTGGAAGATTGATAGAGTTAGGCATATGCCGTAGGGGCAATTATGTAATTTGTTGTATATATCTAACTTGATTACCAATTTTGTTCAAAATATAAGGTGTTTTCTTCCTGTTATATACTTGATATAATGTGTTGCATTAATTATTTATATAATAAAAGTGTATTTAATATAGGAAATCAATAAATGGTATTGTTTTTTATAGTAGTAACAAAGTGCTAGAATCATGAGAATTTTATCACAATTAAATAACATATTGTTTTAAATATTCCCAGTCAAGATGTTTCGAGAAAGGATATCGATTCATCCGTTGAGACTAGAATACGCAGTGCTCTCCAAATGTTGGGCAGGATATTTCTCATGGTTGTTGGGGGCATCAAGGGGTTACGTGCTGATAGTTATTGGATAACTATGAAATGATTTGGTCGAGAGTTCTCTGTTGGTTAACATAACTAAGATCACACAGGAAATCTCGAAGTAACGATGTCACAAAATTCACTTGACTTGAGAATACTGTGGAACTTCATATAGACACTCCACTTTGATTAAAGTTGAATCATGACATGACGTCCATCGAACCATTATAGTTGGGTCTAAGTTGAAGGTTAGAATTGAAACATTATTAAATAGAAAATTCTCCTTGGTTATACGGGGTTAGTACCACAGTCAATTATAGTCAACTCAAAATCAAGGTCTCTAGCCAGAGCGATACGGTTAATAATAATTGTTATTATCGAACCAATGATTTTGTATTTCAAATTATGAAGTTGAATCCCTGACTGAATTTACACTTTCAAGTCGCAAAACTGTAATGATGAATTCTTCGAAAAACCACATGATTTAATTAATCTATAAAATGTTATAAATTAACTAAATTACTAATATCTAAGAAATATTAATTATTGTTTAATTAATGTTTGGGAGTTTTTTTGTAATCATTTGAATGCATTTATAAAAGTTATGTTCACGCATATCGATATAATTTTAATTGGGTTTAAATAAAAGATAATTGCATAAAGTGATTTATGGAAATTTTATGTCATTTGATGGCATCTAATTTTAGCTATATGTTGTAATGAGGGAGCAGAGGTGTAACACCTCATAAAATTTAATAATGAATAAATTAATTATAAGGTCAAAAATGAAAATTTTATAAATTTTGGAATTTGGCCACGGTAGTTACACTATTACATTCTGGCGATTTTCTGATCAACTTTCATATATCAAATTATGTACGAAGCTCAAACGGAAAAGTTATTAACATTTGAAGTTTTCAAATTAAAATAATTCAAATTTTAAATTAATATTAACGTTTGAAATTTAAAATTATAATAAATTTGTTAATGTTAACTAGAAAGTTGAGGGTTAAGTTATTAATATAAATTAAATAAATGAGGAATTAAATAACAGTTAAAATGCAAAATAAATACGTTCCCATTTATAGGCAACTAGTCCACCGCTTTTCTAGGGTCGGTCGAATGCTAACAGTCAACCACTTGGGGAAGGGCGATCTACCTATGGTTGTGATGGCGGCTAGGTTTTTGCTAGGCACGAATGACTCTGATATTATTGTTTTATACTAATCCAAATTCGATGGTTCTGGTGCCTTCTATCCACTATAAATAAGAGCCTAGACCCTTCACTTCTATTCACAAATTATTTGGAAACGCAAGCAGAGCTCTATCAGTCTCTTTCATCTACATGATTTGAAAATTCTTAAAATCTTCAGGTAAGTGATTTTAGACATTTAATATTAAAATTCTAATTCTATTCTTCTCCGGTCCTTGAAATTATAAATCAAATTCATATATAATCCAATTATTATATATTTCAAAATGACTAAGTCTGAAAAGAGATTTAAAGCAGGCATGATCGAATCCAAATGAGAAAGCTGGGAATCATCTGTGAGTGAGAATCTTAATTTTCTTATTTTAGTATTTGTATAGTTAATTTTGGATATGTATTATTCCTTGGTGAATTTTGTTTTGAAAACACCAAATTCAAATTAAATCTCCAAATTCACCTAAGTGAAATGCTAATCCTTATGGTATATCAATTGTTTTATATTGAAATAGTAGAGTTGTTTGGATATTGCAATTTGGGCTTTTTTATATTCTATTCGATTCCAATTCTTGTTTATTGATGTGCTAAAGGATTCAAGTAGGAAATTTAGTTAGGAAATGGTGCGTAAGGTATGAATTCCCTAACTCATAGTTTGCACTGTCTATTTTTGTAAGTTAATATGAATTCGTTTTTCACTTCAGATTCATTTATGTAAATGTTGAATATAGTATAAAAAAATTAAACTGTAAATGTTATTCCTTAAAATAGAAGCACTAATTCTAATATTTTAAAATAGAATAAGTTTAGTACAAGATTCTATTTTATTTTATGCAAGTCTATTGGTTAGCTAAGGATATTAGCAATTTGTAAGTTATTGTTTAGAGTAGGACTTATAAAATTTGGATGTTTTGACATTTAACTAATTAGTATATGATGCAAAATCTTCCCACATTTAGAACATTTAGTTATATATATGTGTGTGTGTGTGTGTGTGTGTTTGCATATAAACAATGTATAATAATTTACTAATCACGTAGTATAAATAGGTTAGTAATTAGTACTAAACCCCCTTATGAAGGAAGTTAAGGGTAAAATAAGGAGTTTCCCTTATATAGCCTTAATGGGAAATGCAATGAGACGAATATGGTTGTATGCTTAGAGAGTGGAAATTATGAATAAGTTATTAGGAAGCGAGGTCACTTAAAAGCACATAGAAGTCTGCCCAGCTAATATGGCCACTGCTAGTGTGAATTTGGAACTAATGTGGAATATCATCTATAATAAGTACCCATGAAGGATGCGAGCTTAGTTCTAATTATATAGGATAAGTCGGCCCAGTTAATATGGCTACAAGTGCGTACGAATAATCATACTAATGTGAGACGTCATAGTTTGGGTTACGAATCATAATACATAGGACCTCTTTAGGGTTAGGGGTATTAAGTGGTTGTTGTGGCGTCCGCTACCTCCCCACTTAAGAATTATTAAATGGTCGGGTTTATCGCTTAGGCATGGTAGTGGGAAATCTTGAAAAGGGTCCACTTTAGAGTTGAGGTATTAAGTGGCTATTATAAGGTCCGTCCCTCTCATAAAGAAGTATTAAGTAGACTAATAAGATTTCATGTGATGTTAATTAAAGAGTATCAGAGACGGTCCGCTTTGGGTTGGGTATTAAATGACGGGAACCCTGCTTAAGATATAAGTATTAAATGGACTGTCTGTCTAATTCCCATTGAAAAGTTATTAAGTGTCTTAAGTACTTTCTCTCACATTGTTAGGACAGATCATCGGTAGTTATGAGGGACCGGGAAGGGCCTTTGGCCTACAGTTGATGGTAAGTTATGGACTTGGACTGAAAGAGCGTAAGTTATAGAATATGGACTGGAAAGGCTTTCAGCTTACAGTAGTTGGTATTTTTGTTAGGAGATAGCTGGAATGCGAAGACATGTCACTTATCTAAATGATACTGCCCAAATATTATTATAGTAAGATTTGAGATTTTCATTCACTAGACTTTGTTGTTTTGACCCCCTCCTCATTACAACATACATGTTAGGTGAGACGATGACGATTTAGAGGATGAAGGCACAGGCAAGGACTCATGGCAGTTAACTATCCACTTATGTTTTTATGTATTTTGATGTACCCATTTCAGACATGATGCTGGTATATTTTAAGATATTGTATTTTGGATATTGGGATGGCATGTTTTCTTATAAGATTTGAATTTTCATAAAATGGGTACTATTTCTAATATTATTTTTTTATCTTTTTCTTTGTGAGAATCTGATAGTGTAGATAGGTAGCTTTGCGCAATGTTCATTGTATCAATTTTACCAACAAACAGCCAACTTTGGAATGGGTCTAAGGGTTGATATGCCTTTTTGGATCGAAAATAAGGCCCATTTCGAGATGGGTTGTTACATTTGGTATCGAAGCTAGGTTATCCGATTAAGGGGAGATCGGTATACATAAGAGGGCATAATTGTTATTTTTGGAAGTATTTTTCAAAACCCAACTATATATATATATATATATATATAATTTGAACATATTCGAACACACTAGGAAAATCTTGTATTTCAGCAAATAATACTATCTTAGAAAGTTCTAACTAAAAGTTTAAAATTACAAATAGATGATAATGGCTGAAAATCGTTCCACTAAGGATGAGAATTACTCTACCCAAGATATACCCATTATCTGGGGGATGCCTAAACGATTCAAGCAATACCCAAGGCATGTAGGTCAAATTCCCATTCCTCAACAAGTTGTAATAGCGGCACCCAATTCTTCACCCACTCAAGCGGTACCCCATCTTATAGACTTTCCCAAGATGTGCAAGGATTTTCAAGATATAGGAGGAAAGGTGTATACGAGAGCTAAAGGTTTTGTGGAGATAAAGGCTTCGATTAACAATTATAGAGAATATTTTAGGAGCTTAGATGGAAGGACCAGATTAAGAGGAGGATGGCTACATGTTATGTTAAGGGAGAAGCATTATATTGGTGGATAATAGTAGTTGAAGAGAATGCTAAGAAAGGAATTACTTATGCTCACTTGAGAACTCGCTTTGAGTCGTAATTCATGTCCAGAGCAGAAGTTAGTTTATAGTTGGAGAAGTTTATACAACTTAGACAGCATACTCCACATTGAAGGAGTACATCAATAAGTTCATGGAGCTAGCCAGGTTCGGGATGAGTTTGATTGAAAACCCTAAGAAGAAGGCTATGAGTTTTGTTAAAGGCCTAAATTCTCCACTTAGGGAGGTACTTTATACCCAAGTACTCATGGGCACCACTTATGAGATGTTAGTTGAGATTGCTTTGCTTTGGATTATTGGCTCAGAGGAGAAGGAGCAGGAGAAGGTCGGACCAGCACAAAATCAATTAAGAGCCAAGAAAGGAGGATTTTGGGCAAATAAGAAGGCAAAGGTGAAATTCAAGAAAGAAGGTATAACATGTCATAGATACAAGGAAGAACGCATTGATAAGGATTGTAAGGTGAGCATGATGAGAGAGGAGTTCAAAGGAAGATGCTACCACTGTCATGAGGATGGAAACTACAAGAACTGGTGTCCTAAGCTAGCTAAGGAAGGACACGGTGGGCAAGCTTAAGCTATTCAGGCTATACCTATCTCGAGTATACCTCCCCCTAAGGATTAAGTAAAATTTGTAGTGGGAGGTACAACTATCATTTCTAGGAACACTAGTCGTACCCTATTTGGCTCAGGAGCATCACATTCATTCATAGTTAGAAATATAGTTAACTCACTGAGTCTAAATACCTAAGTTGTCACCGACCCATTAGACGTATCAAATCCTATTGGGGGGTCGATACACGTTTCTTAATTTGCAAAGACCTAGTTGTGGATATGTATGTATGTATATATAATGTGGAATTTACATGTGACGTACATGTTCTTGGTTTTAAGAGGTACGGACTTATCCTAGGGATGGATTGATTATCTTACTACAAAGCTATCTTAGATTGTGACAGGAGGATTGCATGGTTAAGGAGTTGTAAGGGGTGAGACATAAATGTTAGTTGTACACCCCAAAACTCAAATTGAGTTATGTTATTTATATTTGCTGAGTTTATCATAAGATAATCACTCATATGTACCTGTAATTCAAGAATTTCCTGACGTCTTTGAGGAAGTATCGGGTCTCCTAACGAAGGGAGATTGAGTTAAGGATCGATTTGGAGAAAGACGCTAGACCCTTTGCTCTGCCACTAAGACTCATGGTCCTCCAAAGAAAGGAAAGAGTTGAATAAGAAAAGATTGAAGCTATTGCAAAAGGAATTTATTCGTTATAGTACTTCTAAATGGGGAGCACCTATTATTTTTGCCACCGAGGTAGACAGATCATTAAGATTATGCATTTACTATAGAGAAGTAAACAAGTTGATCTAGAAGAATAGGCGCCCCTTACCTAAAATAGGTGATTTTTTTGACAGCGTGTTGGAGCGAAAGTCTGCTCCCAATTAGATTTAGCGATTGGATTTCATTAACTAAGGATATCAAGCAGAAGACTACATTTCGCATATCAGACGGACTATATGAATGGGAAGTGATGCCTTTCGGGTTGACGAATACCCCTGCATACTTTATAGATTTGAGGAGTAGAGTCTTCAAGGGACAACTGAATAAATTCATCGTAGTATTTGCAGATGATATTCTAGTATAATCTAAAAGTGAGGATGAGCGTGAAATCACTTAAGGGAGGTACTAGGGACTTTGAGAAGGCACAACTTAAAGCAAAATTCTCAAAATTTTACTTTTGGAGGAAGGAGGTGAGGTTTCTTACACATTGTTTCTAAGAAGGGATTATCCGCAGACCCCGCAAAGGTGGAAGCTATTCAAGATTGGAAGATTTTGATGAATGCCATAGAGGTTAGTAGTTTTCTTGGGTTAGCGGGTTACCATAGGAAATTCATCAAGGACTTGCAAAGGTCGTTGTCCTGCTAACTCACTTAACCAATCTAGTTTGTGCATGGGACGAGAAATTCATGGAAGCATTCAAGAAGCTGAAGGTGATGTTGACTAGCGCAATAGTACCGACCATTCCCTATGGAACGAAGCCTTTCACCGTTTATAATGATGCATGTGTTATGGGATTAAGAGCTAACCTTATGCAAGAAGGAAGGGTGGCTTCTTATATGCTAGTAGGCAGACTATGAGAAGAGATACCTAATCCACGACATAGAGTTAGCAGCTATCATTTTTTCCTTAAAGATATGGACGCACTATCTTTTGGGGAAAGATTTGAGTTATTCACCGACCGTAAATCACTGAATTAAGTATTTTCCCAAAAAGATCTGAATCTTAGGCAGGAGAGGTGGATGAAGTTTATAGCATCATATGACTTTGAGATATAGTATACCCCCATAAAAAGGAATGTTCTCGTCGATGCCTTTAATCGGAAGCATGCTACTCTAAGTGATATATTGAGTGGAGGCAGTTGGAGTTCCTCTCAAATTTTAATTTCTGACCTCCGACTGAACCCACTCTAGGCTATCTTGTAGTAATGGAAGTTAGACCAGCATTGATGGACCATAGGCAATGATAATAGATATTGGGAAAGCTTAGTAGAAGAGAGTGTGTTCCCATGGTAGTAGGTATACAATTGACCAAAGAGGATGTTCTCTGAGAGATAGACGCCTTTGTGTTCCTATGGTTGAGGATGTTTTAGAAGAATTGCTAGCGGAATGTCAACATTCTAGGATAAACATTCACCCTGGTAAAATGTATAAGGATATGAAGAAAATTTTCTACTGGTCGGGAAGAAAAACGTAGCAGAATTTGTTTCTAGGTGTTTGACATGCCAAAAGATAAAAGCAGAGCAAAGGAAGCCTAGAGAGTTGCTATTACCATTGGAGGTGCTGACTTGGAAGTGGAAGCATGCATCGATGGATTTTATATATGGGTTGCCTAGAAGTCAAAGAGGAAATGAAGCTATATGGGTTATAATAGATAGACTCACTAAAAGCACCCATTTTACTTCCGTTAGAAGTAATAGGACCGCAACATCTCTAGTGCAAATTTATATCAAGAAAATAGTACGAATACACGGAGTTCCATTAGCATTGTTAGTGATATGGACCCTTTATTTACTAGAAAATTTTAGAGGAGCTTGCCGTCAGTCTTAGCGATGACAATCTTAGCACTACTTATCACCTGCTGACCGATGACAAGACGAAAAGGGTGAACGTGGTTTTGAAAGATCTATTGAGAGCTTGCATCATGGACATTGGAGGACATTGGGAGTAGCATTTACCCTTAGTAGAATTCATATGCAATAATAATTATTAAGCGACGATTGACATGGCACCCTTTGTAGTGTTATACAGGAGGTCAAACAAATTGCCAAACTGTTGATGGGAAACCACGAACAATATCCTACTAGGACCATATTTGGTTCGTAAAACCTCAAAAAAGATAGCGATGATTATGTATTCAATGAATGTCTCACATGATCGTCAGAAGTCCTAATGGACAAGTAAAGGAAGGAATTAGAGTTTAAGGAAGGAGATATGGTGTCCGTTAAGGTTTTCACTCTTAGGAAGGCTATAAGGTTTGGTTCGTCAAGGAAGTTAGCGCCAAGATTTGTTGGGTTTTTCCCGATCTTGGAAAGAATAAGGAAACTTGCATATAGAGTGAAGCTACGGGATAAGTTGGCAGGGATTCATAATGTTTTTCATGTTTCTACTTAATAAAATGCCTACATAACACCTCCGCCATAGTAGAGCCTAATCATTTAGTAGACATGGGGATGAAGCCGATAGCACCATGTGCCACCACATACATAGTGGAGCATCGAACTAGGAAGCTCCATAACATAGAAATTAGTCTGGTCCGGTTACAATAGGAAGGTAATTCATCGGAAAGCACATGCGAAACTGAAGAGAAGATGAAGAAGCTCATTTTGAGATTTTCTCTAATAAACGTACTCTCTCCAAAAATTTGGTTTTTGGTTGCATCGTGGTCGCTGAGTTGGATGGTCAGAGATGGTTGCCATAGTTTTTATCATTATTTTTGTACTCATATTGAAATTTTATGCATTTTTTTGGATGTTTGCATGCATGCCAATATGTCACGATCTTGCATTTGCACTAGGACTGAGCTCACTTATAGTATGTCTATCTACATAATCACATTGCACTTTTGATTGAGTAGATGGTTGTGTAGATAACATGGTTGTATAATATAGATGTTGAGTGCACATTACACTATCTGGCCCCTAAGGGTTTTGGGGACGAAATCGTTTTTAAGGGGGAAGAATGTGACAACTTGTAAATTTAATAAGAAATTAATTTTAATACTAAAAATTGAAATTTTATAAATGTTGGAATTTGTCTATGGTAGTTACACCATTATATTCATGGCAATTTTCTAATCAACTTTCATATATAAAGTTTTGTAACTGAAGCTCAAACGAAAAAGTTATAGACATTTGAAGTTTTTGAATTTAAAATAATTTAATTGGAATTCAAATTCAAATTCTATATCAATATTGGCATTTGAAATTTAAAATATTAATAAATACGTTAACACTAATTAGAAACTTAGGGGTTAAGTAAAGGCTAAAATAACCGTTAACATTAATTGAATAAAACAGGAATTAAATAACAATTAAAATGGAAAATAAATAAGTTCCCATTTATAGGCCACCAATCGACCTCCTATCTTGGGCTGGTCAACCGCTAGCAATTGAACACATAGGGAAGGGCAGACGACCAGTAATTGTGATGGTGGCCATGGTTTCGCTAGCCGCGAATAGTCCGGATTTTATTATTTTAAACTAACATAAATTCAATGATTCTGGTGCCTTCTAGCCACTAAAAATAAGCTTTTATTCACAAATTATTTTGGAACGAAAGTCGAGCTCTGTCAGTCACTTTTTCATACGCTTCAGATATTCCTAGGATCTTTAGGTAAGTGATTTTAGACATTTTATATTCAATTTCTAGTTCTATTCTTCTCAAATTCCTAAAATTCTGAATTTAATTCATATACGATTCAACTATTTTATATTTCAAAAGGAAGAGGTCTGAAAAGAGTTTGAAGTAGGCATAATAAAATCCAAAGAAGAAAGCTGGGAATCATCTATGAGTGGGGATCTTAGTTTTTCTCATCTTAGTATTTGTATAGTTGAATTTGAATTTGTTTATGCCTTGGCAAACTTTGTATATGAAAACACTAAATTAAAATTAAAACCCTAAAATTTCCCTAAGTGAGATGTCCATTCTTATGGAATCTCAATTGTTTTATGTTGAAAAGTAAAGTTGTTTGGATATTACAATTTGGGTATTTTATATTCTATTCCACTTCCAATTCTTCTTTATTGATTTGCTGAAGGATTCAAGTTGGAAATTTGGTTGGAAATAGTGTGTAAGATACAAATTCCCTTATTCGTAGTTTGCACTACCTATTTCCATAATCTAAATATGAATTTTCTTTTCACTTCAGGTTCATTTATGTAAAAGTTGAATAGAGTATAAAAGATTTAAATTGTAAATGTTATTCCTTAAAATAGAAACAATGATTCTACTATTTTAATATAGAATATGTTTGGTATAATATTTTATTTTATTTTATGCAAGTCTATTGGTTTGGCTAAGGATATTAGATATTTTGCAAGTTATTATTTGGATTGTACTTGTATAATTTGGAAGTTTTGACATTTAAACGATTAGTATAGGATGCAAAATCTTTGCATGCTTAGGAATATTTAGTTATGCATACATATATACATGCACACACATGCATATTAGTACATAAACAACGCATAATTAATAACATATTAATTGCGTAGTATAAATAGGTTAGTATTTAGAATTAAACCCACTTTGGAAGGAAGATAAGGGTAAGAAAGGAGTCTTCCTTATATAGCCTTAATGGGGAATGCAATGAGACAAATATGGTAGTATGTTAAGAGAGTGGAAATTATGTCTAAGTTATAGGGATGCAATGTCAGTTAAAAGCACACAGAAGTCTGCCCAGCTAATCTTGCTACCAGTAATGTGACTTTGAAACTGATGTAACGCATCATCCTATGTGAGGATGCAAGTTTAGTTCCAATTCTGCAGGAAAAGTCTGCTTAGCAAATTCGACTACCAGTGCATATGAATAGTCGGACAAATATGAGACATCATAGTTTGGGTTTACGAGTCATAATACGTAGGACCTACTACGGGGTTAGGGTATTAAGTAGCTATTGCAAGGTCCATCTCCTCCTTACTTAAGAAGTATTAAATGGTTAGGTTATCGCTCAACGATAGTGAGAAATCTCAAGAAGGGTCCGATTTGGACTTGAGATATTAAGTGGCTATTGTAGGGTCTCTCTCTCATAAAGAAGTACTAAGTAGCCTGATGAGATTCTATGCGATATTAGCTAGAGCATAGTAGAGATGGGTTTTCCTTTAGTAATGTACTAAATGACAGGGACCTACCTAAGATATAGGTATTAAATGGTCAAAGCCTTCCTAGTCCCATTGAAAAGGTATTAAGTGGCTAGGTATTTTCTCTCACATTGTTAGGACATAATTAATGGTAGTTGTGTGGGACTGGAAAGGGCCTTTGGCCTATAGTTGATGGTAAGTTATGGAGTTGGATTGAAAGAGCATAATTTATAGAATTTGGACTGGAAAGGCTTTCAGGCTTAAAATAGTAGGTATGTTTCTTATGACATATCTAGAATTTGAAGACATTAGTTATCTAAATGATATTACCCAAATACAATTATGGTAAAATTTGAGATTTTCACTCACTAGACTTTGTTGTCTAACTCCGTCCACATTACAACACATAGATTAGGTGAGATGATGATGTTTTAGAGGATGGAGGTGGAGACGAGGACTCACGACAGTTACCTATCTACTTATGTTTTTACATATTTGTGGTCCCATTTTAGGCATGATGCTATAGTATTTCAAGATACTGTATTTCAGATATTGGGATGCTATGTTTTATTATGAGATTTGAATTTTTATAAAATGGGTATTATTTTTGATATTATAATTTATCCTTTCCATTGAAATTTTGATAATGTCGATAGATAGCTCTTTGTATTTTTTGTTGTATCAATTTTATCAACCAACAACTAGCTTTGGAATGGGTTTAAGGTTCGATGGGCTTTTTTGGTCGAAAATTAGACCCATTTCAAGGTGGGTTGTCACAGGTGGAGAGAAAAAGATAATCAAGGGAATTGATTAGGAAAGTTCTAATTAAAGAATGAGAAAGGTTTCGTCTTTTCAATTAAAACAAATCCACCGATTCATTTCCTATAGATAATTCATCTTTTCATCATTGTACACTTTTAAAAAAATCAGTACTATTATAAGTGAAATTTTATGCAAAATGTCACACGCCCTTTTAACCCATTTGTTAAGGTAGGATTTTATTTTACTAACTGTTAGCACAAAAATTGGTCACTAACACCCTTGAGTAGAATTATGTAGAGAGGTTAATGAAGAAAATAAATTAAAACAGAGAATGTATGCAAAAACTAACTGCAGAAACGAGAACACCAGAGTTATAGTGGTTTGGCGTAACTGCCTACATCCACTATTAGAACAATCTTTATTTCTTTCCTCTAAGACTTGAATACATATACAATCAGTAAGCAAATAGTTCGAATACATGTTTGAACTGAAAGAAAGCTAGTGCAGAAAATGGCAAAGTGCCCCCGGAGCCCTCTAAAAAAGGTCTCTTTACACTGCACCCCTGCCTCTATTTATAGACGAAGATAGGCTGGAATTCCTTCTCAGGCCTAGGAGCAAAGTACCTTGGCCCATATATGGGGACCTCAAGTCGACCGACCCAGGCATGCCGAGCGAGATACACCAAACGACAAACTGTTGATCTAGGATGGCCGAATGGTGGTCATCGGGTAACTGACTCGAAGCAAACTCTCAAGGGACTCGGAGTAACTCGCGGTGGACCTCGAAGTAAAGCGGTGTTGGATTTCTCACTTTACTATTGGTTCCACGGACAGGCTAACTTCCTCATCGTGCACTAAACCAGATACACTAACTACGCATGCTGAATGACTTCTGACCGAACGGAAATAACTTCCCTTTTACAAACAATACCTGCCAACCTATCTAGGCCAAGCCACATGTGACTTACGTCATTGACCGAGCCACACGTTCCAATCCAATCTAACCAAGCCATGTGTGACTTCACTCTCTTGACCGAGCGGTACATGCCGAGCGACGACGACTCAACTAATCGATCGATGCATGCCGAGCGATCTTGATCGAGCGACTTGTGCCTAGTTACCCAGACCGAGCGGCACACACCGAACCGTACCTACCAAACCGCACATAAACGTCGAAACACGTCGATTGCATCAAATACTTATATCTTCAAGCTCTTCTCGGTCAGAATCTTGTCTAGTGCTAACGACGATTGTCATTTTGTAGCTGGGCTAAGGTATCGGGTAGCATTTGCCCCCCCAAAGTGTGTCATGTGAAGCAACACGGCACGCTTTGAACTAGTAATCATATCCCTCTTTCAAAAGTTAGCTCGCTCAGAATGATAGCTGATTACCGTTTTCCCCTGGCCTTCAAGGTAACTTTGCATCACCTGATCGCATCGGTCCAATTTCAAAGTCATTCTTGAAATCCGGTCTCGAGCTTTCAAAAGTGAAAGATTTGCAGCCTTTCAAAGGATGAATCATGATATTATCTATCTCTTCTTAGGATTACCATCCCCAATCTTGTGTATTTGTTCTCATATACACATTTCATTTTATTATCCACATTCTTATCATTTTATCACTATCTATGGAAAATTTTATTTATCGTTACTATTATTATTTATATTTTTCAAGTAAAGGGTGGCTTGGTGTACAGAGATTGGTCCACAAAGTCGGTTTACTTTATTAACGTTCGGTGCGCCCACCTACCGACCGGGCGATGCAAAGTGACCGGGTCCATAGGAAGACGTCGGTTCATATCCCCCTATTCCATATATAAACCTTGATCGTTGCTCCTTCATCCTCTTCTTTCTTTTATTTCACTCTTACGAGCCCGATTGTTTATTTCTCTTCAATCCTTGTTTACCATCATACTTATCTCTCCTCCTTTCGAACCTATATATCCTACCTTGCAACTCCAGATGCCCTTGAACCTAAACAACCTTCGGCTCGATGCCCCACAATTTTCACAAACTTTTAATTTCCTTTATAGTTATGGATTCCTTCTTTAAATCATCTCCTTTAGCTCGGAGTCTCGTTCGAGGTCTGTGTATATGGGTTCCTAGGTAGGAGTTAATGGGAAGCAGCGAATAGAGGGATGAATTGGAGATAGCAGCGTGCTCTAGGCTAGGTATTTGACTCGGTCTGAAAGGAACAAGGGCAAGTTACTAGGAGAACCGGTCGTAGCCCTAACTTCAAAGTCGGGGCCATAAAGAAGGAGAAGGACTGATGATTCGTAGGAGTTGGTGTAAAGCTTGTAGCTTTCGGTTTATCATATGTTCAAGGGAGGATAGTCGGTAGCCCAACGTAGTGATGTTGGGTTGTTAGGAATTTAACAACAAAGTAGGTCGAAACTGTGACATGGAGTGGCTTGGCATATTCTATGCTGAGGCCACTCGGCAACTTTTATGGAAGTGGCACTAGAGAGAGGCTCGGTACCCTGAGTGGAAATGTCGTTCGGTGCTGATAAAGAGAATGTGGTTCAATCATTTGAGTGTGATGTTACGGCTCGATGAAAGACCACAAGGAGGGTTCGGTATGCCAAGCGAGGGGGTGGCTCAGTGATTAAAGAGTGGGAGCGAGCGAGATAGCGTTGTTAGTTTAGTGGTCGTTCGGTAGCCTGTAGATAGGTGGTTCGGTACAGAGTTTTCGAAAGGCGATCGGCCTCGAACTTCGGGTCGGCATTAATAACCAAAATCTTCTCCACTTAATAATAACACATGTAAAGATCACATACCTCCATGCCTAACCACAGAACAACGAATAATGACTAGAACATAAGCACATGAACATATGGAATTGGTTTGGATTAACGCTCCATAGTTTTCAAGAACTATAAACGTGAGTTCAACTTAACAATAACAAACAACAGCCTTCAACATATAATGCCATTGTCCAATTTGAAAACCCCTACTACCAAATCATAGGACAAGCTCCTAGAGACGGTCAGCAATGATGGTCTTCGAAGACGATAGCTTATTGCTCAATCACACTTCGTTGGCTTTTAAAGCTTTACTTCTTTTATACTCCTGCTTGATTGATTGCACTAGTCCACACACCACTGGAGGGGAATATTTTTGTCATTATATCTAATATCGATTGTCTTTCAAGTATAATTCAAAGAAGCATCTATCCATATTCTTTATTTGTTAAAGACGTCTAAAATATCGAGCTCTGCCATAGTTTTCGACAAGCCTGAGCCAAGTTCTCAATAGGAAGTAGTAGGAACTTCGAATCCATCAATAATTCCTACATAGGGTATCCTAAATCCAACAGCTGCAGCTATTGGCCCGGCACCTGATGCTATAGATGGAGCAATTATCCTGGATAATTCGACTAATTCTCAAGCTTCAAAAATAAGTGAAACCGCTCTTTGTCGTCTATGTTCGATCTATGGAATCCCTTTTGACGACGTATTAGTTCCATCGGGACAAGATCATCCTCACCTGCCCCCAGCTAGATATAAGGCGTGCAATAAATTCATGTGCTGGATTAGCAGTGTGCCACCTTTCAAATCTTTCTCCGTGAAGTGCTATAGTATATTGGGATCGCACCGGCACGGCTACATCCCAATAGTCACGCTTTTATCTATGGCACTTGTATTCTCTTTATGAGCATCCTATTCAGGCTCCCCACTCCCGATGACATTCGCTACATCTATCGCTTCAAAAGACGATCTGATAGTCCATCTTTCATATTCCTCGAGCCACACTCTAAGTGTCAGATCATGACGGGAGCACGGAGTAAATTCACCCAATATAAGAACGAATGGTTTTATGTAAGCTACCCCTCGGGCTTTACGAGAAGATGGCTGGAAGGGGGTAAGTTCCTTTTCCAAATCAATATTTTTCTATGGCACAAAGTGCATTCTTTTTGAACTTCTTTCGATTTTTACATGTACCAACCCACGTCCCGAAGGCACCAGGTATTCTGAGGCCGTCGAGGCCATTCAAGCAGTTCCCGTGGGGGATCGAGAAATCAAATCCATCATTTCCTATGAATCGCATTTAAAGTTCAAATTGTTAGCAGAAGGTCATCGAACAAGTCTCCCTTATAGCGCCACTACAACCGGACCTGCCTCGAAAAAAGGAAAAAGGCAAGCTGGGCCTTCGATGCCTTCTATAGGAGGGACGCCAATATATCTAAAGTAGGTGAAATAAAGGAGGCTGAGGCGCCAAAAATGACCGATGAGCTAGGCTCTGGTATTGTACCGATAACCGACGTACATGACGTCATCAAATCGCTTCCCCTTCGAAGAGGCATAAATTCTTAGCCTATAAATTGAAGAAGAAAACAGTTGGTGGGACTTCTAAAGTTGTCATCACCTCGATCGAGAAAAAATCATCTCCCCAATACCCAAAAGGTTCACTAAAATGTATTTCAGACCTGACCATCCGCGATAACCTATTGAATTATGGTTTCAACGGTCCAGGAGATACGGGGCTTAATTCGCCCACGAGAGGCGATGCAAGCGATTTGGTTAGTCGACACGAAGAGTCAACACCAATAAGTAAAGCAAAAGAAATGGGTCCGTCAAGGGAAATCATTAGGACATACATGAATACTTACACTTCACCCTACACTTAAACTTCGACCGTCATATTATTCTTGCTAACTAGCCTTCACTTGATTTCTCTACAGGTAATATGGGGAGCACTCACGGATTCGCCACCTCCGTGGGTCTTCTATCTTTCACCACTCCAGTCGGGATTTGGGGTCAGGTAGACGTGGGAAAGAGACGATGGCGGCGATAGGGACTACCGTCCTAGAGACTCATCATCTTCTCGAAGAAAAACATATAGCTATTATTCATACCCCAATGATCATCCCCCTCATTCAGAGCACAGCTGGGAAAAATCTGCTCAAAAGGGCTCTCAATTTGAAGCTCCCCGCAACCAACACTCTGGTTCATCCAGCATAAAGCAATCTCGTGAGCCCCATAAAAATTCTATGCTCCAGCTAAGCAAACCCCTCCAATTTCTGCACATGATCCGTCAGCAGCTGAAAGATTAGCTAAATTTGAAGCCATATTTCCAAAGATATGCTTCAATGGGCTGAAATTTCTTTTTGCGATTCATCCAATTTCGGGGCATGTCATACAAAGTGCCATCGCTTGCAACAACGATCTCTGCATCTAATACGACACGTTTGTTCACTCGGCCGACAAAGTTTTAGAAGTTTCCATGGAACGTCAGTATGATATCGATCGCCTGAAACTTGAAGCTATTCATGATAAAGACATTATCAAAGCCCAAGATAAACAGCTTTCCTCATACAAATCCCAACTTGAAACTGCCCAACAAAATGCTAAAGGCACAGCTGAGGCAGTCAATCGTTTGGAAGCTACCTCCAAAAGGGAAATCAATTAGGCGGTTCAACGTTATGGCGCTTTAGCCATAGAAAAAGACTCTATTCAAAAAGAGAAAGATGTCCTTGCTCAACGAGTCAAAGAATTGGAGGAGCTACTCCTCAAGAAAAGGAAGAAAAAACTGTCACTTAAGAGGATTCACAACGATAGTGTGACGAAATTGTCGCTACACGACTTCTAAAAACAAAGCTTGATGTGGAGCTCTTCAAAGCTGAAGCGCTGAAAGACACTGCCCGTGAGGAGGGTAAAAGAATGGCGCTATTGGAAATCGGTTCTCACCTCGAGGCTGCCACTGAGGCTGATAGGGAGGAAATTAAGTGCCTGTTTGATCCACTCATTGTCGAGTATAATGCTCGAGTTCTCATGCATCGTGACCAAATCTTTCTTGGCGAGGATATCTCGAATCTTTGGCCGAAGCATGGGACACTTTACTAAAAAATAAGAAGGTCGAGTTGGGAACTAAAGAGGTTGATGAGGATTCTCTTGTAAAGGAAGTGCTTCACGATAATGAGAGCACATACCTATCTGTGGCTAAGGCCCTTTACAGAAGAGATTCCTCCTCATAAAAAGGAAGAAAATGATACTGCTAGTCCGTCCGAAACTGAGTCTCCAGTTCATCCTCCTTTTCAACCGACTGGTCGCTCATCACTCGATCCTTTCTAGCAGCATATTGGCTATAACCTAGAGGAGCTTGGGTTCAATATTCATGCTATATCCCCTATCCCAGAGGGTGAGGCTCCTAAAATAGCTGAGAGTCAGCTAGTGGTTGATACTTAACCTCCCTTTCTAAAATTCAAATAACCATCACTTCTTAGCGGGCACTAAATGTATTCTAACACTTGTCTCTTATGATTTCGTAGGCCATTCTGATCTCGAACCAACTCTAAGAAGCGATACCGCCACGGAGAAGGAAGAGAAATTGGGAGAGGCTCCTCGCATTGGGAATGTGCCTGGACCCGGTGCTCAAATGATTGGCGCGGTCGACGAGGACAAACTTAAGAACCCCTCACTTACAGAACAATAAGATGAAGTTGAAATCATAGGCGCCTCCGAACATACTTCGAAACTAAGCATGGAGGAACAAATTATGGAAGAGGGGAAGAAGAAAGCTAAGATTAAGGCCGAGCCCTAAGTGGTGGAATTGGGTGATCCCCTGAACAGGCCCTTGAATGTCATTCTCCCCGGTGGGACGCGGCCACTGTAAGTTCCTTCTCCTTCCTCGGGCACCATCTCACTAGGAAGCAAGGCGTCTAAGAGAAAACACGTGCCTGAAGAGCCTTCGGAGAAGCCAAGGAAGGAGAAAAGATCAAAAAAAGTAGCTGCCCGGTCGTGCTTTATTCAACCCGAACAAATTTGAATCATGTAGTTATTTCTATTTATTCTCGCAACCGTTGTAAATAGACTTTTGGCCCCGAGTTTAGGATAAATTGTATTGGAACTTATTTTGGATTAGTAAATAAAACTTTGTTTCTTTGTTCTCGGTGATTTTCACCGTTTAGCTTACTATCTAGCTTGTAGCCAAAATTCGAAATCTTATGAATTACATAAGCTCCAGTTCACTTCCATATAACTTGAAATTTTTTGAATTCGTAAATCCTCTAGTCCATGCTCTGGGGACTTACAATACTTTTAGTCTAGCCCGCACTCCGGGAACTTTGAGATTTTTAAGTCATTTATACTCTAGTCCACGCTATGGGGACTTATAGTACTCTAGTCCATACTTTGGGGACTTAGAGATCTTTAAGTTGTTTATATTTTAGTCTGCGCTCTAGGGACTCAGAGTACTCTAGCCCGCAACTTGGGGACTTCGAGATTTTTAAGTCATTTATACTCTAGCCTGCGCTCTGGGGACTCGGAGTATCCTAGTCCGCAGTCTGGGGACTTAGAGATTTTTAAGTCGTTTATACTCTAGTCGGCGCTCTAGGGACTCAGAGTACTCTAGTCCGCACTCTGGGGACTTAGAGATTATTGAGTTATTCATACTCTAGTCCGCACTTTGGGGACTCGAAGTACTCTAGTCTGCACTCTGGGGACTTAGAGATTTATAAGTCGTTTATACTCTAGTCCACGCTTTGGGAACTCAGAGTACCCTAGTCCGCACTCTGGGGACTTAGAAAATTTTAATTCGTTTATACTCTAGTCCGTGCTCCGGGGACTCAAAGTACTCTAGTTTGCACTCTGGGGACTTAGAGAGTTTTAAGTCGTTTATACTCTAGTCCACACTCTGGGGACTCAGAGTACTCTAGTCCACACTTTGGAGACTTAGAGATTTTTAAGTCCTTTATACTCTAGTCTGCACTCTAGGGACTTAGAAATTTTTAAGTTGTTTATCGATTGATTTTTAATTTTGTGCGTACGTTCATATGTCGGACGGAATAATGTGATTTAATTTTTGCTATGGAATTACAACACACGAAACATCGCTAGTTCATAGAAAAGCGGCTTCATGCCTTTATTATCAATAATCAAATAGGAACAACTGAATTGTCTTATTACATATCGAAAACAAAAGAAAAACATACTGGAAACAATTGCCACTAAAATGCAAAGGAAACAACTAAGCGTAATAAAGGCGTATGTGCTCGCTATTCTATGCTCGGGGGAGTGTCACGCCATCGATGGTCGCTAGCTTGAAAGTTCCCTCTCCAAGCTTCCGTTCAATGAAGTATGGACCTTCCCATATGGGATTCATATGCGATGGGATCAAAAAAACTTGTTTCAAAACAAGATCGGTACATCAAAGATTCTCGGCCTTTTTCATTATAATATCGAGCGAATCGGTGCCTAATGCAGCTCCCTTAAATCATCTTCTTAACGTTTTCATCAATAAAGTCCAGTGAATTCTGTAAGAGATCCCTATTCGTCTTAGGATTATAATGAGTTACCTGACGTGAAGGAACATCAAGTTCCACGGGTATAACAGCTTCCATGCCATATGCCAATGTGAATGGAGTGTGGCCAGTCATGGACTTGTAGGTGGTTCTGTAAGCCCAAAGTTCTATCGGAAGCTCATCCACCCACTTGCCTCTAGCCTTCTTCAAACGTTTTTTAATATGGATTTGATTATTTTGTTTATAGCTTCTACTTGTCCATTAGCTTTAGGATGAGCAACTGCTGCAAACCTTTGCTCAATGCCATACTTTTGACAAAATTCATTGAACTCCCTACTTTCGAACTGAGTTCCATTGTCCGTAATGATAGTTTGCGGGAGGCCAAAACGACATATGATGTTTCGCACAACAAAATTAATGATCTTTATGGTGGTGATTGTAGCTAAGGGCTCTGCTTCCGCCCACTTGGTAAAGTAATCGATTACAATAATTGCATATTATGCACGACCTTTGGAGATTAGCAAGGAGCCGATTATATCGATTCCCCATATTGCAAACGGCCAAGGACTAACCATTTGTATGAGTTTCGTTGGCGGAGCTCTCGGGATTTTCGCATACTTTTTGGCATTTGTCGCATCTTTGCACATAGTCCACGGCGTCCCGATTCACTGTTGGCCAATAGTATCCATAGGGGAGGATCTTTTTCGCTAATGTTTGCCGCCCAGTATGGTCGCCACATTCTTCTTCATGAACTTCTTTTAAGACCCATTTTATCTCACTATGGGCAATGCACCGAAGTAAGGGGACCGAGAATCCCTTTCGATATATTATTCCATCCTGCATTACATATCGTGAAGCTTTGCGAATGACTTTCCGTTTTTCGTTCTTCCTTTCGGGCAAACCTCCGTGTAGCAGGTATTGTTTGAAAGGGGTTATCCATGACTCGTCCTTGATTTCTGTTTCTAACAGATATCTACTTCCATCTCATTTATACTCGGAGCATGTAAGATTGCAATGGGAACCAATTCCATCTGATGTGCATCACCAGTATTTGCGAATTTTTCCAATGAATCTGTGTCCCATTTCGTTTACACGGGATGTGTGAAATATCATAATATTCAAGGTCTGCCAACAGCTCTTGAACCTGTGCAAGGTATGGGGTAAGTCTCTGCCCCCTTTCTTGATAGTCTCACCGCACTTGGTACACCACCAATTGTGAGTCTCAAAAGATTTCAACCAATCTTACTCCGAGTTCCCTGATAAGTTTTAATCCAGCAAGCAATGCTTCATACTCGGCTTCGTTATTCATCGCTGGGAAATCAAGCTTCAAAGAATTACAAATTGTTCGGTTTTTGGGAGTTACAAGAATAACACTATCCCTAGAATAATGGTCGTTGGATGCCCCATCGGTGTATAGTTCCATCGAAGGGGGGGAATAACATCCTCACTGCTTGGCTCATATGATATGGTGAATTCTGCAATGAGGTCCGCTAGCGCCTGCCCTTGGATAACCCTCTATGGTAGGCAGGTGATATCGAATTGAATTAACTCAATGTTCCACTTCAACAATCTTCCAGAGGTTGGATCATTGATGCACCTATCGTAGTGGTTGATCGGTATAAACATTGATCGGGTATGCCTAAAAATATGGATGGAGCTTGCGTGATGCAATCACCAAGCAGTAGGCTAGCTTCTCAATCTTAGGATAATTTCTCTCCGCCACCATTAGACGTTTACTAACATGATACACTGGCTTTTGAATTCGGTCCTCCTCATGAACCAAGGCTGTGCTGATGGCATGCTGAGACACGGCCAGGTATGCATATAACACTTCATGGTCTACAGGCTTTGACAGAACCGGGGGACTTTCCAAATGTCTCACCAGAGCCCAGAAGGCATCCTCACAGTCAGCTGTCCATTGAAATTCTCTTCCCTTTCCTTATCATATCAAAGAAGGGAATACATTTATCGATCACTCTGGATATGCACCAACTCAACGCGGCGACCTTTCCATTCAGGCTTTGTACTTGCTTCATAGTTTTGGGCGCTTGTATGTCTCGGATAGCCTGAATCTTTTCTAGATTAGCTTCAATTCCCCGTGCATTGAAAAAAAGCCCAAAAACTTTCCTAACACAACAAAAAAGGAAAACTTTAGTGGATTAATTTTCATTCCATAGTATCTAAGTATATCAAACATCTCCGCTAAGTCTCGAATGTGGTCGTTTAACTGTCATGACTTCACGAGCACATCATTTATATAGACTTTCATTGTTCTACCAATTCGGTCTTTAAACATCTGATTTATCAAGCGCTGATAAGTTGCTCCTGCGTTCTTCAACCTAAAAGGCATCGCCTCATAACAATATAGACCGACATCCATGACAAAACTAGTATGTTCCTGATCTGGAATATGCATTGGGATTTGATTATATCTCGAATATGCGTCATAAATGACAATAACTCATGTCCAGCCGTTGAATCAACCAGCTGGTCAATTCTGGGTAAATGGAAACTATCCTTAGGGCAAGCCTTGCTCAGGTCCGAGTAATCGACGTAGGTCCTCCATTTCCCATTCGTTGTTCTCACTAGCACGGGGTTAGACACACAGTCAAAGTAGAGGGTGCCGCAGACAAACCCATTGGCTTTGAGCTTATCCACCTTCTCTCTGAGACCAGCAGACTTCTCCGGGTCCATACCTTTCCCTTTCTATTTCATTGGTACATACTTTGGGTCAATGTTCAACATATGACTTGCGATGGTGGGAGAAATCCCACACATATCAGAGTGGGTCCAAGCGAAAACATCTAAATTTGCTCGGAGGAAATCAGTTAGGTCCTCAGTCATCAAGGGAGTGAGTTGTGATCCAATCTTAAGCACTCGCAATGGATCATCGTGGCTGACTGAAATGTCAACCGTTAGTTCAGCCGGTGCAGTTTTAGGCTCCTTAGGTTCTTTATCATCGTCTCTTGGATCTATGTCTCCGTAGATCCGACCCTGCTGCTCGAGCCAAGGCTCGGGCGCTACTTGTCAATTTTGCACTTGGATGGGGACAGAGTTGTCCACAACCTTTCCCTTCTCTATCCGCTGGGCCTCTCTCAGCTCAGCCACATAACATGCACGACTCGTTGCTTGATCGCCATGTACAACCCCAACTCCTCTATCTGTCGGAAACTACAAAGTCAAACACCATAGGGCCAAAGCTGCCCGAAACTTCGCAAGGGTCGGTCAACCCAAAAAAACATTATACAGGGAATTAACATCCAACACAATGAATGGTAGGATCCATACCCTCCTACGTTCGCCTTCTCCTAATTCAACTGGCAATTCAATAAAACATATCGCATCAGTGGCTGCTACATTAAAACCGAATGCAGGCTTTAGATAGCTTTAGATCCTTTGCCTCCATTTTCATTTGGTCGTAAGCCTTTTTGAATATGATGTTAACAGAACTCCTGCAATCAATCAATATCCTTCTCACAAACGCTGGCCCAATCATTGCTGAGATGACCATCAGCTCAATTGTAGGTGCCTCCACCAGATTGGCATCTCTACTGTTGAAAACTATATCATCAGTCATCATTCGCTGTTGTTTCGCTGGAATTCCATCTTTCGAGTTTGAGAAGCATTCAAAGTCCGCATGTTTCAATGAACTAGCATAGCGCTCCATTTCTTGCCAAATCCTGTCTGTTGAATGAGGCCCACCAACTATCATGTTTATGATTAGTCTACCTACAGTCCAAGCAGGTTCATCAGGACGGCGTGGAGCTTGCCCGTGACCGGGGTCTGACGTTCCTTGTCCGCCTTCCTACGGATTCTTAACAAACTGTTGTAAATTCTTTTTTCGAATCAATTTCTTTATAGCGTCATGGAGGTGTCTGCATTCCTCAGTGTTGTGCCCATAGGTCCCGTGAAATCGACAGTACTTCCCGGTCTGCTTTTGTTTTTAGTGGATTCCTTTGGGCGCAGCTTCTAGTATTGTAAGGTGTTACAAGTTGCAAATAAATATTCTCCAAAGACGTGTTCAGAGGAGTGTATTCGTTGTAGGTCGGGATCCTTGGCTTCCACTTTCCGGCTTCCCTCATTCTTTTGAAATTTTCCCTTCTAGACGCTTTAGACTGCTCGGGCTTGTTTTGAACATTAACCTTGACCTTTCCAAAATTGTTGCCAGTCTGTTTTATCGCAATATTTCTTTGCACCGCCTCTTTGCCATGCCCTGGCACACTACCTTGCCTCATCCACCTGGCTTCCTCCCTTCTCATGAAATGGTGTGCCTTTGAATAAAAACATTCCTAGGTAGCCGGAGGTTTTCCTGCCAGCCAATCACCAAACTCTGAGTCTGGATCTACTCCCCGCATCATGGCCATGAGAATAGCATGGTCATTCGGGTTGCTGACTTCAGTAGCTACAGCATGAAATCCTTGCAAATATTCTTGTAAGGATTCCCTTGAGGCTTGAATTACACTGGATAAATACATCACGTCCTTTGGACAAATGGTATGAATTCTGAACTACTCCACAAATTTCATCATTAACTCATCAAATCTAGAGATCGATCGTGGAGGAAGTCTGGTGAACCACATGGTAGCGATTCCAGATAAGGTTATTGGGAAACATATACACTTAGCTGCATCATTCGCCCTAGCCGAGTACATCATCCACTCGTATCTCATTACATGCTGTCGGGGATCGGTCTTCCTCTCATAGGCTGGAATAGTTGACATACTAAACTTCTATGGGTGTTCAACCTATAGGATAGCATCTGCGAATGGAGTATAACTTCTATATATGCCCCAATCATCATTGGACAAGCACTGATTTTCCCTCATCAGCTGTCTGACCATGGCTGACAAGTCCGAGGTCTGAATGGGAGGTGGCAAGTTAGACTCCATCCTGCGTGACCGTCTCGGCTGGTGCCTCCTTAATTGATGATCTCCCAAACGAACGTCCTGGGGACCTGCTTCATTATGTCCCTAGTGAGTCGGTCGGTCAACTTCCACTCTGCTCCAGATCCTAAGTTTCCCATTCCAACTTGAGAGCGATCTCCTAGATGCAAGTGAGGGGTCATGGCTCCAAGTAGGGAACCTGGACCATTCCTGTTGGATTGATATACTATGCCTGTTTGTACTGTTTCAATTCTGTGGCATCTACGCTTGAGAAGCGGAGCTGTCAGATGATGAGTAGGTAGCGGGACTTCCTCCAGCATTCTGATGCTGTTGTTGTATAAGTTGGGTCATGAGATTGGCGTTAGCTTGAATCTGCTCATTAAGTTGTCTCCTACTTTTGACGAGTTCTCTTATCAGCTCATTGAACTCCGTTCTGATGACAACTTCTGTTTGGTTTTGGGCGGTGGCGGTCCCTGTACCCATATTAGCTTGTTAATTGATGGGTCGGACACTAGCAGTCTCGTTGACATCCGCATTGTAGGAGGCTGATCTGGTATGCGGTCTTCCCATTGTAGATTTATTGGTAGGAACTCTAAGTAGAATCTATGAAATTCTTGTGAATGAACGTGGATCTTCTTTGGGCGATTTCTTCAATCCAGTAGCGGAAAAGTAGTTCCAAACAGCTTGAGAATGTTGTTCTCATTGAAAGCACCAAAATTGGTCACTAACACCATTGAGTAGAACTATATAGAGAGATTAATGAAGAAAATAAATTAAAACAGAGGAATGTATGCAAAACTAATTATAGAAACGAGAACACCAAAGTTATAGTGGTTCGGCGTAACTGCCTACGTCCACTGTTAGAACAATCTTTATTGCTTTCCTCTAAAACTTGAATACAGACATAATCAATAAACAAATAGTTCGAATACAAGTTTAAAATGAAAGAAAGCTTGTGCAAAAAATGGGCAGAATGTCCCCGGAGCTCTCCAATAAAGATCCCTTTTCACTGCACCTCTGCCCCTCTATTTATACACGAAGATAGGCTGGACTTCCTTCTTAGGCCTAGGAGCAAAGTATCTTGGTCCATATGTGGGAACCTCAAGTCGACTGACCCAGGCATGCTGAGCGAGATACACCGAACGACAAATGCCAATCGAGGTTGGTCGAACGGTGTTCATCGGGTAACTGACTCGAAGCGAACTCTTAAAGGACTAGGAGTAACTCGCGGTGGACCTCAAAGTAAAGCAGTACCGGCTTTCTGACTTCACTGTTGGTTCCACGGACAGGCAAACTTCATCATCGTTCACCGAACCATATACACCAACTACGCATGCCGAACGACTTCTGACCGAACAGCAATAACTCCCCTTTTACGAACAATACCTGCTAACCCGCTTAGGCCGAGCCACATGTGACTTACGTCATTGACCGAGCCACATGTTCCAATCCAATCTGACGAGCCATGTGTGACTTCACTCCCTTGATCGAGCGGTACATGCCAAGCGACGACGACTCAACTGACCGACTGATCCATGCCAAGCGATCTTGGCCGAGCGACATGTACCGAGTTTCCCAGACCGAGCGGCACACATCGAACCGTACCTAATGAACCGCACATAAATGCCGAAACATGTCGATTGCATCAAATCCTTATAGCTTCAGGCTCTTCTTGGTCAGAATCTTGTCTAGTGCTAATGATAGTATCTTCAACTGTCGTTTCGTAGTCGGGCCAAGGTGCTGAGTAACAGTAACTATACTTTCCAAATATACACACATATAATTACACGTCCCTTTGACTTAAAGTAAGTAAAACTTATATGTAACCATTAATTTAGTTTCAAAACCTTATCAAATTAGGTATTGTTTTAAGTTTTGATTTCACGATGTGTAAACTGCTTAAGCATAATTTATATACGTGTGTGTGTAAGACCCATATAAATACACACACACACACACACACACACACACACATATATATATACATATACATGTATTAGTAGTCAAAATTTTGGACAACAAATGTTTCTCTCTATACATAATTGCATATGTGAATTCAATAGTAAATGTCATTAATATATCTATTAATCTAATTAAAGAGAGATAGAGAAATGAAAGGTTTCTCTCTCTACACTAATAGTCTCATCTTCCATTAATTAATTATTTTTGTTAAGAGAAAGAAATAAAAGATTACTTTTTCTAAACTTTTACATGTTTATTTAGATATATGTACTACTTATATACCACCCTTCCCTTTCGAAAACATGAATGTATTTGATATATTAATTAGATTTCATATTTATTTAAATTAAATTTAAAATTCCTTTTAACCAAATTAAATAAAGTGTATTTTATTGTACCATTATTTGATTATATCTAATAATCTTTTAGACTTCATAGGTCAAATAGATTCAAAATAGAAAATTATTTGAAGTCTATGCATTTCACACGCTGTCGACTAGCTCGGTTTCAAAAAAAAAATATAAAGACAATTATGTATAATAAAAATTTGTTTAGTTATTATGTTTACTTAATATTATGACAAAAAAATACTGATTCCATTGTTGTTTAGTTGTTCAACCTCCACCTTGTTTTATTTAAATTTTTTAGTGCCTTGCCTATGTTCATTAATAGGTACACAAAAAAGTACATGGTGTGATCATCAATGAAGATTAAAAAGGTGTCATTTTTCTCTTTTGTTTTGATACAATTGTAGATCACATACATCTAGATGTATATATTCTAGATATTTCGTTTTCCTCTCAATATAATGAAATGATGTTCTTGTCATTTTTGTTTCAACACAAAATTCACATTATAACTTGAGTATATTTAAACCTAGGTATAATATGGTTTATTAATTTACATAAAGTATCAAAATTAATGTCTCATAATCTAACATCCAAATGTTAAAAGTTTCCATAATATAAAAAACTCTCATTTTATTTCTAGACTTTTAGGTACAATATTTAATACATTCATTTCAAATAAACCATCACTCACTTAACAATTTCCAACATATATTTCATTCTTTGACATTACAAAATTATCTAACATAAAGACTATTTTGAAACCATTCTTGCTCGGCAATGATCCTAAAACCAAATTCTTTCCAATATCTGGAAAGTGTAGAACATAATGAGAATTCTTTTCCAAATGTCTTTTTTGGAATGATTTTACCTTTGCCTTTAATTTTTAACGTAGATAAGTTCCCTATGAACAACTATTCCTCTTGAGTGATAAATCTGTAAATGGAAAACATTCATCTATTGGTATAAGTTGTTGGGAAAATGATTTCAACATTTGGTGATAACAACATTACAACAATGTTGTTGATGATTTTATCAAGTATCCAGATGATTAAAGAAGAAAATACATTTTCATAATTCAACATGATAAATACATATACACAAGTACAGGATATGAAGGATACTAATCAATTATGGATGTTCAAGCATTCAAAAATCAAATGTGGTGTTTAAAAATCTATTTGGACTCAGAGTTGTCAAGATGACAAGAAGAACAAAATTAACAGCTTCAAAAGAATGGATATTATAAATTGAGTCTATATCGAATCATTATAGTCTAGAATTATTAAAATCCCATTAAAAAGTCCAAGCCATGTCGAATTTCTACATATCCTAATTTACGTTTAAGAATTATTTTTTGGGTTTTTCCAAAAAAAATAATGCAAGAAAAGTGAAAAAGGTCAAAAAAAGGCAAATATATAGCAGTTTTTTTCAGAGCAGCAAAGCATAGCATGGCATTTTGATCGAAATTGCTATCAAGGCTCTAACTGCTCTATGGACTTTTTGGTTGCCTTTTATGAGAAAAATGCTGCTAAACAGTCCTAGTTCAACCCTGTGTTTAAAATTCCTCCATTGACTATATTTTTGAAAAGTTGTTTCATGTCAATTCAATGTTTCTCTCGCCAAACAAATTTTTAAAAGGTTGCACCTATTTAATGGCTTCTTTTTAATTTTATATATGCCTCATATTACCTTCAAAACATTCACTCGATCGTATGCACTCGAAATCTTTTTCTCTCGATTAAAATTAATGTTGTTCTCAAATCAAAAATCATAATTCCTATTTATTGTGCATTCATTTCTAAATCACTCAAAACAACAAATAATGACACTCTAGGTCTTGCATTATCTCTCTACTTTGCCCAACAAAGGTCATATCACTTTCTATACTTTGTTCATTCATGTCCATATTGTTTGTGGTGGTCATAGGAGTCTATGTACTAAAAGAGACAAATTTGTATAGTATGACACACTGTGTCAAAAAGTAACTTCTATTACAAAATTGAAGTCATTTCTACCGCTCCACCAAAAGTGTTGAAGTCCCATACGATTTCTCAAGCAAGGGTATTGAAAGCTTAATCTACTGCTCATATGCCTATTTATATGGGCGAAGTGAGGGTCTCGGTTGGTGAAAAGGCAGAATAGAGGTTCTAGGACAGGATGTAGGATTGGAGATCCGAACTAGTATTAAATCGACTATGTGATTTTATTTCTGCTGCTATTATATTTGTTTTTCTACTACTGTGATTATTGTGCTTGAATTCTATATTTATATATTTAGCCATCATCGATCCTAGACATAATAAATAACAAGTAATATTGATTGAAGCTATGGGACTAACAAGTGGTATCGGAGCCTAAAAGTCTATCTATCATCTCAACATTGTAAAATAATGTTAAGGAAAAGATTCGGTGAGATACAACAAAGCAAAAACATCGGTATTATCAAAGCCACTACTAATGAGGAATACAAATAGGTACTTTCTAATTACAAATTTGAGTAAAAAATAATAATGAATTGGTTAGTATATACAATAAGATCTCAAAGCTTAATTTTTTAATTTTAAAACGAGATTCAAAAATGATAAATTAGATTTAGAAAATCAACATGGCATTTGAAAAAATAAATTCGGGCCTTAAAAGGTTTTCTAGATGAACAAAATACTATGTTTGAAAAAGAGAGATAAATTTTCAAATGAAATTTTGGATTAGAAAATACAAAATGATTTACTACAGTCCTCTTTAGATAACTCAGAATCTTAAAATTTTCTTCGTGAAAATGTGAATTGTACATTAAGAAACTAGAATTCTGAATTAAATAAAGAGATTGATATTTTGAATGAATAGTAATATTTCTTTTGAAAATAATAAGTGTGGATTTAAAGCTAAATTTGAAAAGGTTAAAAATGAAGTCACAAAATTTAATAAAGGTCAAAATAATTTAAACATGATTTTATCTAGTTTTAGACCTTTACCGGATAAAAATGAAAAATGATAAAATAAAATGAATGATTTTAATATTTTAGTGATAACAACGTTACAATAATGTTGTTGATGATTTTATCAAGTATCTAGATCACTAAAGAAGCAAATACATGTGCACAATTCAACATGATAACATAAATATTTATAAGTACTGGATATGAAGGATGCCAATCAATTATGGAGTGCTCGAACATTTAAAGATCAAATGTGGAGCTTAAAAATATATTTGGACTTAGATGCGTTAAGACGCTAGAAGAAATGGACTCAAGAACTTAAGAAGAATGTATATCATAAGTTGATTCTATATCGAGTCATTATAGTCTAGAACCGTAAAACCACACAATCAAACTTCAAACCACATCAAATTTCTATCTAGCCTCTGAATATGCTAAAATATGTTTAACTTTTTTTAGATTTTTGTAAAATTTTCCGATCCAAGAAAAGGGCAAAAATGCAAATATACACAACAAATTTTTTCACGCGTCAAAGCTGGCATTTTGACTGATCTTCTATCAAAGGCTCATAGGGATGGACTTTTGTTAGCGTTTCCTATAAAAATGATGTTGAACAGTGTTGTATTCAATCATGCGTTTAAAATTCCTCCAACGGTTAGGTATTTCATTCCTATTCGATATTTCTCTTCGCCAAACAAGTTTCTACTAGGTTGCACCTATTTAATGGTCTCCTTTCACTCTTATATAAGCCTCTTATCGTTTCCAAAATAATCACTCAATCATACACACTCAAACTCTCTTTGTCTCGATAGAAATTGATTTTTATTCTCAAATCCAGAACACGAATTTTGTTTATTGTGCATTTATTTCGAAATCACTCATAACGGCAAATAAAGACACTCTAGGTCTCACACTATCACTCCACTTTACCCAACAAAGGTCATATCACTTTCTACATCTTGTTCATTCATCTCCATATTGTTTGTGGTGTTTATATGAGTTTATGTACAAAAAGAGAATTTTGTATATTAAGATACATTGTGTTGGAAAGTAACTTCTGTTACAAAATTGAAATCATGTTCTACTGAGAAAAAGTGATGAAGTCTCTTTTGAGCTACCTAGGAAAATGTATTGAGATCATGCTATGCTGCTTAGGCGCATGTTTTTTTAGGCGAAGTAAGAGTGTTAGTTAGTGAAAAAAAAATCAAAATAAAGATTTTGAGACTGTATGTAGAATTAGAGATCCGAACCAGTATAAAATCAACTTCATGGTTTTGTTTCCACTGCTATTAAATTTATACTGCTATTGTTGTGATTGCTAAGCTTCAATTCTATATTTATAGATTTATTTATCATTGATCATAACATTGATCAACGCTGCATAACTAACACAAGTGTGTCGAGGGGCATCTACGTCCACAAAACATTCCTTAATGTTGCCAATCATATTGCATACATAAACATCAACTCACAAATTCATTTCTGAAACGTCGTTTGAAAGGTTGTTGAATTCAGATGTAGTCACCTAAGCCTACTTTTCCTTGAAATTCTTAGGTGCTTGACACTCACTTGCATTCTGTCCTTTCCTTCCACGGTTATTGAATTCTTCCTTGACTATCTTTGGCTTCTTTTTATTTGGGACATATTCATGCTTTCTCTTGTTATTCTTTTCTTTTTCAACTCCATTAGCCTTTGCCATCATATCACGAGACACTTTTATATCAGATTTTGTTTTATCTTCCATTCACGAGTGAACCACTGGATCTTACATTGTTTTCGTTTTACTTTTATGCTTCAAGCGTTAATCCTTTCACTATGGGGGTAACTTATCAATTGCATCGTAGACTTGAAATGACTACCTAAAGTAATAAATTTCGAAACTCAAAAAAGAAAAAAGAAAAAAAAAAAAAAAAAGTGGTATAGGCATAAAAATAGTCCGACCAACTCCTTGCTAGATTATAATGCCAACTGAGTAGACAAAGGGTATCAAATCTGTATTCACTCATGCTAAGTGCACATGCGAAGGGTACCAAATCTGTATTCACTCATGCTAAGTGCACATGCGCGTGTGTGGTCATATGACATCCGTTTTCATCAAATGAATATTCATCTTAATTGTCTCTACTAGCGCTGCAAGTTGTTTAACCCACTCTGATTTGAACATGGATTAATAAACTCAAAAGTGGACTAAATTTTTGCTGCTTCAACAGTTTCTTCCGTGCTAAATATTGAATGGACATCCAAAACGGTTTTGGATCTACTTTTATATATGTGTGTGGACCACGGCTTTACATTTTAAATATGAAATGCGGTGATTCTTATGTAGTGTGGTAATGTATCAGACCTTCTCGTACATCAAAACACTGGTGAATATATATCTATCTATCTTGCTACATGGTCCAACATATTTTGAACGTTGTGAATATACGCAAATCTAAGCTTATACTAACACAAAGTTTGTGTCACAAACCCATGCATATATGCTTCTGCAAGGTGGCCAAACATTAATAATAGGGAAACCGTGTAATGGTAGCCACTAATTTCAAGTGCGTCCAAAAGCCTGAGCAAATTATTGTTATTATCATCACCGAACATAAAACTCTAAAGTAAGAAAACGCCACAAATGCAAATGTAATTTTGTTCAAGAAGATGATAAAAAACATAACAAACCTACACGTATAACATTTTCAAGCAACACCTGTCAAAAAATAAAAAATAAAGAAATCAGTCATTATAAACCATAACTCATTATATTTCAGAGTCTACTTGGATTCAGAAAAGAAGTAGAGAAAGTAGAGGAAGTTGAGGGGTTAAGTGAAAGATGACAGACCGCAGAACTTCATTTGCAACGGCTGCGAACGGCGCTCCGGTGACGAAGCAAAGGCCGGTGAGGAGTGACCTTGACGACAAACTTTCTAAACCTTGTGAGTCTTTTATATCTATCGTGACGGATTTTTTTTTACTGGATTGCAGTTGTTTTGTTGTTAGTGCATAACATTTTATTTTCAGCTGCAAACTTTGAAATATATTTATTATTTGCAATACATATATGAATTTTAGAAGCTTTCTGCATGGATATTCACCCATCATGATACAATTTGTTCAAATTAATCAGCATATTAAGTAAAAATTTGACATTTTTTGGAATATATTTTAAAGATTTGGATCACTTTACTTGCTCCAGAGTGTTTCACCCATCATGATCCAGTTTGCTTCAGATCAAGCAGTATAGCGTATTCAATTAATGTCACGGAAAATTGTTGAATTTGCACTCATAACATAATCTTAAATCATTGATGCAGAGGTCTATATCTTTATGTAGAGTTGTGTGACCCTGCATCAGGTCTTTAACCTGATTTGGCGATGATCAAATGTTATATTTTTTAGGAGTGTTAAAGTAAGATCAGAAGAAGTTAGAAAAGTTAGTTTACTTATTATGGAAGAGAAGTCTACTAGGGTTTCAGAAAATAAATTGATTTTCGTTGATCAAGAAACTGATATACACAGCGTATATATGTGCACAATGATATATCATGTGCACTGACACATCATACAACCCAACACTTAATACACAGACTCAACCCTAACATAATTCAATTATAACGCATACACCGTACATAAAATTAAACGGAATAACACTATATCTTCTAATTCTTTCTCTCAATTTGAACTCTCTCTACTTCTTTCGTCTTCACTTTTCTTCTCTTTCCTTCACTGGAGCTCAACGTTTAATTCTCCTCTTAATCTGGAGAAGTGTGTAGGGGATAGTGTTGGATATTTGTATCGATGATTCGAGAAAGATGAAGATTATGACTGCTGTACTTCTGACTTCAAGGATCTACTATGTAGATTATTTTAGACAATAGTTCAACCCAACAGGTACAAACGGCTTATTGAACTATCGACTTTAGGATTCAGTGAAGCCTTAAAACAGTGTAATCGGATTCAAAACGTGTACGATTTTGATCCGACCAAGAACACTCAAATTTTTTTTTCTAATGATGCAATTTAGTAGAGAACAGAATGAAGAAGAAGAAAAAAACCGATCAGCAACGTTTTTGCATTTGCAACACCTTTCAGGCGTCGCAAACTGTGGTGAAAGGCAGTGTTCTGCAACACTTTCTGAGCGTCGCAGATATGGAGGAAGAAGAATGAGAGAAAGAAAAGAGATTGTTGTTTCTGATGGTTTCTGGGTGTCACTATTTATAGTAGTGAGAAAATGTCCATTCGTCAAGCATCGCGTCCTTTTCAATAGTCCGAAACTGTTACAAGTGGTTGCACCATTTCGCAACGGTTTAGAACTGTTACTAAACGGTCGCGTCTCTTCATTCAAATGACTCACCAAAAATATCTGTTCAAATTCAAATTATGGATCCGGCCTGTTAACAAAAATTAATTCTTCATTTTAGACCGGAACCCGAATACGGTCCGATCGGTCAGACAGACAGCGGCGGTGCGCGCATGTGGTGGTGGTGCATAACTTCCCTCCTCACATCAAAGCAAAGTTTTGTGTACCCAAAGGGCCCAACCTTACTTAGAGAAATCCATATATAAATCAATATATTCCCTTAATTACCCAGATGTGAGACTATTCATGCTCTCTTCTTCCTTCTTCTTCCACTTCTTCCCTCTTCGAAGACAAACCCAAGCCCAAAACTATTTTGAAAATTTCAAACAATTTCCCCCATTTTCAAAATAAGTAAAATAAATAAAATAGACGGCTGCATCACTAGAGTGACCACCTACATATCCAAGTGGGATCAAGTTAATGTAGTTCCAAGATCAAGTTTTGCATCATCGTGGAAACCAATACATAAATGCTAGGTATCTTTTGGATTTGAACCTTCACTTAGTGTAAACCATTCAAAGTTCTATCGAGGTCTATGGCGAACATATCTTGAATCAAGTACCCTAAGTGGTAGTACCGAAACAGTCACACATACTGATTTACGTATATAGAGTGTTCTGTATGCTCAGCACATTAATGACCATGTTTTAAATTCTGAGTTCATGAGTCTACTATAGAAAGCGGTCTTACTTTATTAGGAAACGGCCTGATACTCATATAGGTACGTCTCTAAAGGTGTTTATACGACACACCCTTTTAAGGAAACTAGACTTATTAAGGATATATTATCCATTCTTTGTTCTTGTAGAATCCAACATTAAATATTATGAGATTATTGATTTAGTATTCCATAATCATTCTCTTAACTTGTTGGTACTCACTAAACTTTATTTATCCTTTTCAAAACATAAGTTAGGTTTCTATTAAGCATGATCAACCTTCATTCACAGACCTCAGTCCCATTTTCTTTGATTTTATAGAAACCATTGCCTTTGGAAGACTCATTGTGAGTGGGTTAGCCAAGTTTTTCTTTGTTTCTATGTAATCAATAGTTATTACTCCACTTTTGAGTAACTATCTTACAATTTGTTGTCTTAGACTCACATGTCTAGACTTTCCGTTATATGTCTTACTAGAGACATTGTATATTGTAGCCCGATTATTATTGTTAATCAAGACTGCTGGAGATGGCTTCTTCCATATTGAGATTTATATTAATAAATTCCTAAGACATTCCGCTTCCTTACTAGCATCTGCTAATACAATTAACTCTGACAAAATTGTTGAGTCAGATATACAGGTCTGTTTCTTGAAAACCCAAGACACAGCAGCGTCTCCTAACGTAAAGATCCATCCAGTCGTAGACTTGGATTTGGATTCTACATTGTTCCAGGTTGCATCACTATATTCTTCTATTACAGCAGGATATCCTTTATAAGATAAACCATAGGTAACGGCTCCTTTCAAATAAGCTAAAACTCTGGAAATAGCTTTCCAATGTTTGAAACCTGAATTACTCATAAATCGACATAATATGTTTATACATGTGCTATGCCTGGTCTAGTGCAATGCATAGCATACATAAGACTGCCAATAATACTGGAATACTCATGTTGAAAAATGGTACGTCCAATATTCTTTTATAATTTAATACTAGGATCTAAAAGAGCAGGCGCAGGTTCCTTATTATAATGACCATATTTTCGGAGGAACTTCTCAATGTAACGAGATTGTGTTAGCAACAACTCCCCCACTTTCCTAATAATTTTAATTCCTAGAATTACATCAGTTTCTCCTATATCTTTCATATCAAGTTTAAAAGATAGACTCTTCTTAGTTTCATTCACACACGATATATTGGAACCAAATATCAGCATGCCATCAATGTATAAACATACTATAACGTAATCGTTATTGTCTGATTTGCTATAAATACATTTATCAGCATCATTAACAATAAATCCATGTGACAATACTATTTTACCAAACTTCTCATGTCATTGCATATGAGCTTGCTTCAGGCCATAAAGAGACTTTACTAATTTGCAAACTTTCTTTTCTTGACATGAGGTTTTGAAACCTTCCAGTTGTTCCATATATATCTCATCTTCTAAATCTCCATTTAGAAACGCATTCTTTACATCCATTTGATGTATGACCAATTTATGAATTGATGCAAGTGTTATTAAACATCGTATAGAAGATATGCGAGCAATGGAGCATATGTATCAAAATAATCTACATGTCTTTGCTTGTATCGATTAGCGACTAATCTAGCTTTAAACTTATCCATGGATCCGTTTATATTCAACTTTTTCTTAAATATCATTTACATTCTATAGGTTTAGCACCAGGAGGTAATCAGTTAAAACCCAAGTTTGGTTTAACAATATGGAATTCATTTCATCATTAATAGCTTCTTTCCAAAATATTGAATCTTTGGAACTCATAGCCTCAGAATAAATTTTGGGGTCATCATCGACGTTCATGACATATCTTGTCACATTAAGTACTTCATCCTTACTGCATTCTATAAGATATGTAATGAAGTCAGGACCATAGTCCTTCTCTATTCTTGCTCTTTTACTTCTCCTTTGTTCAGTACTATTATCTGGTACTGTTACTTCCTTGCTATTTTGAGCAAGAGCATAGTCGTCGTCATTGATATCATCAATCATATTAGGTTCTGGGATAGATGATCTCAATGGAATCTCAACAGTTTGATTTTCAAAGAATTCTACATCTACAGATTCTTTAAACTTCTAAGATGTTAAGAATTATGAATCTATAAGTTATATTACTAAGTGAATATCCTATGAAAACACATTTAAATTTCCTGTTTCCTAACTTTAGTCATTTAGGGTCTCGTTTTCTAACATATGCTAAACAACCCCATCTTTGAGTCTTGTAAGATTAAGTTTCCTATTAAACCATAATTCATAAGGTGAAACATTATTCTTTTTAAGTGTTACTCTATTTAAGATACAACATGCAGATAACATAGCGTCACCCCATAAGTTATAAGGTAAGTTTGAACTTGTGAGCATGACATTAACCATTTCTACCAAAGTTCTATTTTTCTTTCAGCAACACCATTTTGTTATGGTATATATGGAGCAGTGCATTGGTGAACTAAACCGTGTTGTTTACAAAATAAGGTGAATTCATTTGAGAAATATTCACCACCTCGATCTAAATGTAATACTTTTATTTTAACTCCTTATTGTGTTTCGACCTCTTCGTTGTAAATTTTGAATTTATCAAAGGCCACTTCTTTAGTTTTCATTAGATACACATATGCATATCTAGTATAATCATCAATAAATGTTACATAGTATTGGTTACCACCATAAGTGATATGATTTTTTAAGTCATCCACATCACTATATACTGAATCAAGCAAGTCAGTTTTCCTTTCTACAGATTTAAAGGATTTTCGGTGTATTTTTGCTTGAACACATATTTCACATTTAGATATAGTATAGAAATTACAATCAGAAATTAATCCTAGTTTATGCATATTTTTAAAGGAATTATAATTAACATTTCCTAGTCTACCATGTTATAAACTAAGAGAATCAACAATATAAATAGAAGATTTCTTTATTAGATTCAACTTAACCATGCCGTTACAAGAGTATCCATTGTCCAATGAATTTGTCGTTGACAACACTAACTTATCAAACTCATACACCATCTTGAATTCCCTTTGTTTAGAAGGTATCCAGAGACCAAATTCTTACACATATCAGGTACATAAAATACATTAACTAATGTAAGAACTTAACTAGAAGTAAATGTAAGTTCTATGGAGCCTTTTCCCAAAATTTTGCTTGGAACTTTATTTGCTCCAATAACCTTGTCGGCTTCTCCATTATTTTCTTCGTAAGTCTTAAACAGATTATGGTCTTTGCAAATTTGAATGGTTGCTCCAGTATCAAACCATCAATCATTATCGGTTTCGTTAACGAAGTTCGCCTCTTGCACTACAGCCACAAGCGAGTCTTCGACCACATTCACCTTTTGTTGTTTCTTCCGCTGACGACAGTCTCGGGCATAGTGGCCGGGCTTGTTACAGTAGTAACAAGTACCTTTTTTGTTGTTGGAATTTTTTTTCTTAAACCGTGTCTCATTCTTAGGCTACAGCTTGTCAGTAATTTGAACATTATTTGCTTTAGAATAGAACTCAATTTGCAGATTATCATCTAGTTCGCATTTACGAGAGTCCTCTTCAATACGAAGATGACACTGTAAACCATCTAAATTATAATCCGTTTTCGCATGTTCTAATTTTTTCTTATAATCATTCCAAGAATTAGGATGTCTTGAAATTATAACTCCAATAACTAAAGATTCAGTAAGATTTATTCCAACATCCTTAAATTGATTCGCTAACAGTATAATTTCGCTTACTTGTCCGACTATGGACTTATTTTCAACCATTTTAAAATCCATAAAATTGCAAATAAGGAATTTTTTGTTACTTGCCTCGGATATGCGTATTTTCTTTCTAATGCAGCCCAAAGTGCCTTTGCAGTTTTCAAAGTCCTGTGTGCGTTGTAGACAGGAGTAGATAATGCATTCAGAATGTGCCCTCTACATAGAAAATCGTCATCTTTGCGCTTTGCGCGTTTTGCTTTCAATTCGTCGGTACCTTTGTCAGTTTCTTCTGGTATTTCCTCTAAGTCATCTTCAAGAATATAGAACAATTTGACCGTGATCAAAAAGAATTTCATCGTCTCTTGCCAACGAGTGAAGTTTTCACCATCAAACTGCTCCAATCGCGTTAAATGCTGATTCATAACTTGACGAGCATTGAGATTGATTGAACTCGAACCATCCATGGTTGATATATTGTCTAAAAATTGTTGGATATTTGTATTGATGATTCGAGAAAGAAGAAGATTATAACTGCTGTACTTCTGACTACAAGGATCCACTGTGTAGATTATTTTAGATAACAGTTCAACCCAGTAGGTACAAATAGGTTATTGAACTATCGACTTCAGGATTCAATGAAGCCTTGAACAGGATAATCAGATTCAAAACTTGTACGATTTTGATCCGATCAAAAACATTCAAATTTGATTTCTGATGATGCAATTTAGTAGAGAACAGAATGAAGAAGAAAAAGAAAACCGATCTGCAACATTTTTACATTTGCAACACCTCTCCATCACAAACTGTGGTAAAAGGCAGTGTTCTGCAACACTTTTTGAGCGTCGTAGATCTGGAGGAAGAAGAATGAGATAGAAAGAAAAGAGGTTGTCATTTCTGATGGTTCCTAGGCGTCGCTATTTATAGTAGTGAGGAAGTGTCCATTCGTCAAGCGTCGCATCCTTTCCAACAGTCCAAACCCGTTATAAACAGTTGCGCTTTTTCGCAACAGTTTAAAACTGCTACTAAATGGTTGCGTCCCTTCATTCAAATGACACGCCAAAAATATCCGTTCAAACTCAAATTCTGGATCCGGCCTGTTAACAAAAATAAATTCGTCATTTTAGACCCGAACCCGATACGGTCGGTCGGATGGACGGATGTCGACGGCGCGCGCATATGGTGGTGATGCATAACTTCCCTTCTCACATTAAAGCAAAGCTTTGGATGCCCAAAGGGCCTAACCTTCCTTAGAGAAATCCATATATAAATCAATATATTCTTTTAATTTCCTAGATGTGGGACTATTCATCCCCCCTTCTTCCCTCTTCAAAAACAAACACAAACCTAAAACTATTTTGAAAATTTCCAATAGATAGAAGCTTTGTATGGATATCACCATGTTGATAAAGTACTGGAATATGGTTAATGCATAAATTTCCTCTGGCCACCTGCTTTTTGACAAAATACAATTCTAATTCAATATTTTTGGTTCTTGAATGCAGAATAAGGTTAGCAGCTAGTGATACAATGCTTAAGTTGTCACACCACATAGTAGTTTTGTAATCTTTTTTATCAAAAACTTCGGATAATAGTGACCTTAGCCACCAGTCTTGCCTTGTGTTTCTCTATGGTTCCATTAGTATTTCTCTTTAGTTTGTAAGTCCACCTGCATATCCCACTATAGATTTATTCTTAGGTAGAGTGAAAAGACTCCATATGTTGTTCCTTATTAATTAAGGCATGGTACTCCTCCTCCATAGCTCTTTTCCATTTAGTATGCTTTACGGCTTTTTCATAAGTTTCAGGCTCTTCAAGAACATAGAATGTTGTGTATACTTTTGGTTTGAAAATTCATCTCTTTGCTCTTATCATCATAAGATGTCCTTGTCCACTAGCTTGTGTATTACTTGCCACTGCCACTGTGAAAGGAGTGTCATTGGTTGTTGCTCCTTGATGAGTCTCGGATACTAGCAAGATGGTTGTAGTTTCTTGGTCTTCGTCAAATCTTACTGAGTTATTATCTCTTGCGTTTTTGGATGTTGAAGTACTGGATTGTTCATTAGCGCTATCCATGGATGGCATGACATATTGTACATCTCCCATGCATATTGGTATAGTTGGTAAGGATTTCTATGGAATATGAGCCTTCCTTATGGTGCTTACCTCACGGCTGCTAAAGGGAAAGACCCTCTCATTGAAGACTACAGTGTGGATATAATGATTTTTCTAGTAGTAGTCAACATTTGTGTCCTTTTTGATTATTTGTTCCCACTATAAGAGAAAGGGAAATTTCCGACGGCTCGGAGCCGTCAGCGGTCGTCGCAAGCAGTCGAAAAAACCATTAGAATATGGACCATGCATTTTATCCACTTCGGATGCCTTCGACGAAGGTATTGCGACGACTAGCGATGGCTCTTCCTACGACACTTCTAACAACTATTCCGATGGCAAAGACGACCACGTGGCTTGAAAATTTTCCATTAAACTTTCGCAAATTTCGCCCAGAAAGCCATCGAAAAATGTCAAAAAAATGACCAATAAGCCGTCGGAAATCTAGGCAATTTTTTTTACTACAACAAAGCATCACTTTCATACCAACATGTAACACAACTCATCACACTAAATGTATGAGTCAGATATATAAGCTAAAATCAATATCAATATCAATATAAAACTCAAACATCAACATATCAAACCCAAACATATTCAATCAATACAAAACAAACCTTCCATCATCAGTCTCATCCATCCAACTCCAACATTTACATCCAACATCAATGTACAATATCTACATCCAACATCAAACTTCACATATCAACTTCACAAATCAACCACATAAATCAATGTCAAATACCACATGTCTTAATCTCACCATTACTCGATGTTTATATACATTGGTTTAAAAAAACTACAAATCGTACCTCAAGACTCATCATCGACTCTGGAGCCACCGAACAAAGGGAATGTTTCATGACGCTCTACATACTCGGCCAAATGGTGGTTGAGCTGCTCCACTTGCGCTGCTCGGAGGCGGTCATGCTCCTGCAGCTGTACAATCTGTTGTCTAAGCTCATTAATTTCCACATTGTTCTAGGCCTTTTAATAAGCCCTTTGTGATGTCGGAGCCTAAAAACTAAGTCGAAATATGTTAAGTTATTACATAACTTTTATAAAAATTAAGCAAATTTAACAACGTTGTTAATTTTTATAAATTACCGATCGGTTGCCGTAGCCGTAGCGCCTGTTTCTTTAGGTTGGATCCATAAGAGAGTCAAAGATCGCGTCCACCTCGTCAGTGGTCAACTGCTCCCACCCGAAATGCTCAAGCATCTATGCACGTGCCTACATAAATTTTTCTTACAACACAAAATTAAATACAGATAAATATTACATTACATTATTATTATATTTTATAACTAATTAATTAAAATGATCATTATTAATAACTTATAACTTAAAATATACTTACATATGCGGCGTACGCTCTATCATCCTCATGTCAGGCATATGACAATGATCACTCGTCGTATGTCTGCCAAACGGCATGAGTATGCTTAAACACGTCCATATACGGGACGTGGCTCCACACGCTCTTTCCTACAATAATTGGTTTATATTATTGTTGTTCATACAAATTTATACTGAAAATATAATAACCGTTCGTAATTGCAATTAATTAATTTACCAGGTTCTCACGTTGGTGCTGTAATGACTTTGAGCCACCACGGTGTGTGGCAGGATTTTCCTGCCTGTTTGCAAAGCTCCTATCTGACTTCGCCAGCAAATTAAAATTTAAGATTAAAGTTTATAGATATAAATTATGTATTCTGTACTGAATAAATTAAGGTGATATCTGATAGACTTACCTTGAACGAGATACGTCGAAATAAGTTCATTATCCAGCTCCTCCTCCGAATGTACGGATTAGGTGCTATAAGTTCTCCATGACGATCCTACATCAAATAATTCGGCACGAAACCATATTGACGCAAATGAACTATTACCATATCCGATATCAAATGCTTCAATAGTTTGCACATATTACATGAACAACGAATTTCTTCATCGTTTACATTTACGTAAAGCGAATTCAATAAAAACATGTACACCACTTTGAAAATGTTCACTTATTAACACGTCAATTTCTCTTCTTTGTTGGTACATCTAACTACGATAGATAAAATAATTGATCATTTTTCCTACTTTAAAACATAAAAACGCATTAATCATTTATGTCTTGACATTTTATTTTTCAAATAAATCATACATTTAAATTTTCGCAAATATATAATATTATTCTATTTAATTTTATTTTCAAACGGATTTACACAAATTATTATATGAATATAATCTACAATTTTTTGTTATTGTTTTACACTTTGATGGTTGGTCATCCTACTTCCCATTACAAACATAACAGTAATTATATTTTGCAAATTATTTTATTTTGAACGATTCAATAAAATTTCGACAGCACTTCCCCTTTGTTCCCTATATCGTACACACATGTGTGTAACACAGGAAACAAAAGAAAACGTTGTCGAAATTTTGTGAATCGTTTAAAATAAAATGATTTGCAAAATATAATTACTACTGTGTTTATAACCTATCCAATACAGAGACAAATCCGACAAATATTGCATCAGATGAATATAAATGTTCGTTCTGTTATAAAAACGAATATCCATACAACGACCATATACAATATTTGTCAGACGAGACCAAAAACTCTCTAAGGGATTTACAAAAGTAAAGCGTATTATACAACAATTTTTACAATAATTTATTTACATTCTAAAAACACGGATACACTAAATCGTCGTTTTCGTCGTCTTGAAAACGCATATATCACATTCTGAGCATCGACTCTAATTAATCCAAAGTAGCCCTAAAGTGCATATGCACTAATTAATCAACGCATATACATCAACTAACGCACACATACACAAAATAAAATATTTTCTTAACATTCCAATCACAGACAATTATGATAACAACCTAATTAGCATTCAATAGGGTATACCAAACAATCAATGGGGTATTATACAACTATGACAACAAATTAACTCTAATTTAACAAATCAAAATTAATTAGAATTTAGGAATAAAACCTAATTCGAGATTAATGAAGGGGCTAGACTTGTTGAGATTGGAGAATAATGAAGTTGGAGAAACTCGAGGAGGCACGGCGGCTGGCTGGTTGACGGGGAGCAGGTGGTGGTAGGGTTTTTGTTTTGATTTGGGGGAAAATGAAAATAAAGCCGCAGCTTTCGTCCAGGAGCCTATATGCATGATAATTTTCGAAGGCTAGCGATGGCCGCCGACAACTTAATTGTTTCGGTTTTCGACGCTAGTAAATTTTATTTACGAAAAAGCCATGGAGTTCGATAGTCATCGCTAGCCGTCGAAAACTGCAATTGAAAGGCAATCGGAAGCCTCCGTTGTTATTTACTATTGTTTTAGTAGCGTCCAAAGTCCAAAAAGGTATAGGGTGATGATCTAAAGTTGAGTTTATTGGCATTATAGGGTCTTAGCAAGGGAAAGCAAAGGCATCCAAACAATTTCACGCTCTTGTAATCTGGTTTAATCCCATATAGTGTCTCTGATGGACTTTTGTACTTCAACATTTTAGAAGTTAAGAGATGGATGAGACGTATTGTAGTAGAGAAAGCTTCTGGCCAAAACTTTAGAGGTAGATTCTTGTGCAAGTAGAGTTAATCCTGATTCCACAATGTGTCTGTGCTTCCTTTCAACAATGCCATTCTGTTGCGATGTGTACAAACAAGTGAGCCTATGCAATATGCATGTAGCATTGAAAAGATCTTTTAGTGGCTTTAATTCCGATCCCCCATCAGTCTAAAATATCCTTATTCTTGTATCAAGTTGTCTCTCTACTTTATCAATAAACTGCTTCACTGCTTTATGTGTCTTAGATTGTTGCTTTGAAAATTATATCCATGTATATCTTGTGCATGCATGTACAAAGGTAATGTAGTAATTAAACCTATAATCCGAGTATGTAGGTCCAAGACCCCATAGATCTGATTCTACAAGTTCTAGTAGATTATTATATATTGTTTTTGGCAAACCGAATGGTTGTCTATGGCTTTTTCTCATCTGCCATTGGGTATAAACATAAGGCAATGCAACAATCGTACCAGATATATACATTGATTTTATTACAATATTTTTCATTATAGTTAAGCCAAACATCAAATATTTCTTTAGATTTTCCTATCAAGTTGCAACACTTTGTTTTTTTAGAGAGTGACTGAGATGTTGGGTTCAATTCGTATAGTCCATCATGTGGTTCTTCCTGTAATAATACGTCCTTATTCATATTTTATATGACTAAGCATATTTCTAAATGAAACTCAAAAGGTCCTCCATTATCAGTAGCAAATTGATACACACTGCTAAGATTTTTATTGATTTGACGCATTCTTTAAAGGTTCTTCGAAAGTAGCAATCTATCCTTTCTGCAAGAATTAATGCTAGTATTCTATGCAAGTTATGCTTAATGTAGTGTCATTTCCCATATGTATAGAATTCTTACCCTGATACATTTCTCCACCAAGATTTAAATTCCATATATTACTTGTGACATGGTTGGTGACACCTTATCTGGGTACCACTCTTCATCCTGAATATCTTCAATTCTAGCTAACTCACTCTGACTACTACCATAAGAGGTGAAGCCTTTGAGGTTATTCTTGATTTCTTGGTTCGGCTGACTTAAGTTTGCATTGAGTGGGTGATCTCTTTGACTGCTTTGATTTGATGAGGCCTCTGAATATTTGAAAAGTTTGAGTCAAATCTGAAATATCATCTTAAGGCAATATGACCAAATCTTCCATGAATTTGGCATCTTGGTCTATTATTTCTATTCCTTCCCTTTCCTCTAGTTCTGCCATAAGCGCCACCTCTACGAAAAGTTTGATCACTCTTGGAATTCCATGAGCCTCTTCCATTGCTGCTTGCATATTCAGTCTTGTGATTAAGATTCTTGATTCTTGAATTTAAGGCATAGTTAATTGAGAATTCTTGACTGGGTTAGTCTTTGCCTCAATTCTACCTTCATGGGCAAAAAGTATGGAGTTTAAATATTGTAGATTATATGGGTTTCCTTGGAGTATATGACGGCTACTATTGCCTCATAATCACTATCAAGACCATTTAGAACGGTGAGTATATGTTCATTTTATATCATTATATGACAAGATGACTCAAGAAGATCACATAATGTCTTTATCTTGATCAAGAACTCTCTGATTGTTAGATTTTCCTTCTGATACATTGCAACTGTCTCTTATAATACATGATTCTTGTAGAGGATTGAGAACTTAAATTTTGCTGAATTGCAGCCCAAACTTCATGGGAAGTCTTACATAGAACAACCTGAGATAGAAGATTTGTACTAATAGTGGTTAGAACTCATGAACATAGTAGGCTATTTTATCATTGATGTATCTCAAATTCAAGGTTACCTATGAGTTTCGCTTCCTAATAGAGTATGAATTTGGGTGGTGATTGTATTGTGTCATCGATGAAGCCTTGAAGTCCATAACCTCTGATGGCAGTCTCAATTTTGAATTTCTAGAGTAAGAAAATATTCTCATCAAGAGACATGGTGATGAGTTGAGTTTGTGGGTTGATAATTGTCTTAAGGGAATCTTCGTTTACATTCTGAGATGTATTGATGCTTCCATTCCCTAAAGTGATGAATCGGTTCTTGATTGTGGATCATTATCTTCAGACATGGTGTTGATGCAAGGCTAGTGAGTGTTGATGAAGTTTTGAAGGCGGAAGGGAGATATGATAATTCTTGATTATATTTTTTAAAGATTTTGTGGTTATTGGATCTTGGACGGATGTGCAGTTAGACGATTGTAGCTCTGATAACAAGTTAGAAAAGTTAGTTTATCGATTATGGAAGAGAAACATATTTGGGTTTCAGAAGATGAAATGATTTTAATTGATTAAGAAACCGATATACACAGTCGTATATATATGAGCACAATATCATGTCCACTAACACATCGTACAACCTAGCACTTAATACACATAGACTCAAACCTAACATAATTTAATTACAACGCATACATCATACACAATAAACTAAATAACACTATATCTTCTAGTTGAAGAGCATTCTTATTTTACTTCATGAGGACGTAAATGTAAAAATATGTACGACTTGTATACATAACGGGACAATTCATGCATTGAGGACCCAAAAAATAAATATAAAAAAAGGAAAAAGGAAATTTAACTAGATTGTGAGTTTTTCAACTCACTATAAAAAAATTAAATACTTATCCAAGTTTACTATCAATTAAAGAACAAATTAGTCTCACAAAATAATGGATAATTAGTTACCTAATACATGAGGAAAATAATAGTCCTACATCGAAAATATACTAGAAAGATTCCATATAAATACTAATTAAGAGACTGATATTCGCATGATCGATTGGTTTTGTGAATGACTAAATAGTTCCCTAAACTAATAAAAATGCTAATAGGTATGTGTTTAATCGCCATGCGTTTGTCGCGCCACCGAAATGCTATGATCATGTGGTTTGTTCAAATGCACCACATGTGAAGGGGACATGACACATTGATCAATCAGTTTTCTAAATGACTACGAAGTTCTCTAAGAAAAATGCTAACACATGTGAATAATTTTTAAATCAAGTACAACCAAATTTGCACTACAACACGGCTCTACGTGTGGATTAAGGGTTATATCTCAAATAATAGTGAGAAAATAAACCTTTAGAACCCGTAACTAAAAAATGTCAAATTTTCGTTCCATGTGTAATACTGATTGAAAAGCACAAGAGATCTAATATCTAGTCTCATAACTCAATCAGATAATTTTTTACTTTCTATTTTGAGTTTCACTTTATAAAACCATTAATCTCAGTTTTCCAGTTAAAATTTACATTCAACAGCAACATAACTTTAAAAATATTCCAAATGACATTAACATAACTGGTCATGTACGTAAATTTAAACATAACATGTTATGTACACGAATTCAAATTGAGTGATTTATAGCTTAATGTGGTTTGATTGAGATTGTAAAATATGAGATGATGGTGGAATTCAAATCATAGTTTTATAAAATAGGAGATGATGATCTACGGTTGGAGTTTGTACAAGTCTGAGGGGATATATCAATTGAAACAATTATTTTTTCAAATTTTGACTAGACTCCATTAGAGGTTATTATTTTGCTTAAATGTAAAATTTTAAGGAGTCATAGCCACACTTTAATTTATCAAAGAACCCATCACTTTTATAATTCTATAATGTAGCTTAGTAAATTATAATAGTGGAAAATTGACATTAGGACAAACACAGTGAAAAATTTAGCCCAAGGATTACATATTTTCTGGTTGAAGGCTAAAATTTGCTAAATACTCATCTCGTAGTCAAAACATTTTTGAATGACGTCCACGGTGTATCACAATTTCCAACAATGGTTGTAGGCGTTTGCGAAAGGTTGGCAGTGGCCGCGAATGGAAACGATGGTCGTCGATGGTGGTGGAGGCGGAGGTATTGGTAGTTGGTGGCGTGTGTGTATCTCTGTGTGTGTATTTCAAAGAAACGAAACAACTAACAGGCTAAATATGGCTAGCATTTTGTGAACTGAGAAAATGAGTATAACATTGTAATTATATACTGCTAGCCTAATTTAGTATGAAAATGTTATAACATCATACTTACATAATGCTTGTTTAATTTAGCATTATTTGAACTATATAATGAATAAAGCATGATATATGTTTGATGCTAATTTAATTTAGCATTTGTTATTATTATTAACATCTTTTTTCCACTGGACGATGCTGGTGTGTAAATTAGAGTTCTATTGTGATGCAACGACCAAATGGTGTTGTAGGACAGCGAGAAATAGGCGCGACTAAGGTTCATGATTTAAGATGGCAATTAGTAATTTAGTAACGTAGGGTCGACAACGATGAGGGATGTGGCAATGAATTGGGCGACGAGACGATGGTAATGGTGTGCAAAGAAGCAGTGGTGTGGTGGCAGTGCGATGTTGGGTTTGGTGGCGGGTGACATCGATGAGAGAGAACACGATTTTATCCTTCAACCTAAAATTAGAAACATATGTCTTAGATCGTGATGCCTAATCCCCTTGAAATAATATTACCCGATCATTAAGAGGCGTTCCTTTTTTTATTCCTTTCCTTTTCTCTCTCCCCTTTAAATTAATAATTTTGGTTTTTTTATTTAGAGCTTGGTTCGGTTTTCACAAGGATGTGCAGTTAGCAAGGACTGAATTCTCAATCTTACATGGAAGCGCATCATGAACATTTTTTTTGAATTAACCTGATATCACTTTAATTATTGTAATCTTTGTTAATAGTATAGATACGTTTTGTCATACTTTTTTGATGTAAACATGAACTATCAAAAATGCCTCCAAATAACAAAAGGAAATGAAAAGCACTTCAAGATCTTAATAATCTCTAGCTAAAATTAGTATGTTATAGGTAAGCTTCATAAGTTTTCATTCAAATGAAAAAGAAGGTAAAACATATTTAATGTCCCTTAAATCTGTGTATTAATGGTATGGTTGTAATAGGAGTTCGGTTTAAAAAAAGTTGAAATCGATTTTAATATGTCAAAACTTTAAATATCACTGAAACTGGAAAATCTTCATAATGTAGAAACCAAATGTATACAAAGTGCAAGATAGATTCGGTAACATCATCAATAATAATTTAAAAAAAATTCTAGATATAATTGATTATATATAATAGTCCAAAAATAGATGAACTTTGTAAAATGGAATTAAAATGGAAAAATGATAAGTTGTATTTAAATACATCGACAATGAAAGAATTTTCTGAATAAATGGTCAAATCCTATAAATAATTATACCTTCCTACTGGTATGGGGGCATAGATCAGCGGATGGATTTACTGTACACTTCTCAGGAGTTTACTAGCCCGCCAGGTTCTTCTGGGTTTTCAAAAAAAAAAAAAAAAAAAAAAACACTATACCTTCCTACTAACACCACATGATTTGTCGTTAAGGTAAAACTCATTACTAGACTTCTACAAAATTTAAAACTAACTATGCATCAACTAATCATGACTACTTTAGAAGTTAAATGAGCGATTTGACTTATGTGATAACGTAAAATTTCATAATGAATTGCTTATTGGTGTAACTATTGCAAATTATCTTCTAGTCTTTTCATTCTATAAATTTGCATGATCACATTTATAAACAAATTAATTTATTATATTTTTCTATGTAATTTTGTTCAACCAATAGTTTTCTTACTAAACACCTATTTCTTGGATTATTCTAACCATACATTTTGTTTTTATAATGTAATTTTCAATTTAAAAAACAAAATTATGTTGTATATAAAATTGGATGGATTAATAAACATTCTTTAAAAAAGAATTTACGCACACCCGTAACTAGAATTTAAGTCATTGTAGTAACTAGAATGTGAAGAGTTTCATATTACGGAATTTGATTTTAGTGTTGAATTATGAACAATTAAGAATTTCATCACATTGAGTTTAAAGAATATAATTAGATTCAAAAATGAATTGGCTGCAATGAAAACATAGAGAGTAATTTATTTAAGGAAAATGTTAACAATGTGTTTTAAGCGAACATGTTAAGATTATTAAAATACCTTATAATCCACTAAATTCCATCTTTTTTTTAACTATGCAAGGATAATCTAGGTATTTGAAATAAGCTTTCTTGTCCTTTAGCCATTTAATTATCATCTTAACATATGCTCTTGGGGTACACATTAACGTCATTCTTTATTTTAATTTTTATGTAAGAGGAAAGAAGTGAAGAGGAATTTGGGGAAATTAAGCTGTTTACTAAAATAAACAATCTTTTATTATAACCTCCCTTAGTAACTAATTTGTTTTTACTGAAGTCCGTGTAGTAGCCTTTTCTGTTTATTGTAAATGTCAGTTTATTGTATGTGAAATTATTTCACATAAAATCAGCTTTTGGTGTAACTAAAATTAGTATAGTAGTAATAGAAAATTTCTGAAAATGTGATACACAGGATAAAAAATAATAATTTTGTACTCTTTAATAATGTTAAACCATTAATTTTTCAAATATGAATTACTTCTGTATCAAAATTGTCTTTTAAGTTTTGTTCATAAAGGAAATTGAAAAAAAATTATTCAGACTATGAAAGCTGTACTAAAGGATTCTTTACCGTTTAACCATGTATTTCATGTCTGTCATATGTAGTATTCTGATTGCTTTATAACAACTTTTTCTTTAAAAAAAAGTTTTCCGGTTAATCCCCACATTGGATAGTCTAACAATAACAAGCATGAAAGCAGGATACACCACACCTTCAACCGTTGCATAATTTTGATTGGTATTAATTAGACTCAGATAAGTACTCATTTTTCTTTATTATTTGATAATACTTCTTTCACAGACTTGGCAAGAGCAACATTAGCACCAGACGTTGATCACCCAAAGGGTTCTAGAAACGACAATCCAAATTTGACTGTTCTTCAACAACATGTCTCCTTCTTTGATCGAAACAAAGATGGGATTGTGTATCCCTGGGAAACTTATTCAGGTTCATTATTTTATTTCAAACTACTGTTCTACAGACTAACCTAGACTTTGTGTTCTTTTCATTCTGAAATGAAGTGCTCCAAATTTTGAGTTTCAGGATGTAGAGCTATCGGCTTCAATCCATTGCTTTCTCTGTTCATAGCTTTTCTAATCAATGGGTCTATGAGCTACCCAACTCTCCCAGTAAGTGCTTCATTTAACTACTGTAAGCATGAGAAAAACTTATTAACATGTGCTTTACATGGTTAATAAAATGGCAATCGATACAGAGTTGGATACCATCGCCCTTGTTTCCTATATACATACACAGTATACACAAAGCCAAGCATGGAAGTGACTCCGGAACCTATGATACCGAGGGAAGGTAAGATATTCACTAGGTGTACATAAGACCATTTTAAAAATATACCGTTTTTCAACTTAATTACATAGACATATGATCACTATTGCCTTATTAAATAGGTTTATGCCGTTTCATTTTGAAAACATATTCAGCAAGTATGCACATACATATCCAGATAAGTTATCCTTAATGGAGATACTGCAGATGCTCAATAGTATTCGATTAACATATGATTTCCACGGATGGTAAGCGTGTTAAACCTTATAATTATTTCATACTTTCTTGATTTACCTTTTAGTTTATGTATGTGTCTTTGCGATCATGTTTGTGTAGGATAGCATCTATATATGAATGGTTGATGTTGTATATGCTTGCAAGAGATGAAGAAGGTTATCTTTCAAAAGAAATTGTTCGGCGTTGCTTTGATGGAAGCTTATTTGAGTACTGTGAGCAGCAGAGGATTGCGTATAAAAAGATGATGTAAGAGCTGGCGTCCGCTGCTGCTTCTTCTTCTTCTTCGTTGAAGAGTTTGAATTATGTACTGTTTTCAGCTTGAGTGTGTAGGTTTGAGCCTATTGGATTTCAAAATTTTAATAGGTCTGATATGGTTAATAAAGATGTACTTACTTGCAACTAGTTGGAATCTTATGAAAACATGTAATGAATGAAATATATAAACACACATATGTATGTATATGTATATGTATATTAACAAGCGAACAGGAACACGGTGCAAACTTGTTTTGAGACGAATATACCCCATGGTTCTCAAAATTCCCTCATCTGTTTCACCAACTTGCAATTCAAGTCCCTCCCTCCATAATATATTATATCACATCCTCAATTTCTTGCTTCCTCCCCTTTCATTCTCCATTCTGTTAGTTTTATTACATCTTGCATAAACGTTGATTTATATTGGGCCACGTCTTTAATCTCTGATCTTCCAAACCTTAATTAGCATGAAATCAATATGCATGTTACCTTTTACTGGTGGAATTTGAAATAGATTGTCATTTATCATCTTCAGTGTTTATTATTTTTTTCTGAAATGAAAAATACTGGAATAGAAATTAGAGTTTTTGAAATAAAAATGCAGAGGTAGGATGTAAACAAGATAATATTATGCCAAAGTGGATGTGAAGACGATAACATCATGCGGAAGAGGAGGGAAAGAAAAGTCAAATTTATGGTAGATTAGCGACTGTATGATGGCGCCAAAACATGATCAGCGAAGAGAAGGGGAGAACATGATTAAACTTTACAAATCAGTAATATATAGAATTCAATACATTACTGAAAAACTTTTAAGTGCATCACAGATATGAATACTCGTACATGAAAAGCACCACGTTACAATATTTAAAATTATCCAATTTCAATCGGCATTATAATACCGAAGGAAGTTTGGTTACAAAAGGAAAAAAACACACACTCACACAGAAAGGGACAAGCGCCATGACAAATTATCGCATGATCGAGGTAAACAGTAGTCGGATTCGATTCCAATGCTTTGTTTTATCATTTCTTTTCCCACGCTTTTCTTTTGGTACGATGACGATAATAATCGAAGGCCGCTTACACATGTACAGGATCTCAAACGATCCCTAGACACGCTTTGAGTCGGATGACTGAGATGAATATTTAGGACTCCTGCTTGTTTAATTTCTGTTTATTTGTTTTGACTTGAATATTTGAATTTTGATAACTGATATTGATTGCCTTAGAGTCCCACCATGGAATCGAAGTGCAAGGTGCAAGTCCTCTTGCCAGAGAGTGAGTGGATGGACTTGTACGATATTGATCGCCTTAGAGTCCCACCACAGACCGGAGTGCAAAGTAACCCCCATCACCGGAGAGTGAGCGGATGGACTTACTTAATCCCCCTTGACTTAATAAACAAACGATCCTGAAAGATCATCCCCTTAACTTAAAACATTATACGATCTAGAGAGATCCCATATTAAACTAAACATTAAACGATTCAGAGAGATCACGTGTTAAACTAAACATTAAATGATCCAGAGAGGTCACACATTAAACTTAAGCGGTTCAGAAAGATCGGACCTTAAAACAGATTCGGTTTTACACAAAAAGATCTGAATGCCTTATAAGTGGAATAAAACGGATAAATCCTAGATGAACACAGGATGATTTCGATATATAATGTGACACAATGTGATTTTGATTTATGATGTGATATGATGTGATTTTGAGATATAATGTGATTTTGATATATGATATGATTCTAATATATGATTTTTTTTGGATATATGATGTAAAAACTCTGAATAAAAAACAAAAATTGATAGTGATGTAAATCCAGAGTGAACGCTGGACGATTAGAGATGTGAAATGTAATTAGAGACGTGTGACGTAATAACCTCGAATGAAATCGAAATGATTATGATGTGTAGATTATACTTAGACAGAGTGTAAAATCTTAGGCTGTAACAGGTTTGGAATGACTTGTAACTGGCAAGAGAATCCAAAGGAACTGAGCGATTCACCAAGACTAAAGCTGCTAGAAAGCTCAATAACCAAAGATTCATTTTCGTGACTTGTTCTAGAGCAAAGCACACCTTTCATTCAAAAGACATACTTTGGGGGTCAAATGTTATTTGGGTTTTTGAACTAGCAGAAACCAATAGAAAATAGAACAACCTCGTATAAAATAGATGGTTTAGGACTTAACTAGAAAAGCTAAGACAAGGGATCAACAAGGGCTAAGCTATATGGCTAAGACAACGACTAGGATCGATGAAGCCAAGAGATAAGCATTCTTCCAATCCAATCAGTACCTGAGCGCAAACAACTAGTGAACTGCCATCAAAACGAAACAACTAGGATAGAAGACTATCAAAACATCTCTAATTCCAAACTCTAGAAAAATCCTAAGTGCTTGGATCATCAGCGACCCATGTCTCTCTTCAAACCTTCAAATGAGATAGCAAAGGAATGCTACAAAAAGGCCAAGACATCGGATCGCAAACGAGCCAAGTCTATGGGTCGCGAGCGACCCAAAGACCGTGGGTCGCCAACTACCCATGGTTCTTCCTCATTTTGCATGCCGAACTCTCTCTGGGTCGTTTCGTACCTACCTACGAGCTGATGAAGACGTAGTCTAGCCCAGATGCTCTCCGACCCATATAAATAGCATCCTACCTACAACATAAATTGGATCTTCTTCGAGTTGATTGTGGAAGCTCTGCTGGAAACATTCTTCACTCTCTGCCTCCCTCACAACAATCTCCATAGAAATTCACTATGATTCTTCGGTGGATTCCAACTCCAGGGGTTCAGTCTATTGAGAGATAATCAAAGTCTTGTAGTCAAACACATCTTGTAACAGCAATCAGTCTATAAGAAAAATATAAAGTGAACGTAGGCTTCATTAACAGTCGAACCTCTATAAAAATTCTCTGTCTTCTTTATTTTACTATTCTTTTCTTATATCTGTGATCTGTGATATTGCTCTGTCAGAATAGAGCTGGTGCTTTCAAATTCAAACCAGGGTGTTGATCCATTTTTTGGGTTAATACATATGTTGGTTATGGCAGGCTTATATGTTTATAATGTGGTTGTGATGTGATGGTGTATATTATGAACATGAATAATGATTATATGCTAAGAAAGTTAGCGCCTTGGCTAGTTTAAGAAACATGGAATCCCTTGTAAAACTATAGTCTTTGGTTTTAAATTTCAAAATATTTTCAAGTTTAAAACTTATTTGATTCTCAAGAACATACTTTAATGTTTTACAAGTAGTAAAGATTTTCCAAGAGTTAATGTTTTAAAGGAAGACTTAGAAAACAAAACTTCAAGTTTTGGGAATTACGAGTCGTATAGCGATTGTCGATATGGGTGCAGTTCATGAAACGAACTCTTTTTGAAATATAAATTTGTTTTCACATAAGTATGCTTTTGAAAAGAATTTTCAAACATACATTAAGTAATAAAAATAATTATAATTAATTATTATTTATTTATTTATTAATTATTTATTATTTAGTTAATTTGTTATTTGATTAATAAAATTAAGTAAGGTAATTAGCACTTAATCATGTGTTAACAAAGATAATTAGTATTCAGTGTTAATCAAGTAAGGTAATTATAATTAGTTAATTAATTAAAGGTTGATTATTATTTGATTATTAATTATGGATTAATTATTATTTAATTATTTGTTTAAGATTAATTATTAATTATTTATTTATTTAAAAGGGGTTTAAGCATTAATTAATAATTAAGTCAAATTTAATTTTTAATGATGACTTAATTAATATTTAATTATTATTTAATAAAGGTTTAATTTAATTAATTTATTTATTTAATAAGGGTTTTGAATTTTTAAAAATCACTTTATTTCTAAATATCGTTTTTATTTTAAAAACTGTAACGACTCACCTTTTGGACGGTTTAAATTGATAATAAACCATACATGTCAAACTCAAACCATTCATAAAGGGAGGATTGTTATGGGGTAAATAAGGAAAAGAAGAGAAAGAAATAAAAGCAAACACAAAATCTCACAGCGAAATAATAAAATATAATAATCAAATAACAATTCACGAAGTTGTTACAAATAACATTTGATTCCACTTTTATAATACAGATCAGAGTATATACAACAGAAATAAATAAAATGCAGTGAAACAACAAGATGCAGCGGAATAAATATAATAAATAATATAGTATACAAATCTCCATCTTCGTCCTCCAAAAAGCAATCTTCAATACACTAAAAAGCTCAGACTAACCCGAGCGAATTGAAAAGACAAAACATTCAAGTTAGAACTAAAAGGTCTTAGGTAAGTTAAATCAACAGTAAATAAATATGAGTGTAACAGCGTCAGAAATGTTTATGGGGTTTGACATCTCCTATCCAGTGTCTAACGCGAGTGCCAACAACTTAAGAGATATTCGGGATTTCATCTCATAAGGATCCGTTAAACTATCTACATACATAGTATAATACACGATTATAATAGTGTCTACATTAAAGTAAAGTATTAAAATAGCGTTAAGGAGTTACCCATATCCCCCTTAACACATTTTATATAATGTTGTAGTTTATACAGTACTGTAAACTCCACCGTAAACTGGTGGGCTATTAGGAGCACTCTATAGGTACGACACAAACCAAACTCATAGAAGGTGGGATAAGGCATGTGACCTGGCACGCGAGGCAATGCCATGGTAGGATTCTACCGTTTTGTGGATCCAGATTGGTGGTAACGCATAGCAGCTACTATCGCCCACCTCAGAACACACTCCCATAATCAAAATCGAGGGGTGGCCACCAAATCAATCACAAAGTCATAATATGGTATTGAAGAAGCATGTCCGATAGGAGATACGGTTTCACTTGGTCTGGCGTGGCTCCTATTTTAGTCACATCAAGCTGACTCGCGGGAGTCAGGGCTACGTTAATACCTCACACAGAATTGTTCGCTAAACCATCCTACTTCATTCTGGAATCTCCACTACGTACACGATTGTTAAAGTGGTTTTCGGTATTGGCAAAGAGTATAACAATATCTATCCCGGTCTATTTAACAACCAAATGTTTATTTCACACCGGATGGTTCTTTTACATTTCCAAAAAAGATTCATAACTATTATCAAAATATCACATTCAATTCAAACCATATTACTTTCAAAATCATATTCGCTTTCAAAATCATATTTGCTTTTGAAATTATCAATAAGATAGGTAAATTAAATCATCATATTCACTCAAATATGTCATTCAAATTCCAATTTAGGTTATAACATCATTTATCCGTATTTTTTCTTAAATAAGGATTCAAGTATAAACACTTCCACTTTACACGGTCTGAAATTTAGAAATAGTTTAGATAGTTTAAATTAGTTTAAAATAGCTTCTAAATAGTTTTGAGATAGTCTAAATAGATTTAAAATAGATTAAATAGATTAAAATAGGTTAAATAGATTTAAATTAGATTAAATAGATTTAAAATAGATTAAATAGATTTAAAATAGATTTAATAGATTTAAAATTGATTAAATAGATTAAATAGATTAAAATAGACTAAATAGAATTAAAATAGATTAGATAGATTTAAAATAAATTTAATAGGTTAAAATAGATTTAAAATAGATTAAATAGGTTTAAATAGGTTAAATAGATTTAAAATAGGTTAAACAGATTTAAAATAGGTTAAATAATTTTAAAATAGATTAAATGGTTTAATTAGTTTAAAATGGGTAAAATAGATTTAATTACATTAAATAGATTAAAATAAATTAAAATAGTTTAGATTGATTTAAAATAGATTAAGTTAATTTTAAAATTTTAAAATCTTAACAATTAGGATTTTTAAAAGGGTATTTCTTTAAACAGTTTATATTAAAATAAGAAATTTGAAATTAACATCAAATTTGATTATTTCTTCCATTTCAAAAAATCTGGACCATATCTGGATTTCAAATCAAAACCCAATTTTAAATCTTAAAGTATCAATTTAAGCTATTCAAATTTTTGTAGATTTCAAAGTTACAATTTCAAATGTCTTCAATAACTCAGTTTTGATTAAAAAAAATTATACTTCAAATTCAACTTTAGAATTCCAATTTAAGCCCTCTAAGCAATTTACTTAATATAATTCCAAAATTTCAAATTTAATCTTTTAAACAATTCAGTTTATATAAATCAAATTCTATTTCAAAATGTCATTTAGCTGAATTCAAAATTTAAAGACTTAAAATCATTTAATTTAACCAATCTGGTGTCCGTATATAATTTTCTACCCTATGGTCAAGTGATACGGATATTTATCATTTTAATCCATAAATATTTAAATTTACAGGTATATATCATTTCAAACCGCAATCCCGAATTAAAATAAAATCCATAAAATCGCTCGAGTCTACCATTTCAACCTATAACGATTTTTCCTAATCTATAGAAAGTTCGGGTATGTATCATTTCAACACGGAGGGAACTTGTAGTGTTATAACAATATAAAATATAACATCCAGTCATCCAATATATACAATCAAACATCCATCACAATCCTCATCCAAATCAACCAATAAATAATAACAATTTATTGATTATCAATAACAGGTATTAACTAGAAATTTTAATATTCAATATTAAATTATATGACAATTAAATGCAATAAAAGTCATATTTAACTGGAATGATAATTTAAATATATCAAACGTCAACCAATCAATTTCTAATCACATCATAAATTTAATTTAACTAATATAAGACAATTTAATAGTTGTGAGTGGGTTAAAACACTAACCTTTGATTTCAAATCGATTTAAAATCCAATTAAAGGCCTACATTTAAACAATGTCAAAAATCGACCAAATGAATTTCGGAATGTTCGGAATTTCAATACGACCACAACGCAAGAAACTGTGTCCAACTTCAAGCTCGTATTCAAAAGATATGCTAATTCGAACGGTTGAAATTTAAATAAACATTAAAATAAACAAAACAAATGGAATTTTGCCACGTCGCCTTGGTCAACAGAACCCTAACACGCGAAACCCTCGACATCGCGTTCAATCACGCTGTAGCCGCCACCGCATTTGTGCTCGTCGCCGCCCATACCATCGCCGCCGTCTGGATTCAGCGCCACACTCGAGCTTCCCATCCATGCCCGACCTCAGTCTGTCCACGCGGCGCCCTCCAGCTCGCCCACAGGCTGCCGCTGTCGCCATATATGCACGTTTTCTGGTGAATCCAATGGTCATCTCCACTTTCTAGCCGTATATATCGACTCCAAAAATTCTCCTCTACACGCCCATAACTTCTTATTGTCATAAAATCGACGATTCGTCGAGAGCTTTCCAACGATATATAATTTGATATAGTTTTGAGCAGTTTGATTTTTTATTTGAATTTGAAATTGTATTAGGGTTTTTGGAATTGAAAATAGGTTTCTGCCATTGGAGAAAGGAGATAGGAATAGACAAACAAATTTGTACGTACAAGAATAAGAAATAGAAAGGCTATTAGGTTTGGAAAAATTATTTATATAGACAAGGCCCGATAAGAAGGAATGAACATGTTGAATTAGCTCGAACGACATTAACGACCCGAAAGCCCGTTCATTTTCGAAACGAAAGTAGGTCATCTCATATACCAAAATAGATGTTTTCGATATTTTTAAATTCAACGGAACAGGTTCCAAGTCCTAATTCCATTATACGGAGAAGTTAGCTTTTAAAATTAACTTATCTTAAATTGAACTCATTAAATTGATTTCTACGTGTTTCGAGCCCGCATGATCAAACGACAAGTTCGATCACTACAAAACTAGAAATCCTATAATAATTCATCATTATGGATCCAATGAAACTAGTTTCATCAAAATTCAAGACAGTGGTCAAAATGGCTATTTTCACATTAATCAAATAAATTATTATTGAATTGACTAAATCATTTTTCAATTCAATTCTTATAATTAACAAGTTTTATCATTTTTAATTTCACAGAAATTAACAATCTTCTCAAAGCCAGTTTCCTATGTCAAATTCAATGTTAATCATTGCAATAATTACAGTGTAAAATGTCAATTCCAATAAATCCGTTATTAATATTATTTAAATTTCAATAAACTGATTAAATTTTTTTTCACTCTTTTAATTCAATCAATCATTACTCTAAGGACATAGTTAACATTGGTTTACATCTTATTGCACTAATATTCTACAATTATCATATTAATTTATATTAACATAATATTTAATTACATTTAATTGCAATTGATTTCCAAATTTAATTCAACAGATTAAATGAATTGGTAACATAAACAATTGTCACCTTTTACTTAATTTAATCACATTTATAAGTATACTATCTATAGCAAATGTTATAACTACTTACACATCACTGATTTCATTTCAATATTAGCCACTTCCAATTATTACATAACATTTCAACATGACTCCAATATTAAATTTTATTTCTTTATTTACAATCTATAACCTATTATGACTTTACAATCATTTCAATCAATTGGACTTACATTAAAATAGTTATCAATTGCTTTAAATTAACATTACTAACATTACATTCTAGTTATTTTTTTCATTATTCAATCTTAAATTTTTAATTTTTCTCATATTAATAAATCACAAATTTTTATTTTCCAATATTAAATTACAAAACCTTATTAAAATAAATTATCGATAATTATGGGTCGTTACAATAGCTATTTCCTTTTGCAAAAATATTTTAAATCAAGGGACTTCTTTGTCGATTACCCTTAAGTAACCTCAACAAATATGAAAACAATGTTAATGTGCTGACAGATTTATGGGAAGTAAGTCATCTTATAGTTAGCACTAAAAGCCAATGAGTAGGTTAATCCTCTATCTATGAGATCTATAATTTATTTTTAGACGAGGAATAGAGTAAGGTCGAAATATTAGAAACGTGACAGATATGGGAGGGTTAATTTCTATTAATGGGTCATGTTTAAATTAAGTATATGGTTATTCATTTACGAACTTTATATAATTACCCTAAATAGCGGATTGTCCACTATTGATAACTTGACCCGTTTTAACTTATGAAGTATGAATGTATATATGATTACTTCGGTGAGGACTCGAATACTTGTTACATGCGTCCAAAGAACTGGAATTGAGTTAGCCAGGGATTACCGCTTAGTCTGGAGACACCAGTTTTTTGGATAAGTTTGATTTATCCGGACCACTCCAAACTAATACTTTTGTAATGGATCTTTGATGAACTATGCTATAAGGGTTGTACTATTCTTCTGAGGGTGATTCCAAATAGAAGATAATAAATGTTGAATGTTTGTTGGATCTCAAAACAACTTGTACGGATGAATACTATCAGTGCGTTTTTCCTTAAGGGCATTGTTAGCATTCCAACATGGTATACTATGAGGAAAGATAAAAGCGTAACCTCAAGCTTCACAACTGGGAATGACTAAAATCAGGGGATATACAGTAGGCTAAGTGGGTCGCATCTATTAGGGTATGGTTATCCCTTTCTAGAGTTGATATCATTTCTGTATAATTATGCTTCTGATCCAGTATGGCTGTTGATTACAACCTAGGGATGATTGTATTTGGTACTATCCAGTAAGGAGTGGGTTGGTCCTGTGTTGGTGGGAAGTCCATGTATGGCACTTGGTGCATTTTATCTAGAGATGCACTATGACAAGTGGTACCCCAGTGCCTTGTCATTAATGGAATCCATTTTCCAATACACATGCCTTTACGAACTTAGTCGTATACCAATTTTTTTGAAAGTTTATTAATGTAACAATTTTGGCTATGATTCCATATCTATTTTAAACCTAAACATTATAATAATATCATAGGATTTTATATAGAAATGTTTTGGTTATCATAAGGTAAAAACCCATCCATGTTTGTGTGAGACGTGGTCTTACATGATACCTTTTGTTTGAAGGTTTTTATAAAGTTGAACTTACGCTTTACTCACACCAGACCAGTGTCTGATCCAGAGTTTTATGTTTTCCCCCTTAAACTCTTGGCTACTCAAATTTTTATAAGTTGCCAAGCAGTCGTGTTTCATTGGAAGATTTTGGAAAGCAATGTGGAGTAGGAGCTTTCATCATCATCTAGTAGTTGACTATATTTTCATTGTGACTGTATATTTGGTATTAGCAGTTTAGGCAGGCTGATATAGTTGTCCTTATTGGAAATAGTACTTGTTGTAACTTTGATATAACATTTTGGAGTAACTATATGTACTATTCTACGATGGTTATATGTAACTCTGACGTTGTGAGAGAATCTGTGTTTGTTCCTTGTATTTTATTTTCTTTTCTTCCGATCTGTCATTCGGATACTTAGATGATCGGCACATTATATCAAGGATGTATTAAGTGCCGTCTTTGGGTGTAAGAAAGGTAGATCATTATACTTGGTATTACAGCTTAGGTTGAGAAAAAACACATAGGCCTTGGTTGGGTTCACTCATTAGAGATAGGGTTAGTTGTACGCTACAATGAGTTCAGTCTTTGAGAGTGTGTTTCCGTGTTGTTTTGATCAGCATTTATATGTTTGGTTTTATGCTCTTTTTTCCCTAATATAATCTCGTCTATGTATTCTAAAGATATTTTGCTTTGTTCAGGTAGTAAGTATGAGTACGAGAAGGGGATGATAAAGGGGAAACAATAGCACAATAACCATAAATGGAAGAACCCTAAATGTTAGAAGGGTTGGAATAATGGAAGAAGCAGTCCCAGTGCAGCCTCGAGTAAACTTCGCAGCTCTGTACAAGGATTTCACAAAACTAGGAGGAAAACCATTTAAGGGTACTGAATCCATCATTGAAGTACAAGCTTGGCTATGGTCATGTGAGAATATTTTCAATGGTTTAGACATTTATGATGATCAAAAACGCTTCTTGGCATCATGGCAATTGCAAGAGGTGGCAGCGGTATGGTGGGATTGTATCATCTTAAATGTTCCAAAAGATGAGTTCTCGTGGACTGGATTCATTGAAGTGTTTGAAGACTAATACATTCCAGTAGACAAAACTTGACTATATAGAAGTTTCATGGATCTAAAGAAGGAAGACTTATTGGTAGCAGAATATAAGACGAAGTTTAATGAGTTATCTTATTTCGGCCCCGGAATTATTGACACACTGCTAAAGAAAACTGAAATGTTCATGTTAGGTATGAGAGAAGAGTTCTATGAAAAGATGACCGCGCATGTGACAGACTCATTTGTAGATTTGGTGGACATGGCCTTAAGGTATGAAGTGATTTTGAAGAAGAAGCCATCAGCAATAGTAGCACCTAGTAGCGGTACTATCAACTCAAACAAAAGGAAGTTTAATCTAAATTGGAAGGAACAAGGAAAGGGAAAGCCGAGAGGCGAGGCACAGGAGAAATGGTACGAGAAAGCTATTTGTAAAAAATTTAATTAGAAGGGTCACACTCCAAAATTCTGTAAGAATGAAAAGCTAGGGTTTATCTCTCCGATGGCTCAGAAGACACTTTGCTACAATTGCCAACAGCCGGGGCACATAGTTAAGGACTGCCCATTGTTGAAGAAGGGACAACCAATTAAAATTTATGAAATCAAGGACGAACCCTCAACTACCGAAAACATTAAGGGGAAGGGAGTCCTGGAAGGTACTTTACTTATTAATGGCATTTTTAATAGAATTTTGTTTGATACATAGGCTTCCCACAGTTTTATTTCTCTTTATTTGGTTGGAAAATTGCAACTTTCCTCTAAAATCATAAAAAACTATATCTGTGTGTCAAACCCCATAGGAGGCATAACTAATCTATGTATGGTTTGTGAATATGTACGAGCTTCTTGTCTTACCCATCACTTTTCTTGTGACATGTTTATTCTAGATTTTAAGGGGTTTGATATTTTACTTGATATGGATTGGCTAGCAGAGAATAGGGCCATCTTAGGTTGTGTTAGAAGGAAGATATCTTTAGTAACCAAATTGGAAAGTTTGGCAGTGGTGCCTTGTGATGAGCCTATCAAATTATTGCATAGTTTCTTATATACCTTAGAATCATCCTAAGAAGATCTAGGGTCTATATTAGTGGTTAAAGATTTCTCGGATATTTTTAAGCCAGTTAACAGTTTACCTTCCCATTGGGAAATTGAATTTTATATTGATTTAGTTCCCGGTGCTAGACCTATTATACAACCATTATGTAAAATGGCCCCGAGAGAAAAGCAGAAGATAAGAATCAAACTGACGATTTGTAGATAAGAAGATTGATTAGACAGAGCTGTTCGAGTTGGGGATCAATAATAGATTTTGTAGATAAGTCCGATGGTTCTTTAAGATTGTGCATGGGTTATAGAGAATTAAAAAGGAAGTCCATTCAGAATAAATACCCATTACCTCGCATGGATGATATGTTTGACCAACTTCATGGACCTAGAATATTCTCCCAATTAAACCTTGCTATGGGTTTCCATCAGTTAAGGGTGGCAGAGGATAGTTTACCTTTAACTGCTTTAAGAGGGCCATACTTTTCTATGAGTGGTTGGTTATGCTTTTTAGGCTAACCAATGCAGCTGTGTTTTTCTTTGATCTCATGAATCGCATTTTTATGGATGTCCACAATAAGTTTCGTGTTGGTTTTCTTTGATGACATTCTTATTTACTCAAAAACAAAGGAAGAGCACAAACAGCATTTGAAAGCGGTGTTAGAAAAGTTAAGGAAAAACGTTCTTGGGGCTAATTTTTCTAAGTGCCACTTTTGGCAATCAGATGTAAGATACCTAAGACATATTGTGCCAGGAGATGGTATTTCAATTAATCCAGCTAAGGTAGCTACTGTGCAAGATTTCAAAAGACCCCAAACTCCCATGGAAGTGAGAAGCTTTTTAGGGATAGCAGGTTATTATAGAAAATTCATAAAAGATTATTCCAAGATCATCGCTCATTTAACCAAGCTAACAAAAGGATGTTAAATTCGAGTGGACTTTGAAACGTGAGGATGCATTCCTCGAGTTAAAAGAAAGGTTGACATGTGCTCCTGTTTTGTATATTATAGATGGAGGAGAGAGGCTTATTGTTTATACCGATGCCTGTAGAAGTTGTTTGGGTGCAGTGCTAATGCAGCATGGGAAGGTTATTGTCTATGATAGTCGATAGTTGAAGCCTTATGAGAAGAATTATGCAATGCATGACTTGGAGCTATTAGCAGTGGTATTTTCGTTGAAGACGTGGAGGCATTACTTGCTGGGTAAGAATCCTTCTATTCCTCTTTAGTTTTATTTCTAATCTTTAAGGATCCTAGTAAGTATTTTCCTTCTTTAAATAGGTGAAAATTTTGTGCTCTTCACAGATCATAAGTCCCTAAAGTATATTTTCTCTTGGAAGGATCTGAACCTAAGGCAACAACGATGGTTGGAGTTCATGGCATCTTACGACTTGGATATTCTCTATACGCCAAGAAAAAAGCAAATGTGGTGGCAGACGCTCTAAGTAGGAATGCAGTTTTGGACCTCTTGGTAGTTACACCGACACAATTGGAAAGGATTACTAGTAAGCAAAAGGAAGATAAGCGCTTAATGAAGATCATCAAGGATGTTGAGGAGAGGCATTGTGCAAGTTTTGAAATGGATAACCGTGGCATTTTGGGTATGAATTGGAGGATCTGCATCCCTAATGTCAAAGGCCTTAGACAAGAAATTTTATCGGAATGTCATAAATCCAATTTAAGTATCCATCTGGATGCTTCTAAGATGCATTGAGATATGAAGTGGGTGTTTTGGTGGAAAGGGATAAAGAGGGACGTCTCAACCTTTGTCAATAGATGTTTGAACTGTAAGCAGATAAAGGGCGATCACCAGAAGACGACTGGTTTACTTCAACCCTTGGAGATCCCAAATTGAAAATGGGTGATGATATCAATGGATTTTATTGATGGATTATCCAAAACCAAGAAAGGGAATAAAGGTGTGTGAGTTATTGTAGATTGGCTAATGAATAATGTACATTTTATTCCGGTAAAGTAGATAAGAACTGTAGCTTCATAGGTAGATATTTATATAAAAGAGATTGTCAGATTGCATGGGACCCAGTAAGTATTGTAAGTGATCGAGATCTCATCTTTACAAGTTAGTTTTGGAGGCATTGCAAGTAGCTTTAGGAACGAAGCTAAGCTCCAACTGGAATACCACCCCCAAAAGAATGGACAAACGGAAAGAGTGAACCTAATTCTATAAAAAAAAATTGAGAGCCTATATTTTAGACCTTGGAGGATCTTGGGAAGATCATTTGCACTTGGTGGAATTCTCCTACAATAATAGTAATCGAGCGAGCATTGGTATGGCACCTTACGAAGCTCTTTATGGATGTCCATGTAAATCACCATCATGTTAGATAGAGACTGGAGATCAACTAGTACTTGGACCAGATATAATTTGGGAAGCCACCGAAAAGGTTGCAGTGACCAAGAGAAGGATGAAAGAAGCCAAGGATCGATAGAAGAGTTATAACGATAAAAGAAGAAGAGAGTTAGAATTTGCTATTGGAGACTCTGTATTTGTGAAGATTTCCCTAATTAGAGGAGTTGTTTGATTCGAAAGGGTCGGAATGGTAGCACCAAGGTACATTAGGCCTTTTAAGATTATTGAAAGGATTGGACCGCTTGCCTAAAGAATTGAATTGCCAGAAAGGTTGTCGAAGGTCCATAATGTTTTCCATATTTCTCATTTGATTATGGTACCGTCGGTTCAAGAGGATTTGAAAATAGAACTGAACTTGACAATGATCAAACATCCAGTTCGTATTGTGGATTAGGATGAAAAAAGATTGCATAATAAGATGGTGAAATTAGTTAAGATTCAGTGGAGTGATGATTCTAGAGGTTGTACTTAGGAGGTTGTGGATCATATGAGGGAAGCCTAAATTGAGTTGATGTTAGGATAGCGGTTAGTTTGTTTACGTGTATTGTGTTTGCATTGTTTTGTGTCACGGATGCATAGTATATGTCTTTTTTTATGGATTTCACGATATATAACATATGGTTTTTTTTTTGTTATTTTGAGTTGTCTTCTTATTTGCTAATTTCAGGATGAAAATCTTTTAAGGAAGGGAGAGTGTAACGACGCAGAATTTAATCACTTTAAATATGAATATATAGATATATTTTTAATAATTAATTAATGGATTTTATAACTAAAATAAAACTCTTTTAAATAAATTAATGATGGCCAAATATTTTTTAAAACTTGTTTAAAAAATGACTAGTTCAAAGAATAATAGAAAATGTGACCGAAAAATCGTTTTTCGAATTTTCAACTTTTCGTCGTTTAAAAGTTGTCGAAGACGTTGTGAACAGTGTGGTACAATTATTCACTTTCATTTATAATTAAGTTAGAATACATTTTGATACACACACTTTAACTTAAGAAATATAATAATTACGATGTGACTTATTATGTAAATTTAAAAACAAATTTAATATGTAAAATAAAGTGACTTAAAATGCCATTCCTTTAAAAACACTAAGTACTCGAGTCACTAATGCATGTTTGCTCATCAAAATGAATAAGTGGATCTAGTCACATGAGCAATGGGAGGAGAGGGACACATGGAGAGTGATGTGGCAAGCATGTAGTGGATGTTATGCACCTAAGGTCATTTTGGTAATTTAGTTTTTCACTTTGTATAATAAAAAAAATTCATAATTTTTCCTCATTTTTATCACTTCGTTCTCATTTCCTAAGACCTCTCCAAGCTTACATGTTCACTTTCATGGCCTCCATAGTTTTCTTAAATCAAAAACCTTAGTTCTTTTCACTTCTCACACTCATAAAATCTTGTTTAAACCTCCTCTCTCGGCTTCTACAACTCCACCTTCAAAAAAGTCCATACAATACCTCCACCAATATGGACAAAGACTAATCACCCCTTATTTGACCCATTTTCAACTTTCAAGCCTTCAAAAGTTCAATTTGTTCAAAACAATCCAAAGATCTAAGTTCTGTGCAAATTCTAGGGAAAGTCCCACTGAAGTTAGAAAGATTTTGGTGAGTAACAATCTAACCTTAGCTAAGTTTTCTAAACTTTAAATATATACTTGACTTGTTGTAAAATATGATGTTTTTTTAGGTATAAATAGTGTTGACTTGAATGTATGTATATATGCTTGGATGTGAAGTAATATAATTTGAAACTGGAAGTTGGAAAGTCAAGTTTAATTGCAAGTTATAATCTTTGCTTGCATATGTTGATTGTAACAGGCATATATGTTTGTGATGTGGTCCTGATGTGATGATGTATGTTATGAACATAAATTCATGATTGTATGCTAAGAAAGGTAGCACATTTGCTACTTTAAGCGACTGGAATCCCTTGTTTAAAACTATAATCTTTGGTTTTAAATTTCAAAATATTTTCATGTTTAAAACTTGTTTGGTTTTTAGGAACATACCTTTATGTTTTACAAGTAGTAAGGATTTTCCAAATGAAAGTTTTAAAGGAAGACCTAGAAAACAAATTTTCAAATTTTGAAAATTACGGGTCGTATATCGATAGTCGCTATGAGTGCAGTTCGTGAAACATACTCTTTTTGAAATCTATATTTGTTTTCACTTAAGTATACTTTTGAAAATAGTTTTCAAATATATATTAAGTAATAAAAAGTAATTATTTAATTAATCTGCTTTTTATTTGATTAATTGATTATCTAACTAATAAAATTAAGTAAGGTAATTAGTACTTAATCATTTTGTTAACAAAGATAATTAGTACTTAAGTGTTAATCAAGTAAGTTATACAATTAGTTAATTAACTAAAGGTTAATTATTATTTAATTATTAATTAGGATTAATTATTATTTCATTATTTATTTTAGATTTATTATTTATTTATTTAAAAGGGATTTAATTATTAATCAATTAGCATTATTAAGTCAAATTTAATTATGATTTTAATTAGTACTTAATTAAGATTTAATTATTATTTAATAAGGGTTTAATTTAATTAATTAATTAAATAAATAAGATTTTTGAGTTTTTAAAAATCACTTTGTTTCTAAATATAGGTTTTGTTTAAAAACTGTTTCTTTTGCAAAATTGTTTTAAATCAAGGGATTTTTTGTCGTTTACCCTTAAGTAACCTCAACAAGTATGAAACCAATGTTAACTGGTGATACATTTATGAGAAGTAAGTCATCCCATAGTTAGCACCAAAAACCGATGAGTAGGCTAATCCTCTATCTATGAGATCTATAATTTATTTCTAAGCGAGGGATAGAGTAAAGTCGAAATATCGAAACATGATAGATATAGGAGGGTTAATTTGTATCAGTGGGTCATGTTTAAACTAAGTATATCGTTATCCATATGCGCGAACTTTGTATAAGTACCATAAATAGCGGGTTGTCTGTCATTGATAACTTGACCTATTTTAACTCAGAAAGTATGATATGTATATTTGAGTTCCTCTGTGAGGACTCGAATCCTTGTTGCATACTTCCAAAGAACCAGAATTGAGCTAGCCGAGAATTACCATTTAGTTTAGAGACATCGGTTTTCGGATAAGTATGATTTATCCGGACCACTTCAAACTAATAACGTTCGTAATGGATCGTTATTAAAGTATGACGTGCTATACTATTCTTTCTGTGGGTGATTCCAAAATGGAAGATATTAAATATTGAATGTTTGTTCGATCTCGAAACAACTTGTATGAATGAATGCTATCATTGCATTTTGCCTAAAGGGCGTTATTAGCATTTCAAGCTGGTCAGCTAGAAGGAAAGGTAAAAGCGTAACCTCAAGCTTTACAATCGAGAATGACTAAAATCAAGGGATATACAACAGAGCTAAGTGGGTCGCACCCATAAGGGTATGGTCATTCCTTTTTAAAGTTGATATCATTCCTCTATAATTGTGCTTCGTATCCTTTATGGCTATTGATTATAACCTAGGGATGGTCGTATTCGTTACTATCCAGTATGGGGTAGGTCGGTCATGTGTTAGCAGGGAATCCATGTATGGCTCTCGTGCATTTTATCTAGAGATGCACCATTGGTACCCTGGTGCCTTGTTATTGATGTAATGCATTTTCCTTATTACGTTGGAATTTAATTAATGTAACAATTTCGACTATGGTTCCATATCTATTTTAAATCTAGAGATTATAATAATATCAGAGGATTTTACGTAGAAATGTTTTTGGTTATCATAAGGTAAAAACCAAACCGTGTTTATGTGCGGCGTGGTCTTATGAAATACCTTTTGTTTGAAAGTTTTTATAAAGTTAAACGTATGCTTTACTCACATCAGACCCATGTCAGACCCGAAATTTTATTTCTTTCCCCGTAAACTCTTAGATACTTTAAATTTTATGAGTAGCCAAGTAGTCAGGTTTCTTTGGAGCATTTTAGAAAGCAGTATGGAGTAAGAGCTTTATCATCATCCAGTAGTTGTCCATATTTTCGCTGCGACTGTATATTAGGCATTAACGGTTTGGGTAGGCTGATATAATTATCTTTGTTGGGAATAGTACTTGTGGTAACTTTGATGTAACATTTTGAAGTAACCATTTGCATTTTTCTATAATGATGTATATGCAACTTTGACGTTGTGTAACGACCCATATTTTTTATCATTTAAAACTATTAAATTTAACAAAAATTTTGAATAAAAATTGTAAAAATAAAAAAAATTATGATTTATTAAGTAAAAATACATTAGAATATAGGTTATGATCTTAAATTGAATTATTAAATGACAAATTGCAATAAGATAAAAAATGATAACATATATTAGAATATAATTTAATTATATTGGTATGTATGTAATTAATAATAGAGACTGGAATAATAAATGATAATTAGAATAGAATGAATGTTTTATTAAAAGTGAAAACATATATTTATTTATTTAAAATGTATTTTAGATAAGTTGATTTCAAATAAGAAAAACATTTATTTAGTAAGTAGTGTATAACTCTTGCTGTATACAATAATGTTATATATATGTCCGAATTACTATAAAAACAAAGTAGTTGTTTTATTTTTAGAATTTAAATTTAATATTGAATTTAATTGCAATTAAATTTATTGGAATATTTCGATTAAAAAGACAGAGAAGTGGATTGTAATTAAAAAGTTTAGTAAGAAATCTACATTTTGTGTTAAAATAGAATGAGCATTTTAATGAAAATAAAAGAATGTTTTGGAAAAGGTAAAATGAACGTTTTCATTTTGAATATAAGTATAATTTTATAAAAGAGAAGAATTGAATTTCAAACTATACTTTTACAGCCGTTAAATAGGAGTAGTAGACGATACAAAGAAGTGATTGTAACGTGGAACATAAAAATTTAAAATAAATTGAAATTATATGATTAGAACGTGTTTTAATAATCTTAATATGAAAACGAATGGAATTAGTTGTGGAATACGGAAATCTATATTGTTTCAGATTTAATTTAAAACTGGTTAATATTTCAAATGAAATATATTATTTCCAGAATGTAAATATTCAAATTTGATTCAAATGTAATAAATAATAAGAAAACCAATTGTTAATGAAAACGACTAAATTTTTTTAATGATGTATTTTAAAATGAAAATATAAGATTCTTCTATAACTTCTAAATTAAGAAAATATTTAAATATTAATCGACTGATTTTATCAATGAGCTGAGAACTAAAAGTTCGCAGATGGACTTTTTAGGACTCAATGACACTTTCATTAGGTCCGAAAGGTCTGAGTAAACTAGAATGAGTATAAGCATCGATATATTCCAAACGATGGATTTTTTTAGTAGAAAATCAGATTCGTAAATTGAGCGACCAAAAGTTCAATTTTTGTATACGATGGAATTACGTTTTGAATTAGTTCTATTGAGTTCGAAATAGGGTGCTTGGCTAAGAACGCTGGCAAGTACGCTTCATTTCGAGTCCATGTTTTTAGGGACGGATAGTTGAAGAGATGAGTTTATAAAACAACTGTGTCTTCCTTATTCACACAAACTATCTGAAACCAAACCCTCCAATCCAAAATCCACCATTCATCGGCCCTGCTAGAGGCCGTTTTGGATGAAGAACCCAACTAGAAAAATGTTCAGCTTGCTGAGATGTAGCAGATGACATGTTGGATCGTTGCATGGTGGCTTACAGCGGCCAAGATTCACCTGAGAAAGGCGCGGCTAGGGTTCGAATTTACGGCGGCGCCGTCGATCTTTGGAAGGTGGTGCTAAAGCAATAAGGTAAAGGTTGGTGCGGACTTCATTTTGGTGAAGTATGGTGGTCGATGGAAGTCGGCAGCAGTGGGAAAATGTAGATGAACGGAACATGGTTTTTGGGTTCGTGCTCAACGATGAAGGTACCATTGGAGATAAGGTCGGTGGCGATGGGTGTGTTGGAGGCTGGGCTACTTTCAGACGAAGGGCGACGACAATAAGAGGTTTGAGGTGGCAGCGGCAAGCAAAAGAGCAGAGGCGGCGTGGGTTTGGACAATGACCTGGGTTTGAGGAAGAGCGATTAGCGGCTAACCCTAATAAGAAAAGGAGAAATTTCTAATTAATTAAGTTATTTATTAATCAATTAATTCCATGATGGTAACTAAATCGTAACTTTTGCATACGAGGTCGGATTTACATACGGTCTTTTGCTTTGGATTCGTATCAAAATTGTCTATGCTATAGAGTTGGATTCATTGTTGTTCGTTTTCATACGATTTTTAGATTCGTATAAAAAGGTGTGATTAAATCCACTCATAAAATACTAAAATTCTATTGCAAGTTAAATCAAAGTCATGAAGTGGTAAATTATATTGACTGTTGTTTGGGAATTTAAATTGATATTGAAATTAAATACTATTGCAAGTTGAATACATGATATGTGATAACTATTGATTGTAGTGATATATGGTTAATTGAATTGTTTTGAATGTTGATTACAAGTGGATGCCTATAAGTAGCTAATGAATGGTATTGTGATTGGATGTATGGTTGTTCGTTGATTGTGATATATCCTTGTTACCACCATTTATATTATTGTAATTATATAAATTTCCTTGTTGATCATGTGAACCTTGAATTATGATATAAAACCTTGGACACCTTATATTGATGTGGGGAAATTATTAGGATGTATAGTTTTACTCCTTTGACCCAAAAGTGATTTTGAAAAATTAACTGTCGTTTTGTCTTATTTAAAAATGTTTTCATAAATTGAATTATTTTAAAAACTCAGGAAACTTTTCATAAATTGAAATTTTGAAACTTCGGAAATTTTTCATAAATATTTTAAACTTTGAAAAATTGTATGTTATAAAGAAATAAAATTTTGGAAATATTGGTCAAATCAGATTTCAAATAATCGTTTTTGAATTCGTTCATGAAATTATTTTGAGTTCGAATAGGGAATATAAATATAAGTACGCATATATATATATATATATATATATATATATATATATATATATCTAAAAAGAGTACACAAATTTTTTGCAAATTTTTCTGTAACTTCGTTATAGTAAAAGAAAATGTTTTGTGAAGAAACCTATATCTAATTCGACCATCTAATAATTTTGATATTTTATTCTTTAAAATGGAACAATTGGAATTTTGGAAATTTGTAAAATGTTAAATCAACTTGAAACTTTTCTGTAGCTTTAAGAAATTATTTGAAGAGTATTTACTAGCAGGACCTATACTTATTTCGATCATTTAATACTTTTAATAATTTTAATCTTTGAAATTAGCCGTTTTAAAATTTGGGAAATTTATTAATCTATTTGGAAACTATGAAACTTTACTGAAATTTTAATAAGGAGTTTTAAAAACCGTGAAAGTTACATTGGAATTTTTCTGTAAATTTATAGGTTTTTATAATTTATTTCTAGTAAAATATGATGTGTTCCAAATATTAAAAATCATAAACTTTTTGAAAATTTCTGAACCATTAATCTATGAATTCTTGAAGTAAAATGAAGAACTTTTAATGTTAAACATCTTTTGATAATCTATATGGATTTTACGGTGAAAATATAAAAGTGATAAAACGACATGTTTTCGATTGGTTATTAAAGGGACCAGTGCTGGATATGGCATACTCTCTATCATTACCGAAACCACTTTAATAGCCGTGTATGCAGAGAATGTTCTAGAATGAAGTGGTTTGATTGGATAACGCTTGCTAGACTGAAGAAAGAGAAAGATGATGGATGACCCATACATTTGTGTCAATTTGAAATGACTAAAACATGAGCCTTTCTCTAGCTAAGGGTTTAACTACCTTTAACGGACATCATTCCCTTGTATTACTAACTCGATAGGTGCATCTTGATTCGATATAGGAGCGGTGGACGTGGTCGGTCGTTAGAGGTTACGACAAGTGAGAAAGGATAAACTGGTAGAATCCTACCTTGGGCATTACCTCACGTGCCTTGTCATATGATTATCCTTATGCGAGACCACTGCGAGTTTGGTTTAGTATGTACCTACAGAGGAGTCACTGACAGCTACCGATGTTATTGCCGGTGTTATAGCACCTGCATAGACTACATACTCAAAAATATGTTGAGGGGATATGGATAACGCTTTAACGCTATTTTAATATTTACATTACTGATAGACATTATATATATAGTGTATCTTACTATATATAAATAGTTTAACGGATCCTTAAGAGAGGGAAAATCTTGTAACATCTCTTTAAGTTATTTGCATCCATATTTCACATGGTATTGAGTTAACTTACATAAGGATTTTAGTTCTGACTCGAATGTATTATTTTCCTTTACGCTTGGGTCAGCCTGAGTATTTCAATGTTTTGAAGACGTTTGTTTCTGACTGATGAAGACGAAGTTTGGAAGACCGTATTTACTAGTATTATTTTGCTGCATGATTTTGTTGTGTCTATTAAATGTGTCTGCTAGCTTTCGGATACGAGATATCCACCCGAGCCACTATGGGCGTATTTGCCCAATTGACACGTCTGAAGGAATCAATGTTGGACTTATTGGATCTTTAGCTATTCATGTGAGGATTGGTCCTTGGGGATCTATAGAGAGTCCACTTTATGAAATGTCTGACAACTCATAGCACCCAGGATAGATAGCTTCTCCGTCTCATAGGACAGTCCTTACTCTGGGAGATGAATTGCCTGAGTACATGGGCGGATAGTCTTATTTAAATAATCTCCCCTCCCCCGGAATAAATGGGGAAGTCAAAATAGATTATTTGCAAACAGCTTTGCTTAACAAATGAAAGTCAAACATCTGAGCTTTAGGGGTCAAGCGGCGCCGAGGGCCTCGACACCCAAGAAAAACGCATTAAAACGCCCTTACAAACTACAACTACACCAAAGCGTCACCTTCAAAATCCCTCCAGTGGGGCAAGTCGGAGAGTATACTTAAAAGAAAGCAAGGGCGCAGCCCACTACATAAGCCGAAGAAAGCTCTTCAAGCTTCCCTTCATTCGCTTCGCGGGAGTCGCACACAGCACATAGCTGAAGTCAGAGGGCCCGTACTACCTGCCTAACCGAGGCCCTGCGTGCGCCGTACCGCCGACGAATAATAGGTATCCCCATCCTTCAATAGGCGTTCAGAAGTTTGAACGAAAAGCGCGCTAGAATTTTCTTTGTTTTCTCGGGGACAACACAACAAAACAGCACAGCAAGCAAAGCACAGCTGAGGAGGCCCGTCTGACTTTTCTTATGAAAGAATAATAACTCCCCTTGAGGGCCTAAAGGTGTTAAAACAACTAAAAAACTAAATGAAGCACTATGGCAGAAAATGCTTAGGTCATGGTGCCCTCTTGGCAGACTAGATCGGACTGAGGACACAACTATAGGAAGGACAGCAGATAGCACTCGTACAGAGCTCCCGTCGGTCTCTCCTGTAAAATGGTTGAAAAGTAATTGATGACTCAATATCTGTTCGTTCCTCACTCTTCAACGAGTGACCTGCTGTACATCGAGCCCGCTAATATGGAAGACCAACTCTTAGCGAGTCAGTAAACTCAGTTCGCTTGTGGCCTGCACAGGGGAACTGACTACTGAGTCCTCAGTCCAATGTTGCTACCTCATCTACTCCTCCAAAGGTGGAGGTCCGTAGCGGATCTCATAGAATTGCAGGGTGTTGTGCTTCTTTCTATTTTGCTGTTCTTTCTGAGTCAGGTCCTATTACTCTGGAGATTCTTAAGCAATTGATGTCTGCTATCACTCAGAAGATTGAAGATCTCGGGCCTTCTCATTCTGCAAACGTGGCAAATCTGGTATCTGGCGGAGCCCTCATTGCCCCAGTATATTAATTGCCACCTCCTGGTTGTCATCGCTCGATCACTTCCTTTTCCACTAAGCACACTTAGATAAGGCACGGAACTAATAGCAGAAGAATCCGCAGTAGACGAAGGTGCAGCTATTACAGACTCGGTTGTTAAAGAATAAGCTGTTGAGGGAAGAACCGCAGTAAGGACACTAGTCTCGGGGGCGCCCGAAGGAAGACCAGACGTGCTGCAACCTAGGGATCTTCGTTAGTTGGGGGAAGAATCAGCACGAATCGGATTTTTTGAGGAACGTATCGAGAGAGAATTGGATTTGGTTAGACAATGTGTGGTTGGTAAACAAGGATTGGTTTTTTAGCAGGGTACGGAATGTATTATCGCCTGCTAAGTTATAGACTGGTAGATGATTCCCAGGTATATATTCTGACTTCGTCGTGCCTGGCATAGCAAATCTTGAAATATCACATCAGCAGGGTGTGTAGCCGAGTAAGTATGTGTTCCTAAGAAAAGGAATTTGAGGAATAAGCATCGGCTAACTCTGTGCCAGCAGCCGCGGTAAGACAGAGGATGCAAGCGTTATCCGGAATGATTGGGCGTAAAGCGTCTGTAGGTGGCTTTTCAAGTCCGCCATCAAATCCCAGGGCTCAACCCTGGATAGGCGGTGGAAACTACCAAGCTGATGTATCGTAAATTGAAATCAAATGTATATTGTGTATATAGCTTCATGAACTGTTTGTGTAGTTATTATATTTTGCCATTCTGCCGTGAGATTCTGTGTACTTGGTTCTTCTGTACCTTATTTATTTAAATAAAATCCCAATGATAATATATCATTTGGACTATAAAGGGTCAAAATGACGGGTCATTACAGTTGGTATCAAAGCCGAAAACTAAACGAGAACCTTAGCTTTGGTGGGGCATAACTTATTAGAGATAGGATTAGTGATACCCTAAAATGAGTTTGAGTGTGTATATATACGAAAGAGTGTATTTGTTAGTACTATAAAAATATTTTATATTGTGTTAAATTGGTCTATTGAGTGTCTATGAAATCTGGTCAGTGCTTAGGACGCCATGGTGTCGATAAAGATTTCTGAATGCTTGAACACGGCAAACCGACACAGTATTGTTTTTGAAATTGGTAAATAACCTACGATTATATTTTATATATAAAAGAATAATTTTTATAAATTGACATAGTTATTTATGATGTGTTTGTCTATTAAGAAGTGATAATATTTACTTATTACCATTTATGGATTGATTAGTTGTGCTCGGCCAGTTTAGAAACATTGGCTATTATTTGTTAAATTTTGAATTGTGTTTAACTAGTTTATAAGAAATTTTACTTTTCACAACATGGGTGGGTAGATACTAATTGATCGGGACATAAAGTCGAACACCTTATGAATTAAGTTTCACAGTTTGACTATGAGGCATTCGGTGATAATGTTGGGTTAAATTTAATTTAGTAAAAGTTGTTTATTTTAATCTAAACAAAAATATACGATTGTGAAATTAATTTTTAAGTGATTTTTATAAATATGGTTTATAATCAGAAAGAAATTTAAACTAAGAATTTGAGGACTACAGTTTCGGTGTTTTTGAAATTGGTTTTCTAAGATTTTGAAAAATAATTTAGTATTATTTTGAAGTATTTACAAATAGAAATGTTTTCAAAAGAATTTAAAAGAAATAGAATGTACTGAACTCACTTTTGTCGTCGGAAAATAATTTTGGTGATGACTGTAGCATCATCGGCGATCATTTTCGAGTTTCAGAGTGGGGGATGCTACTATAGTAGCTTTTCTACACGGTTGTTTTTGGTAAAATAGATTTTGATTTAAATTCTTAAAGTATGATTTGACATATAAAAGATATAAGTATATATTATTTCAAAATTATTTGAAATAAAACTCGGTGTTTAATTTTTCTGTTAATTTATATTATGGATGTATGCACCTAATGCGTTAGGGTAGTTTGGTTGTGCATCTTGTTTGAACTGTTAATTGGTGGTTTTCAACTCTTGGAATAAAATGGAATTTTCGAAGATTTGAATATTCAAAAACTTCCGAATTGGAATAAGAAATTTTAACTAAGTGCGTTAGTAGAAATAACAAAAGATGAGTTTTTATAACTCTTAAATTGAAAGATAATAGAGTTAAAACATGTTTTAAATTTATTGAATATCTATATTAAGTAAATGAATATGAAAGTTTTGTATATACTCCCAGGATGTAGTGGAGTGTTATACAGATATGAACTTAAGTCTTAAAATGTTTTAAAATGAAATTGTGTTCTAAGAAATGTTTTTAAATAAAGTTAAGTTGTGATAAGGAATGGTTATATAGTTAGTTATTGTTTTATGAAATGTTTAATAAATAATTTGAGTAGTAAAAAGGAAATACTATTTAGGCAAATGAATATGAACGTAAGATAATGGAATGTTTTATAAATAAAGTTGTGCCTTTTTGAAATAATTATAAAATTGAGTAATATTATATAAGTAATGATAAGTCTTTACAGAATAGTTATAAACTTAAGAAATGTTTTATGGAATGTTTCATAAACAAAATTAGTACTAAATGAGAAATACTATATGTGAAAATAAATGTGAGTTAAAATGTAGAGAATCTTAAGTGATGTTTTTGGAAATGATTCATTAATGATTTTAATATTAAATGGAAAACAATTTAAGTAAGTAAATAAATATAAATTAATAAGAGATGATCTTTGTGTAAATAAATGAGAATTAAAAATAAATGAAAAGTAATTGGTTTATCTAAGAAACTAATAGAATTAGATACATAAGTTGTACAGATCATTTTATTCGCATCACTGTTCTAAATTTAGGATTCGAGTACATAGTTTCGAGGTGATTCACACCAGTTCGAGTTAGGATTGTTCGCTGGATTCTTGATGACGAACACTTGATACAGATTTTTGAAATGATTCTAAAGTTTTCTATCATAGGATATGGCTATATAAGGTGAACAGAGATTTCTACTCAAGGAACCGGATCACAGTCAACACTAGAGTTTCCGAGTTATCAATACTAATTCGAAAGAGAAATTATGCAATCGAGCAAGTGATCGGATTTGATATTATGTACAGATGATATATATACATCATACAGACTTTATTATATAATTGAATACTATGTTTGTTTGGGTTCTGGGAGTTTGGGAAATGATACTTCAATCTGTTCGAGGTAGCATGAATAGTTGACTAAGTAATTACCTAAGGTTGTTGAGCATGAGGTACGCTTAGTAGTTTATTTATCGTCTTTATACGTTGAGAAGATTTCTAAACATGGCAAACCATTAGCTATGTTTACTCGAAATAGTGAATACTATTAAGTTTAGATGTATGATGGTTTCTTTGGTTGCATATAGTTGTTATACTTTTATTGGTTGCATATGGTTGTTATATTGTTTATAATTCTTGTGCAAATGATAGTAATAGCTGGTGCATACTTCTTTTGTCAAGTTTAACTATCTTTTGTGTTATGTAAGTGAAATTCGAGAATATGGAAGCAAAGGCCAACTGTTGCTTTTGGTTTCATAAGTAGAGTTTGATTGCTCGATAAATGGTACGTGTTTATGCTTAACGAGTGTGTTTGCTATGTGACATACACACTTTATAAGGTATATCATAAGTATACATTGTTGTTCTATTGTCCCTAGATATGGGAGGTCCTAGATACGGCCTTATATTAATATTGTGATTTTTTTCGGACCTAGCCACGAAAAGGTGGTGCTGCTGAAATTTTTCGTAAAATATTAGATTTAAAAAAGATTCATTTTAACAAATAGGTTTTGAAAACCTAAGAGTGAGAAAATAATTACTTCGTTCCTTTCTAGGGACGAAAAGTTTTGATTGAGGGAGATTGCAACGACCCCTATTTTTAACCATTTAAAATTATTAAATTTAATAAATTTTCTGAATAAAAAATGTAAGAAATAAAAGCTTACAATTTATTAAAGTAAAAATTATATTAGAATATAGGCTATGATCTTAAATAACAAAGGCATATTAGAATATAATTTTATGATATTGGTTTGTATGTAATTAATAACAAAACTGGAGTATAAATGATAGTTTTAATAAAGAATAGAATGAATGTTTTATTAAAAGAGAAAGCATATGACTATTTATTTAGAATGTATTTTGGATAAGTTGATTTTAAATAGGAAAAACATTTATTTAGTAAGTAATATATAACTCTTGTTGTATACAATAATGTTATAAATGTGTCTGAATCATTATAAAAAGAAATCAGTTGTTTTATTTTTAGGATTCGTTTTATATTTAATATTGAATTTAATTGCGATTAAATTTATTAGAATCTTTCAAATAACAAGAAAGAGTAGTGAATTGTAATTAATAAGTTTAATGTAAGAAACCTACATTTTGTGTTAAAATAGAATGAGCCTTTTAATGAAAATAAAAGAATGTTTTAAGAAAGATAAAATGAACGTTTTCATTTTGAATATAAGTACAGTTTAATAAAAAGAGAAGAATTGAATTTTAAACAAAACTTTTACAGTCTTTGAATAGTAGGAGTAGGCGATGTTAAACTGATTGAAATGCTAAACGTAATTTTTTTAAATTTAAGTTATATGATTAAAACTTGTTTTAATAAGCATAATATGAAAATGAATGGAATTAGTTGTGGAATACTGATATCTATATTATTTCTGATTTAATTTGAAATTAGTTAATATTTTAAGTGAGTATATTATTTTTGAAATGTAAATATTCTAATTTTTTCAAACGTAATAAATATTATGAAAAACAATTGTTAATGAAAATGACTAAAATTTTAATGAAAAATTTTAAAATGAAAATATAAGATTTTCCATAATTTTAAATTAGGAAAATATTTAAATATAAAATGATTGATTTTATCGATGAGTTAAGAACTAAAAGTACATAGACGGACTTTTTTGGACTTGAGACCACTTGCATTGGTCTGGATGGTCCTAGTAAACTAGAATGAGCATAAGTATCGATATATTCTGACCGATGGATTTTTTTAGCTAGAGAATCGGATTCAATTCATAAATCGAGCAACCAAAAGGCTAAGCTTTGTATACGATGGAATTAGGTCATGAAACTAGTTCAATTGTGTTCAGAATAGGGGTATTTGATTAGGAATGTCGGTAAGCACATCTTGTTTGGAGTCCATGATTTTAGGGACGGATGGTTGAAGAGATAAGCCTATAAAACCACCGTATCTATCTCATTCATGCAAACCATCTGAAAACTGACCCTCCATTCTGACGTCAACCGTTCATCGGCGCCGCTAGAAACCATTTCAAGCGAAGTACCCAACTAGAAAAAATTTCGGCTTGATGAGATGTAGGAGATGGCCGGTTGGATCATCGTGCAGTGGCTCAAAGCGGCCATAATTTTCTTAGGAAAGACGTAGTTAGGGTTCAAATTTATGACGGCATTTATCTTTGGATGGCGGCACTAAAACAAAAAGGTAGAGGTTGGTGTAGGCTTCGTTCTGGAAAAGTACGGCGATTGACGGACATCGACTGTGGTGGGAGAGTGAAGATGAACAAAACATGGTTTTTTGGGTTCGTGCTCGACGATAAGGCACCATTAGAGACAAGGTCAGTGGCGATGAGTGTGTTGGAGGCTGGGCTACTTTCAAACGAAGTGTGGTGGTGGTAGGAGGTCTGAGGCTGCAGCAGCAAAAAAAAGAACAGAGGCGGTGTGGTTTTGGACGATAACCTAGGTTTGAGGAAGACCTATTAGTGGCTAATTGTAATTAGCGAAAGGGTAATTAATGAAATTCTATTTAATTAAGTTATATATTAATCAATTAATTCCATGATGTTAATTAAATCATAAATTTTGCGTACAATATCGGATTTGGACGCGGTCTTTTACGTTGGACTCGTCTTGAAGTTGTCCACGCTATGGAATTTGATTTGTTGTTGTTTGTTTCACGCGATTACCAAATTAGTGTAAAAAGATGAGTTCTTAAACCCACTCATAAAATACTAAAAAGTTCTATTGCAAGTTAAATCAAAGTCATGAAATGATAAATTATATTGATTTGCTGTTTAGGAATTTAAATTGAAATTGATATTAAGCACTATTGATAGCTAAACATTCGATATGTGATAACTAATGATTGTAGTTATATATGGTTGATTGAGTTGTTTTGGATGTTTATTGCAAGTGGATGCCTATAAGTTGCTAATGGATGATATTGTGATTGGATGTATGGTTGTTCATGATTGTGATATAGCTCTGTTACCACCATATATATTATTGTAATTATATAAATTGTCATATTGATTATCTAAACCTTGAATTATGATATAAACCCTTAGACACCATACATTGATATGGGGAAATTATTAGGATATATAGTTTACTGCTTTAGCCAAAAAGTGATTTTGAAAAATTAACCACTGATATGTCTTATTTGAAAAAGTTTTCAAAATTGAATTTTAAAAATTACTCTGGAATGTTTTCATAAATTGAAGCTTTGGAAATTTTTCATAAATTAAACTATTTCAAACTCTAAAAAATTATATGTTATAAAGAAATAAGATTTTGGAAATATAGGTTAAATCAGATTTTTAAATAATCGTTTTGAAATTCATTCATAAAATTATTTTGAATTCAAAAATGAGAATTTTTTTTTTGAAACGAGTATTAAAATATTTAAATTACAGTAAAAGAAAATGGTTTATGAAGAAACCTATATCTAATTCAACCATCTAATAATTTTGATATTTTATTCTTTCAAATTGAATTACTGGAATTTTGGAAATTTGTAAAATCTTAAATCAACTTGGAACTTTTCTTTAGCTTCAGTAAATTATTTAAAGAGTATTTAATAAAATGACCTATATTTATTTTGGTTATTTAATACTATTAATTTTTTTAGTCTTTGAAATTAGCCGTTTGAAAATTTGGGAAATTTATTAAATTAATTTGGAAACTATGAAACTTTACTGGACATTCTAAAAGATGTTTTAAGAACCATGAATGTTAATTTTGAATTTCTTTGTAAATTTATAAGTTTTTATAATTTATTTCTTGCAAAATATGATGTATTTCGAATATTAAAAATCATAAAGTTTACTGAAAATTTTTCACACTTTTCCTATGAATTTTTGAAGTAAAATGAAGAATTTTTATGTTAAAGAGATTCGATTATGGGAGTCGTGGATGCGGTCGGCCATCAGGGATTATGACTGGCCAAAAAGGGTAAACTGGTAAATTCCTGCCTTGGGCATTGCCTCACGTGCCTTGTCATACGATTATCTTTATGCGAGACCACTATGAGTTTGGTTTAGAATGTACCTATAGGGGACTCACAGCTACCGACGTTACTGGTACCTGCATAGATTACATGCTTAAAAATGTGTTAAGGGGGATATGGGTAACGCCTTAAAGCTATTTTTATATTTACATTATTTATAGACATTACATATATAATGCTTCTTACTATATATAGATGGTTTAACGGATCCCTAGGAGATAGAAAATCCCATAAAATCTCTTAAGTTATTTGCACTAATATTTCACATGATATTGAGTTAACTTACATGAGGATTTTTAGTTCGGACTCGAGTATGTTGTTTTCCTTTACGCTCGGGTCAACCTGAGTATTTCAGTGTTTCAGAGACGTTTGTACCATGGTGATGAAGATGGAGCTTGGAAGATTGTATTTACGAGTATTATTGTGCTACATGATTTTGTTATGTCTATTAAATGTATAACTATGATGATATTGTAAATTGAAATCAAATGTATATTGTAAAATAGCTTCATGAGTTGTTTGTGTGGTTATTATATTTTGTCATTCCACTGTGATATTCTATGTATTTGATTATTCTGTATCTTATTTCTTTAAAAAAAATCCCAATGATGATATGTCAAACTGTTAAGGGTCAAAATAGAGGGTCGTCACACGTTAGAGAAAATCTGTGTTTGTTCCTTTTCTTTTATTTTCTTTACCCATGACCCGTCCTTCGGACACTTAGATGATCAACACATGAATATCAAGGATGTACTAAGTATCGTCTTGGATGTAAGAAAGGCAAATCATTATACCATGTATTAATTATGACATAGACCTTTAATAAATCATGAAAAATAATATATCACACACAAAATATTTATGATGTTGCAATAAATTTAATACATACCAACTCGCTTTACTTACTAAGATGATTATCAGATGATCCACCTACTACGACGGGCTATCGTCATCTCCTCCTACATCAGTCCCTCTCTAAAAAGAAGAGAGAGAACTTGATGAATGAGAAGATCTCGAATGGTAAAACATAATATCTATCATAGACATTTTATTTTATAAAGCTAGAAAATATAGTTTAATTATAGAAAAACATATCATTTTTTTGAGGAAAATGTGATGTTAATTATCACATAAGTTACCTTCTATTAGCTCCAAAATTGGTCACTAACACCTTTAAATAGAGTTGTGTAAAGAAATTAATGAAGAAAGTAAATTGAAATGGAGAAATAACACAACTAAATGCAAAATAAACAGAAAAGGAAACACCGGAGTTATAGTGGTTCGACGTAACTGCCTACGTCCACTTTGAATATGATCTTTGTTGCTTTACTAATCTATTGAATACAGATACAATTCATAAACAAACAGCTTGAATGCAAGTTTGAATAGAAAAGAGATGAATACAAAAAATGGCAGAGTATCCCCAGAGTTTCCGAAAAGGATCTTTTCAACTATACCCCTGCATTCTTTTTATAGACGAAGATAAGCTGATCCCTTGTGCAGTCCCGAGGCCACTATAGTTTGGTCCACATATGATAATTTTGAGTCAGTTGAACTAGGTATGCTGAATGACTTTAGCCGAGTGACAAATGCCGAACCAGGACGTGTTGATAAAGACTCGAAGCAACTTCTTAAGAGAGTCGAGAAAACGGAAGATGACTCGAAGTAAAGAAATGTTAGTCACGTCACTCTGTTGTAAGTCAAAGAATTTATCAACTTCCTCAAGGTCCACCGATCCAGCTACGTCGACGTACACATACCGAACCATTAAGGCTTATCCACCAATGTTGATCCTCAGTCGATCGAAGCGGCTTTGGTTTTCCCTCCTTGACCGAACGATGAATGGCTGAACCATGTTAACCTTCTCTCCAAGGCTGAGCGATGAGTGGCCGAACCTCCTTGACCGAACGACCTTAGCTGAGTCACTCTTGGCCGGTCCACCATATCTACACTCCATCGCTGAACCACATTGGCCGAGCCAATGAAAGATACACTGATCCACGTGTATAGGTCGATCCAAACTTAAGTTACACCGGTCTCTCATAATTCCAAGCCTCTCTTAGCTTGAGTCCCATCCAGGTCCAACCATATGTCCTACGACTATTGCCATGTAGCCAGGTCAAAATGCCAGGTAACATTCGCCCCCAAAGCGCGTCATATGAGTCAACATGATGCGCTTTGAACCGTTAAGCAATCCGTGCTTTCGAAATCTTGTTCTAACTTCTCCAAAAGCTGAAGCTGCACGACCTTTTGAAGGTTAAACCATGCTAGAATCTAGAAACCAATATTTTTCAACCGACTCGATGGCATTTATCCCTTCGTACAGTCTCATCTTTCATCGGCATGATGTGCTTATACGCTTATGTATACCCTTTCTATATTTTAAATTATTATTTTTGCCAATTCATTCATCATTCATTTTTCATTTGTTTTTTTAAAGACAAAATTGGATCGACATAAGGAGGCCGAACCACTCGTTCGGTTCCTTTGGCAAAAAGGTGGAATAGCACGCCAATACCGAACCACACAATCGGTACCTGTTTCACCGAAGTAGTAAACATGCGTTGACTGGTTCCATTGGGTATAGCTCGTTCATCTTCTCCCTTACCATATAAAAGCTTCATGCCTTTGTGTTTTTTTCCTTGCTCTTTATTTTGCTTTTTGTTTCTCCAACTTAGCCCTCAACCCAGAACCCTCCTCTCCACTAAGCTGCCTCTCTATCTCGATTCAAGTTTCAAAAATCACTCATCTCGTCCTTAAATTATCGCATAGGTGTGGTTCCATGAATTACTATAAATTCCCAACCATATCTTCTAGAATCCGAACTATGGGGCTGTGCGACATAGGAATATGGCTCGACGTGGTGAGCACGAGGGGAGAGGAGCATAGTGAGTCAGTGTTCAGGCATCGACAATGAAATGTTTTTGGTTTGAGTAGACTTCGATTTGGGAGGAGCTGTCATAGACGACTTTAGGAAGCGGGGTGGACGATGTGTAGGAGTAGGCAGTTGGTTATTTTGTGCTAGCGAGGAGGTCATTGCTGAGAGAGAGGGAGAGAGAGAGAGCATCTTATCCCATGAGGTGGTGTGGGCCAGTGGGTGTCTAGAAAATGAGTGGATCGATAGGAGTTTGTAAGTGTAGTGGGCATAGGCTAAGCGAGACTAGGTCGGTAATTAGAGAGGGAGATAGAAAGTGAGTGGGTCGGTCAGTAATTTGGAGGAGAGTGGTTCGATATAGAACGGTATAGTGTGGCTCAGTATCCATGTTTAGGGTGATGGTTGGTGCTAGGCATTAACTCCGTACTGGCAACCAAAATCATTTTAACTTGAACGTATCATATATCTAGGTAACTTAACTTCACAAACAAACATAGCACATTGGACAATGACAAACAATAAAGCATGCAAGCCCAAGGACCCAATTCAAACAAACTCCCCTATATTTTGAACAATCTTAAATGCACATTTAATCCAACATATGCGAATAACAACCTTCATACAATATGATGTCAATGTATGATTCCAAGACTTCTACTGCCAATCATATGACAAACTGCCATGGACGGTCAGCGATGACAATCCCCCAAGGACACCAATTTAAAGCTTTATCATGTCACACTTGTCTTTAAAATTTCAATTTCTTTGCATTAATGTTTGAATCGTCGCACTAGCTCACATACCATGCAGGGGGAATATTTTTTTTGTTATATCTGATATCTATTGTCTTTCAAGTATAGTTTAAACAGGCATCTGTTCACATTTGTCGTTCTTTGGAGATGTCTAAAAAATTAAGCTCTACTACATTTTCGATAAGCCTGAGCCAAGTTCTTGGCAGGAGGTAGTAGGAATTTTGAATCCACCGACAATCTCTACTCATGGTATTCCGGATCCATTTTCTATAGTTAAAGGCCCAGCACCTGACACCGTAGATGGAACCACTGTTCTAGATAATCCCGTCGATTCACAAGCGTCAAAAATTTGTGAAACCGCTCTTCGTCGGTTATGCTCAATCCGTGGAATCCCTTTCGACGACGTTTTAGTTTCCCATTAGGACAAGATCGGCCTCACTTGCCCCCAACTGGGTATACAGCATGCAACAAATTTATGTGCTAGGTCAAAAGCGTGCGACCTTTCAATTCATTTCTCTGAGAAGTGCTGCGGTATATCGGGATTGCTCCGGCACGGTTACACCCTAATAGTCATGCGTTTATTCATGACACCTGTGGCATCTTATGAGCACCCTATTCAGACTCCCTACTCTTGAGGATATCCATTATATCTACTGCTTCAAAAGACGGTCCCATAGTCATCCTTCATATTTCGAGCCACATTCCAAATGTCAAATCTTGACGGAGGTGTGGTGTAAATTTTCCCTGTATAAGCAAGAGTGGTTTTACATACGCCGCCCCCTGGTTTTGCGAGAAGATGGATGGAAGGGAGTAAGTTTCATTCCTAGACTAATATTTGTCTAAAGCTCAAGGTGCATCCTTTCTAAATTTCTTTTGAATTTTATAGGTATCCGCCCACGACCTGATGCCGCTGGGTATTCTGAGGCCGTCGAGGCCATTTGAGCTATTCCCATAAGAGACCGGGACATTAAATCTGTTATTTCCAACGAATTGCTTTCGAAGTTTGGATTATTGGTGGAGGGTCGTCAAGCTACTAATTGGCGCCACTGCAACCGAATCCGCTACAGAAAAAAGCAAAGAGCAGGGAGGACTTTGGTTCCCCTATACGAGAGGCCCCCGATACAGCTGAGAAAGGTGAAATTAAAGAGACCAGAGTGCCAGAAGCAACTGACAAGAATATAAGTTTCGACTTAGCACCAATAAAAGATGCATCCAGCATCGATTAACCCCCCCCCCTCTCAAAGAGGAAAAAGAGCCTAGCATATAAGCCGAAAAAGAGAACAGTAGGTGGAACTTCAAAAGTTACAATTACTCCAATTGAGAAAGAGTCTTCTCTCCAAAATTTAGAGGGTCCACTAAAAGGCCCTATCAGACCTGACCATCCCTGACGACTTACTAAATTAGGGCTTCAAAGACCCAGAGGCTATGGGACTTAATTCGCTCGCGAAAAGCTGTGAAGGTGATTAGGCTCGTCATCAAGGAGAGAAAACTCCAATAAGTAAAGCAAAAAACACTGGTTCATCGGAGGGAAGCACTAGGACACAAATAAACACTTACACTTCACCCTACACTTAAATTTTAGTTATCATATGATTCCTACTAACTCGTCCATACTTGGTTCTTGTTCAGGTGATATCGGGCGTACACACGGCATTGAGCGTCTTCATGAGTGCTCTATCTTCTACCACTCCAGTCAGGATTCAGGATCAGGCAGACGCCGAGATAGGGATGACAGCGGCGACAGAAACTGCCATCCTAGAGATTCGTCGCCTCCCTGAAGAAGAACTTATAGCCATTCCTCATATCCAAATCTCCTCCCCCTCAGCTAGAGCATAGTAGGGAGAAATCTACCCAAAAGGGATCCCAATTCAAAACTCCCGCGACCAGCACTCTGGCTCGTCAAGCCCCAAGAAATCTCGTGATCCTCATAAGAAATCTGTGACTCCAACTAAGCAGACTTCTCCAGCCTCCACACATGATCCATTGATGGTAGAAAGATTAGCCGAGCTTAAAGCCACATTCCTGAAGATATGCTTTGACGGATTGAAATTTCTTCTTGCGATTCATCCTATTCACGGGCATGTCAAATAAAGCGCCATTTCCCGTAATAACGATGTCTATGTCCAACATGATGCGCTCGTTCATTTGGCAGAGAAAGTTTCTATGGAACATCAACACGAAATTGATCGCCCAAATTCATGACAAAGATAACATTAAAGCCCAAGGCGAAGAGCTATCCTTGTACAAATCTCAACTCGAGGCCGCCCAGAAAAACGCCAAGGATATAGCCGAGGCAATTAGTCATTTGGAGGCCACTCACAAAAAAGAACTTGATGAGGCAATCCAACGCAGCGATGCTCTAGCCTTAAAGAAAGACTCCATCCAGAAAGAAAAAGATATTCTCACTCGACGAGTTAAAGAGCTGGAGGAGTTGCTCCTTAAAGAGTAGAAGAGAAAGTTGCTGCACAGGAAGAGTCACAACGATATTGCGATGAAATTGTCGCAACACGACTCCTAAAGGCGAAGCTTGATGAGGAACTATCTAAGGTCGAAGCGGTAAAGGAGGCAGCTCACAAGGAAGGTAAGAGAATGGTGCTCACAGAAGTTGATTCTCGCCTTAAGGCAGCTGCTGGAACCGGCATAGAAGAAATTAAGTGCTTATTTGATCCGCTCATTGCTGAGTATAATGATCGAGTTCTCATACACCTGACCTAACTTTTCTAGGAGAGGGTACCTCGAATCATTGGATGAAACATGGGATATGTTAATAAAAATGAGAAGTGTTGAGGCTGGCACCGAAGAGATTGACGATGAAGCTCTTGTGAAGGAAGTGCTTCGAGGAAATGAGTCTTTCGACTTATCTACGGTGAAAGCTCTCTTCGAAAGAGACTCCTCCTCATCAAAGGGGATGGACGACATTGCTGGCCTGTTCGGGACTGAGCCTCCAGTTCCTCACCCCGCTCTGCTAGTCGATAGCTCGTCACTCGATCCTCCCGAATAGCATGTTGGTTATGACCCGAAGAAGCCTAGGCTTGGTGTTCATATTCTATCCCCTATTCTAGAGGGAGAGACATATAAGACTGCTGAGAGTTAACCGGAAGCCGGTATGTAGCTTTTCCTTTTAAAGTTCAACAAAAAACCATCACTTTTGGCGATTAGAAGATGTATTCTAACATTTATCTTTTATGATTTCATGTAGGCCATTCTGATCCCGAACCAATTCCAAGGAGCGATGTCGCCACGGAGAGGGAAGAGAAAATGGTAGAGGCACTTCACACTGGGGATGCTCTTGGACCCGATGCTCAAGTGATCGGGGCGTTAGATGAGGACAAACTTGAGAACCTCTCCCTTGTAGATGAACAAGATTAGGTCGAAATGATGGGCGCTTCCGAACACACTTCGAAACTGAGCATGGAGGAGCAAATCATGGAAGAGGGGAAAAAGAAAGTTGAAGTTAAGATTGAACCTTAGGTGGTGGAACTTGATGATCCTATAAACAAGCCCCTGAAGGTCATTCTCTCGGGTGGGGCCACACCATTAATGGTTCCTCTTCCTCCCTTAGATATCACCTCACTGGGAAGCAAGGGGTCCAGGAGAAACCGTTCGGGTGAGGAGCCTTTGGAGGAATCAAAAAAGGAGAAAATGTCAAAGAGGTAGTTATCATCTAGTCATACTTCGCTCGGCTCGAATAAACCTAAGTCATGTAGTTGTTTCTTATCTTTTTAATAGTCTTTATTGATAGACTTTCAGCTTTGGACTTAGGAGTAGTGGCAATGGAACTTAACTTTTGATTAGTAAATAAAATTTTGTTTCTTTATATTCCACGACTTTCATTGTTTAGCTCATCGCCTAGCTTGTAATTGAAATTTAGAGTCTCGCGGGTCATGCAAGTGCCTGTCCGCTTTCACATGACATAGAAATTTCTGAATTATTTTTATTTTAGCCCATGCTCCGGGGACTTAGATATTTTTAAATCTTTTTTACTCTAGTCCATGCTCCAGGGACTTAGAGTACTCTAGTTCACGCTTTGGAGACTTAGAGATTCTTTGAATCGTTTATAATCTAGTTCGCACTGCGGGGACTCAGAGTACTCTAGTCCACGCTCTGGGGACTTGGAGATTTTTTGAATCTATTATATTCTAGTCCGCACTCCTGGGACTCAAAGTACTCTGGTCCGTGCTTCGGGGACATAGAGATTTTTGAATCGTTTATACTCTAGTCCGCACTCCGGGGACAGAGTACTCTACTCCACACTCCGGGGACTTAGAGATTCTTTGAATCGTTTATACTCTAGCCTACATTCCGGGGACTTAGAGTACTCTAGTCCATGCTCCGAGGACTTAGGGATTCTTTGAATCATTTATACTCTAGTCCGCGCTCCGAGGACATAAAGTACTCTAGTTTATGCTCTAGGGACTTAGAGATTCTTTGAATCGTTTATACTCTAATCCGCACCGTGCTCCGACGACTTAGAGATTCTTTAAATCGTTTATACTTTAGTCCGCACTCCAGGGACTCAGATTACTCTAGTCCCCGCTCCAGGGACTTATAAATTCTTTGAATTGTTTATACACTAATCCGCACTCTAGGAACTTAGAGTACTCTTGTCCGTGCTCCGAGGACTTAGAGATTTTTTGAATCGTTTATACTCTAGTCCGCACTTCGGAGACTTAGAGTACACCAGTCCATGCTCTGAGGACTTAGAGATTCTTTGAATTGTTTATACTCTAGTCCACACTCTGGGGACTCAGAGTACACTAGTCCGTGCTTTGAGGAATTAGAGATTTTTCGAATCGTTTATACTCTAGTCCGCACTCTAGGGACTCAGAGTACTCTAGTCCATGCTCCGAGAACTTAGAGATTTTTTGAATCATTTATTGATTGACTTTTAATTTTATGTGTGCGTTATATGCCAAACAGATCCATGCAATTTAAATTTTCCATGGAATTGTAACACACGAAACATCAATAGTTAATAGAAAAACAGCTTCAAGCCATTATTGATTATAAAAATAGGGACAAACTAAATCGTCTTATTACATGTCGGAAACAGAGAACAACAAAAGAAACACATATTGGAAAAATTGCTACTAAAATGCAAAAGACATAGACTAAGTGTAATAACGATGAAAATGCTCACTATTACATGCTTAGGGTAGTGTTACACCATCAATGGTCACTAGCTTGAAGGTGCCTACTCCAAGCTTTCGTTCGATGACGTATGGACCTTCCCATGTGAGGTTCATATGTGATGGGACTGGAAAAATCGCTTCAAAATAAGGTCACCTACATCAAAGATTCTCGGTCAAACCTTTTCATTATAATATCGAGCAATTCGGTGTCGATATGCAACCACCCTCAAATCATCTTCTTCATGTTTCTTGTCGATAAAGTCCAATGATTCCAGTAAGAGATCCTGATTCATCTTAGGATCATATGAGTTACCCGATAAGAGGGAACTTCAAGTTCTATGGGTATAACAGCTTCAGTGCCGTATGCTAAGGTAAACAGAGTGTGACCAATCACGGACTTGTCGGTGATTCTATAAGCCCAGAGTGTTGTCGGAAGCTCATCCACTCACTTGCCTCTGGCCTTCTCCAAACATTTTTTCAATATGCACTTGATTGTTTTATTTACAGCTTCAACTTGTCCATTGGATTTAGGGTGAGCGACTGCCGTAAACCTTTTCTCAATGCAATATTTTTGGCATAATTCCTTGAACTCCCTACTCTCAAATTGAGTCCCATTGTCGGCATATAATGTTTCGCACAACAAAATTAATGACCTTGCATATTTCACACCACCTTTGGTGATCAGCAAGGAGCTAATTATATCGATCCCCCATATTGAAAATAGCCATGGACTAACCATTTGCGTGAGTTCCATTGGTTTTTGCATACTTTTGACATTTGTCGCATCTTCTTGCATATTTCGTAGGGTCTCGATTCACGGTCGACCAATAGTGTCCATAGTGGAGGATCTTTTTGGCTAATGTCTGCCCTCCAGTATGATTGCTACATTCTTCTTTATGAACTTCTTTCAAGCCCCACTTTATCTCGTCGTAGGCCATGCACCGAAGTAAGGGAACTGTGAATCCTTTCCGATACATTACTCCATCCTGTATTATATACCATGAGGCTTTGTGAACGACTTGTCGTCGTTTGTTCTTTCACTCAGGCGAAGTCCCATGTAACAGGTATTCTTTGAACGGGGTCATCCATGAATCCCTTTCAGTTTCCATCCCTAACACAAAATCTACTTCCATTTCGTTTATACTCGGGGCATGTAAGATTTCGACGGGTACTAAGCCCATCTGCTGTACATCACCAGTATTTGTGAATTTTTCCAATGAGCGGGCTTTTCCATTTTGTTCGCAGGGGATATGCGAAATATCATAATATTCCAGGTCCGCCAACAGTTTTTGAACCCGAGCAAGGTATGGAGCAAGCTTTTTCCCTATTTCCTGATAGTCTCCCCGTACTTAGTACACCACCAATTATGAGTCACAAAAGATTTCAACCGATTTTACTCCAAGTTCCTTGGTAATTTTGAAGTTGGCAATCAATACTTCATATTCTGCTTCGTTATTCGTAGCTGGGAAATCGAGTTTCAAAGCATAACAAATTGATCGGTTTTCGAAAGTTACAAGAATAACACTGGCCCTAGAACAACAGTCATTGGATGCCCTATCGGTATATAGCTTTCATCGAACAGCGAGGATTGCATCACTACTACTTGACTCATTTGATATGGTAAATTCTATAATGAAGTCTGCCAGCGCTTGCCCTTGGATAGCCCTCTGTGGCAGGCAAGTGATATCGAACTGACTCAGCTCAATGTTCTATTTAAGTAGCCTTGCAAAGGTTTCTGGTCGTTGGAGCACCTACCCAAGAGGTTGATCGATATAAACACTGATGGGTGTGCCTGAAAATATGGACAAAGCTTGCGTGATGCGATCACCAAACAATAGGCTAGCTTATCAATCTTAGGACAATTTCTCTCTTACTCCGTTTAACGTTTTCTAACATAGCACACTGGATTTCAGACTCAATCCTCTTCGCGAACCAAGGCTGTATTGATGGCATGCTGAGATACTTCCAAGTAAACATACAACTCCTCATAGTCTACAGGCTTTGACAGAACCGGGGGCCTCTCCAAGTATCTCACCAGAGCTCAGAATGCATCCTCATAATTCGACGTCCATCCAAAATTTCTCTTCCTTTTTCTTATCACATCAAAGAAAGGAATACACTTGTCGGTTGCCCTGGATATAAATCGACTCAATGCGATGACTTTTTTATTCAGGCTTTGTACTTGCTTTATTTTCCTGGGTGCTTGTATGTCTCGAATAACCTAAATCTTTTCTGGGTTGGCCTCGATTCCCCGCGCATTGACAATAAAACCCGAAAACTTTCCTGAGGCAACATCGAAGGAACAATTTAGTGGGTTGATTTTCATTTCGTAGAATCTAAGAATATCAAAACATCTCCGCTAAGTCTCGAATGTGGTCATTTGACTGTCCTGACTTCATGAGCATATCATCCACATAGACTTCCATCAATCTACCAATCTGGTCTTTAAACATCTGATTCACCAAACGTTGATAAGTTTCCCCTACGTTCTTCAATCCGAAAGGCATCACCACATAACAGTACAATCCAACGTCTATGAAGAAACTGGTGTGCTCTTGATCTGGAATATGCATCGGGATCTGATTGTACCCTGAATATGCATCCATGAATGATAATAATTCGTGTCCTGTTGTCGAGTCGACCATTTGATCAATTATAGGAAAAGGAAAACTGTCCTTAGGGCATGCCTTATTCTGGTCCGATTAACCAACACAGGTCCTCCATTTTCCATTTTCTTTCCTCACCAGTGCGGGATTAGGTACCCGTTTAGGATAGAGGGCATCACGGATGAACCCATTGCCTTTGAGTTTATCCACATCCTCTTTGAGAGCAGCAGACCTCTCCAGGTCCATGCCCCTCCTCTTTTGCTTCACTGGCACATACTTCGGGTCAATGTTCAACATATGACTTGCAATGGTAGGAGAAATCATGCACATATCGAAGTGCATCCTAGCAAAAACATCCAGATTCGCTCGGAGGAAATTGGTAAGATCCTCAATCATTGTGGGGTTAACTTGTGATCCAATATTAAGCACCCGTGATGGGTCATCATGGCTGACTGGAATGCCAATCGTCAGTTCAGCCGGTGCTGCTTTAGCCTCCTTGAGTCCTTCATCATCGTCCCTCGGATCTATGTCTCTATAGATCCGACCCTATTGCCCAAGGCAAGGCTCGGGCATTATTTGTCAATTTTCAGCAACACGGATGTGGATAGAGTTGTCCGCCCCCTTCCCCTTCTCTCTTTGCTGGGCCTCTCTCAGCTCAGCCACATAACATGGACGACCAGTCGCTAGATCGCTATAAACTACACCAACTCCTCTATCCGTCGGAAATTTCAAGGTTAAACACCACGGGGACAAAGCTACCCTAAACTCCGCCAGGGTCGGTCGGCCCAAAAACACATTATACGAGGAATCAACATCCAAAATGATAAACGGTAGGATCTGCATCCTCTTACGTTCACCTTCCCCTAACTCAATCAGCAATTCAATGAAACTTATCGCATCAGTGGCTGCACCATTAAAACCGTGAATGCGGGCTTTAGATGGTTTTAGATCCTTTGCCCCCATCTTCATTTGGCCATACGTCTTTTTGAAGATAGCTATAACAGAACTCCCACAATCAATCGGTATCCTTCTCACAAACGCCGACCCAATCATGGCTGAGATGACCGTTGGGTCAATGGTAGGTGCCTCTACCTGATCAGCATCCCTGCTTCTGAACACTATATCATCCGTCAACATTCGCTCCTGTTTCGCTGACTTCCCGTCTTCTATCTTCGAGTAGCATTCAAAATACACATGCTTAGGGAACTAGCATAGCGTTCCATTTCTTGCTAACTCTTGTTTGCCGGGTGAGACCCACTGACTATCGTATTTATAACTAGTCTACCTCTAGTCCGAACGGGTTCCTTAGGTCGATGAAGAGCCTACCCGCAATTAGGGTCGAAGGTCCCCTATCCACCTTCCTACAATTATTAACAAACTACTGTAACTTCATCTGTCGAATCAGCTTTTCTATAGCATCATGGAGGTGTCTGCATTCTACAGTATTGTGCCCGTAAGTCTCATGGAAGCGACAATACTTCCCAGTCTGCTTTTGTTCCTCAGTGGATTCCTTTGGACGCGGCTTTTAGTATAGGAACGTATTAGAAGTCGATAAATAAATATTCTCCAAAGATATATTCAGAGGAGTATATTCATTATAGGTTGGGATCCTTGGTTTCCACTTTCATGCTTCCCTCTTTCTTCCAGAATTTCCTTCTCCGGATCCTTTAGACCGCTACGGCTTATTCTGGACATTGATCTGGACCTTGGCAGAGTTGTCGTCGGACTGTTTTACCGCAATGTTACTTTGCACCACCACCTTGCTGGGCCCTGGCGCACTGCTTCAACTGGTCCATCTGGCCTCTTCTCTTCTCATGAATTGGTTCGCCTTTGAATAGAAATGTTTCAGGGTGGTCGGTGATTTTCCTACTAGCCAATCACCAAACTCTTAGTTCAGATCTACACCTTGCATCACGGCTAGAAGAATAGCATGGTTATTCGGGTTGCTAACTTTGATAGCAATAACGTGAAATCTTTGCAAATATTCCTTTAACGATTCCCCTAAGGCCTGGATCACACTGGATAAAAATATTCCATCCTTTGGACGAGTGGTATGGATCCTAAATTGCTCCATAAATTTCGTCGCTAACTCATCATAGCTGGAGAGCGATCGCGGAGGAAGTCTGGTAAACCACATGGTAGCGATTTCGGATAAGGTTACTGGGAAACGTCTACATTTAGTGGCATCATTTGCCCTAGCCAAGTCCGTCATCCATTTTATCTCATTACATGCTATCAGGGATTAGTCTTCCCTTCATAGGTTGGAATAGTCGGCATACTGAACTTTCGGGGGTACTCAGCCTGTAGGATAGCATCTGCAAACGGAGTATGACTCCTAGATATGCCCCACTCATCGTTGGATAAACCATGATTTTCCTTCATCGGTTGTCTGACCATAGTTGATAAATCCAAGGTCTGGATGGGAGGTGGTAAATTGGACTCCGTCCTGCATTATCGTCCCAACTGGTGCCTCCTTGGTAAGTGATCTCCCGAATGCATGTTCTAGGGACCCGCTTCGCTACGGCCCTGACGAGGTGGTTGAACAGCCTCCATCTATGCCCCAGATCTTAAGTTTCCCACTCAAGTTTGTATGCGATTACCCAAGTGCAGAAGAGGGGCCGTGGTTCCAGGTATGGAACCCGTACTATTTCTGTTGCATTGTTCTACTGCATCTATTTGTGCCGTTTCAATCCTACAGCGTCTACACCTATGATGTTCGTCAAACGAAGCGAATTTGTCATATGACGAGTAGGAAGCAGGGATTCCTCCAGCATTTTGATGCTGTTGTTGAGAAATCTGGGTCATGAGATTGGCGTTAGGTTGAATTTTCTCGTTAAGCTGTCTCCTGCTTTCCACGAGTTCTCTCATCAGCTCATTGAACTCTGCCCTAGTTATAACTTTCGATTGGTTTAGAACGGTGGCGGTCTCTACACCTGGATTAGCTTGTTGATTGCTGGATCCCACTTATTGGATGCTGATAGTCTCGTTAACATTCGCATTGTAGGAAGATGATCTGGTACATGGTCTTCCCATTCTAGAGTTATCCGATGGAACTCCAAATAGAATCTATGAACTCTTTAGAATGAACTTGGATCTCCTTCATGGGATTTCTTCAATCCAGTAGCGACAAAGTAGATCCTAGCAGCCTGAGAATGATTCTCAGCGAAAGCATCAAAATGTTAGCACCAAAATTGGTCGCTAACACGCTTGAATAGAGTTGTATAGAAAGATTAATAAAGAAAGTAAATTGAAATGGAGAAATAACACAACTAAATGCAAAATAAACAAAAAAGTAAACACCAAAGTTATAGTGGCTCGACGTAACTGCATACATCCACTTTGAATAAGATCTTTGTTACTTTGCTGATCAATTGAATGCAGATACAATCCATAAACAAACAGCTTGAACGCAATTTTGAATAGAAAAGAGACGAACATAAAAAAAGGCAGAGTATCCCTGGAGTTCCCAAAAAAAGGACCTTTCAATTGTGCCCCTACGCCTCTATTTATAGACGAAGATAAGCTGATCCCCTGTGCAGGCCCGAGACCGAGATAATGTCGCCCATATATGATAATTTTGAGTCAACCGAACCAGGTATGCCGAATGACTTTGGCCGAGTGACAGATGTCGAACCAGGGCGTCTTGATAAATGACTCGAAGCAACTTCTCAGGGGAGTCGAAGCAAACGGCAGATGACTCGAAGCAAAGATATGTTAGTCACGTCACTCTGTTATAAGTCAAATAATTTATTAACTTCCTCAAGGTCCACCGATCCAGCTATGACGACCTACACATGCCGAACCATTAAGGCTGAACCTCCAATCCCGAGCCTCAATCTATCGAAGCGGCTTTGGCTTTCCTTCCTTGACCGAACGATGAACAGCCGAACCATGCTCACCTTCTCTCCAAGGCCAAGCGATGAGTGGCTGAACCTCTTTGACTAAACGACCTTGGCTGAGCCACTCTTGGCTGCTGTGCCATATCTACACTCCAATGTCGAACCACCTTGGCCGAGCTGGTGAAAGATACACCGATCCACGCGTATAGGCTGATCCAAACTTAAGTTACACCGGTCTCTCATACTTCCAAGCCTCTCTTAGCTTGAATCCCATCTAGGTCCAACCATAGGTCCAGCACTATTTCCATGTAGCCAGGCCAAAGTGTCGGGTGACGCCTTCTATCAAATGTACATTAATAATTAATCTTCGTCGTTTTCTGATTTAGACTTTGTCTTGCACTCTATATCATTTTCCCTATAGACTCAAATGGTTATACTAAAACATTTGATTCATCATTTAGAAGTCCAAAATCACTATGATTACTATTTATTATTATTTCATTATATTGCTTAAGATATGCCTAATAAGCTTATTCGTCTGTAATATTCTTTCCGTCAAATGTAAATCTTGCATTTGTTTTCAGAACTGCCGATCAATCTGCTTTATATATTTTTAGAGATGGATATGGAGCATAATAAACTTGTAGTGCTTTTCTAGCTAGTACAAAAGGATCATACACTTATGGCAATGAGAGTTATGTTTTATTTCAATAAGACAATAATCTTTATGCACGTTGATTCCAAAACCCGGAACATTGCTAAACCAATTGTATCTAAATAAGAAAACTTTCTCCATAGGTCGTATAAAATATGTCAATTCCAAAACCTTGGTTAGCATGTTGTAAAAATCAATTATATGATCATCTGGATCATCACTACCTTTACCAAATACATGGGTATTGTTAATTAATTTTTCCGCACCATATTCTTTGGTGTCGAATTTAAATCCATTGATAAAGAATATTAGATATGTCTTGACTTTTCTTTTTGATTCTATTGCAAGATGTTTCAATACTTCGTCAACTACATAGTTTCTCGGATGATGAACATAATTTGAAAACCTATCAGCGAATTCTTTACTAAGATAGCCGTGTGGATGTTGTGATTTGTAAACTCTGCAAAAATTATGTATTGCACATATTCTTTAAGTATGACTGAAATAAATATAAATTTAAAAGTTCACATATCGATAATTATTAAGTAACAATACCTAACAAATTGTGCAAATTCAACGCAATTAAGAAGTACGTATGATTTTGCTACATGGTAATCTCTGTCGTCTAACCATCTTTCCGTACATTTTCCTATAGGTTGACCGTGTTGTCTAAAAATAGTTAACCTTACTTGAAGAGAATCATGTTCCACACCTTCATCATTACGCCAAACACTTTCAAATGATAAGTTCACATGGTCATTGAAATAATGAGAGAAATGAATGAAGGATCTTCTTTGATATATGATTTGCAAATCAAACCTGCAACCCGTGTTTTTTGTCTAACTTTTTTCTTTAGATGATTTAAGTAACTATTAAAAAATTATTTCAAATAAAATTCTAATTATGTAATTAAATTAATACTTAACGTACTCAATATTATTACCTCTCAAATAGATGCATCCATTCATACTGCACTGGACCTCGAAGATGTGCTTCAGATGGAATGAATAGGTAAATGCTCTATTATATTAAAGAGACTTAGAGGAAATATTTTATCTAGTTTGCAGAGCGGTATAGGGATATCTACTTTAAGTTTACATAGACATTCAACTTTTAACGTACGAGCAAAGCTCTTTATAAAACAAACTAAGTTCCGTTTTAACCGTCCAAACTTTTATGGGTAATAATTTCTTGAAAACCATAGATAACAAATTTTCCATCGTTGCGTGGAAATCGTGACTTCTCATCCCACTCAGTTTATTATTTTTAAATTTAACACATCTACGAGGGTAAGAAGAAATCCGGTTAGAAAATCTTAAACATTCCACCCATTTTAACACAAATTTTACTTGGTTATTGTCAAATTCATAGCATGTTTTGGGTTTTTAGTGTCATTTGGCTTGATATGAAGCTCAGAACGCTTATTTAGTTTTTCTATATCACATCTTGACTTCAAATCTTCCTTAGTCTTCGCCTTAACATTCAAAATTGCATTAAACACATTATCAAACATGTTTTTCTCATTGTACATCACGTCAATATTATGACGAAGTAAGAGATCTTTTTAATAAGGTAACTTCCAAAATATAGATCTTTCTAATAAGGTAACTTCCAATATATACTTTGTTTGTACCAATTATGAATCGTCGATTTACCTGGAATTTCAATTTGTACTCCAGTTTCATGTATCTTTGGATTTTCCTTTAGAAGGTCATATATATGCTTGACCAAATCGTTGGTGATTGTCTAATCTCTGCTCTATTAGCTATAAGCTTCTTTGTCTCATCTAAAAGCATAGTTAACATGGAGAAAACACCAATGAAAATCAAATCATGAAATTTTCTTCCCATGTTGTAAAGAAAATGCTCGTGTTTCTTCCATGCAATAAGAACAAGCTAAACGATTGGTTGTACTCCAACCTGAAATAATTGAATGGGTAGGAAAATCATAAATAATCCGTGGTAATGAAGCGAACATAAGAAAATTCTTTTTTTCTAAATGTCGTATGTTTTAACTCCTTCATGACACAGTGGTTTTAACTCCTCAATCAATGGTTGTAATTAAACATCGATTTCTTATATCAGATCATCAGGTCCAGGGACAACAATAGTGAGAAACATATATGGAGTTTTCATATACATCCAAGGAGGTAAATTATAAGGCGTAACGCTAATAGGTCAAGATGAATATTTAAAACCAAATTGAGAGAACGATAAAAATCCGTTTGTACACAAATCAAGTCTAACATTACGACTCTCTGCTGCAAAAGGGGGACAAGTCTTATCAAAATATTTCTATGCTTCTCCATTAGCTGGATGTATTAAGTTACCTTCTTCCTGTATTCTCATAATGTGCCATCTCATATGCAGTGCGGTAATAGAAGATGCATATAACCTTTAAAGTCTAGAAGTGATGGGTAAGTATTGCATTCACTTGTACAAAACTTCCTTTTTCATCTTTTTTTCCTGGCTTATATCCTTCCTCATTACAAATGCTACAGTTCCTAAGATTGATGTTGTAATGACCTGGAATTTCATCACTTTTATGTGCAAATATTTAATTAATTTTTAGTATTCAAATAATGGATTTTAAAAATTAAAATAAAGTTCTTTTAAATAATAGTTAATGATGGTGAAATAGTTTTCCAAATTTATATACAAAAATAATTAGTTCAAAGAGGAATAAAAAATGTGACCGGAATTCATTTTTCGAACTTTCGACTTTTTATGGTCGAAAAGTTGGCGGATATATTGTAACTCTATTGTATATATATGTATATTGATTTGCAAATAATTTAGCATATATATTACGATATATACATATGCACATATATATATACATTTAAGTTTGTAAAGGCAAGATGTGACATTATTTCAAATTTAAAAACATAATTAAAATAAAAGGACATTAAGAAAACATGAAATGACACTTTGAGAAACATAAGTACATTAGTGCATTAATTCCATGTTGTCTCAAGTGGTGAAAGGGGGACATAGGCGGTGCGCATGTACATGGAGGGGGAGAAGGTGTTGAGGTGGCACAAAATGGTGGATGCTAAAGGACTAAGGGCATTTTATAAATTTTAGTTGTTTTATGTTGTATAAAAACTGAATCCCTATAATTTTCCATTCTTTTTTTTTTCATTTTTTTCTATAATTTTTACATTCTTCATTAGCCTTTTAAACTTTCATGGCTTCCATGAAGTTTCCAAAGTTTTAAAAATCATGTTTTCCACTTTTAAATCTTTTAAAAGTATTGTTAAACACTCTCTCTTCTTTTCTATTTCTTCCTCCTCCACAAGTAAGCACAAAAATCCATCACCAAATCATGATCGAGCCATTCATCACCATGGCCGAATCATTTTAACGTACTAAGGCCACTAAAAGAACGTTTTTCTAAAACCAAGCAATATTCTAGGTAGTATGCAAATCCTAGTGAAAGTTCGTATGGTTTTGGTTATTTTTTTGATGAGTTAAAGATCACCCCTTTTACTAAAGTTTCTAACTTTATATATGATGCTCACTTTGTTGGTAAAATCATTGCTTGTTGGTTGGATATTGTTCATGATTGTGTGTGGTGTGCATGTGTTCGATGTGATGTTGTATAATTTGAAATTTGCAGTAAAAGTTGCAAGTTTGGACTTCTGCTTATATAATGATGTTATGGCCTTTACGTATGTTTGTAACCATGCATGAAATGTTGTAGACTAAAGATGGGTTAGCAATTTAGCTTGTTGCATGTTGCAACATCAAAATCCCTTGCTTTCTAACTTGTTCACTTGTGGATTTTCCGACAAAAGTTATAAAGTTTCAAAACTTTAGTTTATATTTAAAAAAATATTCACTCAAAGTTTATAAAACCAAATTAAATGTAAAAAATAAGAGTTTTAAAAGATATTTAGAGTATAAACAAGTTTGAAATTATGGGTTCTATAGCGATAGTCGCTATAAATGCAGTTCGTGAAAATGAACTCTTTTAAGTTTAAAAATGTTTTGACTTAAGTACCTTTTGAAAAGGTGTTTTCAAAACATATTATAAGTATCTAAAAATAATTTTCATTTATTTACTTGATGATTATTTAATTAGGTCATTAAGTAAGGTAATTAGTACTAATCATTAATTAAGTTAAGTTAAATAGAACTTAATTATTTTTAAGTATGCTAATTATAATAGCTAATTATTTAAATATTTAATTGTTAATCAAGAGTTAATCATTATTATTTATTTATTAATGATTAATTATTGATTCATTATTTTTTTATAAAGGGTTTTAATTATTAATTAATTACTATTTAAGTTAAGATTTAGTTAAGATATAATTTGGAATTAATTAAGATTTAATTATTATGAAATAAAGGTTTAATTTATGATTTAATTACTTATTTAATAGATTAATTATGATTTAATTATTTATTTGAAAGACTAACTATTATTTATTTAAGGGATAATTATATTTAATTATTTAATTATTTAGTTAATAGTTAATTAATGTTTAATTGTTAATTAAAGGTTTAATTATTATCAAAATAAGAATCAAATGTTATTTAATTAATAAATAAAGTTTGAAAGTTTAGACCACTTTATTTTTGAAGATTGGTTTTGTTTTAAAGTAAATTTCTTTTAAAATGATATTTTTATCTAAGGGATTTCTTTATCGACTACCCTAAGTAACCGCAACTGAATATGAAACCCAATGACATGTGTTTTGCAAACAAATCTTTGTCTGCCGTTATAATAACTTGGACATCTATTAGAAGAATAAATCACCATTTTACTATAATTCACCCAATAGATTATGTTTGACATTTATTAAGCAGAACAAAAACTCAGTTATGCTATAATGGTAACTTGGACAATTACCTATATGTTGATGAATTGTTATTGCCTGATTCCCTTTACATATCTGCTTGTTATGCAAATACCTATGCTTCAACTTGGATAGTTAAACAGAATTAAATGAGAACCATTGTGGTCACTATGCCTCCTTCTGATTTTTTAAATAAAATATTTTTAAAATATTTTTTTTAAAATGGTTTTAAAGTAAAGTTAGTACCCATTTATAGTGCATAAAGTTTACTACCATTTTAAAATATAATATTTAAAGGATAATTAAGCTATTATTTTAGTAAAGGTGTTTAAAGTAATTTAATACTTTTTAAATGGTTGCTTAAAGTCATTATTTTGATAATGTAGTAAAGATAAATTTAATGAAGAATGTTTTACATAATAACTTCTTTATTTAAAGATGTTCTAAATAATTGCTTTGTTTATCAAAGGATCTTTATTAAATGAAGTTTATCAAAAGAGTTTTGTCTTAAATAAGGAAAGTTTATATAAGGAGTTTTATAAATTGAAAATAAATCTTGATATTTGGTTAAAACTTTTATAAAGAATTTTGGATATTTATAAAAGAGTTTCATAAATAATTTTGGGTATTTATAAAAGAGTTTTATAAATAAACTTGGAGATTTATAAAGTGTTTTATAAATGGATTTATTACTTTAAGTGAAGGAAGTTTTATAAATGAAAGAGATTTATTAAAAGGATTTATAGAAAAATTATAAAATAATTTGAGATGGGATTTCCTTTAACCGACTTTCTTAATTTTGGTGGTATGGACATTCGTTCCACACTTAACACCGACGAAATAGTGTTCGAGGTTATCTTTAACTCTAATTTAAAAAACATTTGTTTTGATCCTTTTAATATGATTTTGAAATAAGAAATCTTTCACAATGTATTGTAAATATACTTATGCTAGTAAGATAAGTATATGAATAGTCTGATAAATATTTTGAAAAGAGGTTTAAATAAACGAAAGATATATTTTGAGGCTTAGTGGTTGCTATGGGTAATTTAATATCTGGATTGTTGTTTGTTATTTGATAGTCAGATAAGCGACTAATGGATCTTGGCCAATTTTGACTCAGGAAGTTTGTTGCGTATAATTGAGTTCCCTGGTGAGGACTCGAATACTTGTTGCTTGCTTCTGAAAGAACCGAGAATTAGTCAACTGAAAATTATCGGTTGTTGGTTCGGAGAGACCGAGGTCAGATATAGTATCCAAAAACCACTTCAAACCAACAAATGTTTTCGAATTGAAGATAACTTGATGATTGAAGACAGTGCTCCTTGAAGTGCTTTAGTTTCATTCAAACCTAAAATGAACTTGTATGGATGAATGCAGGCATTGCATATCTTCCTAGAGTGCAGTGTTAGCATTCCAAGATGGTTTGTTATGAGGTAATGGTAAGATCATAGCCTCTCAAGCCTCATAACCCAGGAATGACTAAAACAAGGTAAGTTGCAAGGCTATATAGGTCGCTCCCATTGAACATCCCTTATGTAGAGTCGATATCTCTATGTACGCTTTGGGCCCATTTTTGGTTGTTGATCAAAACATAAGAGCGATCATATTCGGTACTATCTAGTCAGGGGTAGGCCGATCTCATCATGCCAAGGTCGAAAGGTTTTCAATCTCATTATACATTTTATTTAGAGTGTACTACATTCGAAAAGTAGTTCCTTACCTTGACATTGTTAGAAATCCATTCTCCAATAAGCATTTGGTTTTTGATTGTATGCCTATTATTGTTGTTATGTACATGCATTACAGCTACTTGATTATCGGTATTTTAAAACCCATAGACATGATTACAATATCACTAGATTTTTATAATAAAATGTTTTGGTTATCGTAAGGTAAATACCCATCCGTATTTATTTGTGGCGTGCTCCTATGAGATACATTTTATTTTAAAAAAGGTTTTCAAATGCAAAAATTAATATGTTTTGATTGAGTTTTCTCATGCAGGTTTACCAAACTGAGCCGGGCATTATTTTTTGATAATGGTCAGGTCAGCCCGACCATATTTTTCAGATTTAGCTGGATGCAATGGAGCTTTCAGGAGACGAGCTGGATTCTCCAAGGCGTATTCGTGTATATTCTTCCATTGTTTTTTTCTTATCTATAATTATCAGCAATGGTAAGGACATGCTATTATAACTATCCAGGCTAATAATAGGTTAGTGTACTCTGACGTTGTGTATAATAAAGATGATTTCTTTCTGTAGAGATTTTGTGTATATCGTATATTGCTCGTCACGATGTTAGATTATGTTATGTCTTCTTCTTTCTTTCCCCCAAATGACCTATCTTTCGAACACTTAAATGATTGGCACTTGAATACCAAAGATGTATTAAGTATCGTCTTTAGGTGTAAGAAAGACAGATTGTTACATTTGGTATCAGAGGTTAGGTTGAGCGAACACCTAGGCTTTGGTGGGGTTAACTCATTTGAGATAATGTAAGTAAGACCCTAGGATGAGTTTGAGTGTATTATATATATCAACGCATATTCATTAGTGACTATAAAAATGTTTTATGTTGTGTTGATTGATCTATTGAGTGGTTTATGAATCTGGTCAATATAAGTAGCTAACGTTATTGATGGGGTCTCCAAAAGTTGAACAAGACCAAACCGACGCAATATTGTTTTAAAAGTGGTGAATGAAATAATATGACCTAGGAATACAGTTTATATATAAAGGAATTATTTTCAAAAGTATATAGAGTTATCTATGATTGTTATTAGAAGTTGATAATATTTAATTATTATCATTTAGGGTTTGTTTAGTCATGTCCGTCCAGTTTTGGAGCTTGGACTATTATTTGCTTATTTATAGGTAATTTTCCTTTTTAATGCCTATATTGGATAGATAGGAATTGGGAAAAACATTAAAACGAATACCTTGTGAATTAAGTTTCATAGTTTGACTATAGGGCATCCAATGAAATGCTGGGTTATTTGATTTAATAAAAGTTGTTTATTAAAAAAAATTAGAATATTTTGAAAATAAATATTTAGAAATTTATTTCATAAAGAAAATGTGTTTTCTAGCTAAAATATTTTTAAGGACATAAATCCCCATGTTTTTGGAAAATGGTTTTCAAGCATTGGGAAAAAATAGTAATAAGTTTACTTGAGAATACTTTAAGGTGTAAATATTTTGAAAAGGAGTTTGAGAATAAGATTTTCCTTTGGACAGTTTGGGGAATGATCTCGATCTTTTTTTGATGATTTGAATAATATTCTAAGTGAAAATTAGGCATTTACAAAGGTAGATGTGATAGTGCACTTAGTAAATTATTCCCTTTGTCATTGTACGATTGAAGCAAGTCCGAATTCAAATGAATCAAAAAAAAACTAGATGATAAATATTTTGTTAAAAACTATTTATTAGAAAAATATATATAGTATTCTTTCCAAAAGGGGATTTGAAAAAGAAGAAATATTTTATGATTAACTAGTTCGACTAGCTCAAAAATAATTAGAAAAGGGAAATGGTTGTGTTCGGATGGTAAACACTTCTCTGGAGTATTAACCTTTTTGGTAAGAATATATGATATTATTTGGTATTATCTGGTCCCTTGATATTATTTTGGAGTTACTTGGGCTATATGTATGTTTTTCTAAATGTGTAATACAAAGTATCATTTGAAAAGATCTTTGAAATAAAATGCGGGTATTTGACTCCTAAGTCTTCAAAATAATAAGGTATTTTGATTAAAAAATGGATTGATAAATGAAGTTTTTAATTGGGCTAAATTTTATAAGGAAGTTTAATAAACTTCGTATTATTAAACTGTGTCTTTTGATTTTTAACATCTAGGAAGTAAAAATAATTTGATGTTGTTGGGCTGATCAATAAATATTTTTACCTTCAAAGTGTCTAAGAAAAAGTAAACTCTAGGACGGAGTCTAAATACCAGCATCCCACTCTTCTTAATTACTTTCCAGACCGATTGGTAAGGAGGTTGAATTGGTCAACTTGGTTTTACGACCTAAAAATTATTCTAGGCCTACATCTGAGTAAGTTAAAAGTGAATAGAATTAAAAATCGGATGTTTTGTACATATTCTTAGGATAAGGGGAGTATTATTCAAGTAATAAGGTAAATGATTTTAAGAAAGGATATCACGAATAAAGTTTTTTCATTTTAAAGGCTAAACCTAAGTTGGAATATTTTATGAAATATTTTATAAATATTTTTAGAAAGGTAAAAATAATTGGGTAGTAAGAACCTTTAGATGAGTACATAGGCTCTACGTAGATCCTTCCTCCTTTCTACATAATTCTCGATCTAAGATTCGAGTACATGACTTGAGGTGTCCTACACCGTTATGAATAAGGATTTATCACTTGATTTATGACGGAAAACACTTGATGAGGGTTCTTAATATGGAACCAAATGTTTTCAATCATAGTATATGGCTATGTAAGGAGAATGGAGGTTTCTAATTAAGAAGACAGATCAGATTCCGCAGTAGGGAGTCAGGTGAGCAATACTAGTTCGGAAGTAAAGCTATGTATTCGAGTAAGTGATCGAACCAGACATTGTGTAGAAATGATTTATATACATCATAGGACTGATGAGTAATGTTAAGTGTCTCTGGTTTAGGATTGTGGTAAAATTTCAGGATCGAAATTCTTTTAAAAGGGGAGAGCGTAACGACCCGGAATTTCACTGCTTTGTTTAGTGAATGCTTGATTAATTTTTTTAATATTCAAATAATGGATTTTAAAAATTAAAATAAAATCTTTTAGATAATAGTTAATGGTGGTGAAATAGTTTACAAATTTGTTTACAAAAATAATTATTTCGAAGAGAAATCGAAACTATGACCGGAATTCGTTTTTTGAATTTTCGTCTTTTCGTTGTCTAAAATTTATCGGATATATTGTAACTCTATTGTGTACATATGTACATGAATATGCTAATAGGTTATCGTCTATATTATTTTATACACATATGCGTATATATACTTAAGTTTGTAAAGGCAAGATGTGACATTATTTCAAAATTTAAATTCATAATTAAAATAGAAGGACATTCAGTAAATGAGAAAAGACACTTTGTGAAACATAAGTACGTTACTGCATTAATTTCATGTCAACTCAAGTAGTGAAAAGGGGGACATAGGTGGTGCGCATGTACACAGAGTGGGACAAGGTGTTGAGGTGGCAAAAACTGGTGGAGGCTAAATGACTATGGGATTTTTAGTGATTTTGGTTGTTTCATGTTGTAAAAACTAAATTCCTAAAATTTTCCATTCTTGTTTTAATTTTTTTCCAAAAATTTTTCTTTCTTCATTAGCCTCTTGACTTTCATGGTTTCCATGAAGTTTCCAAAGTTTTAAAATCATGTTTTTCACTTTTAAATCTTTTAAATATATTGTTTAAATACTCTCTCTTCTTTTTTATATCTTCCTCCTCCACAAGCAAGCCCAAAACTCCATCACCATATCATGGCTAAGCCATTCATTACCATGGCCAAACCATTTTAACATAATAAGGCCACCAAAAATCACATTATTCTAAATCCAAGCTATGTTCTAGGTAGTATGCAAATCGTAGTGGAAGTTTAGATGGTTTTGGTTAGCTTTTTGGTGAGTTAAAGCTCATTCCTTTTACTAAATTCTCTAACTTTATATGTGATGCTTACTTTGTTGGTTAATTCATTGCTTGTTGGTTGGATACTGCTGTTGATTTGTATGTATATATATGTGTTAGATGTGATGTTGTATAATTTGAAATTTGGAGTTAAAATTGGTAAAAGTTGCAAGATAGGACTTTTGCTTATATTATGATGTTATGGCCTTTACATAACCATGCGTGAAATGTTATAGGCTAAAGATGGGTTAGCAATTTAGCTTGTTGATTGTTGCGACATCAAAATCCATTGCTTTCTAACTTGTTCACTTATGGATTTTCCTAGAAAAATTATAGTTTTAAACTTGAGTTTATGTTTTCAAAAAGCTTCATTCAAAGTTTATAAAAGTAAACTAAATATAAAAAATAAGAGTATTAAGTTATTTAGAGTACAAAATAAGTTTGAAATTACGGGTCATATAGCGATAGTCACTATAAATGCAGTTCGTGAAAACAAGCTCTTTTGATTTAAAAATATTTTAACTTAATTACTTTTTTGAAAATGTGTTTTCAAAACATATTATAAGTATTTTAAAATAATTATCATTTATTTATTTATTTATTTAATGAAGTCATTGTTTGCACCAAAAATTGGCATAAACACCCAAGAGATTTGTAATAAAGGAATAAATAAAGAATATTAAATGTAAATAGAGAGAATTTGGCAATAGAGCAATAAGAAATAAGCAAATAATAGATACACGGGAGTTTATAGTGGTTCAGCATTGTTTGCCTACATCCACTTTGAAGAGATAGCTTTATTAATCATTTTCTAAACTGAGTACAAGAGGGATCAGATGAAATCATTAGTTATAAAAGTATAAAAATAAACAAGCAGCGTAAAAATCCTAAAAACAAATAATCAATTCTGTATTTATAAAGCAAGAAGATGAAATATCTCTCTGGAAATTCGACAGAAGGATCTCCAGAAACATAAGGGCCTACAGGAGGGATCGCATTGGGCAAATCCCATAAAATAGGGATCGGGGCCGATTCCTGTGATTGGTGATTTTGGGGGTGCGATCCTTATAGGAGCTTCTCCATGTTGTATTATGCTTGTCCTTCAAGTTTGATGTCAATTGGACTTGTAGATGTTGGGTTATTGATCGACCATTTTTGCAATGTGTTATGTAGTTTGATTCTTGCTGATCGCTCTAGTGGGAAGAGGGTCGTTCCCACTTTCTTATGCTTTTTGGGGTGTGATCCCTAGGGTGGACCCCTTTGGGTTCCCTCTTCTTGTTTCCAAAATTTCGTGTGTATCTAACTTCTGTAATCTGAGATATAAATCGTTTTCATTAAGTTGCACTGTTTAGTTGAAGTAATCTGATCCCTTTGGTAAAGAGGGATCGTACCCGGTCCCTTTTCTAAATTAGACTATATTCCACATTTAGAATGTTTTGTATAGCATATCTCTTAATTCCTTTCAACTACGACTTCATATTATCATCTGTGCTTGATTCCTAGACCCCGCAATTAATGCTCTGGGATAGTGGCCTTGATGATAGTCGAGCATAACTTGTCCAATCAGCTCGGATATGGCCGGGTCAAACTGCCAGATAACACTTACCCTCCAAAGTATGTCTTGTTTCAAACATGACGCGCTTTGAATTGAAGCAAGTTAGAGTCATCGGAAAGAAATCCATTTAGTTTTCCCTGACAGTCATTATCCTTCAGTTGAATCGCTTTTTCTAGAGTGTTATATTTTTCTCTGATTGTCGTAACATTTGGTTGATTTTTGATAGTATAAATTGTAGATTTTATTCCGTCAGTTGCTATCTGTGCCCGGTTCTGTGGAGCTAGTAGGCCTTTGCTACATGATCCATTTTCATCTTTGAAAGCTTTAGGTAAGAATTCAATTTTTTTCGATTTCAATAGTTGAATAGTTTGAGATATACACGTGCACGTTCATACACACGTCTCTCGTAATTTACTTCCGTCCACGTTCTTACATTTTTGGGTCGATGCAACTTTTGTTGAATTCGATGCAATTACACTGCATTTATACACACACACATCAATACATGTTTGCATGCACATTTGGATCAGACTTCCCTTTTTTACTTCGGGATCGTACCCGATCCCTTTTTTATAGGCATATAGGGATTGAATTGATTCCCTTTGGATGGGGATCGTTTCCAATCCCTTTTATATATGGGACCTTACAATTTTTTGCTTCACAAATGTTTGAAATTGGACCAATCCCTTAGGCTTGTATATAAGCCAATACTTTTCCTCTCCTTCCCTCACTTATTCACTTCATTCAATTTCAAATTCGAACCATCCTTCTCATTTCGCCTTACTTCAAATATTAGTGAAGCAGAACCCTTCCCCTTTTATTCCTTCTTCAATTAACGATCTCCAACATAAAATCCATAGCTTCTAGCCACGAACCCCATCCCCTCAACTCTCACTGCCTCTACTTGTCCAATCTCATCGCTCCACCTCCAACTAGGCCGAAACCTACCTTTGAATTACCCTTTACCGTCGACTCCTTTAATTGCTGACTAGGTAGATCTTGATTTTATCATATAAGTTGAATTAAGTGGCGAGGCGACATGGGTTCATGTGTATTTGTGAGTATGAGATTATTCGGTGGTGATATACGGTGGATAGGTTGGTTGTAAAATATGCTAGATGGATCGGTGCAATGGCTACGAGAGGGATTGATGGTGATTAGGTGTAGGAAGGGATCGGTCGTGTACCGATGTGTAGGGATCGGTTCATAAATGGGATGTAGGGATCGGTGATGGAGTGTTTGACTAAGGGATTGGTTGTTGATGTTTTGGAGTAAGGAGGGATCGGTTATGTTGGCCTTGTGAGAAGGATCAGCTATGTTGAGATAAAGGGATCGGCTATGGGGACTTAGCTGATTTTAGGCCTTTGAATCGAGCTTGAACACATAAGCAAACCAATCCATATAAACTTGTATGAACAATCAGAACCAATCTCGTCTTAATGAACTTGAACATATAACTATAATAGACAAAATGACTTGCATATCCAGTATCGAACTTGAAATTGGATGACTAAGTCCGTGGGACTTGAGTGTGAATTAAAATTTAACATATGGACTTCAATAATGAACTTCACACTTCGATATGTCAATGGTCTCCGAAAGCTTAAACAACCAATCAATTTAAATAACAGTTGAGATGATCAGCAATGACGGTCACTCTAGTCAGAATCTAAAGTCTCGTCACTATTTTTACTTTTAATTATAAATTGTTTATCTCTGCACTGCACACCATACTAGTTTACAGTTAGCACGAGGGGATGGGTAAAATTTTCTAATCTTGATTATCTACCGAGTTTAGTTGGTATAGGCTCCAGACGCTTCGAGCATTTAGCTGCGATTTCTTCCAATCAACCTTCAAAGCATAACAATCTAGGTGGCAAATCGAGCTCCACGACTGTATCTAGTAGACTTTCCCCCAAACAAAAAACTGAGAAATTAGAGGGTTTTGGTCTGTTGGTTGAACTTTCTTTTGACATTCCCATCCTTTCGGTGGAAAAGATAGATCCTGCCCCCAACACTTTAGAGCGGCTATATTTTTGGATGACCCAGTGGATTCCCAAGCCTCCAGAATTAGTGAGGCTGCACTCCATAGGCTGTGCTCTAAACACGGAATCCCATTAGAAGATGTATTAGTACCGTCAAAGAATGATAAGGCCCACTTGCCCAAGGAGAGGTATACAACATTCAATAAATTTTTATGTTGGGTCGGATTTGTGCCGCCTTTTAAATGATTTATCCGAGAGTTGATAAATTACTTAGGAATAGCTCCTGCTTAGCTACATCTGAACAGCTATGCATTCCTCTACGGCATATTTTTATTATTTATGGATGTTCTGTTCCATACACCATCTCTTGAAGACATCCGACTCATCTACAATTTTAAGCAACGGACGGGAAGCCTTTCTCATACTTTCCTCGAGCTTGTGCCCAACTATCAAGTTATGGCTGGTGCTTGGAACAAGCTCAATTTCTTTAAGCACGAATGGTTCTATGTTCGTTGTCCGCCTAGCTTTGCACGGCGATGGTTGGAAGGACATAAATGTTGACTTCACTTTATTTTCAAATTCTTAAGTCCAAGTTGTATCCTGAACTAATAAATACCTTGAAAATTTTTAGATGTCCATCCATGACCCAAAGACGATAATTATTCAAGGGCGGGTTTTGCAATCTGCGCTACCTAGGACAAGGACATCAGACCCCTTGTAACCGATGAGTGGTTATCTCTTTTTGGGTCGCTAGAAGAAGGTCGCGGCATCAAGCATCTAAGAAGGGTTGCATTGTGAAGAAATATGGTCGAACAAGAAGATGGCATTGATAGCCCTGTCGTGCCTCTAGTCGAGGAGGCTTAGGACAATGCCGAAGAACGTGAAATTAGAGGTAGTGATGCCAATGAGCCTAGCAATGATGATGTAGGTTCGGGAAATGCACCTGTGGTGAAATCATCACAAGGCACGCAATCTTATGCATCGATAAGGAAAGGGAAATGGCTCGCTTACAAACTTTGTAGGAGAAAAACTGTTAAAAAACTCAAGTTCACTATCACCTCTGTTGAAGAAGAGTCTTCCTTCCAGCCTCTAAAGAGTTCTGATGGAAGGATTTTCAAGTCTCTTGATCCTTGAAGACAACATGACCTTTGACTTTCCCAATTTAACTATCGGGGGCTTTATTCTCGTGCGAGGACTGGTGATGACATTCCTCCACAAGAAAAGGGGAAGTCACTCCTATGAGAAAGGTCACAGTAACTGGTCCATTGAGGGAACATTAGGACACTCACAATCACACGCACTTTATTACATGATTTTTGTCTATCTTCTATTTGATTGTCACTTATATGCTTTTGTTTGGTTTGCTGGTGTTATGTCTCATTCTTATGCCTTTTATCGCTTGAGGGGCTCGTCAACACATTATGGATCCAGTCGTGGTCCAAACTCGAGCAGGCATAGAGAAAGGGGTGATAGCCGGGAAAGAAGCCATTATTCAAGGGATCTTCATCCTCCAAGCAAGCTCAAAATCCCAATCATCTCATAGCCAAAAAGTTCAGCCCAATCCTTCTGTATATAGCGGTGATTAGACCCCTTCTCATGTTCCCCCAACTGCTGTACCACCCAAGCATCATTCAGGTTCATCTAGGTCTCGACGGTCTCACGACCGCTGGTCGAACAAAAGTCCTATTGTTACATTTAAGTTGCTTTAACTACTACACTTCTTGAGGCCTCTACAGTTGAATGGTTGGCCGAACTTAAGATAAAATTTCCAAAAATCTATTTTAAGGGAATAAAGTTTCCTCCTTCTATCTATACAATCCCGAGAAATATTAAAGCGAGTTCGCTTGCGTGCGTCAACAATGTTTTTGTGCAGCATGAAACACTCCAATGCTTAACTGACAAATTTTTTGAGGTGTCTGTTGAGTGGAAACAAGAAATTGATCACCTTAAGCTAAAGGCAATCCATGATAAAGAAAAGATCAAATATCAAGATGACGAGATTACAGAATTGACCACGAAGTTAACCGTATCAGAGAAAAGTGCTATAGAAACGTCCAAAGTGGTTAATCATTTGGAAATGGCTCACAAGAAGGAACTAAACACTACTATTCAATGCAACGGTGCACTTGTGTTAGAGAAAGATGCTCTTCAAAAAGAGAAGGGCACGTTGGCCCTTCGCGTTAAAGAGCTCAGAAAACTACTCCAAAAAGAGAAGGATGATAAATACGCCGTTCAAATGGAATCCTAAAAGTATTACAAAGAGGTCGTATGGGCTCGTGAGCCAAAAATTAAATTAGAAAAAGATCTTGCTCAAATTGAGGCCCTCAAAGAAGAGGCAAGGGAAGATGGTTGTCAGGAGGTCAGAAGGTAGATTAAGGCAAAGTTAAAGGAAGCAAGAGAGGAAGGTAGGAATAAGATCAAGGACATATTTAATCCTTTAATCATTGAGTACAATGCCAAGGTCCTTACCCACTATGACTTAAGCTTTTTGAGAAAGGGTCAGATCAAATCGCTTGGCGAGGGTTGGGACTATATCATCAATATGTAGAAGAGGACTCTCGGTGAAGCCGATGTTGATGAGAAGAAACTGGCGTAAAAAATTCTACGTGGATTCAAACCTTTAGATCTCCTCGCTGCAAGGTTGAGATACTTTGATATTTTTGCACCTTTTAGAAAAGGAAAAGGCATCGCTAAAGCTTTAGGGTTTGATCCCAAAGATTCCTCTTTACTTTAACCAGTCGGCACATCAGTTTCTCTTGGCCTGGGACATGACCCAAGCGATGATCCTGATGGACCCGGATATAAATAAAAGGTGCCGACTCTTATTCAAGAAGGGAGCACTTCGCAATGACCGAAAGTCAGCCAGATGCAGGTATCCCACTCTTTTCTCCACTACTTGAGAGGTTTCGTACTTTATGCCCGATAATTCTAGGCTTATTCACTTGCTACCATAAACCTACAGGTCTTACACTTCCCAGTCAAACTCCAAGAAGTGGTTCCGTTATGGAGCAACAACAGACACTTAATGAAATTCTAGCGGCTACCGACATTCCAAGGCATGATTCTCAAGTTATAAGAGCTCTTGCTGATGAAAGGGCCAATGATCAGCCGATGAATGATGAGCCTGATGAAGTTATAATTATAGGCGCCTCCGAAATACCGATAAGCTCGGCTTGAAGTAGTGCATTTGAGAAGGTGGAGTTGTTGAAAAAGAAAGCCAAAACCAAGCCTGCTGATGTGGACGTCGATGATCCAAACCTCATCCCGCTATAAGTTATTCGCCCTGGTGAGTCCATTCTTATGGGCAACATTCCCCATCTTCTAATGTGACGTTGATCCAACTCTTGCATCAAAGAATGTTTCTTCAAAGGGAGGTTGGAGCGGTAAGGGATCGAAGAAAGGAAAAGGGGAAGACTCGAGTGGGTCCACTACCAAGAAACTAAAGAGGGAGAAGATGTAGCCATCATGTCACCTTAGTATGTACATAGCTTATGTTGCTGTTTTTCTTTTCGTTGGTCGTGTTTGAGCGGGTACGCCCCCCCTTTTGGATAAACACTAGTCCTATGACTTCCATGTTTTGTATAAATAAAATTTCTTGGATTTTTGTGAACTCTTATATGAATTTATTTAAGTAGTCGAGCTATTACTTTTCCATTCAATGTACTTATAGTTCGTTTCTCGTTGATTCGGATAATTATCCGTTAATTTTACTGAAGGCCCCCGTATGGTCGTGGCCTCAAGTTGTACCGAACACTGGGCTCAAGCCCTAGTGCTACGCTGTTGAATTCAGTGGCTTAAGCGATTATAATCCTTCCCCCAGTCTTGGATTAGAGAAGTCGGATAGTGGATTGTCGAATTCCATCCTTAGTGAATTTATACTCCTCTTATCAATTTCAGCCTAATGTTTATGGAATAATGAGTGGTCAAACCGCACTCATCTATTTGTTTATACTCGTATCCGCACCCTGGGGAAAAGAGTTTGTTAGAGAATGGTCAAATCACATCCAATTTGTGTTTATACTCCATTCCATACTCTGGGGACTTAGAGTTATTTTGAAAATAGTTGAACTATAGTTTTTTTAATTGATTGATTTGCTCCCAAGCCCGCGGTTTAACTTGGGGAGCGATTGGTCGTGTTACGTTCACTTTTTGATTCATGTCTGTCCCATCACTTGGTGGGATTAATTTGATTATCAAATAGTCAAGTCACATCCATTTCTTGTTAGGTACTCCGTACATCGGGTTGTGAGCGAGAATCATCAAACGAATAGTATGACCACATTCATTTTATTTAGTCCAATCATGAACTTGCATAATCGGCTGGCTCCAAACTCTGGAAACCTGCTCGGACATGTCAAAATTAGTTATTCAGGTATCATAATTAATATGTAATGCTATATCAATCATACATATAAAGGTAATTTCGAACTTTATGTGTCAAATGGAAAGAAATGACATAATTTGGCTTATTATATACCTGGAAAATCAAATGCTAAAGCAAATTCGAAAAATAAATACAATTGAATGAAAAATAATAAACTAAGTGAAATAGTGTCGTAAATGCTCGCTATTCCAAGCCCTTGGGAATGTGATGCTATCAATAGTCGCTAGCTTGAAAGTTCCTTCTCCAAGCCTCTGTTTAATGACGTACGGTCCTTCCTAAGTAGGATTCATGTGCGATGGGACAGGAAAAACCCGTTTCAAGATGAGATTGCAGATTTCAAAGGTCTTAAGCCGGACTTTAGTGTTATAGTATTGGACGACTCGGTGTCGATGTTTAATGCATGGCTCGCAACGGCAGGCAAAACCCCACACATGTCATAATGGGTATAAGCGAACACACTAAGATTCTTTCGGAGAAAACCAGCAAGTTCTTTTATCATCGAGGGGTTGAGCTGTGATTCGACCTTTAGAACCCATGATGGGTTATCAAGGCTGACCGAGATGTAAATCATCATCTCAACCGGTGCAGCCTTGGTTTCTTTGGGATTCTCCTCATAATTCCTTGGATCTATATCTTTATAGAATCAACTATGGCGCCCGAGCCAAGGCTCTGGCAGAGGGCTCAATCTTCAGTGGCTTGGATGTAAGAGACTTCTCCACACTCTTTCCTTTCTCTTTTTGTTGGGCCTCTCTCAGCTTAGCTACGTAGCAGCCACATCCAGCTACCTGATCACCATGCATAACTCTAATTCCATAATTGGTTGAGAATTTCAGAGTAAGACACCATGAGGCAATGGAGGCCTAAAATTTAGCAAGGCCCAGTCAGCCTAGAAAATTTTATACGGGGAAGATGCGTCCAACACAATAAACAACAACATTCACACTCTCCATTGTTCGCCTTCTTCCAATTCTATTGGTAACTCAACATATACAACGGCTTCTGTCACACTACCATTAAAGCCATGAATATGGGCTTGACTTGATTTTAGATCTTTGGCTTCCATTCTCATCTGATCGTTTGCCTTTTCTAAGATAATATTCACCGAGCTGCCACTGTCAATCAAAACTTTTCTTACTAAGGTGGGGCCGATCATGACTGAAATCACCATTAGGTCAATCATTGGTGTCTCTACTTTATTTGCATCTCTGCTTCTGAATACAATGTCATCTGCCATTGTACGGTGCTGTTAGGTTGGTGCTCCATCCTCCATGTTCGAGCGGCATTCAAACTAACATGCTCGATGGCATTTGCATAATGCTCCATTTCATGCCAACTTCTGTCTACCAGATGTGGTCCTCCAGCTGTTGTATTGATAACTAATCTTCCACCAATCTGTGCAGCTTTCTTAGCCCTATGCGGTGCTTGTCCTCAGTTGGTATCGAATGTTCCCTACCCACCATCTTGCGGGGCTTTAACAAACTATTGTAGTTTTCTTTCCCATGTCAGTTTCTCGGTACCATCCTAGAGATGCCTACATTCATCGATATTGTGACCATAGCACTCATGGAAACGATAATATTTTCTAGTTTGCTTTTGTTTCTCCGCCGATTCCTTTGGAGGTGGCTTCCTATACTACATGGTATTGCATATAGTCAAGTTGACATTTTCTAGAGACATGTTTAGTGGTGTGTAGGTATCATACATTGGGATCCTAGACTTTCCTCTTTCAGATTCCCACCTTCGTTCGCAGTTCCTATCATCTCCTTTCTTTTGCTAATTCAATTTACTCTGGATATTTGCTTGAACTTTTCTATAACTCTCCCCGGACTGCTTCACTGCAATGTTACTCTGCACTCCCTCTTCACTCGATCACACAACATTCTTCTTCTTAGAGTGTCTAGATTCTTCTTTCCTCAAATACTGAGCTGCTTTTTCCCAAACATGCTCCAACGTCGTGGGTGGTTTGCTAGCTAACCAATAGACAAAGTGAGATTCTGGGTCAATCCCTCTTATTACCACCATTAATATTGAAAGGTCATTTGGAATAATGACTTCTATGACGATTGTATGAAATCTCTCTAAGTAGTCTTTCATAGGTTCTCCCGTAGCTTGGATCACACTTGATAGGGACATTACATTTTTAGGATGAGTCGCGTGCAAACAGAACTGCTCCATAAATTTTGTTACTAAATCATCGAATCTAGAGACTGATCTTGGAGGCAATTTCATGAACCACATCGTTGCTATGCTGGAAAGAGTGATGGGAAAACATCTGCATTTCGTGGCATCATCAGCTCATGCGAAGTCCTTCAGTCATTCATATCTCATGATGTGTTGCTTAGGGTCGGTTTTTCCTTCGTAGTTAGGCATCGATGACATGCTAAATCTCCATGAATATTCCACGTGTAAAATATTGTCTGCGAACAGGGTATGGCTTCTTAAGATCCCCTGATCATCATTGGTCAAACCTTGGCTTTCCCTTACTAGCTGTATGATCATATCCGATAAGTCCGACGTTTGGATAATTGAAGCAAGCTGTAGTCATGCTCCACCTTATGTGAATGGACTGCTCGATGTCTATGAGCCATTCCACACCTTCTTGGCTCAACATCCTCTTGATGTGCATTCACATCATCGTCATTCCGAAGAGGTAACTGGTCTGTATTTACTTGAACTCCATCATCCAGATCAACCGCAGCGGCTCCAATTAGAAATCCATCAGAAAAAGGTAAGTTTCATTCTTTGGAGAAGGGATCGGCCCTGATCCTTATAGTGGTATCAGGTCTGATCTATCCTGGTAGCCTGGGAATTGTTGTGTGTTGATATCCAGATGCTTCTACGTGATATCCACCGGTTCTGCGACTTCTGTGCCAGTGATGGTCATCTGATGAAGTTGAGCTTTTCGACGGAGAATAGGGAATTGGCTCCCTCCTTGTTTCCCTCATTGTTGATCCTTGATTTGATTCATTAGGTCGATATTGGGTTGAATCTACTTGTTCAACTGTCGGCGGCTATCCATGAGCTCTTTAATCAGATTTTGAAAATCAGCCCTTGTGATGGATTCAGCTGGATTTTGGACATCAACTGGATTTGCAGCATTGGCATCCATTGGTACATTATTCTGGCCTCCTTGCTGGATGCCAGCGTTCTTGTTTCCTTTTGTGTTTTGAGAGTTAGATCTAGTGTTCCTAACCATTGTTGATAGTTTTCCTTAGACTTTGCAAATCTGAATAGAAGAGTAAACTATTTGAAGATAATTCTAGATTTCTTCCTTAGACTTGTGCAATCTAATAGCAGCAAAGGGATTCGAATGAAACTGAGAATCTTGGTTCTCAGTTAAAGCACAAATATGATTGCACCAAAAATTGGCACAAACATCCAAGAGATAATAGTAGTGGAATAAATGAAGAATATTAAATGTAAACGGAGAGGAAATGACAATAAAGAAATAAAAATAAGCAAATAATAGAGACAACAGTTTATAGTGGTTCGGTGTTGTTTGCCTACGTTCACTTTGAAGATATAGCTTTATTAATCACTTTTTAAACTAAGTACAAGAGGGTTCAAATGAAAAAGCTAAGTTACAAAAGTATTCAATGCAACAAGCAGTGTAAAGGTCCCAAAAATGAACAATCAAGTCTATATATATAGAGTAAGATGATGAAATATCTCCTTGAACATCTGGTTGAAGGATCTCTAGAACTATATAAGCCGACAAGAGGGATCGCATAACCAAAATCCCAAGAAATAAGGATCGAGGCCGATCCCTATGATTGGTGATTTTGGAGGTACGATCCCTATGGGAGCTTCTTCTTGTTGTATTATGTTTATCCTTCAAGTTTTATGTCAATTGGACTGTAGATGCTGAGTTATTGATCGATCATTATTGAAATGTGTTGTGTAGTCTAATTCTGGTCGACCCTCTAGAGGAAAGAGGGCCGACCCTCATTCTTGTGCTTTTGGGGTGCGATCCCTAGTGTGGACTCCCTAGGGTCCCCTCTTCTTGTTCTTAAAGTTTCATGTGTATCTGACCTTTGGATTTTGAGATATCGACTGCTATTCATTGAGTTGCACTAACTAGATGAAGTAATTTGATCCCTTTGGTAGAGGGGGATCATACCCGATCCCTTTTCTAGATTAGACTATATTCCATACTTGGAACGTTCTGTATAGCATATCTATTAATTCTATTCGATCATGGCTTCATATTATCATCTATACTTGATTTCTGGACCCCACAATCATCACTCTGGACTATTAGCCTTGATGATAGTCGAGTCTAACTTGTTTAATCAGCTCGGATATAGCCAAGTAAAAATGTCGGATAACAGTCATTAAGTAAGGTAATTAGTACTTAATAACTAATTAAGTTAGGATAATTAGTGTGAGAAATGTGGATTACGAATCTTAAGGCTAGGATTAACACTAGAGGGGGGTGAATAGTGTTAATCAAGAATTACTAAATCTTTTCGATTTATGTTAATTTAGACACCGATGTATGCAATATACAGACATAGATATGATCACAGAAACAAACACAGATGTAGAAATAAAATAAAAGCAGTAAAGGAAAGAACACACCGGATTTTATACTGGTTCGGATTTACCCTACATCCAGTCCCGCAACACAAGTACAGATTTCCTTTCAAAAGCAATTGTACAATTACACCCTCGGTTTCAAGGCTACGAGGTACACCCTCCAGAATTTCGATCCTCTGGGTAGAGATACTTGATTTCCGGGCTACAGGTTCACCCAATTGATTTACCAAGGCTACAATCACACCTTTTCTCTTTTGATTGATTTTCAAGGCTACAATCACACCTTTTCTCGCTTAATAGATTACAAAGAAGTCTATAACTCTGAATAGCACTGAGAATCTCGTGGAGAGAGTGAATAGAGAATCAAACTAGAAGTAATCGAGTTCGATTCAATGTTGATTTTGGCAGAGTAATGGTAAGAATATGTATTAAGAAAAGTGGAAGAAGAAGAGGAGTGAAAAACCAGAAAATCTGATATAAAATTCGTTGAAACTAACCCGTATTTATAGAAGAACAACAGCCATGTCCATTCGTGAAGAGTTATGGCGAATAGACACTTCTTTTGAAATTTAAATTTTGAACTCAACTAACACCATGTCGACATGGGGTACATAGGCATGTCGACATCCCAAAGCATTTTTTGATGTTTCGATTTTCTTTGAAAATAACCTTTATCTTATATTAAAACTAATTTAAACTCTATAAATATACTTTAATATAGTTAAAATTCATAAGTAAGTATAGAGAATAATATATATAGAATTTAACTCTAATTTTATATATTAAATCCAAGTATAAATATTTAAGAGTTAAATATATTATATTAAAAGATAGTTTAAAATCAGGAGTAATTTGACTTTGAAATTAAAGATAATTTTGAGGCTAAAATTATTTAAAATCAGGATAGAGGGTTTTGAATCTTTTAAAAGGAAAATTTTGAAAATAGGATATAATTTTGAAAAATCATTTTGAATAAAAAGTTAGCAGATACAAAACAATGTTCTACTAGATTTTTTCGTAGATTCCATCCAACTTAGGGTTCCATCCCTTTAACAGGTTCGAAGTGGATTCCATTCCACGAATAAATTGGATTTTAAGATGCCAGTGCTTTTCTATGAGTTTTAACAAAATTCCTAATAAAAAAATACTTAATTGAAATCTTGATATCTTGATACTCATGAGTCTTCTATCTTGATATCTTGAATCTCTATACTGTACAGTCTTCATTCTTGGTACCTGCATGGTTAAATCTTGCATATACATATATCTCTAAACTTATAATGTCAGTATTTATATTTCATAATCTATTCTAAGGTTGTTGTCATCAAACAATCATCTCACGGACTAACAATTAGAACTTAATTATTTTTAAGTATGTCAATTACAATTAGTTAATTAGTTAAGATTAATTATTACTTAATCATTAATAAAGAGTTAATCATTATTATTTAGTTATTAAAGATTAATTATTAGTTATTATTAAAAGGGGTTTAATTATTAATTAATTACTAATTAAGTTAATATTTAATTAAGATTTAATTATTATGAAATAATGGTTTAATCTATAATGTAATTAATTATTTAAAAGATTAATTATGATGTAGTTATTTATTTGAAAGATTAGCTATTATTTAATTATATATTTAAGGGATAATTATGATTTAATTATTTATTTAATAGTTAATTATTCTTTATTTATTAATTAAAGGTTTAATTATTATTAAAATGAAGTTTTAAATGTAATTTAATAATTAAATAAAGTTTGAAAAGTTAAACCACTTTATTTTAAAGATCGGTTTTGTTTTAAAGTAACATTCTTTTAAAAGAATATTTATATCCAAGGGATTTATTTTTCGACTACCCTTAGGTAACCTAAACTAAATACGAAACCCAATGAAATGTGTTTAGCAGAACAAATCCTCGTCTGCTATTATAGTAACTTAGACATCTGGTAGTAGAATAAATCAACATTCTGCTATAATTCACCCAATAGATTATGTTTGACATCTATTAAGCAGAATAAAAACCCAGTTCTGCTATTATGGTAACTTGGACATTTACATATATGTTAATTTATTGTTACTCGCCGATTCCCTTTACATATCTCTTTGTAATGTAAGTGCCCATGTTTCAATTTGGATAGTTAAACAGAATTAAATAAGAACCATTGTGGTCACTAAGCCTCTTTCTAATTTTGGAAATCAATTATTTTAAGTATGTTTTTAAATGGTTTAAGTAAAGTTAGTACCTATTTATAGGGCTTATAGTTTATTGCCATTTTAAAATATAATATTTGAAGCATAATTAAGTAATTATTTTATTAAAGGTGTTTTAAAGTAATTTAAAACATTTTAAATACTTGTTTAATGTCATTTTTTTGATAATGCGGTAAAGATATATTAATAAAGGATGTTTTAAATAATAACTTGTTTGTTTAAAAGTGTTTTAAATATTTGCATTGTTTATCAAAGGACCTCTATTGAATGAGGTTTATTAAAAGAGTTTGTTTTAAATAAGTAAAGTTTATAAAAGGAGTTTTATAAATTGAAAAGAGATCTTGAATTTTGGAGAATCTTTTTATATATAAGTTTGGATATTTATAAAAGACTTTTATGAATAATTTTGGATATTTATAAAAGAGTTTCATAAATGATTCTGGGCATTTATAAAAGATTTTTATAAATAGATTCGGGGATTTATAAAGTGTTTTATAAATAGATTTGGAGTTTTAAGTGATGGAGATTTCATAAATGAAATAGATTTAGTAAAAGGATTTATAGAAAAAATTATAAAAGAATTTGAGATGAGATTTCCTTTAACTGACCTTCTTAATTTTTGTGGTATGGACATTCGTTCCACACTTAACACCAAAGGAATAGTGTTTAAGGTTATCTTTATCTCCAATTTAAAAAACATTTATTTCAATACTTTTAATATGATTTTGAAATATGAAGGATTTCGTTATGTTTTGTGAATATACTTACGCTAGTGAGATAAGTATATGAATATTTTGATAAATACTTTGGAAGAAGATTTATATTAATGAAATATTTATTTTAAGTCTCAGTGGTTGCTATGGGTAATAAATCTTTAGATTATCGCTTGTTTGTTATTTGATAGCTAAATAACCTACTATCAAGTCTTGCCCTATTTTGACTCAAGAAGTATGTTATGTATATTCGAGTTTCCCAGTGAGGACTCGAATGCTTGTTGCATGCTTCTGAAAGAGCTAGGAATGGATCTACCATAAATTATCTATTGTTGGTTAGGAGAGACTGGGATCAGATATATTATCTAAAAACCACTTCAAACCAACATATACTTTCGAATGGAAGGCATCTTAATGATTGAAGATAGTGCTCTTTAAAGTGCCTTTGGTTTCGTTTAGACCCAGAACAAACTTGTATGGATGAATGATGGCATTGCATTTCTTTCTGGAGGGCAGTGTTAGAATTCCAAGATGGCTTGCTATGAGGAAATTGTAAGAGCATAGCCACTCAATCCTCACAACCCAACAATGACTAAAACAAGGTGGCCGCAAGGCTATGTGGTCACTTCCATTTGGGTATGATCATCCTTTATCTAGATTCGATATCTCTATGTATGCTTCGGGGCCCATTTTTGGATGTTGATCACAACCTAGGGGTGATCATATTTGGTACTATCCAGTTAGGATTAGGTCAGTTTTGTCATGCCGAGGTCGAAAGTTTTTGGATCTCACAATGCATTTATATCTAGAAGTGTACTGCATTTGGAAGGTAGTCCCTTACCTTGTCATTGTTGGAAATCCGTTCACTAGTAAGCGCCTTCGATTTTCAATTTTATACCTATTATTGTTGTGATGTACATGCATCACAGCTACTTGATTATTGGTATTTTAAAACCCATAGACACTATTTTAATATCACTGGTTTTTATAATAAGCTGGTTTGGTTATCATAAGGTAAAAATCCATCCATGTTCATGTGCATCGTGATTTTATGAGATAACTTCTATTTTGAAAATGATTTTCAAATGTAGAAATCAATATGATTTGATTGAGCTTTCTCACGTTGGTTTACCAAACTGCCTCAGGCGTTATTTTCTTATAATGCATGGGTCAACCAAAACATAATTTCCAGATTTAGCTGGATGCTTTGGAACTTTCAAGAGATGGGCTGGATTCTCCAAGATGTATTCACGTACCTTATATTCTTTCGTTGTTTTATTTTGTTTTATACTTATCTATGATTATCAGCAATTGTAAGGACGGGTTGTTATAACTATCAAGGCTAATAGTAGGTTAGTGTACTCTGATGTTGTATATAATAAAGATGATTTCTTTTTGTAAAGATTTTGTGTATATTATATATTTCTCATAATGATGTGGGATTCTATTCTCTCTTCTTCTTTCTTCACCTTAAACGACTTATCTTTTGGACATTTAAATAATCGGTACATGAATACCAAAGATGTATTAAGTGTCATCTTTGGGTGTAAGAAAGATAGATCGTTACAAATGTCCTCTTGCCAAAACAACATGCAACCATATAAACATGCATTTGTCTTTTGGTACGACAAACAGAAAGTAGACATAAGTTTTTTCACTTCATAACGATTTTCACAAATTAAATTATAAGTTGGTATATGTTGTTTCGCAACTTGTACAGGAACTGCAAGTTCGACTTCTATAGTTTGAATTTAGATTTCGTAGGGATGTAATCGACTTATGGAAAATCAGGTGTCGCTTTTACACCTATCACAAAGGGGTTTCTTGACATCATCCAATAAATTGTAGATTTTCTTTGCTCCAATATTTGGTTCTTCTTCAATATTTACCTCCTCAGCATCAACTTGGATAGTAGAAAACATTGATCATGCTGCATTTTCAATCGTATCTTCTATGAGATTCACTATTACATTGACATTATCTATCTCCTCATCTGACACTATAGGACTAGGTGCAATAACTTCACCGTGACGATTCGACAAGTAATAATCTAACATGAAACCATTTGACACAAACATATTATAACCATTTTCAGTTTCAATGCATTAAATGTTTGTAGTTACTACACGAGCAATAAATTTCTTTGTCGTTTTTCATTATTACTTTTAGTGAATTTAATAAATTCATATATACCATTACAAAAATGCTCCTTATTGAGCCTTTTTTTCCCATTCATTGATACATCCACTTCTTCCAATCGGCAAAATAATTCATCATATTTTCCTATTCCAAGAAATATGATAGAAATTTAAAAAATTATAGTAAGATTCAAACAACTATAAAAAAATTTAGATTGACATTTATTTTTCATTTCATTCATACATTTTATTTTTTGTTAATTATACTATATATTATTCATTTTACCTTTTTTATTAAATCTTATTTTCAATTTTAACAAATCTATAAATTATAATATTATATTTTCACATTATTATTTTTAACTTTTGATGGTAAGTCATCCTACTTCCCATTAAAACACAATATAATAATTACATTTCGCAAAGCATTTGACGATTCAACAAAATTTCGACGGTACTTCTCCTCTATTCCCCGTATTGTACACAAATGCAACATACATAAGGAACAAAATGAAGTGCTATCGAAAAATTATGAACTGTTTAAGATGAAATGGTTTATGAAATATAATTATTATGTTGTGTTTGTAACTTATTTAATATAGGGAAATATCCGATAAATACTATATCAGATAAATACGGACGTACATTTTATAGTAAAAGCGAACATATATATAACGATCATATACAATACTTGTCAAACAGAGCTAATAAATCTAAGGTACTTAAAAAATAAAGAGCATTTTATACCGATTTGTTTAAATTGACATTATACACTAATCCATTATTTAATTTTCTTAATGATTAAAAACTAATAAAAAATTGTTTTTTCCCAACATATTTTTAGCTAACACTAATTTCAATTTATTACAAAGTAATAAAAAATTAACATTATACGCTAATTTGTTTATATATATTATCACACACGCAAACTAAATTTATATATAATCAAGGGTACAAACTAATAAAAGGGTTATGTAAAAAAATTGCTTTTGTCAACATTTTATCTAACACATACACTAATCAACACTAAATTATGTTACGCTAATACACACATGAACTAATCAACCCAAATTATCCCTAATTGTATGTTAATTATCGGATTTAAACATTAATAACCCTAAATAACATTTCTCAATCAACCAATATATAATTATAACCAATCAATGGGCTATTATCAACAAATATAATCATAAATTAATTCTAATTTTATCATAATTCGGATTAATTAGTCTAGGAGAAGAATATAACCGATTTTTGATGAATTGAAGGCGTAGATGATTGGAGATTGCAAATGATAAAGAATTTGATGGATTGTTATGACATATGGTGGCTCGGGATGGATTTTAATCGAATTGAGGGTTTGGGTTTTCCTTAAGGGTTTGGAGAATAAGAAAGAAACGGGTTCAGCTGTAGTTGTATATGCACTTTTCGATCCGACGACCATCGACGGCTCAATTTAAGGTGGGCTGTTGAATATAATAACTTATGTTTTCTCCGTATTCAAAATAAATCTAGTTTAATTTAATTTATTACCAAAATTTATTTTTCTATAAAAAAATTAAAGGTTTACAATAACTCAATTTTGTTTCTAACTATTAAAAAGGTTATTTTCTTTCATTATACAGTAACTTTTTTAATGATTTGATAATTAATTGTGAATTTTATATATATTTAACATGATAAATTTATATAAAATAAAATATTGTTGGTCAAAAAATAGATTTGTTGAATTTTAAGTCCATCCAAGGTACTTTGGGCATACGGTCGAAATATGGAAGGAAAATAAACAAGTATAAGTAATAATCTTGAATTTTCAAATTTATAGCCATCTGTCGACATTCAAAAATTTAAACCTTTCGTTTGATGGATAAATGATCTTCAAACTATGTATTATATTATGTATTTATCTTATCCATAAAGTGGGATTTGAAAAAAGTACAAAGAAAAATTTAGACTTCAAACACGTCACTTTTATAGAAGTTGTCCTAATAATATATGTCAAGTGTTATACAACACTTTGGAAAATGATATATTTTGATTCTAATTTCTATTCCTACCTTTTTTCAATTTTAGACGTATAGGTTGAAAAATACTTATAAAGTATATGGGACCCGAATTTTGTTTCGTTTAAAGATCATTTGGCCTTCAAATGAAAGATTTTTAGTCCGAATGTAGACGAATAGTTATAAACTTGCGAATCAAGATTGTCACTCTATATTTTTTTGCTCTTTTTATTGTCACTCTAAATTTATTTGCTCTTTTTATCATATTTTTAAAGTAGGTCCAAAATACTTTGGATTAACGTAAGACTCAAGAAAAATTATTTTTCTTTCGAATATTTTCTTTTGCATGAACTTATAATGTTAAATACATCTAAAAATTCATAATTAGTTATACAATGGTTAAAAAATATGTTTAAATTCATAAAACAGTTACGCATCATAAAATTCACCGAAGTTGTATAATGGATGGACTGAAAGTTACATAAACTGATCGTTTGAGATTGATTTTCAATAAACTAAAAACCTAGTACCACTCAATTGATATTTTGATTTTATATAAACAAGAGAAGTGATTTTATGTAGTTTTTATTGTTAAAATATTGATTTATTTAAATAAAAGGTATAATCGAAGCATTTAATTAAAAACAAATTCAGAACAAAATATGATATATTGTATTTATTATTGTTGTATTTTGCTCCGATAGATCCGTTAGCCACTGTAGTTTTGTATTAAGCATTTATTGAATATGTCGATCCACTTAAGAAAGAAAAAAAATTAGAGCACTCAATCGACATATTCAATAGATTTTTAAGACAAAGCTATGGATGGTTGCTCCTAACCATCCCTATTTTTCGCATTAGCAGACAGTATTACTCAATAATACTCTTTGTTAATGTGGGTCTCGGGGTGGAGCGTCACAGATATCGATAACAGTAATTTAATTAACCACAAACCGTCATAAAATTGAAGAATGGAATAAAAATATCTTCTTTAATTTTTAAAAATTAAATTATTATTTTTAAACAAATTTCAAACTTCTATAATTAATAAGTTAAAATAATATGATAAATTAAATTAATTAAAATAGGCGGCCCTCGAAAGGCGTCGAAAAAGAAGCTATGGAGTCGTCGATAGCTGTTTGATCAGTTCGTTGCTGCTTACCTCTTCTCTGGTAGTGAAAATACCAAGCTCAGGCTGAGCGTGGTTCATTAGATAACTAACCTTAGGTCCAGCATGGTTCTAGATATCCACGCTTGGGTCAAGCGTGGTTCTCTAGACCACACTTAGTCGAGCACGTTAGTTTACATTCGTCTTCACATGTATTTGAACCAAGAAAAGCAAGGACATTTTGAGATAAAGGAGGGGTTAGACAATTGGTAGGGTGTGTATTTTCTTTTAAAGTTGAGGGGGTGTAAGGCAAAAATCGGTGTGAGAGTAGATGCAGCCTAATCTATATTAGCCATTGTGAGGTTTCAAAATTAATTTTCTTCAGTTTGAATTTTATTTACTGTAAAACATTTGTTTTCTTTATTTGTTTTTTAAGATAATCTGAATCTCCATCAACAATAAGAAAACTAACTATTTTATAACGTAATAAAATATTACTTATCAAACCTGAATAATTCTAGATTACATTATGATCATTTCTATAATTGACTTATTACTGCTTAGATAAACGTCCCCTATACGTAATGTATAAGAGAGTTAATGGTATGACCAAGGGGCAATTATGTAATTTGTTATATATATCTAACTCTGTAATTAGTCTTATTTGTAATAAAAGTGACTTTTTTCTTTTAAATACTTTGTTATATTGTGATGTAAATAATTAATTAATTTATCCTTAATAAAATGTTATATGAATGTAGTTGCAAATAGTTGCAATCGTGCATAACTAACCACAATATAAATAACATTTTGTTTTAAATACTTCTGGTTACAATTTTTTGAGAAAGGATATTGATTCATCCATTGAGATCAGATTATATAACACTGTCCAAATGTTGGGCATTCTATTACTCATGGGTGGCGAGGTATAAACGGATTATGTACTTATAGTTATTGTATAACTATAGAATGAATCAATCGAGAGTTTCCTGTAGGTTGATAACAACTAGGTCATACAAGAAATCTCAGTGTGATGATGTTACATAGTTCCTTGACTTGATAATACTATGTAACTTCAATTTGAATACTCCACTTCGATTATAGTTAAATCATGACATGGTGACCATCGTGCATGTAACAATTTGTATTTTACATGCTGGAGAATCGTAAAATATTGATATTATTTTCATATTGGGTCGTATAATTCTAAAAGTTGGAAAATGATAGGTAGTGATATTTTTGACCCCTAGAAAAATTTATTTGACCATTTTGACCATGAAAACTTATAATGCCTATAGCTTTTGATAGAAGCTGAATTATGATCTGAAACCACTTCCATATAAAGAAATGATGGTTTCTATTTCCATAGAGTTGTCAGAATAGCTTTTTGGACTCACCGTTTAGAAGATATGATCGTTTGAACTTTATATAGTTTTTAGACAACTTAATGGGTAATTAGTGAGATTTGGATTTAGCCCACAAGTGAATTTTAGGGATTAGAGCCAAGTGGGGGCTGTTGGGACCTACCCAATCATTATTCCACTTGCCAAATACATCTTAAACTCCATTAGTCTTTCTTCTAGCCAAAAGCCATCATTTACCTCACTATTATTAGCCTAGTAAGTATAAAGAGAGTAATTAGAAAAGGCATTTACTTAAGATAAATTAGTTGTTATTTGGAGTGTCATGGATTTCGAGTTGCTACTGTTCAAGAATTCTCCCTATATTTGTATTGCTTTAGACTTAGGTGAGTGGGTTAAATGCTATTAAATGTGATAATATAGTAGATAGTATCAAAATCAATACTATGTGCAAAACAATATTATAATTAACTATATATAATTATAACTACATATGTTTTAACCATAGTATAACATATAAATATTACACAGAGTCAATTATACAGACTGAAAAGTATAATATATATTACAAATTATAAATATAAATTACAAATATAAATTAAAATCCAGATTTTCTTGGGAACTTCGACCCATCGTTTGGAAGCAAAGATATAATTGGTGTTGATAACTTTTCAAACTTCATTGTCCACTTTCGCTTTAGAGTTTGAGAATTCCTGTGCATTACTTTGAACTTCAATGGCAAAATGCGAAAAAAAACGTTGAAGAGAATCAAATTTTTTTTCCTGTTATTTGACCATTTTCATTTCACTCAACTCCAAATGTCATTGATTTGCAAAGAATGAAGCAAAGATCATTTTTGAAAAATTGAGACGACTCTTTAAGATTTTCACTTAAATTTTGTGTAGAAAAATTATTGTTTGGATTCATTTTTATGGAAAGAAATGTGTAGAAAAGAATAAGATAAGAAGATGAATTGTTTCTGAATTTTTATGGAAGAAAAATCATTTTATAGAAGTGAAAAGTTGGATTATTAACTAATCCCTACAAAAATTAACTAACTTTTGAAATTCAAAAATTCTGAAAAACTGCCAGTATAGTCTACATACATAAGTGACCTATGTCGACATATACGTAGTAATTCTCATGTTCCTTAATTTTGTTTTTAATTTTTTCTTATATTTTATACTATTTTAGTTTATGATTCCATGGAGCAAAAAAACATTATTGATAGTAGAAATGAAGTATTTAAGAAAATTTCTTTAATAAAGTAGAGAGATATATAAAAATAATGACAAATACATGAAAGTAACATAAGTAAAAGCTAGAAAAATGATGGCTAACTAGATCTAGAATGATGTGGATGAAGATGAAGAATTTCCACTAAGTTTTATAATAATCTTCTCAAAGTATTTGTCCACTTTGTTCAAGAGGCTAGTGAACTTCTTACTAAAGGAATGTTTAAGCTTCTTTTTATTATTAAGAAGCTTCTCTTGGTTCTTAAGAATTTATTTGTTAGAACAGCGAGATAGTTTGTCAAAACTTTCTAGGGAAGTGTCCATTTCCTCTTTTTCTTCTTCTTTCTCCTCCACATCGATTTCCATATCTTCATTTTCTTCTTCTTGAATAATTTCCTGCTCTTCTTCTCTTGCCAATCTCTCTTCTTTTCCGGTAAGAAACTCATAGCATTCAAATTTGAGAGGGATGCACATGAGAGAGAGGTTTGTTTTATCGAGAACATTATGAGGCAAAATGTTTTCTCCTTTTAGACCAATACCAAAATAATTGAAAATTCTATTGAGGTACACACCATGGTAAAGTGTGTCTTTACGCCAAGAAATGTTCTTTCGAATAAAGTCATATAAAATCACCTAAGCCGAATTTATATCATATTTTCAAAAATAGCAAAAGGAGCTGTGAATTTTTTTTGAGTGGGGTTGTTGTAATTCCCCGTCCTCGATGTAATACTTTAGTGTAAAATAAAACTCATTAGTCTTGCTTTAGGCCTAAGATTATTGCCTTTAAAACAATACTCTTCATATTAGAAAATAAACCGAGCATAACTTCTCTATTACCTTAATCAATTTCAAAAGTGAAAAGGTCACTTTCACTACTTTTACAACCGAGAATTTGACCAAAAATTTCACAATATATAATAATAGTATCCTTGGTAATACTCCAAATTTGATCTTTTTCTCCTTGAAAACACTTTCCATTAAAATTTGCATAAATTTTTTAACCAAATCGGGATAACAATCAAAATCATTTTGAGATAACATGGTTAAACCAAAAATACCATTTCCATAGTAAGATCCTGTAAATCATAAGAATTAAACTCAGTAAAATTTGCAAACCTTCCCAAAAAGACTTTTCCATAAGTAACATACTGAATATAGATTTCAGTGGACTCTTGATCATCCAAAAGTTGACTTTGATTATTTTGGTAAAACCTAATGGATTTGGATAAAGAGGGTTGAATTGAGGCCGACATTATTGAATTTTTTTGGAGGAAAGAGAATGAAGAATAAGTTTGAACTTTGAGGTAATGTATGTGTAGAAGATGAGATAAGAATGAGTGAATAAATAGAAGTTGAGTTGGCATATGAGAAATGAAAATTTGGCTTTCCAAATTGTGAAACTAATGCAAAAGAGGGAGGATTTCAAAAGTTTAAATGTTGTAAAGATTCTCTAAGTTTTACCAGGTATGTTGGCATACCCATATGACATATGTCGACATATAAGCCGAAATTTCAATGTACAAATAATAAAGAAATATATTTATATAATTTTTGAAAATGGAATAATTTTATTTTTGATTTGTTAAAAGGCCTAAGCCCAATACAACGAAAAAGTCCAGCACAAAATACAAAAAATACAAATATGCTACCTCGAGAAAAATAAGACCCACTAACAAGTAATAATGCGATATTCTTCTACCTTTATTCCACTTTTCACTTTCTCCCGAGCATCAAGTTCATTCCAAATCTAAGTTCACATTTCCAAATTTAACTTCACTACCAAACCGTGGTAGACGAAACATGAACAAACCCCAACTTTCTAGCAATCGTTGCTCCTCTACATCACTGTTGGTATGATGTTTCTTTTTAGCATATTCACTTATAATTTTGACTTCTGATTCATTTAGTCTACAAATATGATCCGTGTTTCTTTCTTCATTTTGAAAAAGTCTTCCATTTCTCTCCTTCCACACATGATGAATGACAACGGTGAGTGTTATCTGTGTCATCTGCTTCACCAGGCTCGAACCCCCTTTATCCGCACTCAAGTATACTATTTCTTCTTCTAAGCTTTCGATTGATTACATGTCGTTGTTTTTGACTTTAAAGGTTGCAATACTTTCCTAGAGTAATTGCATTCAAAAATAATTGATGGTGTGACTCATTAGCATTATTGCGTAGTTTATACTAAAGCACAACATTTAATCCCCATTTAGTAAGTCTGTCGGTAGTAGAAGTTTTTGATTGATTGGCTTGTAACTAGAGAATGTCATTTTTAGGTTATTAGTTTTAGACCATAGGACCGGTGCCTAATCTTTAATCTCAAGCTTTACTCTACTTACCTCCTATGCTATTTTAGTTTTAAAGTTTCCACCTTTGGCTGGGTTCCAAGTCCATATGTCACTTTCAGCGTTTTGGTAAATTAGGATATACTGCAACTTAGTAGATAAAACTTGAAGCCTTTTTCTCTCTAGGCATCATCTTCCATCACTTAGAATAGAGTCTGCTTTGTTTTCATAATCCCCCATACTTGACACTGTGTCCCATTCAAGCTTGGAAGCCAGAGAATTTCCTTTTAACCAAGGATCTTTCCATAAGCTTATTTGTTTACCATAAGCAAATTGCCCATTAATATGCTTTTTGAGCTCATCTCTCCCTTTAAAATAGTGTTTCACACTCCAGAAGCATTATTATCAGTTTGCATCACCTTGAAATTATCATTAGTGTACCAAGCTCTCATCCATTGGGACTATAAGCTTTTAAATATAATTATTTTCCAGCTCGATTTAAGATTGTAAGCCCTTTTAAGTTCTTTGAGATTGACCAAACCTACTCCTCCCTCAGCCTTTAGTCTACAAATCACATCATAACTGACTTTATGCAGTCCACCCCTCCAAATGAAATTTACACATAAAGAATTTATCTTTCAATGGGACAATCGGTAATTTGAAAGGTTTAAATCTAGAGTCTTACTTTTGCAGTTAACATCGTGTGAACTAATTCTACTCTCCCTATAAGTGAGGGCGGTTTTGAACTCTAATCACTCAGTTTGTCCCTAATTTTTCCAACCAATTCACCATATTCTCGACTTATAATAACATTGGATGATAATGGAACACCAAGCTATTTCACTGGTAAATTTCCTTCTCTTATGTCTAGGATGTCTAGAGTCTTTTCCTATCTTTGCAATATTTGTTGAAATAGCATTTTTATTTTTGAGTGTTGAGTTGCAGTCCAGCATACCTTTCTAAGTTATCAAATATGTTCTTAACACATTTTGTTGCCCCTGAGTTAGTTTTGAAAACCACAATTAAATCATTTGCATATAATAGATGATGAAGAACTGGCTTACAGTTGTACAATGGTTGAAACAAGCCATGATGGCATGCAAGTTCCATTCGGAATGAAAAAATATTCCATAGTGATTGTAGAAAGATAAGGTGAAAGGGAGTCACCTTGTCTTAAACTCTGTTGCTACTAATGAAACCTCTAGGGTGTACCATTAATCATAATAGAAATGGTTGTAATAGAAATGCATTCTTCTATGAGACTAGTTAAATTTGCTGGGAATCCCATACATGAAAGATTTGTATGATGAATTTTCTATTAATTTTATCATGGGCTTTGTGAAGATTCACTTTAATGAAAATTTTATCCGCTCCTTTTTTATTGAAGCTTCTAACTAGTTCATGAGCGAGGAGAGAGTTTTCAAAGATGTGTCTTCCTTTGATAAATGTAGATAGAGTTTTCAAAATTAGGTCTAGTAGGATTTGGATGATCCTATTACATATCACTTTGCTTACTATCTCGCATATCATATTGCAATAGTCTATGGGTCTATAATCTTCAACTCTGTTAATTTTAGGAATGAGAGTAATGAATGTATGATTGAGTTCCCGAAGTAGTTCACCAAAGTTAAAAGATTCATGAATTGATTCCAATGTCATACGTTTCAGGTCCATCTAGTGATGCTTGAAGAATTTTGAGGTCCAGCTGTCTAGCTCGAGGCTCGAATCTGCATGTGTGGAGAGAACAACATCTCTAATTTCTTGCTTAGACATAGCTTCTTGCAACATGATTTTCCTTCTTCACTAACCAAAGCCATGCAATTCACATGAGGTAAGGCAACGTAATTTTTTCCATTTTAAAGATCTGAAAAGTAAGAGATAGCTTCCAGTTCAAATTGTTCAAGGATATGTGACTAGCACCCTATTGCTTACAATAATGTTAAGTTGATTGTTGCAGTTTTACCTTTACACATCTTGGTGTAAAAGAATTTTATGCATTCATCACCTTGAGTTAACCATTTCTCCTTGGTCTTTTGCTTGACATCCACAGCTTGTTGTTGCATTGCATATTTTAGTTGTTTCTGGGATGCATAGTATTATGCACAGATTGTTCGTCCAATGGGTCTTCATCCAGTATATAGAGGAAATTTTCACCTCCATTTTAGAGATTCTCAATTGCATCAGACTGTTTAGGTCTAGTTTTATTCCACTTTTTCAACCTATTTTTATTTCCTTCAGAAGAATGACTAAAGTATACCATCCCTTTCCTTCAACAAGATTTATGTCTATAATGTTAATTTTTTCTTCTTAAGTGTCAAGTAAGCATCGAAAATTAACATATCTAAATGGTTTTCCCTTCACATGCTTAGTAGAATGGTTGTAATTAATACGTAGAGGGGCGTGATCATTTGTCGAGCACAACAGAACTAAAACATTTAATCGAGGAATTTTGTTTAATAGATCTGCATTTACTAGAACTCTGTTAATGTACATGTTATTTTCCTTGCTTCTCCACTTCTCCACGTGAATCTCAGACCTACATAGTTAGCCTCCATGAGCCCAACTACCATTACACATTTATTGAATTCCTCGGTGTGACAACTTCAATGTAAGACCTTCTTTTTTCTCATTTTCTTTCAGAACAACATTAGAATCCCCAAGAACCATCCATTGTTTATCTATGAGTTTAGATAAGCTAATATGCTCCATATTATAGTCCTAAATATATGCCCAATGGTAAGCATAAACAAAGGAAATCGTCATGTATAACTTACTAACATTTGATACTTCAACAGATAATTTGTATTCATCCACATTTTAACAAATCAAATTGCCTTGTACCAAGTAATCATGATTCTAACTTTAGACGGGTAGGAGTTATTAGTTAAAGATTTCCATTTATTACCAAAATTGTTTTCAAACATTTCAAGAGATTGACTCCCTATTTTATTTTCTAAAAAAGTCATAAAAGTAGGGTTTAACTTGTTCCATGTTTTAAAGAGGTCAGATTTTCTAGTGTCACTTTTAAGACCTCTTACATTCCAGTATAGTAAAGACATTAAGAAACATATGATTTGCTACTTGTCACTGGAGCAGTGATTGATTTGCTAGACCCTGGCTTCTTCTTCCCTTTATTGAATTGTTTTTTTTTTTAAATTTTGGGTTCTCGTTGGTAAATTTAGTTCGGGATGGTTCAATATCTTCTGATTCTTCCTCGGTTTTCTCAAAGTTAATGTTCATTTTGTGTATTTCCACTATACTTGTAGGGCTATCCACCTCTGCTACTAGATCCAGTTCAGCAACGAGGCCTATCTTTTCACCCTCTTGTTGTAAATCCTAATATACCTAGATGTCTCCTTCACTTGCTCCTCCTTCGCCATCTGATCCTACTTTTGGTTATTGGGGAACTTCAAGTTATCTACCGTAGAAATTAGGTGGCTGCTTATAGTGGTATTGTAGCTAATTTTTGGAGATGTAAAACTTGCTCTATCGGCATGTTCCACTAAGCAATCAGGTATTTCATTTACTTCCTGTTGATGTATAGGCTAAGAGGAATAAGGATTAACTTCTAATGTGGTTTGTGATTTTTTTTTTTTGGTATCCACTATTGAGTGATTACTATTTTTGGAAATGGACAATGCATCAAACTATGCCTAAAATAGTTGCATTCTTTATATATAGGTGCAATAAAGTCATATACCACCTCTTGAACATAAATTCTGCCCTACCCATCTTTGACTCTAATGTTTTATTTTTTAAGAATTGCATCTGCTTTAACCTCCACTAACACACGGGCATACTTTAGTCTCTTCATTTGTCTAGCATTTTAATTAATGTCAATAGGTTTTCAAAATTAACTAGCTAGTTTACTAATCCCTATAACATTCCATAATGCCAAATGTGAGTTATGAAGTCTTACCTAAAATAGGTATGATTCCATCATATTCCTTTCAAATTGGAAATTTGTGTCCCATCTTTTCATGAATATAAGCAAACTATCCATGAACCATGGTCCTTCGTTTAGGATCTTCTCTAGATCTTCTTGTAGCTTAACTTTTACTAGATAGAATCCATTATCCATTGAGAAAACCTCTATAATGACCCATTATTTTGGACCATTCAAATCGATAATAAAACCACACATGACAGACTTGAATAATTCAAAACAATAGATTGTAATATAATTTGGAGCAAATAAAACCAATCATAGAATCACAGACACAGAAAAATTAGAATAACTCGTAGCGGAAATAAAAATAACCATAGTAGTTCATGAAGCAACTATAAACAGAGTCATAAAACAAGTACAAAATACCAGAGTCTGAAAATAAAAACAACAGAAATCCAAACACATAAATGTCCGCTAATTCATAAGCTGAATAGAAATACTGAATAGAAATAGATGACAACTAGATAGATAGATAATCTCCAGCAAATCCTCTAGCTCCAGAAGATGAAATCCAAAGCTGCTACTTAGGCTGATCCGAGCGTAAAGTAAAAATACAAAACACTCGAGTCAAGACATACATACTTATACAATGTAAACCAACTCAAGTGAACGGTAATAGAAATGCACAAGTAACTTAAAGGATGCTTGGGCTCATCCTTTAAAGATTCATTAAACTATCTACTATGTAGTATTATGCGCTATTATAATAATATCTAAAGTAAAGTATAATATATTTTAAAAATAGCGTTAAGGAGCTACCTATATCCCCCTTAACACATTTTATATATTCCCATAGTCTATACAGTACCGTAATCTCCCTCGTACTGGGCGTCATCAGAGGGAACTCCATAGGTATGGTACAAAACAAAATCGTATAAGGCACGCTGGGGTAGGTGACATGACACAACGAGGTAATGCCAGGATAGATATACCAATTACGCACCCGGGATGGTGGTAACGCATATCCGCAGCTACCGTTCACCTCGAGCCACACTCCCAAAATCAAAGGTGCACACCAATCAATCACAAAGTAATAGAATGGCGTACGAAGAAGTGTGTCCGATCAGAAGAGCTACCTCATTGGCCCGAGAATCCCCCTTGTTTTAGACACCTTATGCCAACTCACGGGAGTCGGGTCCATGTTAGAACATCGTCATCGTCCTATTTCATTCTGGAATCTCCACCGCGTACACAGTTGTTAAAGTGGTTTTCGGAGTTGGCAGAGAGTATGACAACTTTTGATCCCGGTCTCTTTAACAACCAACCGTTATTGTAACCCATGGATATCTATTTCAAAACATATCTATTCAAAACCATTTAATATCAAATGCTATTACTCTTTTCAGAATAATATCCATTTCAAAATTGGTAATATTTCCAAATCCATATATATTAGTTATAACACCTTTAAAATGTAATAATTTAAAATCATAATACTTTTAAAACCATACACTTATTATAGCATTTTTACAATGTAATAAATTTGAAACCATAACATTTTTAAAATGTTACCCTTATATAATGGCACTTTAGAAAATGTTACAATATGGAAATAGTAGCACCTTTAAAACATAACCTAAAGTAACATAGAATTTTAAAAAATATTATCTTTTTATAAGTACAGCGCTTTAAAAACATAACTAAAATACCATAGCTTTTTAAAAATGCTACGAATACTACTATACATGTTAAAACATACTATTTCCATTTTTATCATAGTTTTATTTATACAAAACATATCTATTTCATAAATAAAATCTATTATTATTATTAGGTTAGAATAAAAATTCCATATTAAATTAAATTTAAATTATTAAGTTATTTATTATAGATTAAATCTTTAATTTAGTTTTAAACCAATTATTTACTTATAAAATTCCAATATATCATTAAATTTAAAAATCATTAAATCGATTGTAAATTAAAATTTCATATTTTATAACTTCAAAATACTTAATAATTTTAAAAATTAACCATGGTCCGTATAATATTTTCTAACCTAGGTCAAGTGATAGAGATATATACATTTCAATCAGTGATTTACAAAAAAATCCGGGTTTTATCATTTCAAACCTGCAATCCTAAGTTAAATAAAATAAAAATCGCTTGATCCTATCATTTCAGATCATAATAATTTTTCCCTATTCTAAAGTCCGTTCGGGTATGTAACATTTCAACCCATAGTGATTCTATACTAACAGGGAACTTGCAGTGTGAAAAATAGTAAATAAAATAAACTGTATAGCATAGCATATCATATCAGGTGATGTAACAGGCACATAATCAAGTTATAACATCATAAAATATCATATCACATGCATGTATGAATTAATATCAATATAGCATATCAATTACTACAATTCACATGTCATCGTTTCACTTCTATGTAAGTACAAATGTCGAGAGTGATAAACTCACCTTCTAAAGCTGGAGATAACAATCCAAGACACACAACCAAACTCTGAAAAGCACGACAAAGCACGAATTAGATTCGAGTAGACGGGGAGCCAAGATCCAAGTCTTGTAAACAACAAATATAAACATACATAAATATATAATTCAACATGAGATTATAAATCAAAACAATGTACAAATATGAATCAAAATGAAGCAAATATTGGCTTAACCAAACATGTAGGCTCGGCCACCATCAAATTTGGCTAGACCATCATCAACATGGCTCGGCCATGGTTTGTTTTGAAGCACCTATGCTTGGCCATGGTCATAAATACAAGGCTATGGGCTAGAATATGAAGGGTTGGCAAGTCAAAGTCAATAGGAAGGCAAAGAGGCAAGGCATGTTGATGTTTGGGCTCGGCCCTATGCTAAAGTGGCTCGACCTGGTTCAAGGTGTGGCTCTGGGCTTGGATCAGGTTAGGTCTGGTCATGGCTATGGGTAGGGGAATGGTCACGTCAAGGGGTGGAAGGTGTGGATAAGTGGTGGCCGAGGCAAGAAAAGTGAAAGGGGTGATCACATAGGCTCGGCTAGGGTTTCAAGCATGTTTTGGTGGTGGATTTTGGATCATGGTGGTCATGGCCTGGCTGGAGATGGTGATGAGGAGATGGAGGCCGGTCATATGGTGGTGGTGAAGTGGTGATATGGTCGACAATAGGAGGCATGATGGCCGAGCATAGCATGAAACAAAAGAAGAGAAAGCAAAAAAGAAAATGAGGAAGACATGAAAAGAAACTTACTATATTTTTTTTTTCAGGAAATGAAATGAGAAAGAGATGAATTTGAGAAGTTTTGTATGTGAGATAAGAAGGAAATGAGAAGTTTTGTGTGGCTAAGAAAGTGGAAAAGTTTTGAACGGCTAGGTAAAGGAAAAGGCTTCACTTCATATTAAAGAAAAAAGAACTTATGCCTTTTGAAATTTCCTAAGCCCATATAAAAAAAATAGAAAATAGAAGTAGAGAATGGAAAAAAATAGAAAATAGAAATGAAATAGAAAATATAGAATAGAAAATAAATAAAAATACTGAAAATAATCGCATGTAAAACGCCAAAATTTATCAAATTTAAAAGGTATAAAACAGAATTTGACGAAACGAAAAACAGAACGAATATTAGACTCAAATTCAGCTTCAAAGAAAAAGATTGGAAATTTAAAATTCAAATTTAAAATTTTCAAATGAAAGTCAAAGTTTGACCAAAGTATGAAATTTTCAAAGAATCTTAATTTCATTTTATTTGGGAAAATGATTATAAACAAAATCCAAAAATTCATTGAAAAATTCCAAAATTCCAATGTTTAAATGATTAAAAATCAAAGTTTCAAATAAAATTGAATTAAAATATTTATTAATATTATGGGTTGTTACACTCTCCCCCACTCAAAACTTTCCGTCCCCGGAAAGGAACAAGACATGAAAACAAGGAAAGATAAGATAGAAAAACAAATAGTACCATAAATAAATAATTCCGAATTCAAAGCATGCATTATGATGACCCAAACTCGATGCCCGACAATCAACATCGAGATCCGTTTCGCCAGAGCTTATAACAACATTAGATGATAAACAACACAACGGAAACAAAAGATGATTAAATTGATATACAACATAAATACAATGTCAGATACAACATTTGATCATAACAACCAAACATCGTTTGAGAATATATACAACATAACGCCACAACAGAAATATCTCAACATTAGCAAAGTCTTCAAGAGAATCCAATACTGCAACTCCACACCAAAACTCCAAAGCCAAAGCTCTAAACTTCAAGCTCAAACCATCGTTAAGTTGAACTTATAGAAAATGCGATCCCGAACGCGGTTGCCAAACCAAAAAAACTTCAAAGATCCAAAGACTGAAGAAGATTTCCAAGTGCTACCAAACCAAAGACTTCGAAGGCTATCGAATCTATACCTATTATTTGATTATCTGAAAAACCCAACTCTAGACTTCCCGTGTGGAAAATTGTGGGCACCCAGAGTTTAGGAAGGGAACAATAAACTTCGGGTCAGTCATGGGACTGGTATGAGCAAATGAAAACAGTTTATCTTCAAAACAAACAAGAAAAAGAATTTAAAATTGAAATCCGCAATGCTTTTTAGAAAATGAAACTACCATAAGGCCTCCCTGCACACACACAATGCAAGCGCACAGTTGGAGGAGATTTCTCCTTATGATAGTCAAACATGCTTGATACGCAAAATAATTTTGATATTATTATTAGTGCATAGTGCAGAAAATCTTTCGAAAGTATAATATTAAGCTTAGCCAACATAGGTACCATTATATTATGCCTGCTATAGCTACCACCTGAGCTGGCAGGTTATACAATTGCAGTCGCAAAGGGATCATATTGTTTCTTTGGATTTCCAACAAATGGTCAGGCTAAGGAACTTCCAATTGCCACATGGGTACGCCTCTGGAGGGACGCCCCAAGAACTTACCCAGCTCTCTGCCAACACAAGGCCGGTTTACTCCCTGCCCGGGAGTAACACCTATAGATATGCCATCCCCGGTTGTTTGCGACCTTTATCCAAGGATCCTCAACCACAAAGCAACAACTACACAATAATAAATTTACAGTGTCCACATGGGTTAAGTATCTGGGATCCATACCATGATACCACCCTTTTCCAGAAGAAATGGCATACCCTAGGGGCGCGACCCTCGAAAACCTTGCTGCATCTTTCCTATTTCGACCATTTTCGAGGTGTGAGGTCCTGATGTAGTCTCGTCCACAAAGCTACGCTTTTCATAAAGCCATGCTTCGATCAACAAATGATCAGCAGGACTTCATATGCCACATTACCAAATTAGGAATGTATGACTAGTAACCATCAACTACATAACCTTTGAGCTCGTATGTCTCAGAGAAGGGTCTTAAGCTAAGAGAACAAATTCTCTGCCACCAAATAAAAATGTATTTGATAGAAACCAGCTTTACATCTCAAAGTGTAACGTCAGACGCACATCCATACAAGTCTGTTCGGGTTCGAACAGAAGCGAAGGCACTTCCAAAGAAGCCCTTGCAATCCGAGTGTTCACAATCCCGATCGGACTCCCCATCACATATAGAGATCTCTATACCATAACTACTCAGTGCAGAGTCATTCAACGGGTAATCCTTTCGCTCTCGAAAATACCCAGTCTTCACCGTCGGTCTTCAAATGCTATCCATAACGTCGTATCATTATTCAAAGTGGGTTATATGACACAAGGTCCTCTCCCGGCTAAACCGAATAATGAGCGCAATATTTAAAAACATATGGATATTGGGGTTTCAGTTAAATTATAATTTATTATCCAAAACCTTTCTTTCAAATAGTTTAAACAAATTACCATTTTCAAATCTTTAAACAAAAAGATTTACTTCACAAAGTTCACCCATCTTTCACAAAGATTCATTCATATCCTTTCAAAACAATTTCCCTTTCAAACTTGATTAACTCATCCAATCTTTAAATCAAGACCCAATTCATAGCTTTCAAAATCGTTTCCAAAGATTCATTCATAACTTGGAAAACCAATTTCATTTCAAACTTGAAATCTTTTCAACATAAATTGGAAATCCTTTCTTTACATGAAAGCTATTATTAGTTGAAAATAAATAGTTTTCGTTTCAGAAAAATCCGATAACATTTGTTAAACCCTTGGGTTAAATTCCCAAATCAATGCTTTTTTAAAATGGTTTAAATCCTTATAAACACATTTATAACTTGTATAACCTTTTTAAATCATAATTTCCAAACATAGAATTCAATTTCAAATTTTGAATTTAAATCAAATTATTTAAATTTCAAAACTTTATCAAGATATTCAAAATAACTTTTATCTTCAAAATTCCTTTTCAAGAACTTTTCATATTAAACCCAATTCCATTTCCAAAACCATTTGGATTCAAAATTCAACTTTAAAATCATTTCAAAAGAATCCATGACTTAACCAATTTCCTCATGCAATCCATATTTGTGTGTGTATAGTGTAGTCCTAGGGTTTCACACAATAGTGCAACATCATCAATCATCAGAGATTCAAGTACAGCAACATCGATAAGCGGTATAATCTATAACGCTTATCTTCATTCATAGATTCACAGATAAAATAATATACATTCATCACAGATAAAATAAATTTCATTCATCATACCTCGAATCAAAATAACTTAATCATTCAGTTGAATCCAAACACTAATAAGTCAGATTAATTAATCATCTGATTAATTTAAATTAGATAATTACTTATGAATAAATTACTAATCTCGGTTAATTAATCATTAATTATTACAAATCATTTAATTAATTACCCTTTAATCATTTATTAATTAACCTTAATTGATAAACTAATTAATCCTTTAACTATTAATTAATCAACCTTAATTAATAAATTAATTAACCTTAAATCATTAAATAATTAACCTTAATTATTAATCCTTGATTAATTACTTTAATTAATTATCCCTTAATTAATTACCATTTATTTAATTAATCTTAATTAATTACAATAAGTGATTATCCCTTAATTAATTTTATTAATTAATTAACCTTGAATCAATTAATTACCTTGCAAATTGATTATTCTTTAAATAATCAAGGAGGTAAATCTTCAATTAATCACATTAATTATTCTTAAAAAATTATCCTTAGTTATAAATTAATTACTTAATTAACCTTTTATTAAGTAACTATTAAATTACACATTAAAAAATTCCATTTGAAAACAAATAGGAATCACTTCGATTAATTACTTAATATATATTTATTTTAAAAACAAAATAATTGATCTTTAAAACATTTAACTTTTTGAGATAAAATTATTATTAATTCATAAATTAATTTAAGACTTTAAAGTCAAATAATAATTTAAAACATTACTCCTTTAAATTTATTTCTTAATTAATTTGAAAAAAATATTTTAAACCTTCAACTAGTTCCAAAACTAAACAAAAACAATTATTTAAAATTTAGTAACATTTATTTTGAAACCTTTGATTTTGTTTTAAAGTTTTTTTTTCCAAAACTGCTAATATACTTACCCGAGCCAAAAACCAGCTTCCTCGAGTGCCACTTCGAGCCCACTACATAATTTTCCCAAGCCACCTTATATTTTGTTTCTCAAAAACTTGTTTTGATTTTAAATCTTTAAAATCCTGTTCAAACACTCCCGCATACCAACACGACTACACACTCGAGTCGATCCATCATCTCCCCGAGATCAACTTCGAGCAAAATACTTCTTCACCAACAACCTAGACAAATATGCATAGGTATACACATACACATGCACCGAAGATCGTCGACCCTCTGATCGACGTCGATCTCTTCAACAAGCTGCTGACGATACCCACGAGCCACCCGACCATTCAATTTGACATGACCGTTTGAGAATTAAAATCGAACCTTTTCAATCCCTACTGGCATCAACATGACCAACTAAAACCACTTGTGCCACCACGTGACGCCGCCAGTAGCTTCATAACTCTGACTGAAGCTTCTTCGATCATCCACGAGTTGTCTCCCCATGACTGATGCAGTCCAATGCCCTAACGAAGTTACGGTGACCATTTTTCACACCTCTACTAAAAACTAGGGTTAAACCCAAAATCAACTTCATCCACCTTCCACGATAAATTATAAAATCATTGAACATTTTTCTGATGATCCTTGGACCTCCGACCATCTCCAGTTCCAAACCCCTCGATCACTTTATTGCCGTTCGACGGCAATTGACAAAAAACCCGATCCAGATCAATTTGCAATTCCTCACATACTATAGTTTTAGAAATCTTGAATTTACTACTAAAATTCATGATTTTCTATAACAAATCTGATGATGAATTCCAGACTTGAAATTATGATCATCACTTTTTGATCTATGTTTGATTTTTCTACTGCCTTATCCTGTTTTCGAATTATTTACTTAATATAAAATTTTAAAATTGGCTTTACATAGTTATCAATACTTTTCACTTAGAAATTTGAACCTAAAATTACTTAAATAACATAATTTGGAATTTTCTAACAGGTTTTTAATACCTGTAACAAGAATAGAGATGTTCCTTTCTATTCCTAGGCATGCACAAGCTAACATAAACAAATATACACACAGATTTGCATGCACATCATCATTTATTCGGACAACTTCAAATATAATATGTGTTTAAGGGTTTACTCATTTGTGCTGTTTTAAACAGAGGACTTGAATCTGTTTTGAACTAGAATGCCCTGAATTTATACTTGATGTTTGATTCTTGTTCCCAGGCTTGTAAATTGATTTGCAACTTAATTTCTTAAATCCTGAAGCTTGTTCTTGTTTTGCTTTAAAGCCTGGCTTAATTTCCAGACTTGATCTTTGCTTGATTACAGGCTTAGTTGCTTGATGCCTTGCTTTGATATTTTCCAGGCTTTAAAATTGGTACGGGTTTTGTTTTGATATTGAGATGATTTTGTTTCTTTCTTTTTTTTTGGTTTGAAGAAGATTTACAGGATTTTGATTTGGATGGGAAACGTATTACAAGTTCTCTTCTTGAGATTGTATAATGAAGATAGAAAAAAGAAGAGAAGAAATGAGATACAAGTTTATATAGAATCAATTATGATTTATTAAAAATTAAAGAAAATCAAAATCAAAATTGTGACACTTATAATTAAAATCTATATTAAAGTAACACATGTAATATGCATGTTAGGATTTAACTACAAATGTTAATACATGGCCTCATTATTTTACAAATGTCTTAGATAATGTTTTTTTATATTTTAAACATTTACTTTAATAAATTTATAGATTTAGTTTTTAAATATTTACATATACAATTTTAATTTATATTTATGAATCATGATTTTTATAAATATTTATCTCATGTGTGTTGTATGTTAAAACCCTTGTGTTATTTAATTTACAATTAATATTTAAACCTTTTATGCTACTATAATTTATAAATCATGTTTTATGTTTTCTTATTTATACCTTTATATATTTACAAACTATACATTTTTAAACACTACAAATAATATTTTAAATATAACTTTATATCATATTTCCTACTTAAATAAATACATTTTCTTTATTAATCATTTATATAATTTTTTTAAAGCAAAATTGTTTTAAAATTTAATTACACATGAATAAATATATTAGAATGTTATTCTTAATTAGCCTTTGAAAAATTTATTATATCAAATTCAAAATATCATTTTCAAATAATATAATTAGAAACAAATTCTTATTAATTTAAAAATAAAATTTTAAATCCAATTTATTTCCAACATATTTTTTTTAAATTTTCAAATTCAAATTTCAATTAGAAATCAAAATAACTAATATTTTTATTTTATTTTGGGAAAACTCATTTAATCACAATTTAATTTTCAAAAATTAAATTAATTATCAAATTAAACTTGGCTAAAATCCGGGGATGTTACACGCATGCTCTTTTCCGTCTTCTAAGTACAATCCCGATCATCTGTACTCCACTGCACTTTGACCAGGTTGATAGATTTCCTTCTCAGCTGCTTCATACCTCTATCGATATACGAAGTGGCTTCCTCTCGACGGTAAGATTAGGCTCAATATCCAACCTCTCGAGAGTAGAAGGCTGGACAGTCAAAGATGGATCATGCAGATATCGACGAAGATGTGAAACATGGAATACATTATGCATTCCAGAAAACTTCTCAGGCAAATCAAGACGATAAGCTAAAGAACCAATCCTTTCCAAGATACGGAAAGGACCAACAAACCTAGGAGCAAGCTTCCCTCTACAACCAAACCGAATCACATTCCTTAAGGGAGAGACCGTAAGGAAAACCGGATCAACAACCAAGAACTCCAAACTCCTCTTACGCCGATTAGCATACTTCTTCTGCCTATCCTGAGCACTCCTCATCTTTCTCTTAATCTCCTCAAATTTCTCAGAAGCCTCCAAAATCATATCAGGACCAAGAGACAAACGATTACCGGATTCAATCCAGGAAGATGGAGATCTGCAAGTTCGTCCGTAAAGAGCAGCAAACGGAGACATTCCAATACTAGCCTAAATTCAAAGACGAAATGAGATAGATAAAAGATTAAAATAAGATAAAAATAGAAGAGTGAAAATATACCTGATAACTGTTATTATAGGTGAATTCAACAAGATGGAGATGATCTTCCCAAGATCCTCCATAATCAAGAACACAAGTCCGTAGAAGATCCTTAAGAATCTGATTCACTCCTTCCGCTTGACCGTCGGTCTGCGGATGGTAAGCAGTGCTCAAATTCAGATAAGTACCCAAAGATTCCTGAAAAGCTTTCCAAAACTGACTAGTAAAGATAGGATCTCTATCGCAAACAATACTGATAGAACACTATGGAGACGAACAATCTTCCTCATATAGATCTCTGACAAACTAGAAACAGAACGGGTAGACTTGACCAGAATGAAATGAGCTGACTTGGTCAATCTATCCACAATTACCCAAATACTCTCATTACCCATCCTAATCCTTGGCAATCCATCAATAAAATCCATAGAAACCTGTTCCCATTTCCAATTGGGAACCTCAAGGGGCTGCAACAAACCAGGGGTCTTTTGATGAACGGCCATGACTTGCTGATAAGTCGCACACCTACTAACAAAGATAGAGATATCTCGCCTCATACCTCTCCACCAATAAAGCTTCTTCATATCCTGATACATCTTTGTCACACCAAGATGAATAGAAAGTCTGGATGATGATTTTTCCGAAGTAACTCTTGCCTCAATCCATCGACAATCGGGACATAAATCCGATTATTAATTAAATCCCTTTATCATCGATCTGAGCTCCACTACCGTCAGAACTACTACCACCAACTCTGCTACGAACACTCTCCTTCATAAGCCTAAGCATCTCATCCTCATCTTGCTTAGCTATGATACGATCTAAAAGAGGAGAAGAAGAAACAACAAGCTGACACAACATAGTCTTCTTCTGACTCAAAGCATTGGCCACAACATTAGCTTTCCCAAGGGTATAGCTAATGTCAAGATCATAAGAAGCAAAGAACTCAACCCACCTAACTTGCCGCTAATTCAAATCCTGCTGGGTGAAGATATACTTCAAAGACTGATAATCAGTAAAGAGCTCAAACTTAGCACCAAAAGATGATGCCTCCAAAGCTTCAAAGCAAAAAACCACAGCAAGCAATTCCAAATCATGAGCTGCATAATTGGCCTCATGTGTCTTCAACTGGCGACTGGCATAAGCAATGACCTTCCCATCCTGCATCAGAACAGCTCCCAAATCCTCACAACTAGCATCAGTGCATACGGTTAATCCCTCATTTTCATTTGGAACGGTAAGCACTGGTGCAGAAGTAAGCTTATGCTTCAACTCGTTGAACGCAGCTTTACACTTATCATTCCATATAAACATTGCGTTCCTATGTGTCAAAGCAGTTAGAGATGCAAAAATCCGAGCAAAATTCTTAATGAATCTCCGATAATAACCGGCAAGGCCCAAAAAACTATAGACATCAAATGGATTCCTAGGAGTTTCCCAATCCTGCAATAGAATAGGGAGAAATAAGGACCACGGAAAAGATAGAATGATCATATTATAGAAAGAGAAGAGAAGAAAGAAGACTTGCATTGATCGCAGCGATCTTGACTGGATCAACAGAAACTCCATTACTAGAAACAATATATCTGAGAAATCGAACTTCATCCTTCCAGAAATGGCATTTAGAGAATTTAGCCTTCAACTGGTGATTTCTAAGAGTTCCCAAAACAAAGCTCAAATGGGATTTATGCTCCACCTCAGACTTAAAGAAAACAAGAAAATCATCGACAAAGACTAGAACAAATTTATTAAGCACATCACGAAAAACATGATTCGTTAAATCAACAAAGAAAGCTGGAGCATTAATCAAACCAAAAGGCATAACTAACCATTCATAGAAACCATTCTCAGTATGGAAAGCAATCTTGGGAATATTTTCCTCAACAACTCTGAGCTGGTGAAAACCTGTTGCAAAATCAATCTAAGAGAAAACTGTAGCTCCACGGAGCTGATCAAACGTATCACTGATGCGAGGCATAGGATATCTGTTCCTTATAGTGAGCTTGTTTAGCTCGTATAATCAACACACATCCTCAAAGAACCATCGGACTTAGTGACGAAAACCACAGCTGCTCCCCATTCTGAATGGGTAGGTCTGATCAGACCCTTGGGGAACAAGTTCTCAATTTGCTTCCTCAACTCAACCTTCTCACGGGGTTCCATTCTTCTAGGAGGAAGAACTACAGGTCGAGCTCCAGGAATAAGATCAATACGGAAATCAATTTCCCACATAGGAGGTAAAGAAGTGACTTCACCAAATACATTGGGATATAGTTTAACCATAGGAGTAGAATCAAGATCATCCGGAGAAGAGTCAAGAGAATAAATAAAACTACCAGCATAATCCTAAGGCATGCAACACTAAATCACCAAAGAATTACCAAAATCATCCATAAGAGAAACAGTTCGGGTTTTACAAGAGATAACGGCTTCATGCCTTTTCAGCCAATCACCTCCAAGCAATAGATCAAAAGCATCAAAATCTATAACATAGAAATCACCACTGAAACGGTGATCAAAATAGAGGAGTTTTACTCGATTACAAATGCTACTAAGATTCGCAAGACTGCCAATAGGGTTTGAAACACACAAAGGTTCAGAAGCAAACTCGGACAAAAGAAGATGCTCAAATTTATCACAAAGATCCACAGAAATAAAACTATGGAAGCTCCAGTATCAAATAAAACACGAACAGGAAATTTAAACAAAGTAAAGGTGCCCTGAAGAGTACCTTGGGTATCACTAGGAGCGGAGCAGGTGCAGGTGCAGGTGGAGCAGGTGAAGAAGCAGAAGTAACAGCAAAGATACCAAAGGACTTGCCCTTCTACCGAGCAAGACAATTCTTCTTGAAATGGCCAGGCTGCGGACAAATATGGCAGAGATCATGCCTAGTCAGCCGAGCTGGAGGAACGGTAGCACAATTAAAGTAGGACAACTATTAGCATAGTGTCCCTTCTGATTACACCTGAAGCAAGTGATGGAAGAAAGGTCAATAGGCTGCCTTTGTGAAGAAGAAGATCCCAAACCTTGAGTCTTGTTCCAATTCTTCTTCTGTTGATGAAAGTTAGGCTTTCTCTTCTTAGGATTACTAGAGAAAGACTGAGATGAAGTAGAACGAGCAACAGGAGGATCCTTAGAAGTAGGATTCTCATATCTAATGGCCATATCCATCAGACTAATGAAAGGGCTATGCACATGAGCGATGAGGCGATTACAATACTTCGGGCGAGCACCAGCTATGAACTTCTCATTCATGTTGAGAGGAGTGTCAATCAGATTAGGGCCAAACTTACAAAGTTCATTGAACTTCCTCTCATTCTCAGCAAATGACATATCACCCTGCATAAGATCCATGAATTCCCGACACAGTTCAGACTTCCCTACCTGGGGCATCCGCTTAACCACGAAAGCATCCCTAAAGCACGATAGCAAAACATGAAAAGGATTTCAAAAGAGAAAAAAAGAACCAAATTCAAGATAAACAGAAGATGGTACCTAAACTGCTCCCAAGAAATGTCTGCCTCAATAGCGTGAGCTGTAACAGTCTCCTACCAATCCAAGGCTGCTCCCTTCAACTGCCAAGCTACTAACTGACGCTTATGAGCATCAGTAATCTCAAGACCGGAGAAAATCCTCTCTGATCCCTTCAACCACTGCTGAGCCTCAATAATTCTCTCTGATCCGGTAAACTTGGTACCACCAAGCTCAGTGTATTCCTTACAAAGAGTAGTGAACCTAACGGGTGCAGCAGGCTCTGGAATTGGGGCAACACCACGACCCCTACCTTTGGCATTCATTTGATTCATCCTGAAAAAATCAAGAATGAATTTTAGGACAAAGGTAATTGAGAAACAAAGACAAGATTAGAAAAGATAAGATAAGATTCAACAAGAACGAATATCCTAAAAAAAGAAATTTCTGACAACGTGGATAAGGAAAAGAAAGAAGTTAGAAAATTTTGATTACAAAACAAGAAATGTTTATATCAAAATAATCATTGAAAATCCTATGAAAACCATTTGAAAATCATTTATACTTTAAAATACGTTCTCACACAAGGAAATGATTCTAAGGTTGATTTCACTCATCTTAGGGTATTTCTACCCTATCTCAAATGAGTTTTTGCTCCACAGGCTAAGGTTTGCCTAAAACCAAAGCTCTAATACCAAATGTAACGACCCACTATTTTGGACCATTCAAATCGACAATAAAACCACAAATATCGGACTTGAATAATTCAAAACAATAGGTTGTAATATAATGTGGAGCAAATAAAACCAATCACACAATCACAAACATAAAAAAATCAAAATAACTCACAGCGGAAATAAAAATAACCATGGTAGCTTATGAAGCTACTATAAACAGAGTCATAAAACAAGTACCGAATACCGAAGTCCGAAAATAAATACAACAGAAATCCCAACACATAAATGTCCATTAATACATAAGATGAATAGAAATACTGAATAGAAATAGACGACAACTAGATAAATAGATAATCTCTTGCAAATCCTCTAGCTCAAGAAGTTAAAATCCACAGCTGATACTCAGGCTGACCCAAGCGTAAGCAAAAACACAAAACACTCGAGTTGGGACATACACCCTTATACAATGTAAACCAACTCAAGTGAAATGTAATAGAAATGCACAACTTAAAGGATGCTTGGGACCGCCCATCCATTAAGGATCCGTTAAACTATCTACTATGTAGTAATATGCGCTATTATAATAATGTCTAAAGTAAAGTATAATATATTTTAAAAACAGCATTAAGGCGTTACCTATATTCCCCTTAACCATTTTATATATTCCCATAGTCTATACAATACCGTAATCTCCCCCGCATGGGGCATCGTCAGAGTGCACTCCATAGGTATGGTATAAAACAAAATCGTATAAGGCACGCTAGGGTAGGTGACACGGCACAACGTGGCAGTGTGAGGGTAGATATACCAATTACGCATCTGGGCTGGTGGTAACGCATAGCCACAGCTACCTCCCACCTTGATCCACACTCCCAAAATCAAAGGTGTGCACCAATCAATCACAAAGTAATAGAATGGGATACGAAGAAGTGTGTTCGATTAGAGAGCTACCTCGTTCGCCCGAGAATCACTCCTGTTTTAGCCACCTTATGCCAACTCATGGGAGTCAGGTCCACATATGTACCTCAATAGAATGTCGCCACTTTCCTACTTCATTCTGGAATCTCCACCGCATACACGGTTGTTAAAGTGGTTTGCGGAGTTGGCAGAGAGTATGACAACTTCCGAACCTGATCTCATTAACAACCAACTTATAGCCCATGGATATTTTTTTCAAAACATATATATTCCAAACCATTTAAAATCAAATGCTATTACTCTTTTCAGAATAATATCCATTTCAAAATTGGTGATTTTCCAAATCCATATATATTAGTTATAACACCTTTAAAATGTAATAATTTAAAATCATAACACTTTCAAGACCATACACTTATTATAGCATTTTTAAAATGTAATAAATTAGAAACCATAACACTTTTAAAATGTTACCCTTATAAAATGGCACTTCAAAAAAAGGTTACAATATGGAAATAGTAACACCTTTAAAACATAACCTAAAGTAACATAGCATTTTAAAAAAATGTTATCTTTTTATAACTACAGCATTTTATAAACATAACTAAAATACCATAGCATTTTAAAAATGCTATGAATACTACTATACATGTTAAACATACTATTTCCATTTTTATCATAGTTTTATTTATACAAAACATATCAATTTCATAAATAAAATCTATTATTATTATTAGGTTAGAATAAAAATTCCATATTAAATTAAATTTAAATTATTATGTTATTTATCATAAATAAAATCTTTAATTTAGTTTTAAACCAATTATTTACTTAAAAAATACTAATATATCATTATATTTAAAATCATTAAATCAAATTTTAAATTAAAATTTCATACATTTATAAGTTCAAAATACTAAATAATTTTAAAAATTAACCATGGTTCTGTATAATATTATCTAACCTAGGTCAAGTGATACGGATATATATCATTTCAATCCATAATTTATAAAAAAATCCGGGTTCTATCATTTCAAACCCGCAATCCCAAATTAAATAAAAAAATCGCTTGAGCCTATCATTCTGCTCATAACGATTTTTCCCTATTCTAAAGTCCGTTCGGGTATGTATCGTTTCAACCCATAGTGATTCTATACTAACAGGGAACTTGCAGTATGAGAAACAGTAAATAAGATAAACAGTATAGCATAACATAGCATATCAGGTGATTTAACAGGCATATAATCATGTTATAACATCATGAAATATCATATCACACACACGTATGAATTAATATCAACATAGCATATCAATTACTACAATTCACATGTCATTGTTTCACAACTATATAAGTACGAATGTCGAGAGTGATAAACTCACCTTCCAGCTGGAGATAGCAATTCAAGGCACACAACCAAACTTCGAAAAGCACGTCAAAGCACGAATTAGATTTGAGTAGATGGGGAGCCAAGATCCAAGTCTTGTAAACAACAAATATAAACATACATAAATATATAATTCAACATAAGATTATAAATCAAAACAATGTACAAATATGAATCAAAATGAAGCAAATATTGGCTTAACCAAATAAGTGGGCTCGGCCACCATCTAAATGGGCTAGACCATCATCAACATGGCTCAGCCATGATTTGTTTTGAAGCACCTATGCTCGGCCATGGTCACAAATACACGGCTATGGGCTGGAATATGAAGGGATGGAAAGGAAAAGTCAATAGGAAGGCAAAGAGGCAAGGCATGTTGATGTTTGGGTTCGGCCCTATGCTAAAGTGGCTCCGCCTGGTTCATGGTGTAGCTTTGGGCATGGATCAGGTCTGGTCATGGCTATGGGTAGGGGAATGGTCATGGCAAGGGGAGGAAGGTGAGGAATAAGTGGTGGCCGAGGCAAGCAAAGAGGAAGGGGTGATCATATAGGCTCGGCTAGGGTTTCAAGCATGTTTTGGTGGTGGATTTTGGATCATGGTGGCCACGGCCTGGCTGGAGATGGTGATGAGGAGATGAAGGTCGGTCATATGGTGGTGGTGAAGTGGTGAGATGGTCGGCAATAGGAGGCATGATGGCCGAGCATAGCATGAAACAAAAAAAAGAGAAAGCAAAAAAGAAAAGAAGGAAGACATGAAAAGAAAATTACTGTAATTTATTTTTTAGGAAATGAAATGAGCAAGAGATGAATTTGAGAAGTTTTGTATGTGAGATAAGAAGGAAATGAGAATTTTTGTGTGGCTAAGAAAGTGGAAAAGTTTTAAACGGCTAGGCAAAGGAAAAGGCTTCACTTCATATAAAAGAAAAAAGAACTCATGCCTCTTGAAATTTCCTAAGCCCATACAAAAAAGTAGAAAATAGAAAGTAAAGAATGAAAAATAAAAAAAATAGAAAATAGAAATGAAATAGAAAATATAAAATATAAAATAAACAAAAATATTGAAAATATTCGCGTGTAAAACGCTGAAATTTATCAAATTTTAAATCTATAAAACAGAATTTGACGAAATGAAAAACAAAACAAATATCTGACTCAAATTCAGCTTCAAAGAAAAAGATTGGAAATTTAAAATTCGAATTTAAAAATTTCAACTGAAAGTCAAAGTTTGACCAAAGTTGACCAAAGTATAAAATTTTCAAAAATCTTAATTTCATTTTATTTAGGAAAATGATTATAAACAAAATCCAAAAATTCATTGAAAAATTCCAAAATTCCAATTTTTAAATTATTTAAAATCAAAGTTTCATATAAAATTGAATTAAAATATTTATTAAAATTATGGGTTGTTACAACCTCTCACTTGCCATTCGGTTTCCATTCTCTTTTAACATAAGCGTTCATAATAAGGGAGTTTACTAGTCGTACATACAAACATAGAATTATTCCATGTTTCGTTCGATTTTTGGTAGTCAAGATCATCTATTTTAGAAAATTCACCATCCATATCTGATTTTGGGTCATGAAACTCAATTCTATCCTTAATTTTAATGCATTTATCCAGTAAGTCGGCCCAAGATCTTGATCCCTGTTCTTTATTGAACTTGAATAGATTAACTCCATCCCTAGGTTTAGCCCACGATTTAGGGTTTCCTGGTCCTCCGTCCACCACTTTTTGCTTGCCCTTTCACTTCATCTTCTGCCACCCATCACCATCTTCCATCTCAGTCTCTGTTGAAGCTATAGACGTTACCGCTATAGCATTAGAAGAGGACGCTTTAGCATTAAAAGTGAACAACATATATACTGTAAGAAATATATTCATATATACACACACACTTATCATATAATATATATATATATATATATTCATATATACTTATTATCAACACTATATATTTATTCCTATATTAAGTAATTTCCAAAAAAAAATATGAAATGCAAAACGTACCGGTATTGCTGTTTTCTTCGTTTCACCTACTTAATCTTCCATCGCTGCGAAACACATGTCGATATTTTCAGTATCTAGTTCGTTGTTACTGGATGTTGTATCAAAATCATCCATATTTACGTTGTAAGCCTTTTTCTCTTTTTGAATGGATCGGTGTTTGGTGAATTCTTCATTTTCTTTTGTCGTGGGCAGTCTCTTCGTAGATGACTAAATTCAACACAATCGTAACACTTAAAAACATTTTTGTTCTCGTAATTTTTGTCAGCTTTACGAAAGTTATTCATCTTTCTATATTTTAATTTTTTTTTGAAATTATAAGTCATAAAAGCAACCTTCTCATCGTTATCATCATCATCTGAACCTTGATCATCGGTTGTTGCATTAAATGCAATTGGTTTCTTTTCGGTTGTCTTGTTTACCCTTCTACCTAGCAACTGTGCTTTAGAGGACATTAGATTACTAATTAATTCTTTAGTTTTCAATAACTAATACCATTGGCTTCCATTATTGCTAATGACTTTTGATTCCATTCAGAAGAGAGTAAATTAAGGATTTTTTAACTTGATCCTCTTTTGAGAAAATTTCTCTAATGATACTAATGAATGAACGATAACGTGAAATCTAGAATACATTTTAAAAGGTTGAAACTGGTTGGTTAACATGGAAATCGTAGTTTGTTCTACTTTACTAGCACCCTTATGTGTAACTTGTAGTATTCTTAAAATTTCATAAGCAGTCTTATAAATAGAAACTCGATTAAATTCATTTTTATCTGTAGAGAAAAATAAAATATTCATGGCTTTAGAGTTATTGAGTGCTTGTGTCTTTTGGTCTGGTGTCCATATTCAATGTTCATTTTGGGGTTCAATGTACTCCCTCTGTGTAATGTTTTAAATATCTAAATCATTGGATTGTATATAAATTTTTGTCCTATATGACCGGTAAGTATAATTACAACCATTAAATAATAGGGTCTAACAGTTGATTGTCCTTCAACAAAAGTGTTAAAAAGTGTACTACCAGTGTTATACCCATTTATACTTTCCAAAAATCAAATAACGAGTTTTTGAAAACCTAATGCTTTGATATCAAATGTAGGAAATAGTGTAGTGCTAATGTGAATGGATCTTAAGGTTATTTTAACACCAGAGGAAGGAAAATAGTGTTTAATATTTATATGGAACTTTTCTAAATTATTTCAAGATTCAAATTCGAACATTAATAATCAACACACACACACACACACACACACACACACACACACACATATATATAACAGGCAGACATAGATATATATATAGATCCAGTAAAAATAAGAGAGATGACACCAAGAGTTTTATACTTGTTCGGATTAACCAATCCTACGTCCAGTCATGTATAGTGTATGTATAGATTTCCTTTCCAATGCCTACTTTAAACAAATAGCAAGCAAATGGGAATACAATCTTGATTTCAAGGCAATGAGATGCATCCTCTTGATATTCCGAGTTCATATTAGACTCCCTTAATTTAATTGGTAATAAAATCACCCACTTGATTTAAATCGGCAGCAAGCACACCAATTTGATTTGAACAAGTAAATTGTACCCAAACAAATATCGGAAGAGAGTTGCCGATTCTAGATAAAAAAAAAGTTAGACCTTTTGATAGCACTTTGATCTTTGAACTAATAAGAGAATACCTTCAAATCAGTGAGTAGATTGTGGAGAATGAATTTAGTAAAATAGAGATTGGATTTGAGTGAATTTGAAGTATAGGAAATGGATTTTTTGAAATATATAATGAGAATTTGGAGTAAGATGAAGGTAGAGAAAGTAGTTTTTAAAATTCATTTTCCAGTACCCTTTATATAGTGTTTGAAGGGACGTGTCCATTCGCGAAGAGACGTAACCAGAAATCACAAATATTCAAATTCAAAAGACACCTCATATGTCAAGATACCAACGTATCATATATCGATACAACCTTGTTAATTTTGAAAAACAATAATATATGTAAAGTGCTTATAAAATTCTAATAATTTGTAAAACTTTTAAACATAGTTTTGAAATACTTTTAATACATAAAACTCGTATAAAATATTTGCAAAAATATATTTTGAAAATAAATAAATATTTAGATAATAAAATAAATAATTTGATAAGAGAGTATTCAAAGAAGGGAAAGTTACTATTCAAGCACTTTAACAAGTTAATATATAGTCTACTAAATATAAACTATAGTCTTGAACTCTTCGTGTCTATCTTTAAATGTGAGTCTTTAAATGTCTTGATCATCTTCAAATCTTGATCTCAAGCCTTTTTACTGATCCGTCTTCAAACTCAATTATCTTGTACCTGTATAACCTGTATAATATCCTGCAAACTATTCTATACAACTTGGAAAAATATCAGTACCTATATTTGTATGGTTGTTGTCATCAAAATTAATATCTTTGATATTGATAGATTTATCATCTCACTCTACCATCTTGTCATTATATTTAAATAGATGTTTTAAAATGATTTTTGAACCTTAAAACATGACTAAAGTTAGAGCTAAACATCTGCCTTATTCATAAATGAATTTAAAGTATATTTAAGCAAATTTTGAATTAAAGTATGCATGTGTTCTTATAGGCGGCCATCTATCTTCTATATATTTAGATCTAGACCATAATTTGATGTGAATCCGTGTATGGTTGGTTTGTGTGTGTTATAGATGATGTATGTATAATATGTTTGTATGTTATATTGCTTGTTTAATTATAAATGTCGATCAATATATGGCTTAAAGGTAGGATATTCTATTTGGTTCATGTCTAGTGCACTCTTAATGTTGCACAAATGATGAAGACTTGAATCAATTTAACAAAGGGCAGAAAAGAGTTAGAGTAGAAGGGGATTTAGTTGGAGAAAGAAAAGTGGATGATCATATAGATCTGATCCAACTTATCCAACAACTTCCAAATCATACGCGATCAATATAAGGTGACGAGGAAGGCCTAATGAAGCTATGTTTGAAGCTGTGCAGTTAAAACGCTCGGTAGATTCAATGCGGAGAGGTGCAAAAAGGCATAGCGGGGATACAGCAAGGATATAGCGGGATATAGCAAATTACTTTAAAATAGCATATAAGGCTCGTACTTAATGTTTTTGCAAATATAAATGGTAAATAAATGAAAAAATAACATTCAATTGAATTATAATTAATACATAAATAATTTTAAATTAAAACATGTTCGAATATACTATAAATAAACATAAAACTGTTATATAACATAATTGAATTTAGTAGAATATTACAGAATTTTCATTTCTGAAAATATATTAAAAATTCAATTAAATAAATAATTTCATAATTTTTGTAATGTATAAATATGATTTTTCAATTCATTTCTTTTAAAGAAGATAGCGAAAATAGAGAAATATAGCAAGAATAACAGAATATAGTGGAAATATCGGAGCTTAAAGCGGAAAGGCTATATTTGAGGCTATATGGAAAAATCATAATCCGCTATGAGATATATTAGCGCTATAGCGGGGTAATAATGGGGCATTAACTGCATAGGTTTGAAGTTTCAAGTCACTTTGAGTTCATTTGCCTGAATTCATGGACAAAGGAAGGAAGGATTGGCTTTGAAGACCAATAACGATCGATAGCAACTTTGCTTTGAGTTTTGAAGACATGGACTTCTAGTTAGAGCATGAAGAACTTCAGGTTTACATGAATAAGGTGCAATGAGAGTAGGGATTCAAAGACTTGGCTAAAAATTAGCTAAGTCATGATCCAAAAAGGATCTGTACCGACCCATCAAAGGTCGGTATCGAGCGTTCTTGTGTTCCCAATTGTGATACATGGAGCGTGTGGATTGGTGCGTGTAAGTAGGAAGGTGAGTTTAGGCTTTTGTATGGAAAACTCCGGGCTTGCAAAGGAATGACTTCAAGCAAGATGGAAGACTCAAGTTAGCTCAAACACTTAGCCAAATATCATGAGGCCTTAAGGTTGATACGGACCCATCATTTTTTTAATGATGAATTTGGGGTAGCGAATGTGTAACGACTCGTAATTTCGCTACTTTGAAAATGAGAGATTTCGTTCATTTTAAAATTAAAAAGGAATCTAAATCTTAAATACATATTTTATGTATAATAAATAATTATCTATTCTTATAGTTAATAAATTAAAAAGTATAAATTTGGATTTTAGAACAAATCGACAAAAGGTAAGTTTTGTTAATAATAAATAAAGGCTTAAATAAATGGATTTACATATTTATTTAAAAAGTTAAATCTTATCTAAAACATCTAATATAGATAATATAAGTAATTTAATATATTTAAAGTATGTTAATATTCGTTTTACAAAAATAACCAAAATTTGTCGCCTTTTGTCAGTTTTACATATGCTGTAAAATTAGAGATTTTGATATTAATTTAAGATGATTTTAAAAAATAAAGAGACATGTTTTAATTTATTTAAAGAAGTAGAAAATTTTATTTTAAAGTTTGGTTTACTTCAATATATAGCTTAACAAAAATGTCAAATTTTGACGGTAAAATTTGTCGACAAAAACACCGTTTTCAACCAAAACAAGTTGTCGCAACTTGATACATTTTCTAACATACACATATGCATAAATACAACTTCATAAACTATTTAACACTTTACATTTAGCACCAAAGACAAAAAGGGTTTACTTTGAAAAGTTTACATAAAAGAGTGTAAAAAGTGAAAAGACATGATTTGACTAATTAAATTTTATTTTAAATCTTTACAAACAACATCTTTACATATATGTCATGTCTCATTTATGGGATGTTATGTGTATGCATGGAAAAGGAGCAAAGGGTAATTATGTAATTTAAAAAGTAAAGAAAAAAGATAAAATCATTACTTAAGGACTTAACATCACATCCAATATTCTCTTCTCATTAATGCATATCCTTTCTCATCTTGGAAAGGAAAGAAAGTAAGTTGAAATTTCAAAAAGTAGAAGGGTATTTTAGTCATTTTGGCTAAGGTTAAAAATGTAATTTACATAGAAAATTTTTGCTATAAATACCACTACATTTTCACTCATTTTCTTCACACCTCTCGTTCTTCTTCTTCTTCTTCTTCATTTTTGAACTTTCTTTTGCTCATCAATGGCTTCTCCTCTTTAAGAGAGATAGGAGGGTTAAAAATAGTGGAGTGCTTAAGCACTAATCCACTTGTTACTCTCTAACCTCTTCTTAATTCACTTCTTCTTCTTCTCTTCTTAAAAAGGGCCTTTGGCAGTGAGTTTGGGAGTTGATAAGGGAATGACGTGAGCAAAGCAAGTAGAGATGGAGATGGTCGAGCGCTTGAAAGCATGGTTATGATAAGGTTTAGAAAGGTTTAGTGAAGTGTTGAATTAAATGAATGTTGGTAGGAAGTTAAACGTTTTGGTTAAAGGTGAGAAATTCTCATTGCTTTTCAATTTATATTTGAGTTATGTTAAAACAATCACATTTACACCCTTATGACATATGAATATTTATACCAAATTAATTGTTAACATGGATGATTTGATAGTTAGTTAATTAATTGAATTGTGATAATATATCCGTTATGGTATTAATAGTGAATGATGGATTTGAAATCATATGTTATGTGATTGGTTGAATGGATGTTATGTTAGTGATAAATAATGAATAGTGGATATGTTCATTTTGATTTAAATAATCACTTTATTAATAAGACCATATTTTAGTAATATGAGATATTTTGGAAAAATAAGTCTCTTTTCATTTAGAAGTGAAATTAAAGTTAAAACAAAAGAGAATTCAAAATTTGAAGTGAAATGGATTTGAAAAGGATAGTTAAATTGAAACTGAAATTGAAATTGAGATGAATAGTAAAATTGAAATTGAAATCGATTTTGAAAAGTGAAGTTTAGTTTGAGGTTGAATTGAAGTTTAAATTGAAATTAGATTTGAAATCTAAGTTTTAATTGAGTTTAATTTGATATTAGAATTGAAATTAAATTGAAATTGGAATTTAAAATTTAATATTAAAATAATGGGAATATGATAATATTATAGTGAAAATTCATTTTAAATACTTTAAAAAGTGATAATATTGATTTAAAATGATTTGTAATGATTTTATAAGTGTTAAAATAGAAAATCTGTTTAAATGAACGTTTTTAATTATGGAAAAATATGGAATAAATTTGATAAATCTATTTAAATGATATAAAAGAGATTAGGATTGGAAAATATGAATTATCGAATGTTTAAAAGTCGATTTAAATCAAATAAGCTTATATAGCACTTTCCCGGCACTTTTATGCTGTGAATTCTAAAACTTTTGAAATATGAGTTTAAATGTAACGACGTTTCCCAGAATCATTTAAGAATGTATTAAAAAGGATAATTAAGCGTTTTGAAAGATGATTTGGAATATTTATAAGCAATTCCAAAATAAAGTTGAAAATCTGAGTATGCGGAAACGACTAATACATTTGTCCCGCCTGTGAGATCTGAGACGATAAACAAGGTATTTAATTAAGGTTAGGGATGGAGAAACCAGTGCCCTGAACTTAGCTGGCCTGTGTTTTCTTTTCTTACGCGAGGGTTGGAACAGATCGAAAGGAAAGCCCGGATGCTCTTAAATAAAAAGATTCTGTTAAGTTTTCCAAAATAAAAGAAGATTAGTATTATCCAGAATTTAAGCAATATCCAGAATGAATGATTACTATGATCCAATTTACTCCAAAATGTTTGCTCAGATTTATTTTAGGGTTTATCGTAAATGATGTCTTAAATAACATTGTTTTTGACCCGCATAAAAGTAAAGAATTTGATTGAAAGTTAAGTAAGGGAATTCGAGATATTTTCCAAAACAAAAGAATGAGTTTCTTAGAATTATCCTAAGTCAAAAGGATGAGATTTCGAAAATCATCCGAAAAGAATTAAAGTGAAAAGAGACTTAATAAATCCTGGATACTCATATTCACTTTTATCGATATTGGATTTCGAAGGAACTGGGGTCGGATTTGATTGATTCCTATCCGAAAACCATTTCGAACCAACGTATACGTTCGAACGTGAAGACATGTTGAAGATGATTGAAGATCGTGGATCTTTATAGCGCGATGACTACTTGTTGACTTGCACTGTGTAGCTCCCAAGTTATATGTAGCAGTGGTCTCCTCGTTGTGAAGATTTTTCGGATTGCAAGGACTACTCGCTCCTAGTGGTAGTAAGAGAGTGCCTTCGGTTTGTCCTGTTCCTGGACAACTTGTATGGACGTTTGTCTGACATTGCATTTCTAAAGATTACGTACATTGGTTTTTACAAACGTACATCAACGGTGGCGGAGAAGGCAACTTCTCTTAGCTTAACACCCTCCTTGAGACATACGAGCTCAAGGGTTGTATTTTAGTGGAAAGCAATTAGTAGTCAACAGAAATGGCAATGTGGCATTCAAAGATGTGATATGTGCTATGTGAAAAGGTAATCGTTTGCCTTAAGCCTCATCAAACCAGATATGATCGAAACAGGATTAGATGCAGCAAGGCTAAGTGGGTCATTCCCAATTAGGGTATGATCATCCCCTTCTAGATATATTTCTTTCTGCTATGAAGTCGGGATGTTAATTTATGTGGTGTATGGAAAGAGAGCTCTCGGATAAAAGTCGGTAACGACCGGGGGATGACATATTCGGTACCATCTAGTTATAGAGGTGGGTCGGTCTTGTGTTGGTAGTGAAGCTGTGTGATGGTTTCTTGGGACATGCATCTAGAGGTGTACCCATTTCGGAAGGTAGATCCTACGCCTGGTCATTTGTATGGAAATCCATTCTCCGATAAGAACCTACGGTTTTGTTTATAGAGAGTAGTATGCTAGAATTTAATAATGGTAACAATTTCGGCTAAGATTAATAAGTTTATTTGCAAATCTTTTCAAAGAGATGTCATCAGAAATAATATCAAAGGTTTTGATATAAAAGTGTTTTAGTTATCATAAGGTAAAACTCGTCCGTATTTATGTGTGGGCGTGGTCTTATGGGATACTCGTTATTTCAAAGGATTTTATCCAAAGGCTGATAAATGACACTGTCATTTATTATTGAATTTTTCTCATGCTGGTTTATCAAGCCTGATTTGGGTATTTTCAATACTAGGGTCAGATTCGAGTAGTTTCAGGTTAGTCGAAGACGGTTGGAGTTTCCAGAGAAAAGATGAGATATTCATCGACGTATGGACATATTCTATTATCCGCTGTACTTAGTGTACTTTGTTTGATGTTTGTTAGCAACTGTAAGGACAGATGTTTATAACTGTCCAAGCTGAATTTAGGTTAGACTCTGATATATGTATTTAAAAGTTTTCCGCTGTAAAAAAATTTGTTCAATATTATATGTTATTCCATTCGTGTGACATTCTGTTCTGTATATTTTTCTTTATTTCCCTTCATAAGTCGTATTTTCGTGCAATTTGAGTTGGATATGTGTGATTTATTGTCGATTCAAAGAGTACGGGAAAATGGGCCTTGACATTTGGTATCAGATCTGAAGGTTAAGCGAGAACCTTGGCTCTTTTATGGGTAAAGTCTCATCAGAGATAGGATTAGTAATATCCTAGGATGAGAAACTCATTAGAGATAGGGTTAGTAACAACCTAGAATGAGTTATGAGAGTATTATATATATGAGCACGTATTTGTTAATTTTATAAAAATGATTTTGTTTTAAAAAGAAGAAATTGGTAAATGAAATAATTTTACGTTCGTTTTATGTTATAAATATCAAAGGGGATATTGTTATTTTTGGTTAGAAATTAAGGATTGTTTATAATTTGGCTTAGTAAAACTAAAAAAAGGAATATCTTATGATTAGAATTGCCCAATTTGACTATAAGATATTCCGTATAGAATCAATTAGTTGAAAGCTAGAATTTATAACTTTAATCATATACCCTTAGATATTTAGTATTAAGAAATAATAATGATTAAGTGATTATCATAGTGGATGAGTTTGAAAGCTAAGTACAAATATCTTGTGAAGTGAAATTCACAATTTGACTGTAAGATATTTGATGATAATATTGAAGCTAGAAGTTGTAACTAGAGAAAGTAAAAAGAGAATGCACACTTAGAAAAGTTCTTATCAACGAGGTAGGAAAAAGATAAACCAAAATTGAGACTTTTTATAAATATACTATAAAAGGATAAGTTCTATAACTTATAAAGAGATGAGTTAATTTGAAATTTAGACACTTTGACTTGGTTAAAATCAAATTGAAATTTAGGAACAAGAGGTATAAGAAATATCATCCTAATATAAAAATTTGAATTAGTGATACATTTAGGGTAACATTTGTAATTCAAAATGAAGTAAGATTAGAAGTGGGTATTTTTGAATAATATGGTTAGTAGTTTGATTGTTGGATGAAAATGTTTAAGTAACAAATACCATGTGAATTAAGTTTCACAAATTTGACTATAAGGTATTTGATGGATTTAAGGTTAATAAATTTGATTTAGAAAATGGATAGGTAAATAAGTTAAGTAGTTAATCATAAAATCAGTGAGAAAAAGGTGTACACTTAGTAAAGTTGTCTTATTAATATATGGAGTGGATAAATAATATTAGCAAAATGAAAACCTTAGGTAAAGAAAACTAAGGGTTGAGTTTTATAACTTATTAAATTGAGATAATAGAAGAGTTCCATATTAGTTAACCACCTAAGTTGAAGCAATAACAATTTGAAGTTTTGGGATATGTATATATACTCTTAGGAAGCAACGGTATATTATACAAGTTTAAGTCATATTTGTATGCTTAAGTAATAATCGATTTAGTCAAAAAAGTAAATGGTTGTGAAATAAACTTGGATTAATATAAATTTTAAAGAAATATATTAGGTAAAGATGAGTGTGAATAAGTACATAAGTTAGATGTACATCATTTCAGCACATAAAATTTAATCTAAGATTTGAGTACAGAACTTTAAGGTGTTTACACCGATCCAAAAAAGGATTTTTCAGTCGATTCTTGACGGAGAAGATTGATGAGGGTTTGTGATTGTATACACGAGTTTTCTATCATAGTTGAGAGCTATGCAAGAAAAGCAAGGGTTTGTGATCGAGAAGTCTGATCAAAGTGCGCACTAGAAAATCGGAGGACCGATACTAGTTCGGAAGTAAAGTTGTGGATTCGAATAATAGGTCGAATAAAATATCACATATAGTATAATGTTTTGGGTCTGCCTACTTAGCATTTGGATAGTTATCTTAAATAGTAGGCACTAAGATATAGTGGTTGGACTTATGTTTTGATATGTGTATATTTATATAGACCTCAGGTATACTACATGCTCAGGTCAGATAATGAGTTATGGGATGGTATTCGTTTATCTTGATATAGTATCAGTGTTGTTGTTTTTGGATGTATAGTCTTGTTGGGTCGTTGTATATATTAAGTGTGCAGTATGCACAAAGATAGATATGATTGAAGTATGACTTGATTTATGTATATATAAACTTAAGTACGTGATAGATACTCAGGTTAATACGAGGAATCTTTATATGTATATTTGGCGTCATTTCTTTTAGTGTTGTTATGATATCGACCTTCTTCTTCTCTATCATCAGTAGAAATAAGTCAAATTATTTGAGGATATGAGTATGAGATAGATACCTTTATCTAACTTTCATTTCGAAGACGAAATGCTTTTAAGTAGGGGAGAATGTAATGACCCATAATTTCGCTACTTCGAAAATGAGAGATTTCGTTCATTTTAAAATTAAAAAGGAATCCAAATCTTAAATAAATATGTTATATATAATAAATAATTATCTATTCTTATAGTTAATAAATTAAAACGTATAAATTTGGATTTTAGAACAAATTGACAAAAGGTAAGTTTTGTTAATAATAAATAAAGGCTTAAATAAATGGATTTAAATATTTATTTAAATAGGTAAATCTTATTTATAACATCTAATAAAGATAATATAAGTAAATTTGTATATTTAAAAGTATGTTAATATTCGTTTTACAAAAATATACAAAATTTGTCGCATTTTGTCAGTTTTACACACGCTGTAAAATTAGCGATTTTGATAATAATTTAAGATGATTTTGAAATATAAAGAGACATGTTTTAATTTATTTAAAGAAGTAAAAAGTTCATTTTAAAGTTTGGTTTACTTCAATATATAGCTTAACAAAAACGTCAAATTTTGACGGTAAAATTTGTTGACAAAAACACTGTTTTCAACCAAAACAAGTTGTCGACAAGTTGTTGCAACTTGATACATTTTCTAACATACACATGTGCATAAATACAACTTTACAAACTATTTAAACACTTTACATTTAGCACAAAAGACAAAAAGGGTTTAATTTTGAAAAGTTTACATAATAGAGTGTAAAAGGTGAAAAGACATGATTTGACTAATTAAGTTTTATTTAAATCTTTATAAACACCATCATTACATATATGTCATGTCTCATTTATGGGATGTTATGTGTATGCATGGAAAATGGGCAAAAGGGTAATTATGTAATTTAAAAAGTAAAGAAAAAAGATAAATCATTACTTAAGGACTTAACATCACATCCAACCTTCTCTTCTCATTAATGCACATCCTTTCTCATCTTGGAAAGGAACGAAAGTAAGTTGAAAATTCAAAAAGTAGAAGGGTATTTTAGTCATTTTGGCTAAGGTTAAAAATGTGATTTACATAGGAAATTTTTGCTATAAATACCACTACACTTTCACTCATTTTCTTCACACCTCTCATTCTTCTTCTTCTTCATTTTTGGAGCTTTCTTTTACTTGTTAATGGCTTCTCCTCTTTAAGAGAGGTATGAGGGTTAAAAATAGTGGAGTGCTTAAGCACTAATCCACTTGTTACTCTCTAACATCTTCTTAATTCACTTCTTCTTATTCTCTTCTTAAACAGGGCCTTAGGCCGTGAGCTTGGTAGTTGATAAGGGGAGGACGTGAGCAAACCAAGTAGAGATTGAGATGGTCGAGCACTTGGAAGCATGGTTATGTAACGCCCCACTCCGAGACCCACTCTAGTAAAGAGTATTACGGAGTAATACCGTCTACTAGAACGGAGAATAGAGTATAATGGAAGCGACCATATGTAATCAAGCTATAACTAACTACCGAATACGTCGAATAGGTGGTTTTCTTTTTCTCAAGTGGTTTGACGTATCCAATAGATATTTATAACGAAATTACAATGGCTAAGGAAAATAGGTTCAGAACAAACATAATACTAAATGATAACATCATCATCACAGAACAGTCACATAACAGTCACAGAACATAGGTACAATATATCGTCAATACAGATCCAAATATCAAAAGGTGGGTACAAAGCCACCGCTCACACATGTGAGTCAAAATATGTACATAAGAGACTGAATAATTAGAGTATCAAAATAGTGGACAAATATAAAGAGCTATCTATCAGCATAGCAGATAATGCCCAAGCGGAAGCGTAGAAAGCTAAGTCCAAAGACCTAACCTGAAACAACTCGGTCTGACCCGAGCGAAAACACTCGGGTCAGGCTAGCTAAACAATCGGTAATAACTGAGATATATAATGATGCGGTACATAAATCAAACAGTACTTCTCCAAAGAGAAGAGTAATATGGACTACATGAACATAATGACGATCCCTAATCATCAATAAACAGTAAAAATCTCCAAAGAGAATATCAACACCAAAGTGTTAAATAAATAAAATCGCCTCATATCATCGGCGTAGCCAAAGCTATATAAAGTTGCCCATAGGCAATAACCCCAAGAGTGACCAGAGTCTGTAATCAATGCCCAAGCAAAGATCGATGCTCCAAGGAGCAATAGGGATATGCTGAAAAGTCAATGAAATCGAATACTGACAAGCAGTGTCCAGAGACACTGTGAATCCACAAGGTAATCGCACTTACATCGTATGGTTCCATAGAACCAACACCGAATGGCGGTACTCGAATGGATATAAAAATCATCAAATAATACAAGTATAGCACGTGCATCGACCAGAGTCGTTATTGCCAAGTACTGTAGAGTTGTGATCGATCACTTGCACAGATGCGGAACGCGCGAGACGGCGAGATCCTTCCCAGAAGGATAAAGGCCCAGAGGCACATGCCGCAAAAACTGCTCCATAGAGCAGGTGTCCAGAGACGGTTGCCCAGAGGCGTGGTGACCCAGAGATCCAGTACTGGCCGCCCAGAGGCTAATGTGTCACAAACTTCTTGGAGAGGAACCCGTAAAGTGTCAACAATGAGTCCCATACCTCACGTTCGCACTAAACGGTTTACTAACCAATAGCAAGCTCACACTCCAAACAATAAAAAGTCCACCTCGTATCATCGGTAAACTAGACCCAAAGGTCAAAACGATCAATCGAATAGGTCGGGGATTAACCGGAAAGAAAATACACACGGTTCCATAGGCCGGAGATTTTCTGACCGTTTAAGCACCTTTCCACTTCGCTCGACGTGCTAAAAAGCGAGTGTGAGATTTTTATTATAGAAAATAATGGTGCGAAACGGATTTATAATTGATTTTAAAATCACTTTAAAACGGCTTTTGAAAACTCTCCTTTTATGGAGTAAATATTTTAATAATTAAAAATAACATTATATAATAATTTCGAAAGCCATTTAGGAGTGAAAAATCCTTTTAAAATAGTTCATAAAACCCGTGTACGAAATCTAGTGCCAAATCTCAGAGAAATCGATAAATCAGAAAATCACTGAAAGCCAATACTCGTGTTGGAAAATATTCCGAATGGTTGTGAACCAAAATTCGACAATTTTTGATTAGCAATTGAAGTCCAAAGGTTCGATGCGGAAACAATCAATTTGAAGCGGTTGCACCAAAATGGTGCAACCCGGACTCGGTTGCACAAAAATGGTGCAACCGGTGGGTCGGAACCCGGCTGCACCAAATGGGTGCAGCCCTTCTTTTTTTTTAGAAGCCGGCTGCACCACATGGTGCAGCCCGTTGCTGTGAACCAGGATGCACCATGCGGTGTAGCTGGTTCAGTCCAGCCCCAGCCCGCGTGGGCTAGGGGAAACAGCACGCCCCCCAGCCCGCGCGGGCTGGGGGAAACAGCAGGCCCCCCAGCCCACGCGGGCTAGGGGGAACAACAGGCCTCTCCGGCCCGCGCGGGCTGGGGGAACAATAGGCCCCCCAGCCCGCGCGGGCTGGGGGAAATAGCAGGCCACTCGCCCCCAGCCCGTGCGGGCTGGGGGAATAGGGATGCGTGCCATCCCATGCGGGCTGGCCTGGTACCGGCTAGCCCAACCGGGCTAGCCTGCTGTGCCCGGGCAGCAGCCTGGGTGCAACCCAGGCCTGCCCTGGTGCACTCAGAGCCCTGTTTTCAGCCTGTTTTCAGACTGAACCTTCCAGCCAGCTGAAAACACTGATTTTAGTGATTTTGGGGTGTTTTTTTTCAAGTTTTTGGCATCAAGTTTCACTAATATCAATCACTAACTACCATATAATGCTTACTACACTATATTAAAGGAGACAAAGGGCCAAAGCTTAGCATTACCTTATGAAGCAATATCACAAACACCTTATGTGCACACCCAAAATGAAAGCAAAGATGATCAAAGAGCTATGATTCACATGTTACATAATAAAACATGTTTTACTAAATGATTACTGAAATCAAAGAGGATTAAACACATATTAGAAGAGGTTTTTAACAATATACCTCTCTAGAAAGCAACAAAGACCACTATAGCATCAACCCAAATTAGCAAAAGATGATTAGGAGGCTATAAGATCAAAAAAACACATAAAACATGTGTTACCAAATAAATTTCAGAAATTAGAAAGGTATAAAAATGGATTTGAGGTGGGTATTTGCATTACCTTTGCATAGAATGACTTGCATAAGCTAAAACTAGAAGGAGATGAAGATAGAGGCCATTTTTGTTAAGAAAGCTTTAGGAAATGATTAGGGTTTTGATTAGGGATGCATGAATGAGGTTAGGAGAGTTTGAGATAATTTATAGAGGATGTTTAGGGTGGGTTATTGGGTTAAGTTTAGTAACCCAATAAGAAGAGGGTTATTTACATGTTTTCAAAAATTAGTCTAAGTGTTAATGTATGTTTATAAAACTCATTTTTCTTACCCGAACCCGTTTTAAAATCTCTCCTAAAATATTTAACTTTCCAAAAATAACATTTTATCCTCATTTTAAAATCCCATATTTCCCGTTTAATTAAAATAGCCTTTTTTTCAAATAAATTTTGTTATTCCAAATCCTTTTACGCTTCATTAAAATAAATAAAAATTCTAACTTTTATTTATTAATTGGTAATGCAAATCCCGGGTTGTTACAGGTTATGATAAGGTTTAGAAAGGTTTAGTGAAGTGTTGAATTAAATGAATGGTTGTAGAAAGTTAAACGTTTTGGTTAAAGGTGCGAAATTCTCATTGCTTTTGAATGTATATTTTAGTTATGTTAAAACAATCACATTTATAACCTTATGACATATGAATTGTTATACCAAATTGATTGTTAACATGGATAATTTGATAGTGATTTAATTAACTGAATTGCGATAATATACTCGTTATGGTATTAATAGTAAATGTTGGATTTGAAATCATATGTTATGTGATTGGTTGAATGGATGTTATGTTAGTGATAAATAATGAATATTGGATATGTTCATTTTGATTTAAATAATCACTTTGTTAATAAGACCATATTTTAGTAATGTGAGATATTTTGGAAAAATAAGTCTCTTTTCAAAAGTGAAATGAAAGTTAAAATAAAAGAGAATTTGAAATTTGAAGTGAAATTGATTTGAAAAGGATAATTAAATTGAAATTGAAATTAAGATGAATAGTGAAATTGAAATTGAAATCGATTTTGAAAAGTAAAGTTTGGTTTGAGGTTGAATTGAAGTTTAAATTGAAATTAGATTTGAAACCAAAGTTTAATTGAGTTTAATTTGATATTAGAATTGAAATTAAATTGAAATTGGAATTTAAAATTTAATATTAAAATAATGGAAATATAATAATATTATAATATGGTAATAGTGAAAATTCATTTTAAATACTTTAAAAAGTGAGAATATTGATTTAAAATAATTTGTAATGATTTTATAAGTGTTAAAATACAATTTGAATAGATTATTTAAAATATTGAAAAATAAGTTAAAACTAGGTGCGTCGTGCAACGGTAGTTCGCAATTTCGCGCCGAAAAATTCAAATGAATGTGTAGAGTGGAATATAGCTCGGAATTCTTCGAGATAAGAAAATTCTGAACTATTATATCCACATCTTCTAAACGAAGAAAGAAAATCAAAGTTTCGATAGGTAGATTTTGAATTAAGTCAAAATAAATTTTCCATAAAAATCGCGCTAGTGCAGTTTAGTGACAATAATAGAAAATCTGTTTAAATAGACGTTTTTTTATTATGGAATAAATTTGATAAATATATTTAAATGATTTAAAAGAGATTTGGATTGGAAAATATGAATTATCGAATGTTTAAAATTTGATTTAAGTCAAATAAGCTTATATAGCACTTTCCGCAACACTTTTATGCTGTGAATTCTATAACTTTTGGAATATGAGTTTAAATGTAACGACGTTTCCCAGAATCATTTATGAATGTTTTATAAAGGATAATTAAGTGTTTTGAAAGATGATTTGGAATATTTAAAAGCAATTCCAAAATAAAGTTGAAAATCTGAGTATACGGAAATGACTAGTACGTTTGTCCTGCCTGTGAGATCTGGGAAGATAAAACAAGGTGTTTAACTAAGGTTAGGTATAGAGCAACCAGTGCCCTGAACTTACGTGGCCTATGTTTTCTTTTCTCAGGCGAGGGGTGGAACAGATCGAAAGGAAAGCCCGGATGCTCTTAAATAAAAAGATTCTGTTAAGTTTTCCAAAATAAAAGAAGATTAGTATTATCCAGAATTTAAGAAATATCCAGAATGAATGATTTCTATGATCCAATTTACTCCAAAATGTTTGCTCAGATTTATTTTAGGGTTTATCGTAAATGATGTCTTAAATAACATTGTTTTTGACCCGCATAAAAGTAAAGAATTTGATTGAAAGTTAAGTAAGGGAATTTGAGATATTTTCCAAAAAAAAGAATGATTTTTTTAGAATTATCCTAAGTCAAAAGGAAGAGATTTCGAAAATCATCCGAAAAGAATTAAAGTGAAAAGAGACTTAATAAATCCTGTATACTCATATTCACTTGTATCGATATTGGATTTCAAAGGAACCGGGGTTGTATTTGGTTGATTCCTATCCAAAAAACGCTTCGAATCAATGTATACGTTTGAGCGTGAGGACTACTTGTTGACTTGCTCTGGGTAGCTCCCGAGTTATATATAGCAGTGGTTTCCTCGTTGTGGAGATTTTTCGTATTGCAAGGACTACTCACTACTAGTGGTAGTAGGAGAGTGCCTTCGGTTTGTCCTGCTTCTGGAGAACTTATATGGACGTTTGTCTGACATTTCTAAAGATTGCATACATTGGTTTTTACAAACGTACATCAGCGGTGGCGGAGAAGGCAACTTCTCTTAGTTTAACAACCTCCTTGAGACATACGAGCTCAAAGGTTGTACTTTTGTGGAAGGCGATTAGTAGTCAACAGAAATGGCAATGTGGCAATCGAAGATGTGATATGTGCTATGTGAAAAGGTAATCGTTTGCCTTAAGCCTCATCAAACCGAAAATGACCGAAACAGGATTAGATGCAACAAGGCTAAGTGGGTCATTCCCAATTAGGGTATGATCATCCCCTTCTCGATATATTTCTTCCTGCTATGACGTTCGGGATGTTAATTTATGTGGTGTATGGAAAGAGAGCTCTCGGATAAAGGTCGGTAACGACCGGGGGATGACATATTTGGTACCATCTAGTTATAGAGGTGGGTCGGTCTTGTGTTGGTAGAGAAGCTGTGTGATGGTTTCTTGGGACATCCATCTAGAGGTGTACCCATTTTGGAAGGTAGATCCTGGGCCTGGTCATTTGTATGGAAATCCATTCTCCAATAAGAACCTACAGTTTTGTTTGTAGAGCCTAGTATATTGGAATTTAATAATGGTAACAATTTCGGCTAAGATTAATAAGTTTATTTGCAAATCTTTTCACAGAGATGTCATTAGAAATAATATCTTTTGATATAAATGTGTTTTAGTTATCATAAGTAAAAACCCGTCCGTGTTTATGTGTGGGTGTGGTCTTATGAGATACTCTTTATTTCAAAGGATTTTATCCAAAGGCTGATATATGGCACTTTCATTTATTATTAAGTTTTTCTCACGCTGGTTTATCAAGCCTGATCCGGGTATTTTCAATACTCGGGTCAGATCCGAGTAGTTTCAGATTAGTCGAAGGCGGTTGGAGTTTCCAGAGGAAAGCCGGAGATATTCATCGACGTATGGAAATATTCTATTATCCGCTATACTTAGTGTACTTTGTTTGATGTTTGTCAGCAACTGTAAGGACAGATATTTATAGCTGTCCAAGCTGAATTTAGGTTAGACTCTGATACATGTGTTTAAAAGTCTTCCGCTATAAAAATATTTGTTCAATATTATATTTTATTCCATTCATGTGAGATTCCGTTCTATCTATTTTTCTTTATTTCCTTTCATATTCCGTATTTTTATGCAATTTGAGTTGGACATGTATGGTTTATTGTCGATTCAAAGAGTATAGGAAAACGGGCCTTTACAGAATGGATTGGCTACGAGATGATGGCAGCTGTACTTCGAGACTTAGAGTATAAGCTTCGGGCTTGGCTTAGAAGATCTCTAAAGATGCTTTGGAACAAGACGACGATACTCAACGACTAGTGATGAATATCTAGAGCCGTTTCGAACTTAACAACTCAATGATGGGAGCTGTACGATGATCTAAAGGATAAGTTCGAGGGTATGAACTTGTGAAGTTGAGCAAGGATGTGCTCTGCTATGGATATGACGTGTATATAGGGATTGTTGATAATTGGATGTTTCAACTGTACACATAAAGTGGAGGTACATAAAGACGCTCACCTAGGCCATGATGGGCTCCGTATCTTCATATGAATGATTTGTCTTACCTTGGACCTGCCATGACGATCAGTTTAGTTCTTGGCCTACTAATTGATACGGATTTGAGTACTGAGAAACTAGGACATTGAATATCTCTGATCGATGATGGGGTCATACGAGTTATCATGTATCCAATACACTGAGTGACTGATGTGAGGATGGATGATGGATGTTATATTTTCTTGGTTTTCTAGGGATGTCACATAACATAGTTACCATTGATGTAAATATTTAAACACACTACACATATTCTGACGTATAGTACACCCATGATGATTATGATGTAGAATAGCATTTATTTTATGTTATGTGTTAGCTCTTTGGGCACAGGGATAGGTCAGGTATGATTTTCTATACCATATGTCCTACTATATTAACTTATACAGTATTTTGAGTTTTTCTGCCACTCACGCCATATTATTTTCCGATTTGTGATTTTATGCTTTGCTTCTTGTTATCACGGGTACTCCTAAATGAGTAGAAGAGATAGCTAAGTTATGCGACATGTGGAGCTATACAGATGGACAAGCAGGAGACTGTACTTCCTTATATTTGTATGTTGACTTATCTTTGCTTATTTCGCTATGCGACACTATAGAGACCAGACAGTGTTGGCTTATTTTATTTAGAAATGTTTTGTCATCTCAGTTTATTTATCAGTTCTATGAACTCTACTATTGTTTTGTATAACTGTATGAACCTATAAACTCTGATACTATGGTTTATCTAGCTATTATTGCCTCGTATGTTTTATATCTATGATGATTATCATATTTTATTCGATACAATGTGAGATATAGGACAGATTCTATGATTGTGATCGTTTAGCTACTTTACAATCCTTAACGGTTATCCTACACCAACTGGGCCCCGTTAAAGCGCACTATTTGGGTACATTGAGTACCTGATGTGTAGGGCGGCCGTCACAGTACGACTATAATTGGATTTGAGTTAAAGCATTGGAAATGAAGCGCTATTTGATAGAGAATTTAATTCCTTAATTGTATGAGGTCGGTATCAAGACCAAGTGTAGTCAACTCAAAGTCAAAATCTCCAGTCAGAGTAGAATGTTTAATAATAAATGTTTTTGTTTAATTAATGACTTTTTTATGAATCAATCGAGTTGAATGTGGATAATATTGGGGTTTTGACCAATACCAGACTCCATATATCCTAAAGTGATATTGTGTTGATGAAGAACGTGTTAAATTATTTTCACCATTGGAACTTCTTAAAATGATGTAAAATATGATTTTGTCGAAAAGATTTTATAAGAAATGAATTCGGTCAAACTATCACACCACTAGATAAGGTGACAGGTGGATATTAATATTCGAATTATTCGATGTTAATCGCTGGTTGAATTCATACCTATGAGTCACACAACCGTATTTGTGAATTCTCCGAATACCACATGATTTAATTGGTTCACAAAGTATTATAAATTAATTAATGCTTAATAAATATCAACTATTAATGTATTTGATTTATAAGGTGTCATTAGTATTCGGGGTAGCTCGTTAAATTCTTCTGGGTGCTATGGGTAATTATTTGGATGTGTATATAAAAGTTATGTATGCACGTATCGATATACGATACCAATATATATTTAAACAGGCTTTAAATATATTTAATTACTTAAATGGGCTTTGTGATTTTTTATTCATATAGGATAATGTATGGCCGACTATAGAAGGTGAGATACGGTCTAGATATTTTATTTTGATCTAATTGGGAATTAACGAGGAAGGTTGTTATAATAACCCGCCTCAGAACAGACCTAAATTCCAATCCAGAAAAGGCTTGTCGAAACTTAGGCCCATTCCAAAGCTTGCTATTGATTGGTATAAAGAACAATACAGAGTTATTTATCTACACATTCAGAACTCACAACGGAAGGATAAAATATAATAACAGAAACAGTACCCATTTCATTTAAAATCCAAATGTTATGAAATCCATAACATAATATCAATAACAACTGACACATATCTGTAGCACAACATTTTCAAATACATCATAATTCTCTAGAGGATACGTCAGAAAATAACATAAGCAGATAAATAGGTAAACTGTCACAAGTTTCCTCCTCGCCTTCGCCATTAGCATTGCCTTTCCTAAAAATGTATTGTAATGAGGAGGGAGTCGGAACAACATGTGTCCAGTGAATAAAAATCTCGAGCCTTACTGTAACCGTACTTGTGCAGTGTAATTTAAATAGGAATATGTCTTTCGTATTTTGTCTTTATTATAAGTCTTTCCAACTTTAAGCCCTGGGGCTTTTTAAATTCAAATTCCATAACAGTTACTTTTAAGACCAATAAATCGTATTTATCGTCAATATTTTCCTATCAATGTAACATGTAATACACAAGCCACTTAATGAAAGAGAGTGCGGATTAAAGATCTTAAGGATAATTTAACACTAGAGGGGGGTGAATAGTGTTTAATGGATTCTAAGACTTATATGGACTAATTTAAAATTTATGATATAAATAAATGCAGAACTTAATCACAGAACAATCACAGAATCAAACACAGATGCAGAAAGTAAATAAAAAGTAGTAAAAGGAGAGAACACATTGGATTTTATACTGGTTCGGAGTTACTGTACATCCAGTCATGTACTAAGGCAAACACCTCATACGGATTTTTATTATACCAATTTCCATTTTACAATCCTCAATTTCTAAAGGCCTTAAGGTACCCTCCTATCTCTCGAGTCTGGCGCAAACTCTCCTGATTTATGGTACACAAGATCACCTAATTGATTTCCAGGCACAACCACACCTTACAGAGAGACTCGATAAATTTTTGATTACAAATTGATCCTACAACTCTGTATAGCACTTTGATCTTCGAGAGAGGGTAGAGAATCAATCGAGAATGAGATTCTAATTTGATTCACTTGGGAATTCGGCGGAATTTCGACATGATCCTAAAAATGTGAAAATTTTAGAATATGATTTGTGGAGAAGGAATGAATAAAATAAGAAATTTGTTAGTTAAATAATTCGTTTGTGAAAGCTATTTATAGACCACCAATGGTCATAACCATTCATGAAGAGATTTAAACGAATAGACACTTCTTTTGAAAATTGAAACTTTTGAATTTAACGACCACCATGTCGGCATGGGGTATCCCATGATGTCGACGTCCCTTAGTTAAAAATAATGTGAAATTTGTTTCAAAAATGGTATTGAAAGGAAAACAAGATAAAATGATTCTGGAGTAAAATAAACTAATTTTCCTATGTTTTAAAATAAAGAAGAGTAGAAAAATATATTTTTAGAATGTATATTAAATTTGATTTTAAATCCGAAGTATGTATATTATAAAGAATATTTAAAAATCATAGAATAGTTTTTAAAAACAAATGAAATTTAAAACAAGAGTTTATTTAAAAACAAAACCAAAAATATTTTAAGGCTAAAACATCTTTCTGAAGATCATTTGAAAAGATAATTTTTAAGGCTAAAACATTTTGAAAAGAAGTTTTGAAAATCATTTTGAAAAACCATTTTGAAGTAGTTTTGCAAGCTTCTTCCAGCAGAATATCTCATCATATCAGGACTCAAGAACTTGTACAAAACCAAGACGTTCGTGGGTTTGTAAGCCACTTGTCGTAGGTTTGTAAGCTACATGTCGTGGGTTTGTAAGCCACTAAGAATGTAGAAATGGGTTCCATCTCAAATGAAATTTGAAATGAAGATTTTCGTGCTATCATGAAGTTTTAACAAAAACTAGACACTCATCTTGTAATTTTGATCTTGATACTCTAGAGTCTTCAATCTTGATATCTCCATTCTGAATCTTGAGTCTTGAGTCTTTATACTGATCAGTCTTTAGTAATCAATACCTGCATATATATACACACACACATATACATACATACATACATACATACATACATATATATATATATATATTCCATGTATACATATTTATCTGGACAATAGTGTTAGTATATATTTTATTATAAGATAAGTTAAAAAGGTTGTTGTCATCAAAACCAAATCTTAATTACTAACAATCTCCCCCTTTCTGATGATGATAACCTGTATTTATAAAATATATTTACCATATCATAACTCCTATCATAACTCCCCTTTACTCCATGACTCCCTTTACTCCAATCATAACTCCCCCTTACTCTAAGCCAACTACTATTTTATAACTTCTCCCCCTTTGTCGTCAACAAAAACTTCTTACTAATAAATCTCCTGAACTTGATATAAGATAATCACCATAATACAACAAAGTAATCCATATATAAGTGTAATAAGTGCTATGTATGAAATGTGATCATAAATGTGAAATGTGATCGTGAGTGTGATCATAAGTGTAATCCATAATTAAGTCAATCATCGTTCAATCATATTTGCAGTAATTATTCAATCCAATTATATATACAAACCATATCAAATGTTTTAAATAAGTAAAGTCAGTCAAGTTTAAAACACACCAATCATATCAAACAAATAACATACAAAATAACTAGACATTCTTTGGTACTTCCACCCATCCTCCTTCTCCAAAGATAGGGTCTGCTTTGATGGCATCCATTCTTCTTTATCTTTATCGAGAGTGACTGATGGATTTCCTTCGAGATCGTTCTTGTTAAGAGCTAAGATCATCCAACGAAGGGCGTCGAAATGTCTCTCTTTCTCCTTGATTATCTGCATTTGACTAAATTCTAAGTGGCGTTGATTACGAAGTATGAATGTAAGGATATTCTTGAAGGAAGTGAGAGTTTCCTCAAGATTATCACATAGATTCTTAATCGGAGAAGTCATAATTCAAGAAATAGGAAGAAATATGAAAGGGAGTGATTAGAAATGAAGTTTGATCATTTTTTTCTGGAAGAAATAGGTATAAATAGGGGTAGAAAGTTGATTAAAATGAATAGACATAAGTTAGTTACAAGAAATTAAAATTTGAAAGTGTAACTACTTTCTGCCCATTGTATGTCGACATGGGGGGCTGGTGGATGTCGACATGCCTCTGCCTAAAGTGACAATTTGCTTTGTTTTGAATATTATGAACAAACCTATGCAATTAAAATTTGTATAATATAAAAAGAAGCTATTACAGAGATAAGTGAAGTAGAATAACAGAAAATAAAAGATTTCATTAATGATTTTAGTCAACATTACATAAAATAATATAATATTAACTAAAATAAAGGAAAACACATGGATAGAACTTGAAGTAAACAAGATAACATGAACTAAAACTAATTAGATGAAGATGAAGAAGATGATAGTCCAAGCTTTCTACTAACTTTCCCGAAGAACTTGTCAATTTTAGTGGAAATCTTATCCATTTTCTTACTCATTGATCTTTTTAGTGTCTTTTGATTTTCCACTATAATTCTTTGATTATTGAGAATGGTCTTAATGGATGGATTAGCGGGATTAGTAGGATATTCAATACTCTCTAAGGAAGTTTCTTGATCTTCCTCTTCCTCCTCTTCAATTTCCATCCCTTCCTTTTCCTCTTCTTCTTCTTTTTCGTCGTTTCTTCCATCTCTTCACGAGCAAGCCTTTCTTCCTTTTCCGTAAGTGTCTCATATGGTTGAAACACCAACAGAATTTGCATAAGGGAAATGTTTCCATGGTTGAACACTTTTCTAGTTATAAATTCTTCCCTTTTGAAATCAACTCCAAAGTAATTAAAAATTTGAGTGAGATAAACTACAAGATATAATGTGTTTTCACCCATAGTAAAATTCTTCGGCCTTAGCTCATCCAAAATAACCTGAGCCCAATTAATATCATAATTTCCAAAAATTGCAAAAGAAGCTTTGCAAGCTTTCAAGTTGGGTCATTGTGGTTTTTCGATCTAGGTATAAGAGTGTGTTGAATAAGAAGGTTAACGATTCTTACTTTGGGATGAAAATAACGATTTTTGAATTCAAAATTGTCATTCCCCTTCAAAGATGTGATGAAATGTCTCTCAATCATTTTTATTTCTTTGAAATTTCGAGAGATTCATTTCGGTATACTTGCATCCCAAAATATTTCCTACAATTTCACAATCCCAAACTATTTGTGTTCCTTTAACACCACTCTAATTTGTCCATCTTTCCCATCATAAAAACCATGATTCAAATTCGCATAAATCATCTTAACAAGATTTGGATGACATACAGAATATTTTTGTTTGTTATCTACTACACTAAAAATAGAACATTGTAGAAAAAGATTTTCAATTTCATAAGAAGGAAAATCTTCAAAAATAACAAATTTCCCAGTATGAATTTTACGAAAGTTTACATAATTGATGTAAGCTTTGATAGCTTTCGGGTCATTAAAAAGAAAGTTTTTGATATCTTTTGGAAGCCTAATGGTGTTAGGAGTTCTTGAAGAGGTCATTGAAGAAGTTTGAGAGGATTGAATATAATGAAGAAAAATTTGAAATTTAAAATAAAAGTGAAAAGTGATAATAAGGAGAGTGAATTAATAAGAGATTCTATAGACATGTTTTCTGTCAAGAGGCACCTTTCCAGGGCATTGAAGTTGGTGAAAAGGTGGAGGAAAATTCAAAAGTTTGAATTCAAATTTTGAAATCAAATTCTTAGGGGCATGTCGACATAGGGTATGCAGGTATGTCGACATGTGCCTATTGAATCAAAGGACAAGTGTATGTTTCTAATTTCTATGTATATACTATGTCCTATATTCTACTTATATAATTCCTGTGATAACATTAAATATAATAATACTTAAATATTAATAATTTAATATTTAAAATATTACTAAAATAATATTATTTTTAAATTTAAAATTCAAATTTCAAGGGATAAAATTGAATTTAAAATTCAAGGAACTTAAAAAAAATTAAGCAAACAAACAAGCATCCATTCAAACAAGAAAAATTAAAAATATTGTAAATGCGTACCTATTTTTAGATCCATACTTCCATCGTCATCTGATTCATGAATAGCAATGAAATACAGATTTGAATTATCCATCTTCTTTTCATCGTCACTGGATGATGAGACTGAGTCATCAAGTGTTATTGTGTATGCTTTCTTTCTTTTCCATGACGAATCGTTGTTTGAAGGGAACAACTGTTTATCTAAATACAGACAATCTTTCCTATGATGCCCGACTTTATTGCAATTGTAGCATCTATCATTGTTGACGTTCTCCGTATTATTTCTGGAATTTCTTTGATCATTATTTTGTAATTTTTCATTTTTCCATATTTTAGGAATTTCCAGAAGTTTCTTATTATGAAAGCAATCTCCTCATCACTGTCTGGTTCCGAATCTTCAGTTGTTGCATTTGAATGCTAATGACTTCTTTTCTGTAACCTTGTTTTCTCTTCTTCCTTGCAGTTGAACTTCATAAGACATCAGATTCTCAATTAATTCTTTTATTTTTATTAGACTGATATCATTTGCTTCTTCGATTGCAAGTGCCTTTTGATCCCATTCTTGAGTGAGTGAATTTAGAATTTTTATGACTTGGTCTTCCTCCGAAAGGCCTTTTCCAAGTGCAATTAGTGAACGAACAATATCTTGAAATCGACAATACATGTCGAAAATGGACTCATTTTCATGCATTTTAAATAATTGAAACTGATTAGTTAATACGGAAATTTTAGTCTGTTTAACTTTGCTTATTCGTTCATGAGTAACTTGCAAAGTTTTCCAAATTTCAAATGTGGACTTAGAAACAGACACTCTATTAAACTCATTCCCATCTAATGAACAAAATAATATATTCATAGCCTTTGAGTTATTTTGTGCAACACCCTTTTTCTTATCGGTCCACGGGGCAAAATTTGTAGTTGGTTCAACATACTAAGTTTGTGTGATATTCCAAGTGTCTAATCCTACCGATTGTAAATAAAATTTCATTCTACAAGCCCAATATGCATAATTACTTCCATTGAAAAATGGTGGTCTGACAGTAGACTGACCTTCTACAAATGAACTAGTGTTAGTGTTAATAGAACTAGTGCCAGAGTTGACATTACCAGCGTGGGTAGCCATTAAAATAATTTTCAAGTTTCAGATTATGAAAACTAAGAAAACTTATGCTCTGATACCAATTGAAAGAGAGTGCGGATCAAGGATCTTAAGGCTAATTTAACACTAGAGGGGGGATGAATATTGTTTAATGGATTCTAAGACTTAAATGGACTAATTTAAAAATTATGATATAAACAAATGCAGAATTTAATCACAGAACAATTGAATCAAATATAGATGCAGAAAGTAAATAAAAAGCAGTAAAAGGAAAGAACACACCGGATTTTATACTGTTTCGGAGTTACTCTACATCCAGTCCTGTACCAAGGCAAACACTCATACAGTTTTTTATTATACCAATGTCGTGATTACAATCCTCAATTTCTAAAGGCCTTAAGGTACCCTCCTGTCTCTCGAGTCCGGGATAAAATCTCTTAATTTACGGGACAGAAGATCTCCCATTTGATTTCCAAGCACAACCACACCTTATAGAGAGACACGATAAACTTTTGATTACAAATTGATCATATAACTCTGAATAGCACTTTGATCTTTGAAAGTGGGTAGAGAATCAAACAAGAATAAGATTTTAATTTGATTCACTTAGGAATTCGGCAGAATATCGGCACGATCTTAAAAATATGAAACTTTTAGAATATGGATTTGTGGAGAAGGAGTGAAGAAAATATGAAATTTTTTAGTTAAAAAAATTGTTTGTGAAGGCTATTTATAAACCACCATTGGTCATAACCATTCTTGAAGGGATTTAAACGAATAGACACTTCTTTTGAAAATTGAAACTTTTGAATTTAACGACCTCCATGTCGACATTGGGTATCCCATGTTTCGACATCCCTTAGTTAAAAATAATGTAAAATTTGTTTCGAAAATGGTAATGAAAGGGAAACAAGATAAAATGATTCTGGAGTAAAATAAACTAATTTTCCTATGTTTTAAAATAAAGAAGAGTAGAAAAATATATTTTAAAATGTATATATAAATTTGATTTTAAATCTTAAGTGTATATATATATTATAAATAATATTTAAAAATCAAAGGATAATTTTAAAAAAGCAAGAGTTTAAAACAAGAGTTTATTTAAAAACAAAAACAAAGAATATTTTAAGGCTAAAACATCTTTTTGAAGATCGTTTGAAAAGATAATTTTTAAGGCTTAAACATTTTGAAAAGCAGTTTTGAAAATCATTTTGAAAAACCATTTTGAAGTAGTTTTGCAAGCTTCTTCCTGCAAAATATCTCATCACATCAGGACTCCAGAACTTGTATAAAACCAGGATGTTCGTGGGTTGGTAAGCCACTTGTCATAGGTTTGTAAGCTACTTGTTGTGGGTTTGTAAGCCACTAAGAATGTAGAAATAAGTTCTATCCCAATGGAAATTTGGAATGAAGATTTCTGTGCTATTATGAAGTTTTAATAAAGACTAGACACTTATCTTGAAATATTGATCTTGATACTCAAAAGTCTTCAATCTTGATATCTCCATTTTGAATCTTGAGTCTTGAGTCTTTATACTGATCAGTCTTCAGTAATTAATACCTGCATATATATATATATATATATATATATATATATATATCCTACATATACATCTCTGTCTAGATAATAGCGTTAGTATGTATTTTATAATAAAATAAGTTAAAAAGGTCATCGTCGTCAAAACCAACATCTTAGTTCCTAACACTTAATACCTTTTTAATGGGAACTAAGTAGACTCTGACCATTTAATGCCTCATTTAGGGTAGGCCCCTATCATATAATACCTATCCCATGGTGGATTCCTCATCATTACTTATCTAGTTGACATTTCACGGAATCTTTCGGTTACTTAATATTTCATATCGAAGCGGACCCTTTCCAAGATTTCCATTACTGTGCCTAACCATTAACCCCGACCATTTATTACTTCCTACGTAGGCAAGAGGCGGGCCCTCAGATAGCCACTTTATACCTTCAATCCCCAAGTAGGTCCTTTGTATTATGGCCCATATCCCATAGTGACGTCTTATATTAGTCCGACTATTCATAAGTACTGGTAGGCAGATTAGCCGGGTATGTTTACCCTACAAAAATTGGACTAACCTTGCATCATCCATAGTTACTTATTATAGGTGATGTCTCATATCATCCCCAAAGTCACGTTGTTGGTAGCCAGATTAGCTAGGCAGACTTCTGTGTGCCTTTGACGGACCTCGCATCCCTATAACTTAGTCATAATTCATAGCACTCTCTTAACATATTATCGCACATCTCCCTATATCCACTATTAAGGCCTTATAAGAAAACTTCTTATTTCACCTCTATAGTTAGTTACTTGCCTAAGAGGGATTCAATCATAAATAATAACCTATTAACTACATAATTAATATGTTATGATTATACGTTATTTACGCTAATATATATGGTTTACGCCAGAAATGGCACCAACACCCAGAAATTAGATGAAAGCACCAATTCTATTCAAAATAAAGAAAAAGCAATAGAAATGGCAGGAAAGTAAAAGGAGAACAAGAATTTTTATAGTGGTTCGGCATAATCTTCGGCCTACGTCCATTTAAATCTTTGTTATAAGTTATTCTCTCTCCAAATTACAACTGGATAAACTAGATCTGGCCATTGTCTAGTGTATCTCAGATTTAGAATGGAGTTTCTAAAATGTTTGAGAGGTAGGAGATAAGAGTGAAGAAGAAGAAGAAGTTCCAAATCCAAAAGTTAGAGAACTGGAGAAGATCAAGCAGAAAAAGATCCCACTTTAGTTGCATGTAGGCTGTTTCTTATAGGGAAACAGGCGTAAAGATCCAGAAGCTTGCTTATATTGACATCCAGGTGATATCAATACATCACGTAAGAGAGCTCGAAGGCCTACATTTCAATAGAATAACTCGATGCTGACCTAAATAACCCAGCATCGACTTATTTTGGCTTGTCCAAATTATACTCTTCCACTAGTGAGCTCCTTTTATCTTTCTTTTGAGTTGTTCTAAGTCCTTCACCATCGACTTTGAGTTGATTCCAATAATTTTTTTGATAGTTGTTTCCTTTGCTTTCCTCTTGCTAATCCTTTGAATTTCTCGTCCAAATTATTGGAAAATCACTTGACCATGAGTTATTAGAGTAGCATCAGAGTTGTATGGTGTTTAAGAGGCAAAATAACTCAAGGTCGATCTATTTAGCTCGGGGACGAGTAAAATATTTAGCCAATTTTCATTTCAAAGTTCTTGAGCTCATCCCTCTAGTCCTATTGATCATGTTTCCAAGTCACTGAATCACTTTATCATGGTTTTGATCTTCTAAGTCCGATCGAAATTTGCTTTGGCTAAAAATCAGGTTAACGCTTACCTCTTAAAGTATGCCTTTCGAATATAAGATATGCTTTGCTCAAGAATAAGTTCTAGCAATCAATCTTCGATATTTATGCTCTCAGGCTATTTATTAATCCTAATCTTAGTGAATTATCTGAAAGTGTCATTCTGCATATCCAAGCCATCATGCGGTCACCCAGGGCTTATCTTCTTTTCTCCGATTGTAAGGCATTCAAATCCTTTTATCAAGTCTGTATCCACTCTAAGGCTTGGTCTCGTCAGACCGTTGATATTTCAATAAAGAGTTTCGATCTCACTAGATCATCTATCGCCCAATCTAGGGTTTGATCTCTCTGGATCATTTATTGCCCAATCTAGGATTTCGATCTCTCCATATCCTTACTGAGCCCAATCCATTTGCTTCCGACTAGGGGGCCCAATGACCAAGCAAGGACATTCACTCACTCTCCGATTAAAGGACTTACTTTTCGTACAAGTCCATCCACTCGCTCTTTGGCAAGGAAACTTGCACCCTGCACTCCCGTCCCGACTCTCCGGCCGAGACTTAACGCAATCAGTATCGTACAAGTCCATCCACTTGCCTCTAATAAGGGAACTTGCACCCTGGACTCCGATCTTGACTCTCCGACTGGGACTTAACGCGATCAATATCGTACAAGCCCATCCACTCGCTCTCTGACGAGTAAACTTTCACTCTACACTCCGGTCCCATCTCTCCAGAAGGGATTGAAAGCAATCAATATCGTACAAGCCCATCTGCTTGCTCTTCGACGAGGGGACTTGCACCCTGCACTCTGATCCCATCTCTTTGGACGAGATTTAAAGCGATCGATATCGTACAAGCCCATCTGCTTGCTCTCTATCGAGGGGACTTGCACCCTACACTCTGATCCCCTCTCTTCGAATGGGACTTAAAGCGATCAATATTAGCCATCACACTCAAGTGGATTTTTCAAGAGTCAAGTATTAAAATCAAAGCAAACAAATAGAAATTCTAATTGTTTATCCTAAACCCGACTCAGAGCGAAGACCAATCTAGGCCTCGTACATATGTAAGCGGTCTGAGGTTATTATCATCCTAATTAGTCATCCCAGACAACTAACTCAAAGTATGCCCAATAACCTATCTAGACCTTGTATACATGTGAGCGGTCTAAGGTTATTATTATCCTAATTATTCAAAGAAAGAAAAAGAAAAGCGAGGAAATCAAACTTGACTCCCGACCATCATGGTCGTGGGATTTCGAGCCTCGGACCAGATCCCTGGTTGTTCCTTGGTGCATTCGCTACCAATGGTGGTTGCTTTAGCCATACCATTGTAGTTTGGTTCCTTACGTACTATCGCGGCTGGTTGCTTCGAACCAGTTCTTCTATAAGATCATAAGGTTCCGGCACATCTTTGTTTCATGCTCCTCTGGCTCATGGAAGATGTAAAACTTTCCAGACCTTATCTTTCGATCAATGGGTTCTCTCCTAGTTGTCTTTCGAAAGGAGATCTGGCCCATAGTGTCCAAATATATCCTCTCCATGTCTCATTTATATCAGTGTAGGAAGAGAATTTTGACTCCCTCCTTTGTCCTTTCGCTTCTCTAAAGTCATTATTGACTCTTCTCTTTCCTTTGTCTTTTCTGTTTCCTACTCCGAATAGTCCTTTGTCATCCACGGCATTAATTTCAGCATCATCAGCTTCGATGTATTTCTGACGCAAATATCTCTTGGCTTCATGGTACAATTCGACAAGATCCATCGATGGACCATTTTCCAATGCAACTTTGAAGTTGGTCTTGCTTGCGACTCTACATACCGTCGCCATTAAGATTATAGATGAATTCAGTTTATCGACAGCAGCAGCTGCAGTATTGAATCTTGTCAAATAGCTTATCAAGATGTCTCTGAGTTTTATTTCACGCTTGATAGAGTCATCACATTCTTCGATTGCAAGACATGAACTCTGAACTGTCTTAAGAACTTATTCACCAAATCGGTCCAAGTGCTTATGGACCCATTCTCCAGTTATCTGAACCACATCGCGGCCACATTTGTCAAGTATGATGGGAACCACTGCCCTATTACCTCCTCAAAATCTCCCAACACCTCCCTCAGTCGACTGTATCTCATCAGATGAACCATTGAATCCAACTTTACGTTGTATATTTTCAGCATCGAAAGCTTAAATCGGTAGGATTCCTTGCATTCTTGATATTAGAAGTGAGTGGATTCCTGTTGACATCCTCTAAGCTTTGATATAGGGGTCCACCCCTAATTATCCTTCTTACTAACTCAGTAATTCAGTTTTCATTGTCCAGTGATGGCCTTTGACCAAAAGCAATATTCTATCTCCGCTACTGTGGGGTAACTCCGAAACATACTATGGCATGTACTCCTCTGGCTGCACATTAGCATTCTGACCTGCTCCTTTGGCTTCATTCTGTTTGCATTCCTATGGGGAGATTCTGGCACATATTCCTTTGGTCGTTGCTGATTCATATTCTGATTTGCATTTCTAGCTCCAGTATTATCCATTTTCAACATCCCACCAGTCACACCAACATTGCCCCTAAGTATCGTTTTGTTGGTACCAAGTAGATTTGGGTCGGTACTGAGTTGTTCTACTTGTGGGAGGCATTATTCTAGTTTACTCTGATCCAACTCCAGATGTTCCAGCATTAGCTCCTTGTCCTTGGTTCTAAATTCCAGCATTCCTAGTTATTACTTGTTGTCCCATCCTTTGAAAAATTTCCTACAAGCATTTCCTGTTTTCCAATCATTAATCGATCCGGAATCTCCTTTATCATCTTCTCCATTTTTTCTTTAGTCACATAGATGTATTGATGAGAATTTGAGGACACCTCCTAGCTGTCTCCATGCTCTGGTTGGATTCCTCAAGCCTTAGATCAATTGTTAGGTCTCTTCGTCTTCTCCAAATTTCAAATCCAATCTCTTGGTTGTGAAATCTAGCTTCCTTCATAATGAAAGCACCAAAATGTTGATGCTAGAAATGGCACCAGCACTCAGAAATCATATGAAGGCATCAATTCTATTAAAAATAAAGCAAAAGCAGTAGAAATAGCAGGAAAGTAAAAAGAGACACAAGAATTTTTATAGTGGTTCGGTGTAATCCCTGGCCTACGTCCACTTAAATCTTTGTTATAAGTTGTTTTCTCTCCAGATTATGGCTACTTATATCAGTTCTGGCCTCAGTTTAGTGGATCTCATATTTACAATGGAGTTTCTAGAGTGTTTGAGAAGTAGGAGATAAGAGTGAAGAAGAAGAAGAAGTTACAAGTCCAAAAGTTAGAGAACTGGAGAAGGTTTAGTAGAAAAAGATCCCTCTTTAGTTGCAGATAGGCTGGTATTTATAGGAAAACAGGTATATAGGTCTAGAAGCCCGCTTGTATTAAAGTCCAGATGATAGCAATGCATTACACAAGAGAGCTTGAAGGCCTACAATTCAATAGAATAACTCGATGTCGACCTAAATAACTCGGCACCGAGTTATTTTGGCTTGTCCAAATCATATTCTTCCACTTGTAAGCTCCTTTTACCTTCCTTTTGAGTTGTTATAAGTCCTTCTTCATCGACTTTGAGTTGATCCTAACGATCTTTTTGATAGCTGTTTCCTTTGCTTTCCTTTCGTCAATCCTTTGAATTTCTCACCCAAATCATTGAAAAATCACTTGACCATGAGTTATTGGAGTAGCAAGAGGTATATGATGTTCGGAGGCAAAAAGTGGAGGCAAAATAACTCGGGGCCAATCTATTTAACTTGGGGCCGAGTTAAATACTTAGCCAATTTTCATCTTAAAGTTCTTGAGATCATCACTCTAGTCCTCTTGATCGTGTTTCCAAGTCTGTGAATTATTTCATCCTAGTTTTGAGAATGTAAGTCCGATTGAAATCTACTTTGGCTCAAAAGCAGGTTAATAAATATGCACCCAGTAAATTTCTACCCTGAACTAGCGTTTAAATGTCAAATCTTCAAAAATCATACAAGTCTCATTTTCATATTAACAAACATACCATGACTCCAATATCCATAATTCAATTAACGGACTTGTATAAAATAGAATCCAAATCCAATTTACTTTATACCAAAACAAAAGAATATATCAATACTAGAAACTTATAATTTAAACACCTTTACGCTCTATTCAACTTCTTTTGACATGAAATTGGGTAAAGGGAATTTCTATTCAAATTATGGAAATAGACGGTGCATACTATGAATAAAATTTCGTACCTTGCATACCATTTCCTAATCAAAACCCTTAATCAGATCCAAAGAAAAAGATAAGAAGTGGAATAGAAGGTAAAACATTGAAATTGTAAAATCTACACAAATTCCATTATTTTAATATATAAAAACAATTGAGATTCCAACCTAAGAAATGACGTTTCGCTTTGGGGGAATTTTGGGGGTTTTAATGTGACGTTTTCGTAAAATAAAATTCCCCAAGTCATATATCAAACCAAACTTTACTATTCAATTACTAAAATAAGAAAGACTAGGATTTCCACTCACAATAGTTTCTTAGCTCTTCTCTTTTTGGATTTGTCAGGCCTTCAATAATCTCTTTGTTATCTCCCATTTTTTATATACACAATAAGGGATCTATATGTAGATTAAACTTAGAAATTTAGGAATTGGAGAAGAATAGAATTAGAATAAAATAATAAACATCTAAAATCTGTAACCTAAAACCCTAAAGAATTTTTCTAAATCTTTAATGAGAGAGACTGACAGAGCTTCGCTTGGTTCTCAAAATAATTTTTAAATAAAAGTGAAGGGGCTAGAATCTTATTTATAGTGATTGGAGTGTACTAGAACCGTCGGATTAATGTTGGTTAAAAATAATAAAATCTAGTACGTTCATTTACACAAAACCCTAGTCGCCACACATAGGGACTAGTCGACCACCCCTGCCCTATCAGTCGACCACTGGTGGTCGACTAACCCAGGATAATCGGTTGACCTATGGTCCTATTTTGGGAACGTTTTTAATTATCGTTGGTTTATTTATTTTATTCCTTAACTACTCCTTTGACGTTAACGTTAATTTTAATGACTACTTAACCCTCAATTCTAATTACTATTACTTTTCAAATTCAAATTTGAGAATTATTTACTTATTTGAATTTGACTTCTAGTTAAATTATTTTAAATTCGAAAACTTCAAACATCCATCGCTTTTTTGTTTGAGCTCCGTTTTCAGAACATTATATATGGAAATTGATCAGAATTTCAGCACGAATGCAACGACATAATTTCCGTGATCAAATTTTGACTTTTGCAAAATTTTAATTTTTAGCCTTATCTTATTTAATTAATTAATTAATTTTATTTATTATTAATTTTTATGAGATATTATAATTGTAAATAGAGGAATAAGAAAAGGTCTAAACAAAACCTTCCATGTTATTTATTTAAAATTCCTTCTTCCACTCCTTTCTTTGATGGATGTCACTCTCATGCACTCTTCCTTTTTGCCTAACTACAATTCATCCACATAATCATAAAAAAAATTAAACAAACCGGTTCATTTGATTCTGAACACATCGGGTGGCGATTCAAACAATCTAGGAGACGATTCACAAATCAAAGCGTTACAAAGAGCAAATCTATTCAGGTTTAATTCTATTTTACGTTATTCGTTCATAATGTTCAATTTTGACTAAATTCATATATATGTGACATTCTATTGCCATTTATTAGTTTTGATTCAAAAATGTTTGTGTATTATTATTTGTAAAACATAAAACCAATTTTTATACACATATTTAAGAAAAATTGATTATTAATGAATATTTGATTTTGACTGAAATAAAACTATATATACACACACATACATACATACATACATATATTTTCTACAAATCTAATTTACTTAAAATCATTAATTTGATAATCAAATATTTGAATTTTATATAAACATCTTATGTTATTTGAAATATTAAACATTTGAATTGCAACATTTGGTATAGTCAATCCTAATGTAAAACTAAAATATTTTAATGTTATTTATATATATAGACAATCCAAGGGGAAAGGAGCTTCCAACAAGCCTGGCAGGTGACTGAGCTACAGGAGATAAAAGACAGCAATAGTACAATAATAGATGTACATCGAAAACTGCACAGCCTAAGGGAAAGAAGGAGGCTGCCTGTCGAGAATCTCTGGATGAGCTCCGGTAAAACCACCGCCCATCGTATCAAGCTAACAAGCTCCGGCATGGCCACCGCCTGTAAGCATGATACAGAGACTCTCGACCAATAGAAATCTGAGCAGACCATCGTCCAATCCCTAAAGCTCAACAAAAACATGTGCTCCAGTCTTACCAACCCTGAACGACTAGCAGTATTATTAGTAATAAACGGAGTTTACTAGTTCAGAGAATACCTGATTAGTCGAGGACACTCCAATGCAGTCTGTCTGTCAGATACCTGAGTAGTCAAAACCGATCCAATGAAACCTCAACCGATACCCGTTCTAAGGGGCCTAGCAGCAATGGAGAGACGATCAGCAAGCTGGCGCGATCGGGATCCGAGGTGCCTCGTGTAAGGGCGAGCCTGGTTTAATGTCATATTATTCAACCAAATATATTTGAAATTTAAATTTATTAACTAATTTTGAACTATAATACATATATAATGTTCTAACCAATTAATTCATATTTTTAGACCAATCTTGATTATGACAATGTTTTAGAGAGATATAGTTTATGTAAATTTTATGTGATATTTTAGATCTAAAATTTTAATGCTAAAATAATAAATTTATGGATAATTATGGAACCACTTTTTTCTAGATATTAGATCTATGTTTAATTATGAGCTTATAAACAAGGAAGGTAAAATTATTTAAATATATTTTCATTTCCTCTTTCCTCTTTAAATACATATTTGATTAGATCCAGACCTAGTATATACATATTTCCATTTCCTCTTACATACTAAAACCTTCACATATATTTAAAGACATCTACCTTTAATATATAGATTTGTCTTCAAATGTGTGTGTGTGTAAGTGGCAATGTATAACATACACACACGCACATATAAGCACATACACATGTGCATGCATCTAAACTATGTACATGGTGCTATTAATATGTTTACACAAACCATGTACATATATTGTAGTATATTCAAACATATGTATATACTTAATCATTTATATTCTCGATAATGCATAAGCATTTATCATATGTATGTGCAAGTATAATATATATGTATATACAATAAAAACGAGCTAAAACAAATGAAGCAAACATGTTATAAGATGTTCTTCCTTTTCTAGATAAATAGTTTCTTATTAGACTTGTTTCCAAAAAAGGGAAAAGTTGAATAAACTGTGATTTTCATACATGTAGAATTTCATAATAGCCGTTACATTTTAGTAAGCGTATAATGGTAGAATTGTCATCGTACAAAATAGCAAATTAGAAGTTTGAAAATACGTTGCTACTCATTCCAGAAAATATCTATGATCCAATTTTTCGATCCAAAACTTGACATATACATAAATAATCAGTTAACTATAATAAAACGCTGCCAGTTGCAAATTAGTATAAGAAAACTTCGAAGAAATCTTATAAATTTTAGACCTATTTAGTAAAGGATCAATTGCAGCAATGGTAATAAGGTGCAAAGTAGGAAAAAATTGCAGAAGTTTAAAAAATACTTAAAACGTGTTCGAACTTCGATATTGTGCCTAATCAATTACCAATTAGTGGTTAGCGAAGTTGAGAAATCGCAATTATCCCTAGTCTACCAAATCATTCAATTGCAAACTACGACTCGATGGAGTAGGTGTAATGTCAGATAAAGGATAGCTTCATTTATCGGGTAGCAAATGTGGATGAGGCGACGATGATGACGGTAATATGTAGATTGGGTAGTTGGGGTTTTCTAAGCTGTTGTGAAATGTGAGAAGTGAGGTGAAATGAAACGTGAAAGAATATGAGAGTAGATAAAAGGGTATTTCTGGAAATCCCGTGAAAGGATATGAAAGTAGATAAAAGGGTATTTCTGGAAATCCCAAAAGACATGGTTGAAAGCAATGTATTGAATTATTATTATTAATGGAGATGGAGATAAATCCATATATCTATATATGTTTGTGCGTATAGTTATACACATGCCTAAATATCATTATATTACCACGTCATGCTATAAATGTATATGATGTATCCAAATCAAATATTAATTTTTTTGATTAATGTGATTAATAAAATAAATATAGAATATGAAGAAATAAAATATGATTTTATTTCGATAAATGAGTTGGACCTAATGCTAGTAAATAGATTATATAAGCCCGCTAAGATCCAAATAAGTTTTTTTTAAAAATTTACCCATTTCACTCTCCGCCAAAACAGGCGCGACCAAAAATGGTATCAAAATTCTTATGGTCTATGCAATTAAATTAGTCGGCATTTAAGGAAAACTAATAAACTTTTCTACCTAATGAGTCTCTAGAATAGTAGTGTCTAGGCTTGGGGTCGGATAATATTCTCACCACTTTGGTAGCTGGCTAATGGGTGTAGTAAGTCCAAAAATTTTAAGTTTAAAACATGAAAGGAAATTTTATAAATGTTATAAACTAAATTTTAAATTGTTTTAAGAAACTAGTTTTATAATATTTGTAAATTTATAATTATTTAATTAATATGATCAATTAAATAAATACTTAATTAAAAGTTAATTGTATATATATATATATATAATGTTGATATGTGTATACATAACTATAAAGCTTATAGTTGAATATTTATCTTAAATTATTTAAGGTAAATTAAATTAAATTTTAAATTTTATTAAAATATTTAATTAAAATGTTTAATTTAATAAATAATTTGTTTGATATATAATTAATTAAATGCAAAAAACACACGCACGTACACACACAAAAAAACACACATACACACACACACATATATATATATATATATATTGATACATATGCATGTATATGTATAACTATAAAGGTTATAGTTAAATATTCTTCTTAAATAATTTAAGATGAATAAGAATTTCTTAAATTTTAAATGAATTTAATTAAACTAGCTAATTAAATTAAGAATTAAAATTAATTAAATATGATTTAATTAATAGAAAACAAATTAATATTATATAATTTAATTTAATTATAATAGTTATAAATAAATTGAACTTATATAATTATATGTACAAGTAAAATATAAGTGGAGCTGAAATAAACCCAAAATAGATTTTTATAATAAACACATACTATGGTACATATACCGTGATTTCAGATGTGTCTGACACTTGAATCACGAGGGTATTTCATAATAAGTGTATTATTCCTTAAATTGATATTACTCAAAATACATTAAAAGATTATAAATTGTTGATATAAGTTTCCTTCTATCATTTACATATTGATAGATTACTTGCATACACACTAGTTATTGAGCAAACTCAAGCTAGAGCTGTTATGTGTAGTACTATTAATATATTGCCTAGATAAGGAAAGGTATATGTATTTGTTCATCATACTCAAGGTACCTGCATTATACTTTAGGCCATCAAGATATGATTGGTAAGAGCGAATAATCACTTTTAATTTATTGAGAAAACTCAAGGTCAAGGTCGATATTAGGGAAAAGACCACGATTAAAAGTTATATATAATATGATTGATATAGGGTTATCCACCGCTTATGAGCCTATGATTTGTTGAGTGTACTCAAGGTCAAATCATAAGGCAAGTGGGTCCTAACTCTCACTATGAAAATTGAAAGGTTTCTATATTTCTTTTATAGCTTGTAGAAACATAAAAAAAATATAGTGGAAGCCTTATTTTAAAAATGAAATGAGTACATTTAAAATTTCTAATATTGTAAGAACATATGATATATAAATTTAAAACAATCTACTTCAATAAATTTGTGCGACTAATGAAATTGATAAAGTTATTTATCAATTAAAATATACAAGCGAACTGAACTAGGATTGACAAAAAATGTAAAACATACTTACCATAAGTCATCTGGCATGTTGTCACTTCAAGATCCATGTAAGAGCCAATTATACAACTGCTAATATTCATACCTTTGTCACTCAAGTGTTTATTTTCCCAAGGCGTGTATTGTCTTATATATGAGTTTTGAACTCTAAAGAAACAAAACAATATAGATATTTGATTACTGAATAATATTTGATTATTTGTTTGTATATTATTATTATATTGTTAGTTATGTGAGATTCCTATAAGCAACAATGTTGTCACATACCAGAGTGATTATATGCATGCATATTATTTTATAAAAAAACACATTTTTATGTAGATCTGATATACACAACCAAATCAATTTTATTTTAAATATTATCCTTTTATTAGTTCATTCACATATATATTAATATGTCATATAACATAAATTAAATAACCTTTTTTTAGTTGTATCATCATATCATGTTAGTAATGATCTTATATTTTATGTATGCATGTTTACATTAATTCTAATATTTTATAACAACGAACTATTTTTAAATAGTTATTTACTATTTCTAATATTATTTAAATCAATATACAAGTTGAATAATTTATACAAAATAATATATATTTCAAAAATTATATTTTAAATTTTATAAAATTATTTATCACCATATTATCTCCCGGCCAAAAACCAGGATTTAAAAATCAGTTATTCTATTTTTTTAAAATCATTTAAATATGTAGCCAATATTTGACAATTAATAAAATAATATTTTTTGATTAGCAAAATTAGGGGAAAAAATTCTTAACCTTAAAATATCATGTTCTAATTTTTGAAAATTTAAAATTTGTAAAATATATTACGGAAATATAGTTATTGCTTTTAAAATTTACTTAAATATTTCGTTGTTGGCTGGCCCAATTCCAATAAGCCCTAGCATCCCTTTCTCCGGCATTCGGTCTAACCTCATTGCCAATGTCCCGCGAATCATTCTTGAAATCTAATTGATCGACGACATTGGGCCAGGGTTCCCTAGAATTCATCTAATTTATGTCGGTACCGACGTGAATTCCTCTGCTTGGAGCATGGCCACTTCCTCCAACTTTCTTCCTTGCTGCTCCAATAGTTTACTGATTCATCTTTTGTTTCCCATTCCTTCTTTTCTAATCAGAAGCAGATGAATTTTCTTCTTCGGAACCATGAGGTGATGTATCTCTCTTACTTCTCCTAAGTCTTTGAGACTGTTGGGTCGGCAAGGCGATGCTAGCATCCATCTTGTCAAGGAGAGTCTTTTGGCTATCTACCATTTGTTGATTTAGCTCTGCCATCATCCTATTGAAATCGACTTTCAACACTAGCTCTTGAAGGGCATATGGTCCCGGGAATGCGGCTGTCGGTTGATTAGTCTCCTCATTATGGCGAGATGCTTTATTTTCTCCAACAGAAACTACTACTGGTCTCCTACGGGCCATTAGTTCAACAATTGAATATCCAAATAAGCAGCTGAAAGTTCTAGATCTAAATTCTGGTCCAATCCAAAATAAAAGCAAAATCTACTCCTATGAAACTTTGCTCTCAATGAAAGCACTAAAAATATTAGGCAAAAAATTAGTACAACACTCCCAAATTATACGAAAACGAGTAGATGTAATAAGAAATAATAAGAAAACAATAAGAGCACACAGATCTTTATAGTGGTTCGGCAAATTATATGACATACATCTAATTTTATCTTATTTAGATTGATTTTATTAGAAGTATAAGAGATTTTTCGGATAGTACAGATCTAAACAGTCCCTAGGTGATGAAATTTGAGTAGAGATAACAAAGTGAACAAAAAGAATGATCAAAAATCTTTTAAAGGTCGCTCTAGGCTTCTTGTTTATAGGAAAATTGCCCGCCAGAGTCGCCAGAACAATGAAGACCAGGTAAAATTCGAGATCCGAGAAAGTATGGAGGAAGATGAAGTCCACCAGTCATAAAATCAAATCTATACCGACATCTTTTTCCATGTAAACTTCGATGCCAAACTCCATGTAGCCTTTCCACTACCACTCCATGCATGCCCCAAGTCTTTAAACCAAGGTTCAAAATTCCATTTTCCGTTTTCGTTCTGGTTATTGTAAAATTTTGAAATTTTAGTTCCGTTTCGGTAATTCTGAATATTTCGTTTTAATATCGGCTTAAAATTTTTGGTATTATTTTATATTTAATAAATATTCAAATGTGAATATATTTATAAAAACTTCATAAAAACTTTAAAATTTATATTATTAACACAACTCCATTTATCTAAATCTGATACAAATCATTAACTAATTTTACCTATACAACTATTTTATGTAAGTTATTTTAAATTATTTTGTAAAAGCCCGACCCATAATAGCCCAACCCAACCTTAACTAAAACATTCTGCAACTAAGAAAATACAAAAATCATTCTTCCTTCTCTTGCTTCGTCACTTTCTTCTCAAATTAAGAAAAGAAGGAAACCAATTCTTAAAACATCCATGCCCTAGCTTAACTCAATTTCAACGTCATTCAAATTTCAAAGGAAAAAATGCAAAATATTGATGAATACTTGAAATTGATGAAGAGGAAACTGCAATCTGAGTTCAATTTCAACTTACTACTCGAATTAGACAATCCAAGCCTAGGTAATTTTGATATTTATTGTCATTTTTAACTAATTTTTATAGTATAAACTCACTCTTTTGGATTTATTCTCTCTTAAATCCCGAAACGGGTTTTTTTTTAAAATCCGGCCCAGCCCATGTCGAAACCGCAACGAAAAAGGTATTTCGGCATGCCGAACGGAATTTAGAACCTTGCTTTAAACCATTTTGTCTTCGTCCCAACGTCCAGATTCACTTGAAAGTTGTTTCATTCAAAAGCGGAATAACATTAGAGTTTATTTGATAAAATGAACAGAATAAGAAATAATAAAATATACTTGTGTTAATGTAACGCCCCACTCCGAGACCCACTCTATTAAAGAGTATTACGGAGTAATACCGTCTACTAGAACGGAGAATAGAGTATAATGGAAGCGACCATGTGTAATCAAGCTAAAACTAACTACTGAATACGTCAAATAGGTGGTATTCCTTTCTCAAGTGGTTCGACATATCTAATAGATATTTATAACGAAATTACAAATGGCTAAGGAAAATAGGTTCAGAACAAACATAATACTAAATGATAACCTCATCATCATAGAACAGTCACATAACAGTCACAGAACATAGGTACAATATATCGTCAATACAGATCCAAGTATCAAAAGGTGGGTACAAAGCCACCGCTCACACATGTGAGTCAAAAATATGTACATAAGAGTCTGAAATAAAAGAGTAGCGGAATTGTGGACAAATAAAAGCACTATCTATCAGCATAGCAGATAATGTCCAAGCGGAAGCACATAAGCTAAGTCCAGAGACCTAACCTGAAACAACTCGGTCTGACCCGAACTAAAACACTCGAGTCAGGCTAGCTAAATAATCAGTAATAACTGAGATATATATAATAATGCAGTACATAAATAAAACAATACTTCTCCAAAGAGAAGAGTAATATGGACTACATGAATATAATGATGATCCCTAATCATCAATAAACAGTAAAAATCTCCAAAGAGAATACAAACACCAAAGTGTTAAATAAATAAAATCGCCTCATATCATCGGCGTAGCCAAATCTATATAAAGTTGCCCATAGGCAATTATCCCAAGAGTGACCAGAGTCAGTAATCAATGCCCAAGCAAAGATCGATGCTCCAAAGAGCAATAGGGATATACTGAAAAGTCAATGAAATCAAACACTGAAAAGCAGTGTCTAGAGACACTGTGAATCCACAAGGTAATCGCACTTACATCGTATGGTTCCATAGAACCAACACCGAATGGCAATACTCGAATGGATATAAAATCATCAGATAATACAAATATTGCACGTGCACCGACCAGAGTCGTTGTTGCCAAGTACTGTAGAATTGTGATCGATCACTCGCACAGATGCGGAACGCGCGAGACGGCGAGATCCTTCCCAGAAGGATAAAGGCCCAGAGGCGCACGCCGAAAAATAAACTGCTCCATAGAGCAGGTGTCCAGAGACGGTTGCCCAGAGGCGTGGTGACCCAGAGGTCCAGTACTGGCCGCCCAGAGGCTAATGTGTCACTAACTTCTTGGAGAGGAACCCGTAAAGTGTTAACAATGAGTCCCATACCCCACGTTCGCACTAAACGGTTTACTAACCAATAGTAAGCTCACACTCCAAACAATAAAAAGTCCACCTCGTATCATCGGCAAACTAGACCCAAAGGTCAAAACGATCAACCGAATAGGTCGGGGATTAACCGGAAAGAAAATACACACGGTTCCATAGGCCGGAGATTTCCTAACCGTTTAAGCACCTTTCCACTTCGCTCGACGTGCTAAAAGTGAGTGTGAGATTTTTATTATAGAAAATAATGGTGTAAAACGGATTTGTAATTGATTTCGAAATCACTTTTAAAATGGTCTTTTGAAAAGTCTCCTATTATGGAGTAATTAATTTAATAATTAAAAATAATATTATATAATAATTTTCAAAAGCCATTTTGGAGTGAAAAATCCTTTTAAATCCTTTTTATAAAGCCCGTGTACGAAATCCAGGGACAAATCTCAAAGAAATCGACGAAAACCAGAAAATCATCAAAAATAATATTCTAAGTGTTTGAAACCATTCAAAAACTGCTGCGAACCCAAGTTCGGCAATTTATTTAGACCAGCAAACTATGTCCAAATGGCATTAAAACTGGTAGGCATGTAGTCCGACATCCCTACTTTAAGATGCAAAAAGAATTTCTGAATTCCGAGTTGAGACGAAGTGGCAGCGACGTCTCAAAGTTGAACCCAGAAAAGGATTCACACTGTTTTCCAACAGCGACCAGAGTCTAACTTTGGCACGAAAATCGGAGTAGCAAACGAACTCCAATGTTGCCCAAATTTTTCAGAGACAGAGTTCGGAACTCCACCTTTTCAACAAGTTCAAAAACGTTAGATTTCGACCAGGGATGTGACCGTGGCGATGTCACAAAGTTTCAGTCCCAAAACTGAAAACAGAAAGCAACATTTTCATTTTTCAGAATTTTTTTTTTCTCGGGCCCCCAGCCCGCTTGGGCTGGGGAGACTTGGGCCCACCCGCAGCCCGCGCGGGCTGGGGGACTTGGGCCCGCCCCCCGCCCGCGCGGGCTGGGGGAAACCCCCCCAGCCCACGCGGGCTGGGGGTCTTGGGCTCGCCCCCAGCCCACGCGGGCTGGGGGTACTGGGCCCGCCCCAGCCCACACGGGCTGGGGACTTGGGCCGCGCCCCCAGCCCGCGCGGGCTGGGGGAAACCCCCCCAGCCCACGCGGGCTGGAGGTCTTGGGCCCGCCCCCAGCCCACGCGGGCTGGGGGTACTGGGCCCGCCCCAGCCCACACGGGCTGGGGACTTGGGTCGCACCCCAGCCCGCTGCGGGCTGGGGTCTGTGGCCCGCCCCCAGCCCCTTGCGGGCTGGGGGAAAAGGGGGCCGCCCCAGCCCCTTGCGGGCTGGGGTCTGTGGCCCGCCCCCAGCCAGGGCGGGCTGGGGCCTGTGCGCGCCCGGGCTGCGCCCGGGCTGGGGCCTGGGTGCAACCCAGGCCTGTCCTGGTGCACCCAGAGCTCTATTTTGGTCTGTTTTGGCCTGTTTTCAGCCTGCACATTTCCAACCAGCGGAAATTGTGCATTTTAGTGATTTTGGAGTGTTTTTTTCAAGTTCTTGGCATCAAATTTTGCTAATAACAATCACTAACCATCATATAATGATTATTATACTAAATTAAAGGAAACATAGGGTCAAAGCTTAGCATTACCTTATGAAGCAATTTTACAAACACCTTATGTGCAACCCTAAATTGAATGCAAAGATGATTAAGGAGCTATGATTCACATGTTACATAAATAAGCATGTGTTACTAATTGATTTATGACATCAAAAGAGGATCAAACACATACTATAAGAAGTTTTTAGCAATATACCTCTCTTAGAAAGCAACGATGATCATAATAGCATCAACCCAAGTTAGCAAAAGAGGATTAGGATGCTATAAGATCATAAAAACACATAAAACATGTGTTAACAAACTAATTTCAGAAATTAGAAAGTTATAAAAGAGGGATTTGAGGTGGGTATTTGCATTACCTTTGCATAGAATGACTTGCATAAGCTAAAACTTGAAGGAGATGAAGATGGAGGCCATTTTTGTTAAGAAGCTTTAGGAAATGATTAGGGTTTTGATTAGGGTTGAATGAAGAAGGTTATGAGAGTTTGAGATAATATATAGGGGAGGTTTAGGGTGGGTTATTGGGTTAAGTTTTGTAACCCAATAAGAAGAGGGTTATTACAATATTTCCAAAAAAAATTCTAAGTGTTCATGTATGTTTATGAGCTCATTTCTTACCCAAACCCGTTTTAAAATCTCTCCTAAAATATTTAACTCTCCAAAATAACATTTTATCCTCATTTTAAAATCTCATATTTCCCATTTAATTAAAATAGCCTTTTTCAAATAAATTTTGTTATTCCAAATCCTTTTATGCTTCATTAAGAATAAATAAAAAATCCTAACTTTTATTTATTAATTGGTAATGCAAATCCCGGGTTGTTACAGACTCCCCCCCTTAAGAAAATTGCGTCCCCGCAATTCCTTAAGATAGATGTCGTCTATAACGTCAAATCCACAAAAGAAGTGATAGAGATAAAATAGGGAATTCTCACCCGCAGAAGAAGATGGGAGAAAGCCAGGATAAGAGCGCTCGATAGATTCTCTGGTCTCCCAAGTGCAGTCCTTAGGATTCGGTGACCATTGAATCTTCACGAGTGGAACCTCTTTGTTGCGAAGGCGTCTAACCTCCGAATCAAGCACACGGAGAGGTTGCTGCTCCAAAGATAAGTCAGGTAAGATCTCTAAATCAGGTACGACATGCGGCTCAATGATAGAATCAGGATTGCGAACACACTTGCGAAGCTGAGAAACATGGAACACGTCATGCATTCCAAAAAAATGAGCAGGTAGAGCCACACGATAAGCAACGGGGCCGATGCATTCCGTAATAGGAAAGGGTCCAACATAGCGAGGAGCCAACTTCCCTGTAGAGCTGAAACGCACAACCCCCTTCATGGGAGAAATCCGAATAAAGACATGATCACCAATGGAGAACTCAAGAGGCTTCCTACGGTTGTCCGCGTAGGATTTCTGGCGGTCCTGTGCCTCTTTCATTCTCTGACGGATAAGAACAATCTTTTCAGAAGATTTCCGAACTGAATCTGGACCAAGAATAAGCTTCTCGCCAGATTCTAACCAACAAGTAGGAGAGCGACATGGCCTTCCGTATAGAGCCTCGAAAGGTGCCATGCTGATACTAGACTGAAAGTTGTTGTTGTAGGAGAACTCTACGAGCGGTAAGTGATCCTCCCAACTACCTCCGAAATCCAGAATACAACAGCGCAAAAGATCCTCCAAAACACGATTCACCCTCTCGGTCTGACCGTCGGTCTGAGGGTGATAAGCAGTCGAGAGATTCAGCTTTGTGTCCAAAGCTGACTGTAGGCACTTCCAGAAGTGACTAGTAAAGATAGTGTCTCGATCGCAGACGATAGAGCTAGGAATGCCATGAAGTCGAACGACTTCCTTCACATAGAGCTTGGCCAACTGAGGTGCAGTCCGAGTGGACCTAATCGGAATGAAATGAGCCGATTTGGTCAAGCCATCAACAATAACCCAGATAGAAGTATGGCCTGACCTCGATCGAGGCAGACCGTCAATAAAATCCATAGATATCTGATCCCATTTCCATAATGGAATCTCTAGCGGCTGAAGAAGACCAGACGGACGCTGATGCTCGGCTTTGATCTGTTGACAATTCATGCAACCACTCACATAACTTGCCACATCTCTCTTCAAACCTTCCCAATAATATAGGCGACACATGTCGGCATACATCTTACTCGACCCGGGATGAATAGTGTACTTAGTGTGATGGCACTCGTCCAGAATGTCACGCCTAAGTGATAAATCAGATGGTATAATAATACGGTTCTTCCTACGAAGACACCGATGAAAATCAAGAGAATAATCCAGCAATGTCTCATCACTGGATCCCGACTCGAGAAGATGAATAAGATGCAATAAGTCTGAATCCTGCCGCTGAGCATGGGCAATGCGATCCAATAAGATAGGACGAGCTTCCAAGCTAAATAATAAGACAGGAGCATCATAAGATGAAGCTCGATCTCTAATATCACATAAAGATAGAGTCTCAAGAATATTCCACTCGGCAATCATCATAGAAACTACCGCCGAGTGCTTGCGACTGAGCGCATCTGCAACACGATTACCCTTTCTAGGGGTATACTGAATATCTAAATCATATGAGGCGAGAAACTCAAGCCATCGCTGCTGCCTCATATTGAGATCCCTCTGACTGAAAAGATACTTCAGCGACTTGTGATCGGTGTAAAGAGTGAAGCGTTCGCCTAATAGAAAGTGACACCACGTCTTCAAGGCAAAGACGATAGCTTCCAACTCAAGATCATGAGTCGGATAGAGAATCTCATTCGAACGCAGTTGCTTGGAAGCATAAGCAACTACCCGATCCTTCTGCATAAGCACAGCACCGAGCCCGCTACCACAAGCGTCGGTGTAAACAGCAAGATCCTGGTTACTCTCAGGAACCACAAGAATAGGAGCATGAGTGAGAAGTTCCTTCAGTCGCTGAAAGGAAGCTTCACACTTATCAGACCAAATAAAGCGAACACCCTTACGAGTCAGCGTCGTAAGGGGAAGTGCAACTCGAGAGAAATCCTTGATAAACCGACGGTAATAACCCGCCAGACCAAGGAAGCTGCGAATATCATGAACGTTCTCGGGCTGCTTCCAATTCTGAATAGCTTCGATCTTGGCAGGATCGACAGAAACACCCTCAGATGATACAATATGGCCCAAGAACTTGACCTTGCTCTCCCAAAAATGGCACTTGGAGAGCTTGGCCTTAAGCTGATGCCGACGAAGAGTATCCAAGACGATCCGCAAATGATGAGCATGCTCTGCCTCGGATCTAGAATAAATAAGAATATCGTCGATGAAAACCAGAACGAATCTATCGATGTATTCCCGGAATACTCGATTCATAAGATCGACGAAGAAAGCCGGTGCGTTCGTCAAGCCGAATGGCATGACCAACCACTCAAAAGAACCATAACGAGTGCGGAAAGCGGTAAGAGGAATGCTATCTTCCGCAACTCGGAGCTGATGAAATCCGGTGGCAAGGTCGAGCTGGGAAAAGACCTTCGCACCGCTCAACTGATCAAACATATCGTCTATCCGTGGCAATGGATAACGATTTCTGATGGTCAACTCATTAAGCTTGCGATAGTCAATGCAAAGCCTAAGAGAGCCATCGGGCTTCTTAACGAAGACCACAGCAGCACCCCATGGCGAAGAACTGGACCGAATGAACTGCTTCGCCTCAAGCTCAACTAATTGTTTCCTGAGTTCCTCATTCTCCTTAATAGACATCCTCGTGGGAGGACGCCCAACAGGGTGGGAGCCTGGAATGAGATCGATGCGGAACTCAATGGCCCGCTTTGGCGGCAGGCCAGATACTGGCTCGAATATATCGGGGAAATCCCGAACGACAGGAATACGAGATATGTCCAAATCCTCATCTCGTGTATCAAGAGAAAATAAAGTAACATCAGAAAGCCCAACATCCTGAAGAACAATAGCTAACGGAGAGGACGAATCAGGGTGATGAATGAATAATATCCGCTCCGAACAAATAATTTTGGCGTCGTGCTGAACGAGCCAATCCATGCCAAGAATCATATCAAATCCCAAATACTCCATAACGTGCAGATTCGCAGGGAAAGAAAATCCACAAAGATCGATATCTATATTCTCACAAAGCAAGCTAAGGGTCGTGGATCCGCCGATGGGATTCACAATCCTTAGTGAAGAAACCAGACAAGTAACATCCAAGGATAAAGCATCTACTAGCTCCTTTGATACGAATGAGTGAGAGGCACTCGTATCAAAGAGAACTCTATAAGATCTACCATGAAATAAAATAGAACCTTCGAGAACGGAAGGATGCGTACCTCGAGGCCGAGCTGAAGATGCAGGAGCCTTGGCAGCATTAAGCTTGCCAAGCTTGGCACTAGCTGGAGCAATAGGACAAGTGGAGATCCTGTGTCCCTCCTTCTTCCAGAAGGTGCAATAGAGAGGTTTGGGGCACTCTCGAATAAAGTGATCTGGAGAACCGCAGTTGAAGCATTTCCTCGGAGGACGGGTTCCACTAGGCTGTGACTGAATCTGAGGCTGAGTCTGAGGCTGAGCCTGGACAGCAGAACTGCCAGTCTTCTTCTTCTTGTTCCAAGGCTTGTTCTTCTGAAATGGACCCTGCTTCTGGTTGGGGTTTTTGAAACCCCCACCATCATCATCACTATGCTCCATCTCGAATGACTCAAGATGTAGGGCTGCACCGACTAGCTTCTCGAATGAGAGCTCAAGCTGTAGCATAAGATGCCTCTTCAGATATTTCTTCAAGCCCTCAACAAATTTGAGGTTCCTCTTATAAGGAGTAGCAATAAACTCAAGGCCGTACTTGGACAGGGCCTCGAAGGAAGAGACATAGTCGGATACGGAGGACTTCCCCTGCTTGAGATCAAGAAAGCGGCGAGCAAGGGAGTTCTTCTCTGACTCTGGGATGAATTTGAGCTCAAATCTTTGACGAAACTGAGCCCAAGTAAGTGTGGTCTCATCGACCTCGGCAATAAGTAGTTCGTACCAATCCAGGGCACGACTCAGAAGCTGACTAGAAGCAATAAGAACACGGTCATGATCCGGGATATCCATACGAGTGAAAATGTGCTCGCATATCCGAATCCAAGCCTGGACCTCTAAGACATTCTCGGAGCCACTGAACGGCTTCCCTCCGAGATGGGTAAAATCACTGCAGAGACGCGCAAAAACAGACATGCACGGAGCATCAGCAACTGGGGCTGGAGACCGAGAATGAGACTGAGAATTCCGAACCAGCTCCATGATCTGGTCGGTAGTCATGAACACGCCCTCTGGATGAGTGTTGCTGGACTGCCCAGCAGCACTAGTCTGACGTGTGGTTCTCCCTCTTCCCCTTCCAGACATACTGAAAGTCAAACGGGAATTAGAGTTAGACATGATTCAATGATAGATACTTAATTAAGGAATACTACGAAATATAATAAATTCCTACACATATTCCTAACTTATCTATCAATAAGCATAAGGAAGGGATTTGATTTAATTCGGATCCAATTAAAATGTATTGTACTAAGTGTATCCGTTCTGTGTTTGTTATGCTTAATTCTGAACCTTGCTCTGATACCAAGATGTAACGCCCCACTCCGAGACCCACTCTAGTAAAGAGTATTACGGAGTAATACCGTCTACTAGAACGGAGAATAGAGTATAATGGAAGCGACCATGTGTAATCAAGGTATAACTAACTACTGAATACGTCGAATAGGTGGTATTCCTTTCTCAAGTGGTTCGACATATCCAATAGATATTTATAACGAAATTACAAATGGCTAAGGAAAATAGGTTCAGAACAAACATAATACTAAATGATAACCTCATCATCACATAACAGTCACAGAACGGTCACAGAACATAGGTACAATATATCGTCAATACAGATCCAAGTATAAAAAGGTGGGTACAAAGCCACCGCTCACACATGTGAGTCAAAAATATGTACATAAGAGTCTGAAATAAAAGAGTAGCGGAATTGTGGACAAATAAAAGCACTATCTATCAGCATAGCAGATAATGTCCAAGCGGAAGCACATAAGCTAAATCCAAGTTAGCAAAAGAGGATTAGGAGGCTATAAGATCATAAAAACACATAAAACATGTGTTAACAAACTAATTTCAGAAATTAGAAAGTTATAAAAGAGGGATTCGAGGTGGGTATTTGCATTACCTTTGCATAGAATGACTTGCATAAGCTAAAACTTGAAGGAGATGAAGATGGAGGCCATTTTTGTTAAGAAGCTTTAGGAAATGATTAGGGTTTTGATTAGGGTTGAATGAAGAAGGTTATGAGCGTTTGAGATAATATATAGGGGAGGTTTAGGGTGGGTTATTGGGTTAAGTTTTGTAACCCAATAAGAAGAGGGTTATTACAATATTTCCAAAAAAAATTCTAAGTGTTCATGTATGTTTATGAACTCATTTCTTACCCAAACCCGTTTTAAAATCTCTCCTAAAATATTTAACTCTCCAAAATAACATTTTATCCTCATTTTAAAATATCATATTTTCCATTTAATTAAAATAGCCTTTTTCAAATAAATTTTGTTATTCCAAATCCTTTTATGCTTCATTAAGAATAAATAAAAAATCCTAACTTTTATTTATTAATTGGTAATGCAAATCCCGGGTTGTTACAGTTAACGAAACATACAATGATTTATAAAAAATTAATAATATGGATGCATTACCTACAACTTCGTTTCTTGCAATATATTTTTGAAGCTGGTTAATGTTTACAAAGTTGTATACGATATCAGGTATACTAGAGTTCGTATCATCCATCCATTCGACTAATGAGTACTCATTTATAATAATCTCATACTCGTTTTTTATAGTACTAAATTCTTTATTCGCAGGCTTAACGGTTCCTTTAGAAATATAATAAACTTTTCCACGTTGAAATATAGGATAGTACTTGTCTGCAGCTTTATTAAACATTGTAGCCTGAATTTAGGTACCCTGTGAATTTGAAGAGAACAATTACTATAACAATACCTTAATGATAACACAAATAGAGAAAATTTTATTGAAAGCATTAAGATTAAAAAACTTACATCTTTATCGGTGAGTTCTATACTAAACACGCAACCTTCTCCTTTAATATTCTTATAAGATCTCAAATTGCCTTTATTTGTCACTCGAACCTTGATGATCCAATTACGATGGTATGGATTCAGTAGTGCAAGAGGAAGAACATTTGTACCAAAATCCATTTGACTAATAGTACTAACATTGATTAACATAATACTAGAAAACAGACATAATACAAATTTAAACAAAGTGAGCTCAACAAGATTATATAAATGATAATGCAACAATGATAGCTTAAGTGTGAAATAATAAAATTATTAAGTCCTTGAAACAATATTTTTACAATATTGTTTCAAATAATTGAAATTGTATACCGATATCTATATAAAGATTGGTGTGTATTTGAGTGAAAAATTATCTCTCCAATTATCTCGGCAATAAGGTTAACTATTTAATTTTATTTATGACTACGCTATTTTTACACTATTTATCTTCATCGGAAATTTATCATCAAATTAAGCCAAACACAACTTGTTTATATGTACATTTAGTTGTAAAATACTAGTAACAAATTATGAGTCAGTATAGCATAGCATAAGGCTTTAAACACTGGGCTTTGACGTTTTATCTCTGCTGTAATATTATATATTTATATAGACATCTTATCTTTATCTACGCATATAATCCAAACACAAACCAAACTCTTCTTCCTTCTTCAAAAATATCAAAGCCAGGACTATCGAGCTTGTACCTGTAGGCGTATTCTTGACTATGAATCCAAAATCATAATTAGAAAAGAAAAGAGTTACCTAGAGCGAGACGAGAGGCATAGTCATACAACCAGGGGAGACTCGAGAGGAGTATCGTTCGAGAAGAGGAGCGGGTGATGTAGTAGCATTCGTATAAAACAATCCTGTGGCAGTGGAATAGGGTTTTATTTGGTTTGGGGAAAATATAGAGTAGAGGGAAGGGTAAAATTGACCGGAGAAAACAGAGGCGAAAATTTCAAAGGGAGAATTCTCGGTCAGGAGGAGAAAATTTAGGGGAGAAGCACATGGGAAATAAAATCGAAACCGACGAAAACGGAAGCCAAAATTTGAAAGGTGGAATACGTGGTAAATTAGAGAAAATTTTGGGGATGATAAGCCTTCCTAGATAGGTTTAATTTTGTAGTTTCCTCCAGATTCGATCCAGAGAAAGATTTAGTCACAGTAGGTGTTGCAAATCAAACAACCATGCTTAAAAGGGAGACTGAGGAAATTCGTAAACTGGTTGAGAAGACAATGATGATAAAGTATGAAGTAAAAAACATAAACGAGCATTTCATTAGCTTTAATACGATATGTGAGGCTACTCAGGATCAGCAGCATTTGCCCCATGTTCAGGGACAAAGTCGACCTCATATTAGTTGTTGGTGTATGAAATTCGAGAAATACATCGCATTTGCAACAGTTTGCTGAGCTTAAAGGAATTCCTTCATATTGAGCTGATAATGAGTGAAGGATTGGACCGGGCAACAAAATATTGTATATGAAAGTTTGTAGATTACATTGTCAGCTTTGGTATATGAATTTTGTTGTTATACTTATTAAAATGGAGTTGTCTATTACTTTTGTGGATATAGCTCTTTTAGACAGGGGAAAGGTGTACATTTAATGAATTAGATTGTTTCAGTTTTAACTATTTTTTAAAGTACTGCTCTGATAACAAGTGTTTTGAAATCAAAATTTGTACGAATATGCGGTTCACAGTGTGTTGTATCTGATGGCCTATTTTTATGGTGTTATTCGTAACACACTTTTTGCTTGGTTATTGGTGATCCACTCAATTCATCCAATGGGAAACATTAATGATAAAATTTATTTTATTTTGATATATTACCATTTATGAGTATGCTACGAGTGTTTGGCTGAACTATATTTCATTTTCTTCTTTTGCTTTTTTTTATCATATGGAATGTGTGTGTTTGCATGTAAGATATTTTTTGATTCTTGAAAACAAGAAATAAAGATGATGAAACTAATCTAGAAGCTTCTCAGTGTTATGCTTATTGTAAAAAAACTAATAAAGATGGATAGTTCAATTTCTCATGAAGATGTTCTTGAATCTATACTGCTGGTGGAAGCTACACAAGATACAAGTAGTTAGTATTTTGGATTTTTTTTTGCTCTGGAAAATGCGAAGATTTAAACTCTTTTTTTGGTTATTCAATTATAGATGTGGAATCTAGAATACTTGTAATTTATTGGATTTGCTGATCATCTGGTTTGCAAATAGTATGACTGTTCTGATCATTTTTTAGTGCTATAATGTTTTTTTGTTTCAATTTCATGACATGTAACTGAACTTCTGTTCAGTTTGGTTAGTTGTTGAAGCTACAAGCATACACTGTTCACTTTTTCACTGAAAGGAAATCATTTATGGTTTTGTTGTGATGGATGAATTTGTTTACAGCAGTTATGGTTCTGCTACAGAAGACAATTGAACAATTACAGTTCTACACAAATTGATCCACAGAATATGCATACTACTTAACTCTATCTACCATACGTAGAAAACAATAGTTTAAAACATCTGAACGCTAGATTCAGTTGCAATTTACAAACTTCCAAGAAACAGATTACATTGCTGTATTTTTCATCTTAATTACAGATAATGTTCCCATAATTAAGAAGTACAAGATCAATATTCAACCGAAAGTTTCAATGTTTACAACGAATTGTAGAACCAATTCAAAAAAACACAATGGTAATAAAAATGAGTTGATATACTGTTCTTCTACAACGACTATATATGATAATAGAAAATCTTTTATCATAAAGCATCACTTCTTCGAGGGATACACAGAGAGGACAATCATAGCAACAATCACGAGCAAAATAATAATTGCAATACACATCCATCTACGTGAGTTATTTTGCAGCGATTTTGCTTTTTAAAGAGCTACATTTCCAGTTTGAACATGATCGACTGCACTTGTAACCAGTACAATAAAAGATTGAAGAGAATATAAAGTTTACATTAGCCTCTATATAACGGATGATAGAAATATGTCAAGTAATTTATTACCTGACTTTCGAAGTTATCAAGCATGTCACCCTGAGCATCAATCAGCTCCGGCATATCCACAAAAATCTACAGTAGCATACAAAATTGTCTGGTAATTAAAGCGTAAAGAGGGTAAATCACAAACCCAACATTCAATTTACTTATTAGAAAAATCTATGTGTAATAGGAAGAACTGACGCAGATGGATGTGTAATACAAAATAGTCATGTATTAATCTGTATATCTCAATAAAAAAGCAACTATCAAAAGATATACGAGGAATCAGAAACAAACTTTGAAGCAGTTCCTGTGCGATTCAGTTTCTGCTTAAGCATGGATCCTGACTGAGCATTCAAGGACTGCAACAAAAAAACACAATAGCGCGTAAATTGTAACACACATGTAAAATACAAATAATTATATGCATATACTAAATGCAAAATTTGTTTTGATCTGCATCAACAGAAATGGTGCCACATATATTATTCATCACACTGATAACTGCATGTACTAGATGATAGTTGTACGTAACAAATAATAGAAGATAGAAGAATACTCATTAGACCACCCTCGTTATCATCAAGATCAGCAGCATTTGCCCTATGTTCAGGGACAATTACATGATCTTTTACTACTAATACCTGCAAACATATGCAATTTTACGTATAATTTTGTGATAATATATAGATGCAATTTTTATGGATAAAAAATCTGGAAACAAAGTAGTGTGATGTGCTAACCTTGATGGCTATTCCAGCTATATCTTGCTTGCTATTCAAACTCTAAGATGCCTTGACACGTTTAACCTAAGCAAACTGTGGAAATCACAACATCAGCATGCGAATCAACTAGAATATGCACAATATTGTGTAAGTAGTGTATGCATAGAGTACTTTACATTCAGTTTTAACCACATCCATCCTGTAATTGAGCCATATAATGTCTTAAAGGAAATCTAGAAAGTATAATAAATTGAGTTAATATACATGCTATATCAATATATGTATTAAAATGCAAGGATTTACCTATGTTATATAACATACAAAATACAAAATATACCCTTAAGCTGCAACTGAAATTTTGAGGGGGTAGTCCATGTTTATTTTTGTTGTCAATAGTTTCCTGTCTAATAACATATGTGGACAATAGTACATATTATTGCATGTATATTCCCATACCTGAATTGCTGAAGCCAAATAATTTTTGTCAGTAGTATTCTTTGCATTATGAGGACATCATGATAAGCAATTTCCACATGCTAAACATCTTCCTGTATCTTTATATTCTTGGTCAAAATTGATACCGAGCTTTAAAAAGATCAGGCTTGCAATCTTCTATGTTTCCTTTTACTATTTGTCTCGTTACTTGTGTATTTGAAATATCTGAAGGAGCATTCTGTTCAACAGACATTGCATTTGTTCATTTATTTCCCAATCTTTATTCCATTCTTTCAGCCATCTATGGTCCCTTTTTGCATGTGCAGGAGTCGGAACTAGAACACCTGCATTTACTAAACAACCTCCGCCTGCTCCACATGCTAATGCAGCTGGTGAGTCGCCTATAATGAGTTAAGTGAAATTTATATGTCACACTGAAGCTTCATAAAAGCCTTCATAAAATGACAATCTTCTTTACATAGTTTCAGTATGCTGTGTTTTTTTCCTGCTTATTCAACATTTTTTTCAACATGGGTTTAATAGATCATCCTTTTGTTAAATTTGGTATATTGTATGGTTTTTCTTTCCATAACATCTAATTTATAATAATTTTCTTTCTCACATTTGTATATATTCTTCCTAAGAAGGTTAAAATAATAAAGAGCATAAAGTCAAGCAAACTTTAGCATTGAAATGTCATCATTTACTTGTACTAACTAAATAATCACTCAAATTACTTTTGAGATTGAGCTCGTAACTAAAGCAAACAGCCCATAGAAATACAGCAAATTTGATAATTTTAATAATTTCACTAATTCATTTAAATTATTCCTAAGAAGGTTAATTTAACTGATTCAAAAGTCACACGGTTTCACTATGTTTGAGGTTACCACCTAAAATTTCATACCTTATATTGATGTACCAATGTCGATAGGGAGATGGCCTGCTGTGGAGACGTACTGATGTCGATAGGTGTTTTGATGCGCCTGGTGGTGGGCAATGGAGATCTGGGCTGTTGGTTTAACCTGAATTGCAGTTGAAAGCCATGAATTCCTCCCTTATGACCTTTTACTAACCACGTGCTCACGATTGCAATGGCTGTCATAAGCAGGAAACCATGATAACTGATTACAATAAATATTAAAAGAAATGTTAGACCATCAGGTGCATTTTAGTGTATTAACTATTTACAAGGCTGAAACCTTGTGTATAAATATGAAAGAAGGATCATTAGTCCGTTAGAATAATGGTGACATAAGTTTGATCTTGTTTACATATCAAAGTTAAAAATCATAGAAAAATGGAAGAAGAAAATCATTTATTTTATACCTAGAAGTTGCAGAAGCACAAATATCAACATTAACAGTTAAGAAATAGTCATTTAAGCAAATTTCTCTACAATGGAGATGACACATACAGTTACACGTAGACACAAACGTATGTATCTCTACACACACATATATGTATATGTATGGAACATATATTTACTGATATAAAATACAGTTTATTCATAGTTGTTACCATAAAAACTAAATAACTCCATCCTTATCCAAATAAAAAGTGGGAAGTTATATTTATTTTGAATTTTATGTATGTAAATGAGTAAACCAAAATGTAACAAGCAAGAGAAACTAAGCCACATTAAATATATTTCAGTACTCGTTTAAACAACAGTCCTTCATACATGAATGGATAAACTAAATATACTTGGTCCAGTAAGGCTTTTTTTGTCATTGCCAACTCCAACCATGGTTTAATACATTTGATATCACATATTCGACGTTAACTCTGAACATGAGTGTGATAAAGAGATAGAAGATTGTTCATGCAACTTTAATTAAAAAAACCATTGTACTTATTCAAAACAAATAACTATGTGTTATGAAATGGAAATATACCACTTCAGTTAACCAATTGAAAAAAAAAATTTGAATATTGTACTTGTATGAATGCAGCTTGGCAAAGCTATCTAAACATCTATCAAAGGTACTGCTATCTAAAATATCAAACACTTATAATATCAGGTCAAACAATTTAATTTAAAATAAAACATAAATACAAGCATTAATTTTTTTTAAGTTTCATTAATTGCTAATTTACCATAAAAGAAAAAATGTATTTGAAATTTTGAAACTAATCATAGTTGTTTTTACTTACCATTTATTCAACAGACATTGCAGTTAAACGTTCTTCCTCTAATAATCTAGAAGGCAAACTTTTGGATCTTCCAATCTGTGTAAGTCTTTCAAAAGTAAACATAGGATTGAAAGCAACATCCTCTAATTTTCTAGTTCTTGATAACGCAGCAAACATTAAACCAAGACTTTCTCGATCGTCGATATTAATGATTGCTTTATCAAGTGTCATTCCTTGACTTTTATGTATTGTTATTCCCCAACATAGAACTAAACATAACTGTATTCTCATACATGTTGTACCAGATGAAGTTTTTCAATTTACTATTTGCGGAGTTACTGGAATAATATTTGTTCCCTCGCGAAATGGAGTACCACGGTATTTATCAAAATCGACTATGACCGCTAGCGGTAGATCGTTAGGAGAACTTGATGACTGTGAATATACAATATCCACAACAGTACCCATTGCACCATTAACCAATCCATTTTGCACTGAAAGATTAGATCGTAACATCACTCGAGCCCTACACAAAGATAAATACATCGTTCTAAATCTTTTGCATCATCAAACGAAGCATTGGATGCTGCTTCACAGTTATTGAAAGAAGGAATGCATGCAATATGTTTTCCAAGTTGAATCAAACGGTTTTTGTTATGTTCATTAGCAGCATTTCTTGTCGGAAAAAGACAAAAAGCATTCTTAAAGGTTTCCTTCTCTTTGTTTGATAAAATTGACCAATCTCTGGTTTTGAAAAGTTTCCAATCATCTAAAGTAGATGCACATCTACTCGGTCTTTCTAAAGCTCCTCTTAAAGGTGCTTGCTCATCTCCAACTTGACGGAATATATATGATAGTCTTACACACTTATCAAAACTCATATATGCAAGTCCACCACGCTGTTGTAAGAGATTACCACCTTTCAAGTATAACGAACTATCACAAACAAGAGGTAGTTGTCGCATATCACCAGCTAAGACAATCGAAATGCTACCGAATAAGTCATTTATTGAATAAATATCACGACACCGTAAATCAATATTTGCCATCATTGTTCTACCAAGCATACTATATCCATCTATTATAATCAACTTTGTATTTTTAAATTCATCTTGCATACGATGACATTGCTCTGATGATTGTTCTTTGTATGATGATTTTCTTTCCATGCAGATTATAAGTTCATGATGAATTGTGCTACCACCAATATTAAATGCAGCCAGTCCAGTTGGAGTCATAATGCTAACTGCTTTGCTGGTTCAAAAATGAGTAACAATTGTTCGAACAATGGCATTTACAAGCATTGATTTTCCTGTACCAGAACCACCGCATATAATTATTCAAATTTATTTTCCTTTAGATATTGCTTTAAATATCACATTATGTGCAATCCTCTGTTCTGTAGACAAGCTCTCAAAAGGAACAACAGTTGAACTGTTTATGGTCTCACTTCATGTTCCATAATTGAACGTAAATTGGTATGGATAAAATTATGTTCAATATCTATATTAGGGTATCTCTGAAGCGCTTCATTCCAATTATACAAAGTATCGAATTCTCTTAAGCCCGTTTCTGTTTCCTCTCCTGAAACAAACATTGGACCCATCGCGGCTATGACGCAGTGGATATTTCAAAACAAACTTCAATTGATGAATTGGAGCAATCGGTGATTTGAAAATACTGTAATGCCCAAATCCGTTGATCCAAAGATGCCGGATTCTAGCTATCTTTGTCTCGTTGATCGCGCACGATACCGAGAAACAAACATCTACGATTCTTCGACGTTGATCAAGCGCACTTGATTCCGTGAATCGGCTTCACAAACGAAGATTCGAGCGCACTCGAATGACGTAGGTGGAGATAGGAGATTTCACTCGACTACCAATTAGAGAAGAAAGCACAAAGCAATCAACACGAGATTTTTATTCAATATTCAACCAAAATTACAACATGACTCAACCGGGCTATTTATAGCCTTTACAACTCAACACAAACTCAGCCCACACGAGCTAAAACACTACGACTCATGCTAGGTCGTTAGCGACCTAAACGCGACGACTTACATACACGGCCGACCTAACCAGGTTCAACCTACAACAACATACGACTCATATGTACATCACGAGTTAACATATTACAACACACTCAAGTTAACAAATTCAACATATCACACGACTTAAGAAAATACAATATAAACCGTACACGACTCAGTATTAACTCGGTAACGACTTAAGCAGGGTATCGACAGCGACTTATGGAAGAAGTTCGCGACCTAGGGCTTCACGAGAGAACGCGCGACATAAGGCTTCGACTTAAGGTGGAGGAATGAGTCGGTCGCGACTCAAGGAGAAGGGAATGAGTCGGTCGCGACTCAAGGAGAAGGGAATGAATCGATCACGACTCAAGGAGAAGGGAATGAGTCGGTCGCGATTGGAGATGGAATGGAGTCGTGAGTCGCTGTGGTCGTTGAGTCGTGGGTCGTTGAAATGGTGATGGGAATGAGTCGGTGATGGGTTGAGGTATGTGTTTCATCATCCTCCCCTTGTTGGAAGGAATTCGTCCTCGAATTCACTCTCTCGTCATCTTCGTCAAGTTCCTCCCCATAATACGGAATTAAGTGTTTGACATTGAAAACATCAGAAGTATGAACATTTTCTGGCAACTTTAACTGATACGCATTATCATTGATCCTCTTCAAGATTTCTACTGGACCAATCTTTCGTGCCTTCAACTTATTGTAAGTTCCAACTGGAAAACGATCTTTCGTTAATACCGCGTAAACAAAATCTCCCTCTTTGAAGACTATACTTCTTCGTCTCTTATCCGCCATTTGTTTATATTTCTCATTTGCCTTTCCCAATCGTTCCTGAACGATTTTATGGCATTCCGTCAACCCAACAACAAAATCAGCAGCCCACTTAACTGTCCCCTTCGGTTGCGGTACTATTGTTAAATCCAACGGCCCCTTCGGTAAGCTTGAATATACAATCTGAAATGGACTGAAACCCGTACTACGATTTACTGCATGATTATGAGAAAACTCTGTCTGGCATAACTTCATGTCCCAACTCTTCAGATTGTCTTTCACAAGACATCGTAACAAGTTTCCCAATGATCTATTCACCACCTCTGTTTGTCCATCTGTTTGCGGATGATAAGCACTACTAAATTTTAGCTTCGTTCCCACCATCTTCCACAAACTAAGCCAAAAATGACTTAAAAATCTGGTATCCCTGTCTAAAACAATAGACTCCGGCAACCCATGTAAACGATAGATTTCTTTAAAGAATAACTGTGCCACTCGAACTTCATCCGCTGTCTTCTTACAGGCCATAAAATGTGCCATCTTCGAAAACCTGTCCACTACAACAAATATAGAATCATTTCCCCTTTGAGTTCTAGGCAAACCCAAAACAAAATCCATGCTGATATCAACCCATGGTCTGTTAGGCACGGGTAACGGCATATATAATCCCGCATTCATAGCTGTTCCCTTCGAAACCTGACAGATATGACATCTCTCCACAAATCTCTCTACCTCTTTCCTCATTGATGGCCAATAATAAGACTGAGAAATCAACTGCAATGTACGATCTCTGCCTACATGGCCTTCTTCATGTAATTCTTTAACGATCTTCATTCTCAAGCTACAATCTGGTATACATAAACGATTTCCTTTGAACAAGAATCCATCAACCAACACAAATTCATCAGTATTTCCTTCCTTGACTTTCTCAACAAATTTCACAAAGTAAGGATCTTCTTCAATCAACTCTGGTAATAATTCAAACCCTGTCACTTCAACTTTCATTGTCGTTAATAAATGACTCCTCCTACTCAAAGCATCAGCCACCCGATTTGTCACCCCGGATTTGTGTTTAACAACAAAGGTAAACTGTTGTAAATATGCAATCCATGATGCATGTCTCGTTGAAATTTTATCCTGCCCCTGTAAATGTTTCAAAGCTTCGTGATCAGTGTAAAGAACGAATTCCTTCTGAAATAGGTAGTGTCTCCAATGCTTAACAGCTTGCACAACAGCGTAAAATTCAACGTCATATGTACTGTATCTCATCTTTGCCCCTGATAACTTTTCACTGAAATATGCAATAGGTCTCCCCTGCTGACTCAACACTCCTCCAATCCCAACCTTTGATGCATCAGTGTGTAGCTCAAACAACAACTGAAAATTAGGTAAAACAAGAATTGGCGCTGTCGTCAACAGTTCTTTGATTCGTTCAAAAGCAATCCCGGTTTCTTCTGTCCACGAAAACTGTTTACCCTTCATGCAATCAGTAACTGGTGCCATCACGCTACTGAAGTGTGGAATGAATCTTCGGTAGAAGGACGCTAGCCCATGAAAACTTCTCACTTCCGTAATTGTCTTTGGTTGTGGCCAATTTCTGACTGCCTCAACTTTACTTTGATCAACTTGAATACCTTCTCCTGAAACAACATAACCCAGAAATAAAACACTGTGCGTCATAAACACACATTTCTTCGTAGCAGCATAAAATTGTTCCTCACGAAGAATAATCAACACTTCCCTCAAATGTTGAACATGCTCCTCCGTACTCCTGCTATATATCAGAATATCATCGAAATAAACCACCACGAATTTCCCAATGAATGGTCTGAAGATTTGATTCATCACCCGCATGAATGTACTAGGTGCATTTGATAAACCAAATGGCATAACCAACCATTCGTATAACCCCTCTCTTGTTTTGAAGGCTGTCTTCCATTCGTCTCCAGGTCTAATCCGAATTTGATGATAACCGCTTTTCAAATCAATTTTTGAAAAGATAGTAGCCCCACTCAACTGATCTAGCAAGTCATCCAACCTCGGCATTGGAAATCTATATCTCACAGTAATCTTATTCAATGCTCGACTGTCAGTGCACATCCTCCACGTCCCGTCCTTCTTCGGTACCAACAAAGCTGGCACTGCACAAGGACTCAAGCTTTCCTGAACACGTCCCTGTTCTAGCAACTCTTCCACCTGCCTTCGTAACTCTTCATGTTCCTTCGGACTCATTCGGTAATGTGGTCGATGTGGTAACACTGCTCCCGGAACAAGATCAATTTGATGTTGAATGTCTCTGAATGGTGGTAACTCCTTAGGCAACTCCTCTGGAAATACATCCTCAAATTCTTTCAAAACTGGTTTTGCTTCTTCTGGAATTTCAATCTCTTCGTTACACTCTCGTCCAATCAACAAGTACACTTCAGGTTCTTCTTCGACTTCCTTGACAAACTCCTTCAAAGTTAACAGAGTTTTCAATTCTTCAATTTCCTCCAGCTTGCTTTCTTTCTGTTGCTGCTTCTTAGGAACTAAAGTAATTTTAGTGCCTTCAAACATGAAACTATAGCTATTAGCACGACCATCATGTTGAACTGCTCTATCAAACTGCCATGGTCTGTCCAACAACAGATGACATACGTCCATGTCTACAACATCGCACCAAATTTCATCCTTGTATTTCTTCCCAATTGAAAATTTAACACAAGCTCTCCTTCCAACTTTCACCTCACCTCCTTTCCTCAACCAGGCTAACTTGTACGGTTTAGGATGCTTCTCGGTTTTCAATTCCAACTTCTTTACTGCCTCTGTAGAGATAATGTTATCACAACTCCCAGCATCAATAACGAATTTACAAACTCTTCCAAGAATAGTGCAAGTAGACTGAAATATGTTATTCCTCAACCAACTGTCTTTCTCCTCTTGCTTTGGTGTCAAACAACTCCTCCTCATCATCAGTGAATATCCTTCGTCTCCTGATAACAAGTCTTCCTCCTCAACCGGTAAGGAATTAAAACACTCAGCCTCTTCATCCTCATCCTCAGCTTCAACTATCATAGTTCTCTTCTTCGGCTTCGGACACTCATTGCTTTTATGACCCATTTCCTGGCAATTATAACATTTGAACCCACTATTAACCTTCGCCTTCTCACCCTCCTTCACAATTGGCTTACTGACAGGTTTAGGAACATTAGAACTTCCACTAGCCCCCTTCACTTGATTGTTAGAATTAGTAAACACACCACCTCCACGCCTTCCCTGCTTTTCCCAAGCTAACGCTTTCTGATGTGCCTCTGCTACAGATCTTGGATCAAACATATTAACCATATCCTGGATCTGCATTCTCAATCCCCCAATGAATCTAGCAGTTAATTGTTCTTCAGTCTCCATAATATCGTTACTGGCAATGAGTTGGTAAAATTCATCAGCATAATCACTAACAGACTTTGTCCCTTGCCTCAGATTCTGCAACCTCTGGTACATAAGTGATTGATAGTTGTAAGGTAAGAAAGTAGATCTCATCAACTTCTTCATCTTATCCCACTCAACAACCTTCGACTTCCCCATCCGTTCTCGTGTAAGTTTAGTTTGCTGCCACCATGCCAATGCTCTTCCCCTCAATCTAGTAGCAACCAACTTCACTCGACGATTCTCCGGCACTTCCTTGAAATCAAAGATTTCTTCAACATTAGATAACCAGTCTAAGAACTCCTCAGCAACCATCCCGCCTTTAAATTCTGGAATCTCCATCTTCATTCCCGATTCCCATCGACGATCATCATCTACATCTCGATACTGACGTCGTGTTTGTTCTCTATCTCGATGCATACTCCCTCTGTCACCAACAAATTCCTCATCAAAATCTGAAGTATATCGTTGTCGTTCGCGCCCTCCAACATCTCTACCACCACTCCTACTACCAACATCTCTTCGATCCCGATCATCAACATTCCTCCTACTTCGATTATCAACACTTCTATGCTCTTGACTTTCTCTCCCCTCCCGTTCTGAATGTGATGAAACTCTACTACCCCCACGGTTTGATTCAGGTGAAATTCTTCTTCTACTTTGATTCATTTCAAGCATCATTCTCTCTAATCGACCAATTCCTTCGTTCAACTTTTCAGTAAAGCTCTCGTGGATTCGTTGCTCCATTTCATCGGCCTCTTCTCTTCCATACAAGGCATTAATATTGCGATGACGTTGAGCTCGTCTCGGTGGCATGATTGAACTTCGCAAAATCTTTAAACAATAAACTTCAACAAACCAAAACTTCAACACAAAATCAAACAAGTCACGGTTCCTTAGCTTGGCTTCAAACTTCTTTTCAACTTTGATCCGAAATGAAATGGATCGAAAGTTCTCCTCTTGTTGCAACTTCAAACTCCAAACTTCTCGATAATTTGCAAATTCGATCTCTAAACTTCAACTTCTTGAAACCCAAATCTCCAAATGATGCAAACTCCTTGCAATCTCGCTCTGATACCAAACTGACGCAGCGGATATTTCAAAACAAACTTCAATTGATGAATTGGAGCAATCGGTGATTTGAAAATACTGCAATGCCCAAATCCGTTGATCCAAAGATGCCGGATTCTAGCTATCTTCGTCTCGTTGATCGCGCACGATACCGAGAAACAAAGATCTACGATTCTTCGACGTTGATCAAGCGCACTTGATTCCGTGAATCGGCTTCACAAACGAAGATTCGAGCGCACTCGAATGACGTAGGTGGAGATAGGAGATTTCACTCGACTACCAATTAGAGAAGAAAGCACAAAGCAATCAACACGAGATTTTTATTCAATATTCAACCAAAATTACAACATGACTCAACCGGGCTATTTATAGCCTTTACAACTCAACACAAACTCAGCCCACACGAGCTAAAACACTACGACTCATGCTAGGTCGTTAGCGACCTAAACGCGACGACTTACATACACGGCCGACCTAACCAGGTTCGACCTACAACAACAAACGACTCATATGTACATCACGAGTTAACATATTACAACACACTCAAGTTAACAAATTCAACATATCACATGACTTAAGAAAATACAATATAAACCGTACACGACTCGGTATTAACTCGGTAACGACTTAAGCAGGGTATCGGCAGCGAATTATGGAAGAAGTTCGCGACCTAGGGCTTCACGAGAGAATGCGCGACATAAGGCTTCGACTTAAGGTGGAGGAATGAGTCGGTCGCGACTCAAGGAGAAGGGAATGAGTCGGTCGCGACTCAAGGAGAAGGGAATGAATCGGTCGCGACTCAAGGAGAAGGGAATGAGTCGGTCGCGATTGGAGATGGAATGGAGTCGTGAGTCGCTGTGGTCGTTGAGTCGTGGGTCGTTGAAGTGGTGATGGGAATGAGTCGGTGATGGGTTGAGGTATGTGTTTCATCAGGCTACTATCATCCATTCTTCTTTTTGATTTTCTTCTACATTATTGTTTATACTATCATCTTCGAAATCATCTTCTATAGCATCTGGGAGTGATTGATGTTGAATCAAACCTAAATTAACATATCTCCCAAACCAAGCATCGAAGTTTCCTTTTGCTTCATTAAGATTTCTACAATGATGATGTAGTAGTACCTGTATTCATATTAAAAACAAGTTTACTTATAATTTCATATTTTAGATATAATTTAAATCAACGTAGTTTTTAATTATCAAAGTTTATCATTAATATTTGTAAAATTTGATCTACTAAAAAACAGAGAATTGCATTACCTGTTGTTCGCAACAAAATTCCCACTTTTCACCAAATGGAGGAATATTGGTACTTAGATCTGGTACTATTCGTACAATTTCCTCTTTTCGAAACTTATGCCACCCTTTATTATAGTAATGGAAGTTTTTTGCCATATCAAGCAGTGAAAGGTTTTCAAGTTCGCTTGGTCGATCCATATACCTTGTAATAAAATTTGGGTCCGAATCAACGATATTGTAACGACCCGTAAATTTTCGATAATTAAAATAGCTAATTTAATAAGATTTCGTGATTTAGTGTTAGAGAAAATTTTTGGATTAAATCGAACATCATTCGATTTGATTTAAAATCGTAAAATCAAGGTGAGTGTTTTATAACGCTCACAACGTACTAAATATCTTTATGCTAGTTAAATTTGATATTATGAAGTGATATGAATTTTATTAGTCGTTGTTTGATAGAATTTAATTGTCATATAGATTGTCGTTTGAATTAACCGTTAAAAATTAAATTGACAGTTAAATTGAAATTGAAATTGAATTGCGATTAAATTACCTGACATTGATAACTATGAAATTGCCATGAATTGTATTGCCTATTGGATGATGTATGTCGATGGATGTTATTGGTTGATAGTTAAATGTTTGGATGTTTATCTGCTTATATATACTGTTATGCACACATATGACACCGTGATTTGATTTAAGTGATATATATTCATCCCTGACATTTAATTGAAATAACTAATCACTTGGCCATAGGATAGAAAATTATATACGGACACCAGATTGGCTAAGTTAATAATTTTTAAAATCGTCGATTTGAAATTTATTTAAATGTTTTGATTTAAAAGATATAAATAGCAATCAATTTATAGAAATCGAATTTATCGAAAAATTGAGTTTGGAATGTTGAAATAAATTTTGGTTAAAAGAAATTGTTAAATAATTAAAGTGGAGACTTTGGAATTTAAATCGGGATATGATTGAATTTCGAAAATTGATTTGTTTAAAGATTTAACTTAATTCGAGCTTTGAATATTACTAAGTAAAGGTGATATAAAAATGATATTTTGAAATCGAGCTTGGAATTGAATCATATTTGAATATTGAAGGATAATTTGGTAAGTGTTATAAATTGATATTTTGAAAATCAAGCTCTAAATAGATATAAATTGAAATTGAATTAATTGAAGGTGAATGTAGAATTGAATTAATGTGAAGTCAAAGTTGACATTGATTTAAATTGAAATCGAAATTGAATCGGTAGAGTGGAAAATGAAATTGTTTTGAATTGGGAAGTTATAATTGAAATGGTTTGGTTTTGAAGCTGTTTTATTTTGTTTTCCAAATTACTCAGTTATATAAACCATTTTTGAATACTTAAACTATTTTAATCTATTTTAAATCTACTTAACCCAATTTAAATTATTTTAAACTAATTTATCTATTTGAAATCCATTTAAAGATTTTAAGTATTTTTAACTATTTTAATTATTTAAACTACTTAAAACTATTTTCTAAAATTTCAAGCTGGTCAATAAGGAGAAATGTTTATATTTAAATCTTGAATTTAAATACGAAATGGATTAAATGAAGTTGCAACCTAAATTGAAATTCGAAATGATTTTGAAATCGAAATGAGATATTGATGCGAAAATTTATTTTTGAAACGAAATCTTACATTTGAATGGATACGATGATATTTGGAATGGATTTGATTTTTGAAGCGAATATGATATTTTGATATAAATTATGAATCGATTTGAAATGTAAAGGAGCCAATGGTGCAATAATACGTAGTTATTAAAGAGTCCAGGATCGGATATGGACATACTCTCTGTCGATACCGAAAACCACTTTAATAACTATTATACGCCGAGTGTTGATCCAGAATGAAGTGGATGGTTTGGTGAACGCGTTGACTAAAGAAAGAGAACGATATTGGATGACCCCTGGCATGACTAAAACAGGAGCTGCGCCGGGCCATTGAGGTTCGCCACCTCTAGCGGACACACTTCTTCGATATCATATCTATTACATTTGTGATGCGATTTGGGTGCACCCTTTGATTTGGGAGTGTTGTTTCGCGGTGTTGGGGTAGCTGCTGGCTATGCTCAACATCAGTCCGGATCACGCAACTACTAGTATCCTAGTTGGTATCGCCTCATGTACCTTGTCATACTGATTATCCTATTCGCGAACACTACGTTATGTTTTGTGTTATACCTATGGGGTACCCTCTGATAACCACCAGTTTACGGTGGGGCTTACGGTGCTGTATAGACTATGGCATTATAAAAATGTGTTAAGGGGGATTATGGTAACGCCTTAACGCTATTTTGATACTTTATATTACTGATAGGCATTATCTACTTAGCGTACATTACTACATAGTAGATAGTTTAACGGATCCTTAAGAGATAAAAAATCCCGTAACATCTCTTGAGTTATTGCACGCACGTTGACAGTGGATATGAGATGCCAAACCCCGTAAACATCTCTAACGCCGTTACACTCATATTTATTACGATTGATTTAATTTTCATAAGGATATTTTAGTCCTGACTCGAGTGTTTTGTCTTTTCATTACGCTCGGGTCAGTCCTGAGTTTTTCAGATTTTTGAAGATCTATTCTGGAGGATGAAGACGAAGATTGGGTATACTATTACTATTATTACCCTTGCATCATGCTATCTGCTGCATTATTTTATTTGTTCTGTTGAATATGTATAACTCTGATAAATGTTGTATTAATAATGATCAAAGTATAGTAAACAACTTCATGAACTTTTTATTTGATTATTATATTTTATCGTTCCGCTGCGAGATTCTGTGTTGTTTCATTTCCTTTATTTCTTTTCTTTTCTTTTCTTATTTACCCCAATAACTATCTGCACTTTTGAATGGTTTGGAATCGACATGTGTATTTGATCGTCGGTTTAAACTGTCCAAAAGGGCGGGTCGTTACAGATATCTTCATCTATTGTTATATTTCGACGTCGAATTATTGTTGATAACATGTTTTTTCCAGTTACGTTAAGTTGCACTATTGTTCTAGATGAACTTACTAGAGGGTAAGACATGAGAAGTTGGCATACCTCTTGTGCAGAAATGTCTCGTTCGGATACACTCTTGAGAAGTAGTTTCTTAATGGCGGAAGTTGATGTTTGACAAGGTCGATGGCTATTTTCAACTATTGTTCTGAATGTGTCTATAAAGCTCTTTGAAACTGGTTCAGATTTTGCAGCATATTTTCCAATATAATTTACCACAACATTCACATATAACACAGGAGACCAATCAATATTAGCACGCCAAACCTGAAGTACTTTTCTATTATGTGAGCAGATCAGAGGATCATTACGTTGTGAAATAAATCGAAAGATTTTACTATTTAGAGGATCTTCTACAATTTTAGATCGTGGAAGCACATCAAACGGATATTTAAAGCGACATGTCAATTGTTTGGTTGTTCTATGTACTCGCAAACAGTAGTTTCCACACCTGGAATGACGCATAACCCAAGTAACTAGATTTACATAGTCGTCGTCGTCCGTATCCAAATTTGCATCAGGTGGAATAACTTGTGCATATGGATGCTCTTGTTCCCATGAAGGACCACCCATATTTGAGTTTATTGTACAAACAAGACGATCAAAATATTCATTAATTGTAGAATTTTCATACGAATTTTTGGTAATAGAAGATAAATCTGGTGCATCATGTAACCACAAAAAGCCGTGGATATGTCCACTTCCATGATTTTTCCATTCAAAATGATACCAATAGTCCTTAACAGAAAATTATGGCATCAAAAAATCTATTACAAAAGTTTTAACTTTTGCTTGGAAAAACTAAGCAACAACAAGTGGATTTTCATTTAGTAACCGTGCCTTTCTTTTTCTTTGTTCATTGTAGCTTAATTTTTGCAATTCATTTTTTTGATCGAGAAGTTTATAAAGTTCTGGCCATTGCAAATCTGCTGGACTTAATGTGAAAAATATAGTTGGTGCACCTAATTGTTTAACCAAATATAGTTGATGCACCTAATTGTTTAACCATAGCTGTAAGCTCTTTTAATCTTTCAGACCAGTAAGAACGGCTAGCACCAAAGCCTTTTGCATAGTAAGAAATGCTCTAGGACAACTGTTTATCTCCCGATTGTAACATTTCACGGATATCATTTATAGATAAATTCCCATCATCCGGGTTTCTTTGTACGAATATGCTACCAATATCTAACGCACGCCACCTGCTAAGTGAATTGTATGCAAAATATCTAAATCTAAAATCTTTTGCAAACCTCTGATCGTGAAATTTCATTAAATACTGAAAATATTCTAGGGGTCTAATTTTCCTTGGTCGTGCTTGTAGTAAATCAGCATTTCCTGATGGAAATAATGTTGGAAATGCCATCGAGATATATCCAGGAGTATTAAACTCATCAATAGCAACAGAAGAAATAGGCATCTGAACAACTGTTTCATTTATTTCTTTATTTTCTAAAAAGGATAATAGATAGGCTTGGTGGTTCGGTTGTACTACAACTGTGGCTGCACCTGATATCTCAAATTCACCGATTTGAGTTATTTCACTTTCCAATTCTGGAGGTCCTAGAAAATCGTCATTTTGAATTAGAGTTTGCAAATTATCTTGAATATGAGGAAGATTTAAAGGTACACCGTCCTCTGGTAACTCGTGGAGAGATACTTCATTAATGTGCACATCGGAATAAAATATATTATTAGATTTAAGCCAAAGTAGTGCCTTTCTTACATGTTTACGCCTTGCGCGAAACTCTTGACTTTCATTCGTTCAACTTCTATTGACAACTAATACTGCCGATAATTCATTTGGCCTGAAAGGGAGAGAACGTGCTATTGCATTGATATCCTGAGGGAAATTAATTATATTTCTACTATATTTATATTGTTGACCTTTAAAACGATAAACTGACATAACTGGATGAATGCGTGCAATGAGGATTCGCTCCAAGTTAGTAAGACAGGATAATTCAGGTGGAACAGGACCGGGTTCCATTAGATTTTGAGAACTAAACTTGTAGGGAAGGTCATGTTGTGGTTTATCAGTACGACAATCAGAGCATGTATTTGACGTAACAATTAAATCCGGAAAAAATCGAGAACAAGTCTGACAACTTGCCCAATTAATCTTTTGGCATGAGCTTATCAATTTGTGAGCATTTGTAACTTTTATAACTGGAGGTATTACCATTGTAGGGTTGATGTTTGAGGATTTGACATGAGTTCCTTTTTCTTTATGTTTTGCTGCATCAACTGCTTTTCTACGTTGTTTTTGTTGATCGGTTTCTCCCAAACATCTAGTTTGTTGGTTGGATGACCGATTTTCATTATATTTAGCCATCATTTTTTCGTATTGACGAAATATAGGCGAGTCTCTATTGTAAAATATGTACATCCAATTAAAAAATAAGTCAAAAATAGTAGGAGTAATAATCTTGAATTTGCATGTTATAAGTAAATTTAGCATTATATACATTTGTAAGGTGCATGATAAGTCTAAAGGACAAATTGCATCAAATGACTCTTTTAAAACATCGTGTGAAATTGAACCGGAAGGGGTGAATAAATCAACCTTGTTGGATGCATCAAAAGGAACATAATCTCTATACAAAGCATCAGATAACGACAATGGATCTTCTACGAGGATAGGATGACGTAGTACATCATGTGGCATCTATGCAAGTATACAGCAATTGAAAAGGTAAGGAAAAGGGTAATATGGGACATAAACTATCAAAGTGTCATTAAATATCTATACTATATTATCATGTTTGATTACTGTAAAATTAAACATTACAATGAAAATAACGGTAAATGTGGAAAAATTATAGTATGGAAGTTCACCTTTACCTTTGTCGTTGACACTGCTTGCATATTATCGACATAACCTGATATTCATTGCTCCTCATTATCAAGCAAAGGTGATGCATTCAGATCAATACAGTGCATATCAACTGCAGAGGTGAAGACAAATAATATTATTCCTCATAAATTTAAAAACATCACAAAAACTTATAATAAAAGTGATAAAAATTAATTTGTACTGATATATTATACAATTGTACATTATGGTAAACGAGTCACCTTGATCGTTAGTTTGTGTCTTTTTTGAAGTTTCTTCAAATTATGCGGCAACTACTGATGATCTTGGATGTTCTTTATATATTGCTTCAACCGAATTCTAAACATGTTAGTGCAAATATCATCAGAAACTTAATCATATGACCGTCGAATAATCTTGTATCGTAAAGATTAAAAATAAAACATAAATTTGACAGAAAGACAAATTAAATAACATTCTAGAGAAATTTACCGTACGGAAGTTTGACTGCGTTGTTGATACCGTTTGTTTATGATCAACACGATCTTCATATAATTGCTTGTCATACTACACAACGGCAGTGCATTCAAATCAATAGGACATATATTATGCATCCCCTTTTTCTGAAATTGTGAAATAAATTAGTGTACACGATTGATCATAGTAGAATTATCATTAGTAAAAAAAAAATCTTTATCCATTATTTTATATGAAAATGATTACCGTATCAAAGATTGACGTTAATACCACATGCTTATCATCGTCATGATCTTCAAATGGTTCCTCATCATTGATCATTGAAGGTGATTTATTTAAATCAATATGATACATATTATTTGTCATATATGCCTGAACATGGTAAAAGGTAGGGAGTAATTAAATAAAATAAGTATTTTAACTCGGTTAAGCAAACAATGTAGTTAGAGTGCTAATTTGTGGTCTACCATATGATATGTCAGTTAACAGTTGATGCAAAGCTATGTACTCTACGATGTTTATAATTTAGCAAACTTGTAATTATACTACTTTCCAATTTTATAACTTAAACCACATATAAGTATAACACAATTATTATTTTGGACATGACATTATAATATTTGGCTGAAAAAATATGTGTTTGCATTTGTGTAAGTGGACTATGAACTGATTTACAAAGTTAGATAATATTTAGTTGAAAAAATAGGTTTTTTCATTTGTGTAAGTGGACTATGAACTGATTTACAAAGTTAAACTACAACAAGTAACATTATCCAAAAGAGTATTTTGACAGAGGATGGTAAATGGATTTTAATCACAATCGTCTTGTAAGATAATATCGCGTTCAACTATAAAAAAACATGTTGTCCAGATTTCTTTCTGGTATCCGAGGGTAAGTTGTCAAGATTACTTGTTTTCTATTATGGATCGTTACTAGCGTTCAGGATATTGTCTTTCACTGTCGCTATCGAAGCATCCAAAATCACTATATGAAATGAGTTCAATTATAATAAGAAAATCACGAGTTCAACGATATTAAAAACATGTTGTCCAGATTTCTTTCTGGTAGCCGAGGCTAAGTTGTCTATATTTCTTTCATTAATTCATCGAATAGCAGAAAATCAAAAATAATTATATCAACAATCACTACCGAAGCATCCCATTAATTCATCAAATAGCAGAAACACAAAAATAATTACGTCAAAAATCACTACCGAACAATCACTACCGAAGCATCCCATTAATTCATCAAATAGCAGAAAAACAAAAATAATTATATCAAAAATCACTACCGAAGCATCCAAATTCACTATCGAAACATCGAATATCAAAAATAATATACCAAAAATCACTATCGAAGAATCCAAAATCACTATTGATGCATCCCAAGTCAAAAATAATTATAAAAGAAAATATTTAGCTTGAGCGAGATGAGAGGCGCAGTCGAGTTTTTACCTGGAGCGAGGCGAGACGCACAGTCGAACAATCATGGGAGACTGGAGAGGAGTATCGTTCGAGAAGAGAAGCGGGTTTATCAAACAATCTCTGGCAGAGGAATAGGCTTATATTCGGTTCAGGGAGAAATAAAAAGGAGAGAGAAGGGAAAAATTGACTGGATAAAACGGGGACGAAAGTTTCAAATTGAAAGTACGCGGTCAGAAGGAGGAGAAAATTTGAAGGAGAAGCACACCGAAAAAAAAAACAAAACAGAGGAAATGTTTTATTGGCTTCAGAAAGATTGATTTTGACAAGTGGAAGTAAGCAAACTCTCTACGGTTGGTTTGATTAAAAAAAGCGGCCGTTGGATGAGCTCTCCAATGAAATTTCGAATTCATTTTGGAGCCTTCCACCTTTGTGCTGGAAAAATAGTTTAACAGCCTGGCTATTAACAGAAATTAGTTTCATAATTACGAAAGTTAGATGCCACGCGATGAAGGCTTAAAAAGTTGAAAAGGTCACAGGTTTAAGTGCATCTTTGTAAAAGAGAATTAACCGAAACTTGTGCATGTAACGGATACATGAGAAGCATACACGTATCACGGTTACACACACGGCACACCACATGTCACTTTCTCCCTCTTCATAAAACCAAAACCACATCTTTGTTTCACTGTATTCAGATTTAAGATTAAAAGAGTGTGTAACATCGACAAAATCGAGGATTGAAGTGAATAATGACGGACCGCAGAGAATCGATGGCGACGACGGCTCGTGGTGCTCCGGTGACGGAGCAAAGGCCTGTCAGGAGCGACCTCGATGATAAACTTCCTAAACCTTGTGAGTCTTTTTCTTTTTTCTTTATACTTGTCTAATGCCTATTTGTATAATTTTGCTGCGAACAATGCATAAGATGTAGAAAAAACGTAGTAAAGCAGTTCGTGGTGTGTACAGACATGGCCAGAGCATTGGCAGCCCCGGACACGAATCATCCAGAAGGTTCCAGAGACCACGATCCACGTAGCATGAGCGTGCTTCAACAGCATGTTGCCTTCTTTGATAGAAACAACGATGGAATTGTGTATCCATGGGAAACCTATGCAGGATGTAGAGCCATTGGGTTTAACCCTTTCCTCTGTGTCTTAATGGCTATTCTCATCAATGGAGCCATGAGCTATCCCACTCTCCCTGTAAGTTCATACATTATACCTACTCGATAACAAACTGTATAGATAGTAAAAAAAATCAAAATTCGAATTCCAACATTTATTTGATACATATGTAGAGTTGGATACCTTCGCCTTTCTTTCCAATATACATACACAGCATACACAAGACCAAGCATGGGAGCGACTCTGGAACATATGATACTGAAGGAAGGTACGTACGCTAAAATCGGTCTAGTAACTTTCCAAGCATAAAAAATACACGAATTAACTATATGGTATTCGTTTATATTATATATATGTATGTCAGGTTTATGCCAGTTCATTTTGAGAATATCTTTAGCAAGTATGCACGTACGGATCCAGAGAAACTATCGTTTAAGGAGATGTGGGAGATGACGGAGGGGAATAGATTAACATATGATTTCTTTGGATGGTGAGTTTCTCATTACATTATGTTGTTTCAGGAACATTACTTGTTTTACAGTGCAATATAAATAGTGAGTAATGCGTAGGATAACAGCGAAACTGGAATGGTTGATATTGTATCTGCTTGCACGAGACGAGGAGGGATTTCTTTCAAAAGAAGCGGTTAGAAGGTGCTTTGATGGAAGCTTGTTTGAGTACTGCGAGCAGCAGAAGACTTCCCGTAAGAAAAAGAAAATGTAAGCTTAATGGTCGCAATAAGGTTGTGTAACGATGTTTGGTCGCCTTCATATTACAATTATTGGTTTGTTGGTTAATTAAAATGTGAAAGTATGATGTACATATAAAAGCCTAAGTTGGACGAAAATTATTGACTATACATGTTGTATTATGTCCGCGGGTGCGACGCAGTGGAAAGGAGGAGGCTTGGGTTCTGCTAAGAGAACCCAAGTTCGATTCCTACCATGTGCTTTTCTGTCCTATATAAATTTACGCGTAGACACGGAGGCTTGGATCAGCGGACGGCTTTACTGTACCCTCCTCAGTTTACAGGCCTGTCGGGTTCTCTTGGGTTTTCAAAAAAAATGTTCTATTATTAATTTATTAAAAGTACCGGTTTTGTTTGATGCATTGTTTTTGGAATCCAATCCAAGTTCAGTCCAACCTTGAATAACCCATCCTAAACCTTGAATCATCACGCTCGAGAACTTAGTTAGACCTCAATCATACATGAACCATGGTCGGACCATCAAACCAGCGGTCCAACCGTCTATTTTACATGATTGAACCGCGGTTTTTTCGTTTTACCCTACTTTTTCATTTTGTAATTCTCTCATCTTCTTATTTTTTGTATTACTTTAAAGAAAATAAATAAATCTATATCCCAAAAATCATAATTGTGTCAAAATCTAAACCACAAACTACACTTCGTTTTTCACTGCTGCAACTCCTCTAATACCACTGCAAGATTAATAAAAGTTTGTTGTCATAACTTCTATCATTGTGTACTGCTTTACTATGTACAGTTATGGTTGTGTACCACAACAGCACATAACTTCAATTGCAGGCCTTGAAGATCATCTACAACTTGCGCACATAGTATTATTATTTTGATATTTTTGTATATGGCTTATAATTAAATGTGTAAATTTTTCAAAAAAAAAGTAAATCATGGTTTTGACGGGTCCAACAATTTAACCGGTTGAACCATCAAAATCTTCAACCTTGAGTCGTCTCGATTTGACCCATGTTCAGTGTTGACGCCAACAATGGGCATCAACATCCGTAGAATCTCATGGAGATTGAACAATGAATGGAATTAAAAAAAACAGAAAAAGTAAACGAATACAGATTTTTATAGTGATTCGGCAATCTTGGCCTACATTCACTTCGTATTTTTATTGATCTTGCACTGGATTACATTTACAAAGATGTTTGGATCAGGTAGGATCTATTAATACAAGATTCAGTAATGAAAATGGCAGAGCCTCCCCAGCGGCTAGAAGGATCCCTTTTCTGGAGCCATGCTTGCTGTATTTATAGTAGAAGACGTACATGGATCGGGTTGAAACTTTGCAAGAAGACTCTCCACGCTCAGAGGGGCCCATCACATCGATCGGCCATGTTAACTCGATTATCAAGAACGATCGGCCTAAAGATAGCAGATCCTTTTTCTTGGCTCCAACCAAGGTGTGATCGTTCTTGAAGGGTCCCACATCCTCTTAATATTGCTCCTAAAATATGGCGTCATTTCTGAGTGGTAGATTGTAAGATATGGGCCAATCTTGGTCGAAGCTAGAATGCACACCGAAATACACCGATCGTTATGCTGAATCATCTAAAATGATTAGTGTATAACTATCAGCCTTCCTCCAACTTCCACTTTGGGATGCGCGATCGTTATTGTATGCTCCCCTTGCCATTTTGTTGATGTTTTGAAAGTCTGACATGAATTGGCTTCATGGATCTCAAGATATTGAATGTTCTCTAATGACTTGAACTGTTCCATGGATCATTCTTCATACAAATCCTTGCTTCATCCGTGACTCGTGCATACCACCTCCAATTGACTCCGGATTGGAAATATAACTTCACGGGGCCGGGCTAACTATTTCATGCTAGCGACACTTCAATTGGGTCTTGGTTCAAATCTGTCTGACTATCGTCAATAGTACTGTACGTAACTGGCTCTTCGGGATGATGACCATATATCCAAGGTCAAATCGATATATCACGCTTTGCTAAAAGGCGGGATAACATTTGCCACTTAAAGTATGCGTTGTGAGTAACAAGACGTGCTTTGAATCGAAAAAAGTCTGAATTGCCGTAAAGAAGTCCAGTCTGCTTCCTGATTGATTACTATTCTTCTATCGCCTTTCAATAGTATAGATCTGATGTTATATTCTGTTTGCATATACAAATTCAGTCATGCAGGACGTATGAGCATTTTATTATTTGATCCATTCTCGAATTTTAAAGTTTTAGGTTTGAATTCAATTTCTATTGATTTCAAAAGGCTAAACTTTAAAACTATTCTCGTGCATGCTTATATGCACGTTTATGCTGTTGGCTCCCGGACATGTTCGAATGTCCATAGGCCATTGCCAATCTTTATGATACTCTGTATGTTCACGTTTGCAGTCGAATTACCATTGCCATTCATCATTTCTCTTTTCATCCATCATAAAAAAAATTCTTTTTCCTTTTTTCAATTTTTCTTTGTTTTTTTTTAAAATAAAACTTCAAACCACTCGTGATCATGGAAACGGTTGTCATATGTTAGGTGATGAAACGATCGGCCTAAGGCATAGATAAAGGGTGATCGGCATAGAGTTTGAATAAGGGACGATCGACACGTGATGGAACTATTGGTAGGTGGCTAGAAATGGATTGGTCGACATACTGCTCGAAGATGGATCGGCTATGTCTGTTTACTATATAAGGCCTGACATTTAGGCATTTCCTTCACTTTATTCTCCATACCTTCGTTTGGAAGCAAAGAAGTGAAGAGCCACTTTCCTCTTTTCATTTGCCGATCCAAACAGCAATCATCATCCTCCTCCAGATTTGACTTCGAATTGACTTCTAACCCTTCTACTTTAGCTTTTGAACTTAGGTACAGCAAATCCTATATTCACTACGTGATTCTTCAAACATTGTTTGAACCTATGACAGTCGACTTGCTTAATGGGTCCTCTTTTCCTTCTCTTCTTTTATGATCATATGCAATGGAGAGGAAGGCGCACACCTGGATGAGAGGTGAGTAAGTTGTACAATCGTAGCGGATCATTTGCCAAGGAAGATGAAAAAATGGAGGCAAGCGAGTTGTACGATCGACCATGTTCGCAGACGGTCGGTGTGACAAACCACATTTCGAAAGGTTTAAATCGACAATAATCCACACGTGTCCAACTTAAGCAATCTGAAACATAGATAATCAATGAGATTAATTAAGAAAAATAAGAAAAGAAAAAGAAAACAAACACAGAATCTCATAACGGAATGAAAAAATATAATAATCAAATAAAAGTTTATGAAGATGTTTTTACTGTATATTTGATTATAATTTATACAACATTTATCAGAGTTATACATACAAGAGGAAAATAGAATGATGCGGCAGAATAACAATGTGATGGAATAATAATAGTAAAAATATACCAAAACTTCGTCTTCGTCCTCCAGAGAATAATCTTCAATGCGTTGAAAAACTCAAGACTAACCCGAGTATAATGAAAAGACAAAACACTCGATTCATGACTAAAATATCTTTATGTGAGTCAAATATATATCAAATAACATGAGTGTATAGCGTCAGAGATGTTTACAAAATTTCACATCTCCTATTCGGTGTGTAACGTGTGTGCAATAACTCAAAAGATGTTATAGGATTTTCCATCTCGTAAGGATCCGTCAAAATATTTATATATAGTATAATACGCTACATATATAATGTCTAATCAGTAAAATAAATATTAAAAAATAGCGTTAAGGTGTTACCATTATCACCCTTAACACATTTTTATACAAGCATCGTAGTCTATACAATACTGTAAACTCCACTGTAAACTGGTGGGCTATAAGGGAGCACTTCATAGGTAAACACAAAACAAAAGTCGTAGTGGGCACGATCAGGATAATATGACAAGGAACACGCGGCTATACCCACGGTAGGATTCTTCTAGATTGCAGAACCAAGCTGGTGGTAGCGCATAGCTGTAGCTACCGCCCACCTCGAACAACACTACTGTAATCAAGGGTGACCACCAATCAATCACAAAGTAAGATATATGGTATCAAAGAAGTATGTCCGATCGGAGGAGCGACATCACTCGTCCTGATTATAGCTCATGTTTAAGTCATTTTAATTATGACTCGAGAGTCAAGGCTATCCATCATCGTTCTCTTACTTCGTTTCAACAAATGCCTCCATTCAACCTTTATATTCTGGATAACATCCACCGCGTACACTGTTGTTAAAGTGGTTCCAATTTTGACAGAGAGTATGCCAATAAGAGGTCCGGTCTCTTTAACAAGCAAAAGTCGTTTCACATCGGTTTGTACTTTTATATTTTAATTGATATCAAAATATCATATTCGCTTCAAAATCAATTTCATTTCAAAAGTACCATATTCGTTTCAAAAATCACATTTTTACTTCAAAATGTCGATCCAGTTCAATATTTTGATTTCGCTTTAAAATTTGATTTGAATTACAATTTAGGTTATAACTTCATTTTAATCCAATTCGCTTTTAAATCCAAAATTTAAATATAACATTCCACCCTTTGACCAGTTTGAATTTTTATAATAATAGTTTGAAATTTTTTAAATAGTTTTAAAAAGTTAAATTAGTTTTATAAAATGGTTTATATATTAAAAATGGTTTATGTAGGAAATAGTTGGAAAATCAAAATAATTTGAATGTTTAAAAGATAGATTTTTAAATGGTTTATATTAAAATAATTTATTTAAAAATAATTTCAAAGTCAAACCGATGTAATTTCAAACTTTCCAATTCAAATCAATTTCCATTTTAATTTAAATCGATTCAATTTCGATTTCAATTCTAATTAACTTTGATTCTAATTTCAATTCAGTCAATTTCAATTCCAAATTAATTTCAGTTCCAAATCGATTTCAACTTCAACTATTTGATTCAAGGGTTAAATTTCAACTCAATTCTCAATTTTAAATCATTTCAATTTATACCACTTTCGAGCTTGATTTTCAAAATATCGATTTAAATCATTTAAATCAAAGTTTTCTTTGATGTTCAATTAAATGTTCAGATCCTTAAAATAATTCAACTCTAATTTTTTAAAACAAATCAATTTTTGAAATTAAATTCATATTTCAATTATAACTTTAAAATCTCATCTTCAATTATTTAAACAATTCTTGTTACTAAATTTAAATTTCAACATTTCGAACTCAAGTTCGAAAATAATTCGATTTCCGTAAATTCGATTTTTGTTTCTTTAAATCAAAATAATTTAATTAATTTCAAATCAAAAATTTTTAAATAATTTAATTTAACCAATCCGGTGTCCGTATATAATTTTCTATCCTATGGCCAAGTGATTGATTATTTCAATTTAATTTCAGGGATTGATATATATCATTTCAATCCAAAATAAATGTCATAAGTATATATCATTTCAACCAGTTTTTTAGTTTATTCGAATTAATCCCAAAAACAGTTTTATATATTGTCGATTAATTTACAAGCTGTTAAGAAGATATATGAAAATAAATTAACATCCAAATCATCCAAAATCTCAACCAATTAGCATTCCTCATTAAAAATCATCCAAAGTCAATAAATCACATCAATTAACAAATTATCATAATCGAAAATTTTACTGGCGGCTTAATTCTTATTTCCATTTGACCGTTAATTCCAAATTTCCAACATATAAATTTTTATATCGATTTCCATGTCAGTAAATTTACCAAACAACAATCAATAATTTAAATCACTTCATAATTTCAATTTAACTAACATAAAGATAATTTAGTATGTCATGAGCATTATAAAACACTCACCTTTTTATTTGAAACTTAAAATATTTCAGAGTCAATTAAATTTCAAACCAACTCCATGACGTCGATACGATTCCAACGCCACTTGTTTTGCTCGAATCGGGCCTCGTATGCACAAGTTATGATTTTATTAGCTAAATGAATAATTAAAAGTTAATAAACATATTAATTAAATAAATAAAATAAAATAAAAAACAACGACCGATACCTTCTGCTTCACTGCTCTACTCCTAGGCTATCCATGCACTCACTGCTCTACTCCTAGGCTATCCATGCACCTACCCATCGCGAAAAATTCATCCACACGCACGCAACTACCAACGACCGGACGTTGATCGAGAGCCACCATTCGAAGTGCCATGACCATCTCCACCATTGCCTGGAGTCTCGAGCCTTCTACGCAGCCTAGCATCCTCGAGAGACCAAAACACATGTGCCATTCAAATGCATATTTTGGCAAATTTATGATGTAATAGCACGAATCAACTGTTGGATGTGCAGAGATCGTCGAGCTCTACAACTATGCTTTTGAAAGTTTTTGAATTTGATGAACGGATTAGAAGATATCAAGGAGAGAAGGTTCCGAATTTTTGGCCATTAATTTCGTTCAGAGGGAGTGGCTGAAGTTAGGGTTAGAACGAAAATGAAATGAACGACTTGTTATATAAGTTTCTAATCCAATACACACCTAAATTTTCCGAACTTCAAATGAAGCATGCCGCCTGGTGTTCATAATATTTTACCCTCATTCTGAATACAATGGAACTAGTCCCGAGGCCTAACTTGATCGTATTCAAAAGATAGCATTCCAAAATCAATTTATTTTAATTAAATTTTGAAAATAAATTCTACACGTTTCAAGCTCGCATGACGAAACGATAAGTCCGATCGATACGAAACTTGAAATACTATAATAACTCACTATTATGGATTCGATGAAACTAGTTTCGTCGAAATCCGAGACAGTAGCCGAATAAGCTATTTTTTACCCGTTAATTATAATATAAAAATTTTAATTTCTAATTATTCGTTTTTAAATCCAATTTTAATTGTTATCGTTCATATCTAAATAAAATTTAAATAAATTTTCTACATCGTTTTCATTCACATTAATTCAAGATTCAATTATTTACATAATTCTAGTATTAAATTTTAAATAATTTAATTATCCAAAAAATCACCATATTTCGATATAAGTTATTTAACATATAAAATCAAATTTTAAAAATGAATTCAAATAGTAAAACAACTACTTTCATTTTGCAGTCATTCAATATCCATTATTCAATTCCTGCTACTGATTATAACCCATTAAATATACATAATTCCATTTCAATACCTGTTATTGCCAAAATCTTTGAAATTGGTTATTTCAAAATTTTATTCAAGTTCATATTCAAAAAATTACATAAATAAACATTTAAAGTTTTTATTTCTAACCGTTATTATTCAATCATCATATTAATTTAATAATTTAAAATAGTTAAAAGTACGGGTCGTTACATTCTCTCCCACTCAAAACTTTTCGTCCTTGAAAAGAGGTTAAGTACGGAATTTAACATTCGATATACTTTACCCAAAACAATCAACTTATACATTAAAATATTATTACACAACTTTTACCATGCTTCTATTATGCCACTCCGATATCGGTTTTATGGAAATTACATCTTATATTTAAAACAAGTTATGAAATTTTTAAAACTTCAAAAAATTTCTAACATCTGGATTTGCGAAAATTTCGGTAGAGTCTTCTTTGCGCGGGTCGATCAAATTTTTTTTACAATGCAATATGTATCAAAAATATAACAAATATATATCAAATATACATCTCATCTCAATGATGAAGCATCCCATAGGAAAAAAATACAAAAGCGCTGTATGTAATCCGAGATATGTACTTTATCATGATTAATACGAGCGAGTTCGATCGTATTGAGCAAGCGAAAGCATAAAAATCCACGTATACGTCCAAAACGGTCTTCTTGTGTACCTATCTCAACTCAAATTAGAATATTAGTCACTTATAATAAGGTATAGAACATGTATAAATTTAATAAAACCATAAAACATGCATTCT